>OY728138.1:913713131-914338131 GCA_963277665.1 Viscum album | reverse complement strand
ATGGATGAATATTTTCGACTGATACAATACGGAATAGTACCTGCTACAGTGCCTACTTCAATGCTGCTATAGTGCTTGCTATAGTACTGCTATAGTGCCAGGAATATTCTTCCACCCGGATTAGATCTCACATTTATTTATGTGGGACACGTGACTTATACACAAATAGCTTCTTTTTTTGGGAGGTATATAATCATATGAATTTATTTTATGATTATTATTCTAGAAATTTATTGGTATTTACATATTCTTTTTATGATCTCTCTTTTATGGGGTTTATGGTATAAATGTTACCAAATCGGTAAGGTAATTTTGTCTCTATTTTCCATATTTGAGACACATGTTATATTATGCACATATATTATTTAATGAGGTGTATACTACCCTTTGAAATGTTGTATCACAAATGTCCTTATTTTTTTTGATATTGTTAGTTTCATTTAATTTTATTCTCTCTTCGGTTAGAAATATGTGTTCCATAAAAAAATGTTTTCTAAAAAAAATTTACAATAGTTTTAAAATGATATTTTAAAAAATTTCATGGAAAAGAAATTTAAATTATGTTTAAATTTTTTTTCAATGTATAATTTATAAATTTTCAATTTTATTTTCGATAAAAATTGTTTGATAGATGTTTTATTATTTTAGAATAGTTTTTCAAAGAAGAAAGGATATTTTACTCAAAAATTGTATCAAGTGATCTCTCAAAATTATTTTTCCTCAACATTAACATTATTTGATGTTAATTGTGTTTTAATGGTGTTATTTTTTTTCAAGTATATTATCCTTATTATTCCTAATATTTGTTTATTATTA
The DNA here is from genome assembly GCA_963277665.1 of Viscum album. NCBI lineage: Eukaryota > Viridiplantae > Streptophyta > Magnoliopsida > Santalales > Viscaceae > Viscum > Viscum album. The sequence goes on along the minus strand of OY728138.1, from coordinate 914,337,315 downwards.
TTATGGATTGATATTTAAAAAACCAAATTCTCTTCCACGAGTTATGTAATGGGTGAATGATTATTATAAAAATAATTTCATTCTAGGGGTTTTGATATGATAAATGATTTATGTTCTTGGGAAACACATATATATGGTTTTCATTATATGATGGGTGGGACCAGTATCTCCCTCTAATGTTTTGGGTAAATGTTTATATCACATGAGATATATTACGATGGTATTAGGAGTGAACAATGACTACTAAGATGGTCATGGGAGTGAACTCATAATACTAAGATGGCCATAGGAGTAAACCATTACTAATTAAATAGTATGGGGAGTGAACCAATGCTACTAAGATATCCTTGGTAGTGATGCATTTACAACTATTGAAATCATTTTATATTCTTATGTGTTTGCCAAAAAGTAAATGTTAAATTCCTATTTTATGATTTTAGGAATTATGTTCTTTATTTCCTTATGATTAATGTACTATGAACTTCCAATGTTTATTCTATAATTACTATTTATGATAATGGATATGCATGGTATGATCTAATATTTTCATGATCATGTTCTCGTACCCTTATTTCCAAGATTATGTTTACAATTCTCTCTTGTTTACCATTACTGAGAATCTAAGCTCACACCTATTTATGTTTCTTTTCCCCATGATATGAAGAAAGGTATTTTTTACAATATGTCAATAGGGGTCTAGTTTTAAAGTAATAGATAGGATAAGAACTAGATAAGTTATGAATTAATTTTTTAGGTTTCCACAATTCCAATGTCACTAAACTAATATAGTTTTTTGGCGTCTTTTTGGGTAATGTATTAGCTATTCTGTAAAAGTGATTTAATATCTATTTAAATCAAGTATGGGTCACTATATATAATCATATCAAATGACCCATAAACTATAGTATTATCTCAATAATCATTTACAGTTATAATCATATTTGATGATTCAAAAACCATGGTGTTATCTTTCCTCTAGCCAGATTCGTTTCATCCCCATTTTATTACAAAATTTATAACTCTGATCCATTTCATGAAAAATTAAGTGTTCTTACAACTTCTATAGAAAAATTTATTTTGAATTACAACAACCTAAAGAGGGGAAAATGACTTGAGAAGTGTTATATACACGCTTTGTTGTAAACTTAATGAATTCTTTAACCCCATCCTAAAACTCTTTTGTCATATGATTTGATCCACCCATTTTTTATTTATATCCCACATATTTGGTTTAAAAATATTTATATTTGAGATAAAATAAAAAAATACACATATGGTATTCATATAATGTATCATTTTTTACAAATATAAATCATATAAATTATAACATTAAAAAATATAATTATAAATTATAAAACATACTTATATAAAGTATATAAAAAAGATATATTTTCTATGTTTTATAATAAAATTAAAAATATTTAAATATAATGGAGTAAATTGACGCACTCATTAGTGCTTAATTGGGTAAACTAATATTAATATTCATAGAAATAAATATTAAAATTTAAAGAAAGTTATTTTTGGTATATATAAATTCAAATAATACATATTTGATTAATTTTTAGTATATATAATAAAATAGAAATAAAATAAGAAATTTATAAATATAATATACTATTAATATATATATATATAGACATGCAAAGATATATACACACACAAACACACATAAACAAAAACATATATTCATATATATTTTTACTTGAAAAATTAGATTAAACACACATTTACATATATGTATATAAATACAAAAAGTATGTATATATATAAAAACAATTATGTGAAGAACAAAAAAAATAGGGATCAAATAAATCCAATTGTTTATATATAAACTTATATATAAATATGGTAAGAATAACTATAAAATCATGAAAACCCATGAAGAATTATCGAATGAATAATAACCAAAATGGAATTAGGATACAGATGGGGGTGGGGGAACAATTAAAATCATGAAAAAATCAAGAATGATCTATTGAGAAATTTGTAAAAAAATCTTTAAAAAATATAATTCTAATTCTATATGATGATTCATCCAAAATATTATACCAATTTAGTAATAAGTTTAGAGTTCTACAAAATCTTGATCGGCAAGGGGGAGTGGCTTGTTGGCAAGAATTATTTTAAATATAGGGAAAATGTTTTAATAATGCCAGAAAAATAGAACTGATTAAAGTACCATTTATCAATGTTTACAATGTTTTTAATAAAGAGTAAGTTTATCAATGCTAAATTTATCCCTGGGAAATGCTTAACTTTATCAGTGCTAAAAAACAACTAATGAAAATTTACCTTTACCACAAATAACTGGTAGAACTGATAAAATAAATATTTATCAATGCTAATAAGAGAACCAAAAAATCATTATTAATATTAGAAATTATAAACTCTATTTAAAAATACAATGATTTAATAGTTATATGAAAATAGATATTTAGAATTACAATTATTATTAAATTTATTAATTTTATGAAAATTTTATTCTTGTTATTATTTTAATAAATGTATTATTATTACAATTTTTTATTAATATATATATTTCTATTATAATAAATATTATGAATGAATGTATGAATATTATTATAAATTAAAAAATAAAAATTTAATATACAATAATAAACAACAAATATAAAAATGAATAAACTAAAAAAATATTAAAGATGATTGTATTAATATTATGATAAATATGTTAGTATTATAATAAATGTTTTAATATTATTTTATAAAGGTCATCAAGGTTAAAATCAAAAGAAACAACACTCACAACACTCAGCCGACAAGGATAGACCACCCAACCATCAAATGGATTACACACTCTATAGTTGACCCATTAAAAGTTTATGGCTTGAAGGTCTTGTGGCTTGAAAGCCATTACATGGCTCGAAGGCCCCCTGCCCGTGTCTTATGCTATGTCACCATTAACCATGGTCTGAACCCCTACATGTGTTGTCTCATGTGATTTCATTTATGTCATCAGACATAAATGGCCCATAAATCTCCCCTCAAGGGGAGATGATATGATTTGAACATTGGTCATATAAAGAATTATGATAAATAAAATCAAAATATTATAATAAATGTATTAATAAATGTATTAATATTAGGATATTATAATAAATGTATTAAGTGGTTAGCTACTTACCGAAGTGGTAAGGTCCCCATGATTATCCATTAAAGACCCAGGTTTATATCTGGGTAAAGGAGGATTTCTGTTTTATTGTACCATTTTAGTAGTGTGGGTACTGTAGCAAGTACTATATCAGTGTGTTGTAGAAACAATACTATTCATTTGAATTATGCTTTCAGGCCATGTTTAGGGTTTTTGGGCCATTGGACCATATGGACCATTCATTAAAGGCCTTTGGGCCATCCTATGGCTTATATTTCTACAACTTAGTGGGAGTATAGTGCCAAGCATTCTAGTGATTATAAATGTGAAGAGCCCATTGATGGTGCAACTATAGTGCAACCGGTCACTGGTAGCAGAGAACAACTACATAGAGCACCCTCTCGGGGGATGTAGACCACAATGAGGACACACAAATGGCAAGATGATAGACATAGATGAGAGGATTACTGGAGGTGTTGTAGAAGTTTGTGTTTTGGGATTGTGTGGGCATTCAGGCAATGTAATTGAATTCCATTGTGCCTCTAGGCCTTCAAGTCATGTATTTGGGAATTCAGGGCATGTAGGCAATCTCTTTGAAACTAGTTAAAAGGGTGATTATACAGTTATAAAAAAATAAGGCCTTTTTTCCTCGAGCTATAATGAATACATGAATATTTTAATAAATATAATATTATTATAATAAATGTTTTATTAATAAATGTATTGATATTTTGATAAATGTTGTAATAAATGTAAAAATTTCACAATATATTATTATTTACAAGACTATAAAATTAATGTAAGAAATATTAATAATTATATTTATATAGATGTACATTTTCTAATATATAAATATATAATTATTATGAATTAATCATATGTATTTAATTATTCTATTTATTGTATATAATAGATAAAATTAATTAATAACTATTTTTAAAATTTTAAATGATAATTAAAAATGATATTTTTTTATATACATAATTTTTATCTGTATATGTGTGGAGCCAAATAGGTGAACCAACACAAACATCTGTGTATCAAGTTGTACACATTCACATACACTTTCACATACACGTGCACATATGCATAAACATACACATACACATACATATTCACATACAAAAACATACATACTCATACGCACACACACAAACATATAGAGACACATACACATACACATATACACATACATACATGCACTCACATACACATACACACATAAACACACACACATATGCACACACACACACATGCATACAAATACACATACATGCACCTACATAAAAATGAAGACATACACATACTCATATACATACATGCACATTCATATGCATTCATACACATATATATACAATCATACACATATATATAAAAAATATCTACATACACATACAAAAAGATACACATACACGTACACAGACACATACACACACATACACATACACTCGTACACACATACATATATATATATATATACATACATGCACATATAAACACATTGACACACACACACACACACATAAATACATATATCCACTCATACATACATGCATATTTTATAAATACACATGTATTGACCCCCCACCCACTAATTTTTCACTTTTATTCTTTTGTCTCCCTCAAAGCCTTGCAGGTAATGTTAAATATTTTCATCACAACACCAATGATCATGTTAATATACATTTATATTAATTTAAAAAATTATATATAAATATACTTAATAAATATATGCCTGTTTGTATTTTTGTTTGATTATTTATATAAAATTTCAAGATATTACATATACATATAATTTTTATATGTATATTTATATTTAAATATATTTATTTATTTATTTATTGATAAAAATATATTTATATAATTTTTTTTAATAATATATTTTTAATTATAATTATATATATAATCATATTTTTTGCACGATTTCTGAGGGGATGAAACATGGGATCTCAACATAAGCTGAGAAGGAACCTTCCATCTCTCGAGGAAAGATTGAACCTCCTTATTAATCTTGTTTATGCGTCTTAATCATTGAATATAGTTGCAATAATAATACATTGTGGAGTTATGATGAATTATATATGGGTATTCAGTTCTTCAATTAGTATTATTTGGTGTTGGTTATTTTTCTAAGATACATTCAAAACCATAGAATATGCTTTTATTAGAAATAGAAATTGCTATTATTAGTGCTAAAAAGGGTTGATGTTTAAAGTGTATTTAAAATAAAAAACATTGTTATCATAATTATAAATAATGGTTATATTATCACCCTTCCTTATTGCTAATGAATGTTCTAATAATGGGTTCCCTTTATAAGTACAATATATAGCATTAATAAAATGTCATTTTATTAGTGGTATGTATAGTTTTGATAAATACACCAGTTCTTATAGTGTGTTGCTACATTTATATCACACTAAATAAATTTTACAACAACAAAAACAACAACAAAAATATTTATAATTACAAACCATTGCATACAATTAAATGAATTTACAACACACAACAAAACATAATTTAAATTAAACATACATATAGGTACATAGTAATTAAATTATCATGTACAATTTATTATAAGAATTAAATATCATGAAAATTAAAAAATAACATGGTGTATTTACCTATCTCTGGGACCCCCTTTCAAAATATCTCATTCATGCCACCAATTTAGAAATACACCACCCCTTCTTGAACAAAATAATAATGTACATATAATAAAAAACAATTCTAATTTTATAAATTCTATAAAAAAATAAATAAAACATATAAATGATATAGTAAATAATTAACAAATGTCACTTTTAAACTGAAAACATGTATGTTGAGTCATTTCGGGATCATAATGTGTCGAATTAATGTGTTATTGATTATTATTTGTCAAAAATGACTTATGTTTCAATTTCAAAATGTATAAAGACAACAACAAAAATTCTTGTTTTTTAGTATGTGATATGTGTTTTGAAATAAAATATCAATTTTAAATAAAAATAGGCACTTTTAGACATTCCAGCCACATTGTGTTTCAAATTGATGTTCAGATGATTATTATACATCAGAAAAGACTTATGGATTTTTATCATAAATTATCTTAAATTGAATTTTATATTTTTTCCTATTATTGACACTTGTTTTTAACTAAAATATATCTTTTAAAATGAAACACACACTTTGATTAATATTGGGAACACCATGTTTTCAATTGTTGTGAGGTTGATTCATACATGTAACAAATGATTTATGTCAAATTATATTAATGTATCAATAAAATATTATCACTTTTTCTTGTTTTTGAGTATCTGATGTGTATTTTGAAATACAATGTCAATATTAATTTAAAACAAACACACTTAATCATACTAGGAACATCGTGTGTTGGATTGACATGTGGTTAATTACTAAAACTAAAAAATGACTTATAGATCATTTTACTAAATTATCAAGAAAATTCAAGAATTTTTCTCAATGTTCAATGAGTGACACTGATTGTGAACTTAAATTAAACTTTTAAAATGAAAAGGATTCTTTAAGATATACTGGGAACATTGTGCATAAAAATTATTTTTTATTGATTCCTGCACATCCAAAAGGAATTACAAATAATTTTTATAAAATTTCAAAATATTCCAATAATGATTGATTGTTTTTTATCATGTGATGTCTTATTTCAATTAAAATTTATATTTTCAATAGCATCTTGCCTTTTTATTACATAACTTTTCATTACATTTTACAAACAGAGGATCGTCAAAGTCTAGTGTCTTGGAAATCAGGAACAACAAAATACATGATAACCTAAAACATTCTTCTAATCCACTTGTAAGGCTTCATCATAAGTTATTACTAATTATACATTACTTAATCTCATAACATGGAGACATACATCAATGGAAAGGGAGAGTAAAATGCTAGTTAAGGAAAACAATTGCAATAGTTGACATGTGGTCTTGAGAAATATTAATAAGAAAATGATAAAAATCATAAATACAAGAGCCATGGAAGAATTGGAATGTCATGATAAAAAAACATGAATCATAACTTGAATATGTGGCTACAATGCTTCATTTAGACATTCATGAACATATCACCAATGTTCATCCCCAAGGTGTCATAAAAATTACCAAGGTTATTCACCAAGGTATCGTAAAACATGTCATCTCTAGATATTAATTCATTATCCAATAAATTGGAGAACAATCAGGGTGAACCCTTAATATGTCTTTATTTTAATTTGATCTACATATATCATAATCATACATTGCATAATAACCTAGAGAGTGTCAAATAAATGGGTTTCACTTTTAAATCATGACGTTTTAAAAGTTCTTAAAAATAAGATCATTATGTCATTTATAACCCATGGAATGGGAGTGAGGGTTATATGTATGTCAATTAAAAAATAAAATATATAATTTTTGTGAATTTATGCACACCCATTGAAATGAAATAGGTTTGGGTATTCACAAGATAATTTTTTGAGAGAATGAGATAGTAATTTTGAGATGAAAATTCTACAACAAAACGGCTATATAACAACTTTTTAGAATACATTAAAAATAAAGAGGAAAAGGTTCACCCACTCTTAAATAAATCATAATAAATTATGGGTACATAATAAAAATAATTAATATCATGGTATGGATATTTGAAGGAAATACCATATGAAAATGAAACTCGACGGAAAAGAGAAGACATGATTTCTTTTAGAAAACTTCGGCAGCCTAACAGCGTCACATAAAGATTCAGAAAATATTTTGATGAAAGCGTAAAGGGTCTCTAATAATTTGGACATAAAATGTAAATTAGTAATGATAGGGATTAACAATACCCTTTTAGGAACCTGTGTTTTTTCAGACAGTCATTTTGAGCAGAAATTTGAATATTTGTTGTTTGATGCTCATGAGGGGTAAAATGGTCATTTTACCATATTATCTAATCTTAGATAATTTTCTTGACAACCCCATTGGTCCTAGAATAGGGTGTTTACCCTATTATAGGATTTTGGTGGAAATTTGAGATGTTTGAATTTTGGCAGAAAATTTAATATTTAATATGACTAAATTAAATATTAAATTATGAACGTAGGTTCATTTGGAAATAACATTTAAACAGAGCGATGGAATAATATTCCTTCTATTTCATTGAGTCCTGAATGGGTATTTTATCCTTGGGGAGTCATAAACTCCTGTCGGGCGCTGGGGTCGGCCAAGCCCCTTTTTCTTCCTTTTCTTTTATTCTTCTCTTTTTTTTCTCTCTCTTCCTTCCTCCCCCTCCTTGAAAATGCTCATTGTGTGATCCTACTTGGACGTATTCCATGTGGGAAATGGGAGATCAAGAAATAGGGAGATACATAAGGAAAGATGGATACTGATTCGAAGCTCTCAATGCGCTGATTCCGCGAAGGGCAACCAGGAGCCATGAAATAAACTGAGGCTTCGGCGGTTTCCACCCAAAGGTAGGGTCATTTATGTTTTCACCATATATTCACATAAAACATGTTTTTTTGAGTTTTTAAAGCTTTATATTTCTTTCTTGTATTCCCATGGGGCTCGATCTGTTGTTTCGGGGGTGAAAACGGGTGAATTGGGCGTTTTTAGGGATTTCCCGATGGAAAACCTAGTATACACGGCGTTTGTTCCATGGGAACACGCCCTGTGTTCTTCCCATTCGGGGAAGACAAAATTTTCTTAATTAAATGTTGTGTACATGAGTACACTCCGTGTAGTGGTGGCCCTGTGACTGGCTGTGTGAAATCGAACACAGTTTTAGTGGTTTTTTTCAATTACACGCCGTGTACACTAAAGTACAGGTCGTGTAGTGTTACATGGGCATGTGTTCGGGTGAAAACATACACAGTGTAACTTTTTATGAACATTACACACTATGTATAGTAATGTACATGTCGTTTACTATTACACAGGCAGACCCAAGGGGTTATGGCCATGTACTCTGGCCATGTACTGCTTCCGTTTGGTAATTTTAAGATATCATATGCTCTAGAAGTCAGAATTAGGCATGTGAGTAGTCAATTTTGAGCGTTGTTTCATGAAGATCACAATGGTGGAATTATTTTTTACTTTTAGAGGTCATATATATGGGTTTTAGGTGGTTTTTATCTAAATGGAAGGGTTCTTCCTCTAGTTATCGAGTTCATTTGTCACCTGAGAGTGAGACTTGGAATGTATGATAAGTTGGGTGGTTGGACCAACTTAGTCGAGAAAATTAATAAGAGATGAGTTGTGAGTTATCTTCCATATCTTTTTATTTAGAGGAATTTTCCCTAGTGATACTTTCCCTTCTGTCCTAAGAGGCCGTGAGACCGGATGCTTCTAAGGTTCTCCTGAAGGATGCCTTGCTTGTGTGCTGAACTAGGGAGTCCTTATAGGAACACTCTCTGGTTCTATTAGAGAGGACCCCTGTTATGGGTTACCTCTTTTGTTCTTCATTCAAGGATCCCATGTAGTATTCCTCTTTGCTAAGGATCTCAGGTAGTATTCCTTCTATGTAGTTATCCGGAGGATCCCGAGTAGGATGATTCCTTGGTGTTTGACTTGTGGGACCCAGCGGGTGCCCATTGTTTGACCGATCAGAGTTGTTACGTCGGGATTGGGTAGAGAAGGGGTATGGGTGCCATCCAGAACCCATTCCAAGCTATTAATCCTATGGGGTTATGTTTTTATTGTTGTGTTGGGCATTCATCCACCCTCACTTGTTTGTTTATTTCTGACTTTGGTTGTTGATGTTGTATTGGTTACAAGAGGTGCTTCCTGGTTGGTGAAAATTGAGCCTGATGAGAGGGACCTTCTTATTGGTTGGGATGCCTACTTTTCCTTGTTTACCTGAGTAGTAGGTGGTCTAGTGTTTCAATTTCAACTTCTATGTGTTTTTGTGAACTGTTGTGCTACGAACCCATGACTGGGGTGTCGTATGGCTGAGGAGTTTGCTAAAAAGATATCTAAAATTGTATATATACTCTATTGATAAGTTTTAACTGCTGTTTGAGATCACTGTTTGGATCCAGGACCACCTCGGGAGTGCGTTCCTCTGTTTAGCCATTTGTCCTGGATTCCTGAGGGTATTCCATGAATACAATGTGTATTTAACTGCCTTGGGAGAAAGTGTATGTAAATTGCATGTTTATGCTTTGGGATTGGCCCGGTTACTTGCGCCGAAGGGAAGTGTTTTACATTAGCCTGAGGGAGTTGTTTTCTTAGGTCGAGGGAATTAGTTTTTTAGCCTGAGGGCAATGTTTCTTATGCCTGAGGGTTGTAGCTTCTATTCCTGAGAAAAATATTCGATATTCTTGGGGGCATTATTCTGATTAGCCTGAGGGCGTGGTTTTATAAGCCTGAGGGAATGTGTTTATTTAGCCTGAGGGGAATATTCTTATACGCCTGTGGGAACTATTCGTTATGCTTGAGGGCAGTCACTTGAGGGTTTTGTTTCTGTCTTCCTGAGGGAAAGGGTTCACATGTCTGAGGACAGTGGTAACTTTGTATATTCACTATGGTGATTTCTTCTACTAAACCATCCATGCTACATCACAGGCTTGGCATTGTTATTATCTTTGACATTTTGATAGCCTATTGTGGTTTCTATTGTGGCTTTGGTATAGTAGGTGGTCGGTCGAGGTCGATTCTCAGAGAAACTCATAATTGAATTATATTGAACTGGTTACTTGTTTTTGGTTAACTTGTTCAGAGCTATATTTCCAGCATTGGCTGAAGCAGGTATATGTCGATGGGATTATAGACCTAGAGATCGACATAATGATACACGGCTTGAGTGGCATGACGTCCAGCTCAATTCCATTGCATAGGATGTCTAGGATATCTGGCCAATGGTGAAAATGATTGAATGCTGATGTGGTTTCTTGTTATTTGAATCAACAAATCACGAATATTCATATTTATGTATATGTGTATTGGTATGGGACTATACATGTGTACATATATAGATATGGACATCCATGGTGGCACTTGCCCAATTGACAGGGTTTACATACCCTGAGTTTGACTGTGGTTTCATGTTTGGTTTACTTACTTTGTTGTGTTCCAGCTAGGCTGAGCACATTGCTGTTGCATACACTTTTAGCAGCACATTTGTAGGTTTCTTGTTGAGATTCCCTACTGAGATTATTTCTCATCCCTGCCCATGAACCTCAGTGTATGTGTATAAATTATGTCTGATTTTTAGGTTGAGCACGAGTTGCATGGTGGATAGGGATGAGACCCAGTGTTGCATGATCGAGCAGGGTCGCTCGAGTGGTTCTACTGATCGGGCTGCAGCAGTTCGACAGTGTCTGGAGATCGGGTACGTGGTTTGGCTCGAAGTTAGTAGAAGAGCCTGGTACTTTTACTTTCAGTTTATTTTGTACTTGTATCTGTATGGTCGGCCCAGAGGGTGACCAATGTTATATTGTATTGCATAACTGTTCGGGATTTTACAACATTTTACTATTATAACTTGTTCTATTTCTGTTGCTTACTACTTCCACACTCTGTTTACTTTCCTCTATGTATGATACTTAGTTAGTTATGTTGTTTTCTTACTCTGGTATGAGGGCATAGTCTCTCCACTATCACACCCTAGGCCCTCACTGCTAGTTGGCAGCCTCTGGCGTACGGGGAGGCACACTTGATGCCTTGTGGAGAACCGGCTCAGAGCACTAGTTTAGTGGCTTTCGGGTCAGGACATTACAAAGTGGTATTAGAGGAGTTTTCTTTTCTTAGTTTACTATTTGGGATATGGTAGACAGGATTATTAGGAATGTTTCGGAAACTGTGGTGGATATTGGGCTTGTGCATCGAGAACACTTGTTCCAGAAAGAATTCATGGTTTCCAGGGTTTGGGATTACTGTTCTGATTTTGTGATGTTACAGTTGTATATGATTTTTTCCTTGAGTGACGCACATGTTGTGTGGTGTTTTTATTTACTATGGATCTCTATATCTTGCCCATTTGTAAGATTCCAAGGATGGATTTTGACTGTTGGCAGGACAAGGCAAGAGGCGTCTCATGTATCATACTAGGCACATAGGATTCCAGCATATAGGCTTGCAAGTCTGTGTTTTTACTAATGATTGAGACCTTTAGGTCTTCTTACACATACTTTTTAATCTGATGGCAGGTTATGTGGATCTATGTTGAGGCATTGGTGTGAGGATGATGACTCAGTCCTTGTGCACAGGTGGTGTAGTGACCCCAAGTTGGTCGATATGGCTTGTGATGCCTTTCTGTTTAACCCTTATTGGGTGCTGTTTTTTTTTCGGGTCTGTGGTTATCTAGTCAGATCGTTGTGTAAGGTGTTTGTAGATACTAAGGCTTTTCTTGTAAAATAGACCTCATTGTGGTATTTCTGTATACAGATACCCGATGAGTGTCAGTTCAGTTTCTCTTCTCCTTGGATTGTGAACTCCAGGGAGTAGTTCCTTATGAGGATGCTCAGAGAGGATCAGGGCCCTTGTAGGTTGTGTTTTGGTTTTGAATCTCATTGGTCGTTATGATAATTACCTTCTTGTGAGAGTTTTTGTATCTTTTGGGCTAGGTGGTAGGACCATGTGACCCATTTGTGAGGCCTTGTGAGAAAGGTTGACATGTGCTTGAATCCTAGTCGAGTTTTGGTGGGATGTTATCATGGCTCATAGGGAGCTGGACACACCTTCGGTAAAATCTAAGTGTACTCATAATAGATATGATCATGCTCTATCTTGATTTATCTTGAGTATGATGAGAGGTCTTTGACCCTACATCGAGCTCCTTTTTCTTTCCTATGGTTCATCCCTGTTGAGAATGGAACATGTTCTAGTTGTGCTCTCAGAGCGGTGTAAGGAAATCCATGTGGTGGGGAGTACACCGTTGGCCCTTTTAGGGTGGTTTTCCTTATTTAGGTTAAACTACGGTGTTTTCCAGTGGCCTTTTTGGGCTTGTAGTGGGTTTTAAGACGACGATAAGAGTATTCCTTTGGCGGGGAGTACCAATTTGGTCGTAGTTGAATATCTTCTACGTAGAAGGTAGTTGCTAACGCTATAACACTGGTCGGTGGAGTATCTAGATGAATTTTCTGTGAAGATTCTAGGGTTATGAGTATGGCTGCTGGTTCTTTCACTCGGCTTCTCAGGGAAAAGAAGGTTTATGGTGGGGAGTTTATAAGAACCCGTGTTTTTTCATACAGTCGTTTTGAGGGGAAATTTGAATTTTTGCTGTTGGTTGCTCGTGAGGGTTAAAATGGTCATTTTCACCTACCAACTGATCATAGATAAAATTTCTGACATCTCCAATGGTCCTGGAATAGGGTGTTTACCCTAGGATAAATGTTTGGTGGAAACTTGAGATTTTCAAATTTTGGCAGAATAATTATTAATTAATATGATTAAATTAAATATTAAATTATTCGGGTAGGCTCGTCTAACAATAACTTTTAAATGGAGAAACAAATTAAGATTCCTTCTGTGTCGTTGAGTCTGGAATGGGGAGTTTATCCTAGGGGAGGCATAAAATCATGTCGGGTGTTGGGGCCATCCAAACCCCTTTTTCTTCCTTTTCTTTTCTTCTTCTCTTTTCTTTTGTATCTCTTCCTTCCTCCCCCTCCTGGAACGCACTCCTTGTGTGCTCCTCTTGGCTATGTTCCATGTGGGAAATGTGAGATCGAGAAATAGGGAGAGACGGAAGGCGATAGGGGTACCGATTTGAATCTCTCAACGTGCTGATTTCGCAAAGGGAAACTGGAAACCATGAAATCAACCGAGGCTTCGGCGGTTTCCACCCAGAGGTAGGGCCATTTAGGTTTCCACCATAGATTCACTTAAAACATGTTGTTTTGAGTTTTTAAAGACATATATTTCTTGATTGTATGCCCATGGGTCTTGATCTATTGTTTCGGGGGTGAAAACGGGTGAATCGAGCGTTTTTAGGGATTTCCCATCGGAATACCCAGTATACACAGTGTGTGTTCCAGGGGAACACACCGTGTGTTCTTCCTGTTTAAGGAAGACAAATTTTTATTAAGTACATGTTGTGTACTTGAGTACATGTCGTGTAGTCGTGGCCGTGTGATCGGCCGTGTGAAATCAAACACGGTTTTAGTGGTTTTTTTGAAGTACATGCCGTGTTGTGGTACATGGGCATGTGCTCGGGTGAAAACGGACACGAGATAAATTTTTGTGAATATTAAACATCATGTACAGTAAATTACATGTCATTTAATATTACATAGGTAGGCCCAATGGGTTCTGGCCATGTACTCTGGCCACGTACTGCTTCAGTTTGGTAATTTTGGGATATCTTATGCTCTAGAAGTCAGAATTGGGTGTGTGAGTCATTGATTATGAGCATTGTTTCATGTATATTTAGATGGTGGAATCCTTTTGACTTTTAGAGGTCATCAATATGGTTTTTTGGTGGTTTTTATCTAAATGGAGGGGTTCTTCCTCTAGTTATCGAGTTCATTTGTCACCTGAGAGTGAGACATGGAAAGTATGATAAGTTGGGTGTTCAGAACAACTTTGTTGAGACCTTTAATATGATATGAGGTGTGAGATATATTCAGTTACCTTTTCTTTAGATTAAATTTCCCTAGGGAGACGTTCCCTTCTAGCCTAAGAGTCTGTGAGACCGGATTCTTCTAAGGGTCCCCTGAGGGATGCCTTGCTTGTGTGCCGAACTAGGGAGTCCTTGTAGGAACTCTCTCTTGTTTTCTTTGAGAGGACCCCTAGTATGGGTTTCCTCTTTTGTTCTTCATTCAAGTATCTCATGTAGTATTCCACTTTTCTATATATCCCATGTATGATTCCTTCTCTCTAGATATCTAGAGGATCCGGAGTGGGATGACTCCTTGGTGTTTGACTTGTGGGACTCGGCGGGTGCCCGTTGTTTGACCGACCCGAGTTGTTACATTGGGTTTGGGTAGAGAAGGTTTCCAGGTGTCATCTAGAACCCATGACAGGCTATTAATCATGTGGGGTTATGTCTTTAGTGTTGGTTTGGGCGCTCCTCCACCCTCAATTTTTTGTTTATTTCTGACTTGGGTTGTTGATGTTGTACTGGTTACCAGAGGTGCTTCCTGGTAGATGACTGTTGAGCCTGACGCGAGACACCTACTTGTTGGTTGGGATGCCTACTTTCCCTTGTGTGCCTGAGTAGTAGGTGGTATAGTATTTAAATTCCAACTACTGTGTGTTTTTGTGTACCGTTGTGCTACGAACCCATGACTAGGGTGTCGTATGGCTGAGGCCTTTGCTGAAAAGATATCTAAAATTGTGTAGATAATATAATGATAAGTTTTAACTACTTTTTGGGATCACTATTTGGATCCAGGACCGCCCCAGGGGTGCGTTCCTCTGTTTAGACATTTGGCCTGATACCCAAGGGTATGCCATGAGTACAATGTGTATTGAATTGTCTTGGGAGAAATTGTATGTAAATTTCATGTTTATGCTTTGGGCTCGGCCCAGTTACTTTTGCCTGAGGGAAGTGTTTTAATTTAGCCTGAGGGAATTTTTTTTTTCTTAGCCCTAGGGCAGTAGTTGTTTAGCCTGAGGGGAACGTTTCTTATGCCTGAGGGCAGTAGCTTCCGTGCCTGAGGGCAATATTTGGTATACTTAAGGGTGTGATTCTAATTATCCTGAGGGCGTGGTTATATTTTCATGAGGTCAAGTGTTCGTTTAGCCTGAGGGAAAGATTCTTATACTCCTGATGGCACTATTCATTATGCCTGAGGGCAGTCACCCGAGGGTTTTGTTTCTGTCTGCCTAAGGGAAAGGGTTCACATGTCTGAGGATAGTGGTTACCTTGTATATTCACTGTGGTGATTGCTTCTGTCGAACCTGCCAAACTACATCACAGGCTTGGAATTGTTATTATCATTGACTTGTTGATAGTCTGTTGTGGTTTATACTGTTGCTTTGGTATAGGAGACGGTTGGTCGAGGCCGAGTCTTGGAGAAACTCAGAATTGAATTATATTGAACTGGTTACTTGTTTTTGGTTAACTTATTCAGAGCTATATTTCCAGTGTTGGCCGAAGCAGGTATATGTATATGGTATTATAGAACCAGAGATCGACTTAATGTTACATGGCTTGAGTGGCATGACATCCAGCTCAATTCCATTGCATAGGATGTCCAGGAGATCGAGCCTATGGTTCCCATGATCAACTGCTAATGTGGTTTCTTGTTATTTGAATCACCTAATCTTAAATATTCATATTTATCTATATGTGTATTGGTATGGGACTATACATGTGTATGTATATAGATATGGACATCCATGGTGGAACTTGCCTAGTTGACAGGGTTTACATACCCTGAGTTCGACTGTGGTTTCATGTTTGGTTTACTTCTATTGTTGTGTTCCAACTAGGTTGAGCACGTTGCTATTGCATACACTTTTAGAAGCACAGTTGTAGGTTTCTTGTCAGGGTTCCCTACCGAGAATATTTCTCACCCCTACACGTGCATCTTGGTGTACATGTAGACCTTATGTCTTCTGTTCAGGTTGAGCATGAGTTTCATGGTGTATATGGATGAGGCCCAGTGTTGCATGATCAAGCGGGGCTACTTGAGTGGTTCTACTGATTGGGCTACAGCAGTTCGACAGTGTCTGCAGATCAGGTATGTGGTTTGGCTCGGAGTTAGTTGCAGAGCCCTGTAATTTTACTTTCAGTTTCTTTTGTACTTGTATCTATATGGTCGGCCTGGTGGGTGACCAGTGTTGTATTGTATTGCATAGTTGTTCGAGATTTTACAGCATTTTACTATTACAACTAGTTCTATTTCTATTGTTTACTACTTCCACACTTTGTTTACTTTCTGCTGTGTATGATAATTAGTTATTTCCACTTTTTTCTTACTCTAGTATGGGGGCATAGTCTCCCCACTATCACACCCTAGGCCCTCGTTGCTAGTCGGCAGCCTCTGGCATACGGGGAGGCGCGCTTGAGGCCTTGTGGAGAACCAGCTCGGAGCACTGATTTAGTGGCTTCCGGGTCAGGACGTTACACCCCCACATAATAAAATAGAACTATAATACATAACTTAAAGGAAGTCATGACTTAAATTAGGAGGGTGGAAGAATCCCTTACCTTGAATTTTAACTTTGAAAGCTTGAAGGTTCGGACCTAGGGAGGATTGAGGGAACCTTTGGAGTAATCCTTTGGAGGTAAATAGTCTAGAACTTTTTTTAGGAGGATTTTTGAATCAAATGAATGAGGGAATGGATTGATATTTATAGGAAATGTAAGGGAATAAATTATTAATTTCCAAGGGACACCTCATCGGTGGTATGGGAAAAACCATAGGTTTACCCAGGGTATTCTCCAATGGTATTGGCCACTCGGTACACCTCATAGAATATATTAATATTTATAAGTCAACCAGAATGATTAAATCATTATTACATCATTAATGATGTCATTAAACACCCGAAACACAAAACTGTATTTTTACTATTCACTAAAAATTCAACTATTTAAGAAAAATCCCAAAAAATCACCCTAAACTAATATCGATGCTCTGAATTAAAAAATGTACTCAATTTTATAAAAGTAATTTTATAAATATTTTTAAATTTATTTTTAAATAAAATCATCATTTATTCCAAAAATAAAAATTTAAAACTATAACTCATTTTGTAACACTTTAAGAAAGTAATAAAGGTCCCAAAAAATTATCGTATAACCATAAGACAATAAAGTAACAATATATTATAACATTTTATGAAAATAAATTTCCATTTTAAATTATTAAATTAATTATAAAATTGTAAATAAAATATTTATGACCTACAAATATACCAAAACATATACTGTGATCTTTTTTTCACTTTTAAGATGTCTAAAATGTATTTATACATTCAGGGGTGATGTATATTTTTTTTTCCTAATTTACTATTCATTAATATTTATACTGGTATGTTACTATTCATACTTTACTATTCCCTAAAAATTATGTTGATCTTATGAGACTCTAAACTTCCTGCTGATCAGAACTATAGAAGACCATTTTTGGAAATAAATTCACATTATTAATTATTTAAAGAATAAAAAAATAATTAAAATAACCCTTTTTTCTAAAATTCATCCATTAAAATGGTAATTTTATAAATTCATCATATATTTATCTAGACATTTGAAATTGATAAATTTTACCATAATAAGAAGTAAAAAATTTATTTATAAAAAAGGATTACAGAAAGTAACTAAGGCTTCGTTACATAGCCCCTTATAACACCTATATAAGACCTAAGTGTAAGGTGTGCTATGTTGATAGAATCTTGTGGTGGCTCAGACAACATTGCTCAATTGGTGATTTCTACCATCTTGAAGTTCTCTTTTAGGAAATTCCGTTCAAGCTTCACATGTTGAAGTTCAGCTTGGGCTTGGTCCAGAGCAAAGCCCAATGATGATACCTCCTTCTTAAGCTCTGACAGATGGGCTTTATATGGCCTGAGTCTACTAGATGATGCCATCGACTCTTCTTTCTGTATTAATTAACCAATATAACTTTTATTTACAATAAATAATCACAACTTTAAGAGTTTAGTTTCCAAGGGTCATATAATAGTCAAAACCCAATGGTATCACTTCATTAATAAAATGGTATAGTTTATTGGAGTAAAAAAATGAAATAACACACAAATTTAGGAACTAAATATTATTTAAATGTTTGGGTCATTACATTCTTCCCCCCTTAAAAATTTTGTCCCTGAAATTTTAACTTGTACCCTTAGAAGAGAAAAGGTGTGGTAACTTCTGCCTCATAGACTCCTCCAATTCCAATGTGGATTCTTCGCATTGGTGGTTCCTCAACAGCACCTTAACAAGGTGGGTAGTCTTATTGCATACAACCTTGTCTCTATGATCCATGATCTCCACCAGTTACTCCTCATAAGAGAGGTCATGTTCTAGTTTTACCACCTATGGGTTTAGTACATTTGATGGGTTAGGTATGTACTTCTTCAAGAGGGATACATTGAAGAAATCCTTATCTAGTGGTAGATTTGGAGGAAGTCCAAGACGATAGGCCACTGCTCCCACACAATCAAAGATTTCATAAGGTACAATGTACCAAGGGATGATCTGCCCTTTCTTCCCAAACCTCAGGTCTCTCTTTCAAGGTGAAATTCAAAGAATGACCTTGTCACTAACAACAAACTCCAAGTCCCTTCGACGGTTGTCGTCATAGCTCTTTTTCTGACTCTGAGCAGCCTAAATGTGTTGCTGGATGGTGTGGACCTTTTCTATCATCTCTTACAGAGGATCAGGCCCGAGAAGCTTTCTTTCACCATCATCATCCCAACATGTAGGATTTCTACATAGCTTCCCATATAGATCTTCATAGGGTTCCATTTGAATGATGGAGTGGAAGATGTTGTTGTAAGATAACTCAACTAAAGAGAGATGTTGATCTCATCCACTGTTAAATTCTATTGAGCATGTTCTCACCATGTACTCGAGTGTTTGAATTGTCCTTTTAGATTATCCATACATTTGGGGGTGATAGGCCTTACTGAAATTCAATTCAGTTCTCAGGGAATGTTGATGACTTCTTCATAATTTTGATGCAAACCTTGGATCACGATCAAATATGATAAAAAGATGAACTCCATGTAGCCTTACCACTTCATTCACATAAATCCTTGAAATTTTATCAAGAGTGAAATATTCCCAAATAGAGATAAAATGGGCAGTCTTGGTGATATGGTCCATAATAACCAATATCTTGTTATTTACTTTTGATGTTCTTGGGATACTAGTGAAGAAGTCCATAGTGATGTTGTCCCACTTCCATGCTAGTATGGGTAGTGGTTGCAATACCCCTTTAGGAAGTTTTCACTTTTCATTCACTTACTGACATACCAGACACCTTTAAATGTATTCAACAATATCCATTTTCATATTATCCCACCAAAATGGATCATGAAGGCCCTTATACATTTTTGTGCTCCCAAGATTTATAGTGAAAGTATATCCATGAGATTCATCCATCAACACCTTATTTATTTCTAGAATAGATGGAATACATAGTCTTGCATGAAATTTCAATACACCTTCTTGATCAATATTGAGCTCAAGATACTTTCCTTCCTTTACATCCTCAAACTTATTCTGTAACAAAGGATCTTATTTCTGAGCTTTCTTGATCTTCTCTAGTAATGACTGTTGAGAAATCATTTGGGTTAGGGTTGATGATGTCCCTTCCCTTATAATTCCCATGTCCATGTTTACTATGTCATTGATCAAAGGATCTTTTTGAATCCTCATCATAAAAAGAACAAGTGGGTTTTTTCTACTTAATGCATTAGCAACATTTTTTTCTCTTCCGGGATGATAATGAATTGAAAAATCATAGTCTTTAGGAATTTACAACCACCTCATTCGTCTCATGTTTATTTCCTTTTTTGTGAAAATATACTTCAAACATTGATGGTCTATGTATATATCACATTTCTCCCCCTAAATATAGTGCCTCTATATCATCATAGCAAAAACAACAGCAGCTAGATCCAGATCATGCATAGGATAGTTCATCTTACGAGTATTCAACTGTGAAGATTCATAAGCAATGACTTTTTCATTTTTCATGAGGATGTGCCCAAGCCCTATCAGAGATGCATCCCTAAAAATAAATAATCCTTCTCCACTTGAGGGAAAAGTTAAAATGGGTGTAGTAACCAATCTGTTCTTCAGCTCTTGGAAACTTTCCTCACACTCCTTTTTCAAAATTAACTTGACCCCTTTTCGAGTTAACTTGGTTAATGGATTAGAAAGTCATGAAAAGTTTATCACAAACCTCCTAAAATATCCTATTAAACCAAGAAAGATACAAATCACAGTTATTGTTGTAGGCTGAGGCCACTCCTCTATAGGTTTTTCCTTTGCAAGGTCAACTGTGATTCCTTTATTGGTAACAATGTTCCCCAAGAAAGAAACTTATAGTAATAAGAATTCACATTTTCTAAACTTTCCAAAAAAGCCTCTCCTTCTGTAGAGTTTCCAAAATAACACTAAGATGATCCTCATGCTTCTCATGGATTTTGGAATATATCAGAATATCATCAATAAAGACTTCCACAATGTTATCAAGGCAGTCCTTAAAGACTCTATTCATAAAAAACATAAAAATTGTAGGTGCATTAGTCAGTATGAAGGGCATAACAACAAACTCATAATGATCATATCTTGATCGAAAGACAGTTTTTTTAATATCTTATTTCCTCACCCTCAATTGATGATAACCACAACGAAGACAAATTTTAGAGAATAATTGACCCCCAAGAAGTTGGTCAAATAAGTCATCAATTCTTAGAAGAGGGTATTTGTTCTTTAATGTGATACCATTTAGTTCTCTATAATCAATTCATATCTGCATTGATCCATAATTCTTGTTCAAAAAGAGATCCTTTTCTCCCCAAGGAGACACACTCGGATGGATAAACCCCATTTCCAAAAGATCTTGGAGTTGTTTCTTTAATTCCTACGGCCTCACATTTTCTTTCTTATATGGGGTCTTTGATATCAGATGAGATTCAGGTATGAGTTCAATGGAGAACTCTACCTCTCATTCTGGGGGAGGTTCGAGTAACTCCTCAAGAAATACGTCAATGTATTCTTGGTTGATGGGGACATTTTCTATCCTTAAACTCTAATCTCTTTCTTCTTATTCACTGATAAACTACATAAAGAATGATATATGGGGGTCTTCTAGAAAAAGATCATGTTGAGATATCTCTCATTGGAAGATAACTATATGTTTTCTATTCAAGAGTACTGATATTTCTTTACTTATGCATTTGATCATAGCATTATACTTTGGGATTCAGTCTATCCCTAGTATAATGTCGAATCCCAGCATGGGAATGACTACTAGATTTTCATTAATATTGTGCTCACCAAAGTATATACTAGAGTTTCTAAACACTAATTATGCTTGGATAATCCCACCAGGATTATTGACTTATAAATCAACTTTTAGCAAGTCAGAGGTTGATTCTAAATTCATTGCAAACTTAGAGGAAATAAAAGAATGCGTAGAACCAGAATAAAAAAAATTACTTTCTAGCTTTGAGAGGACAACAAGTGTACCTTCTACCCCATTATTTAGAGCTTCAACTTCCAATGACAATATAGAAAAAGAACAACCATGCTCCCTTGGCCTTTGCTGAGCCTGATGGTGGTTCCCCTCCACTACCCTCAGATTTGCACAGTGATTGGAAAGGTGCCCAAGTTGTCCACACTTAAAGCACTGGACATCAGGTAGGGACAACACTATATTCCCTTTATTGTTAGTCTTTGGAAGTTGAGGTTTCATCTCACTATAAAAATTCCTCTCTATATGGCCATCTCTTCCACACTTGTAGAATTTCCTACTCCATACCAAGTTGTTCCTTGAATTCTTCTTCCCACATTTATTACACGTGGGATTTTGCACTTTCTTTCCTCGTTTTCCCTGATCAAAGGTCCTCCTTAAGCTGGGCGCCATATATCTCTTCTAATAATTTGATTTATGAGACCACTGTGTCTCAGAAAACCCCATCTCGACTTTCATTGCACTCTGCACAGTATCCTCATAGCTATCATTGTCTTGGTTGGTAACATTCTTCCGCAGATGGGATCTCAGTCCACCGAAGAATCTATCAGCCTTTCCATTTTGATCCATGACAATGATAGAGGTGTAACGTGAAAGTCTTTTGAATTTCATCTCATAGCTTCCCACAGATTCATTCTCCTCCTACTTCAGCTCGAGAAACTCCGTCTCCATTCTTGTTTTCATGGAACGAGGGAAATACTTACTGAAGAAGATCCCTATGAAATCTTCCCACTACATAGCTTCAATCTTCACTCTTTTCCTCATGTTTTTAATCATCTCCCACCACTGATCAGCTTTTCTTTCTAAGCGTTAGACTTCTAGGGTGACCTTCTCTTGCTCTGAACAGTGGAGCACAGAAAATATCTTCTTGATAGAGTTGATCCACTACTCAGCAATCAATGGGTCTTTTGATCCACTGATGGTTGGTGGTCATTGATGCATAAAGGACTCAACATAATGTTGTTCCCTTTATGTAGAGATCAGTATCTCTGCTTGATTCAACTTATTTCTCACCACATGAGTCAGTTGGTTCATTATTTTCATTAATGATTCCATTCTGGCTTCCATCGGAGGGCCGTCAGCGCATGGTCTATTGCTATCACCATTTTCACGGTTCCTCCTATTGCCCACCATTTTCTAAATGAATAAAACCTTAGTGAGAAAATTATTTCATTTATGAATCTTCTAACTAAAAAGGGTTTTATGTCTTCAAAATTCATGCTTAAACAATTACATTTGCCCATAATTCCTTCATAATGATTCATAAAAATCTTTCGATTAACCAAAAATAACCACCGGGAGTGTTGTAACCAAGAGTGAATCAAGACCCATTTTCATGCACCATTTCCCATTTTATTCTATCCCAAATTGGTGTTTTCAGGTTTCAACCCTATGTACATCTGTGCTGGAGCAACCTCTACCTGCACATATCCATACAAAGATGTATTTTCTTGATTAAACTGTTACTCAATACTCACCAAAATACCAGAAAGTTTCCCTATATTTAAACGTTTTATAGGGTTATTCCTAAGGATTTCATAGCCTTATTTCCATAAATAACAAAATTATCCTTTGATACCAAATATGGAATCCTGCCTTTTTATTACATAACTTTTCATTACATTTTACAAACCGATGATCTTTAAATTCTAGTGTCTTAGAAATTAGGTACAAAAAAATGCATGAAAACACAAAACATTCTTCTAATCCACATGTAAGACATCATCATAAGTTTTTCTTAAGTAAAAATTAATACATCTAATAACCTGGAGACATACATCAATGGAAAGGGTGAGTAGAAGGTTCAGTAAAGAAAAAAAGTGCAACAGTTGACATGTGATCTTGAAAATTATTAATAAGAACATGATAAAAATCATAAAGACATGAGAAAAGGAAGAATAAGAATATCATGATAAAAAATATGAATCATAACATGAATATGTTTCTTCAAAATTTCATTTAAACTTTCATAAACATATCACCAAGGTTCATCCCTAAGGTTTCATAAACATTAACAAGGTTATTCAACAAGGCATCGTGAAACTTTTCATCTCTAGATATTAAATGTTTACCCTATGTATTGGAGCGCTATCAGGGCCCACCCTTAATATGTATTTATTTTCATGTGATCCATATAGATCATAATCATACAAATCATAAAAAACCCATAGAGAGTAAAATTAATGGGTTTCACTTCTAAATCGTGACGTTTTAAAAGTGCTTAAAAATAATATCATTATGTCATTTATAACCCATGTAAAGGTAGTAAGGGTTACATGTATGTCAATTAATATATAAAATATATCATTTTTGTGTGTTTATGCACACCCATTGAAATGAAATAGTTATGGGTATTCCCAAGATAATTTCTTGAGAGACAGAGAGAGGAATTTTGAGATGAAAATTCTGCAGCATAACGACTACATGACATCTATTTAGAAAACATTAAAAAGAGAGGGGACAAGGGTAACCCAATCATAAATAACCCATAATAAATTTTGTGTACAGTATAAAAATAATTAATATCATGGTATGGATATATGATAGAAATACCATATGAAAATAAAACTCTAATGAAAAAGAGAAGACATGATTTCTTTTACGAAAATTCTGCAGCCTAATGACATCACTTAAAGATTCATAAAATAATTTGATGAGAGCTGAAAGGGTATATCACAATTTTTACATGAAATGGATAGTATTAAAGATATATAATCAAAATTACCCACATAATAAAATGAAACTATAATACATAATATAAAGGAAGTCATGACTTAAAAGAGGAGGGTGAAAGGATCCCTTACCTTGAAGTGTAACTTCGAAAGCTTGAATGTCGGGACCTTTGGAGGCTTGAGGGAACCTTAGGAGGACTCCTTGGGAGGTAAAGTGATTATAACTTTGTTGAGGAGGATTTTGGAATCAAATGAATTAGGGAATTGATTGGTATTTATAGGAAAAGTTAGGGAATAAATTATTAATTTCCAAAGGACACCTCATGAGTGGTATTAGAAAAACCATGGGCTTGCCCTTGGTATTGGACAATTGAGACACCTCATAGAATATATTAATATTAATAAGTCTACCAGAATGATTAAATCATTATTACATAATTAATGATATCATTAAACACATAATACTCAAAACATTATTTTTACTATTTACAAAAAATTCAACTATTTCAGAAAAATCCAAAAAATTCACCTGAAAATAATATCAATGCTCTGAATTCAAAAATGAACTCCATTTTATGAAAATAATTTTCTAAATAATTTTATTTTTATTTTAAAATAAACTAATTATTTATTCCAAAAATACAACTTCAATTCTATAACTCATTTTGTAACATCTTAGTAAAGTAATCAAGGTCCCATAAATTTATCATATAACCATAAGACAATAAAGTAAAAATAAATTAAAACATGTTATGAAAATAAATTTCCATTTTATATTATTAAATTAATTATATAATTGTAAATAAAATATTTATTACATACAAAAATATCAAAACTTATATATGATTGTTTTTCACATTAATGATGTCTAAAACATATTTATACATTCATAGGCGAAGTTTCTATGTTTTTGCCAATTTACTATTCATTAATATTCATAGGTGTATGCTACTATTCATACATTACTATTCACTAAAAATTAAGTAGATCTTATTATACTATAAATTTCTTACTAAACACAACTATAGAAGACCATTTTTTTAAAATTAATTCACGTTATTAATTATTTACAGAATAAAAAAATATTTAAAATACCATTTTTTCAAAAATTCATCAATAAGAATGGAACTTGTATAAATTCATCATATATTTATCAAGACATTTGAAATTAAATTTTTTTACCATAATAAGAAGTAAAAATTTTATTTATAAAAATGGATTACAGAAAGTAACTAAGGCTTCGTTACATAGCCCCTTATAACACCAGTATAGGACCTAAGTGTAAGGTGTGCTATAGTGATAGAATCATGGGGTGGCTTGGAAAAAATTATCCAAGTGGGGATTTATATCAGCTTTAAATTCTCCCTTAGACAATTCCATTCAAGCTTTATATATTGAAGTTCGGCGTGGGCATGGTCCAGAGTAAAGCCCAGTGATGCTACCTCCTTCCCAAGCTCCGACAGAGAAGCTTCATATTGCCTAATTGTACATGATGATTCCATAGACTCTTCTTTCTATATTAACTAACCAAGATTAGTTATATTTATAAGCAATAATCACAACATTTGAATTTTAGTTTCCAATGATCATATAACAGTGGAAACCCAATGGTATCACTTCATTAATTAAAGGATATAGTTTTGTGGAGTAAAAAATAAAATAAGACACAAATTTAGGAAATAAATATTATTCTAAAGTTGAGGTCATTACATTTTCAATTAAAACACACATTCAATGATATCATGCATACCATATATCATATTTATGTGAATATAATCCATATACATCGAAACTAAATTATGGATCACTTTAAAAATGATTCATGATAATTCGAGAATTTTTTCTTTGTTTTTTTTTTACTAAAACATGATTTCAACTTAAAGTCCACTTTTTGACTGGAAATATAAACTTTAAGTCATATCAGGCACACCGTTCTTTAGATTGAAATGTGGTCGATTCAAAGAAAATGACATATGGATCATTTTAGAAAAGTAGCAACACAATATGACCTGGTTTTCCAAGATTTGAGTATGTAAAAAGTTTTTAGAACAAAAATGACCATTTTAAATAAGAAAATGTACTTTCTCTCATACCAACAACACTATGATTCACATTGACCTGAGGTAGATTATTACAAAGAAAATTAATTTTCAATTTTTTCCCAATAAATATTATGATAATTCACGTGTATTATCTTTTTTAAGTGTGTGATAGATGTTTTGAACTAAAATTCACTTTTAAACTGAAAACATGCAATTTGAGTCATACCGGGAACACCAAGAGTCGAATTGGTGTGTAGTTAAAACCTATACCTCAAAAAATAATTGTTCATCATGTTTCTGAAAAACAAGAAAATATGATTTTTTTTCTTAGTTTGTAGAATATAAAAATATTTTAAACTAAAATTTCCATTTTAAATAAAAATACACACTTTTAGTCATACCAGGAACACCATGTGTCATATTAACCTGGGGATGATTTTTATGCATAAAAAATGTACTTTGGACCATTTTACCAAAATATATAGATATTATGGGATTTTTTACTCAGTTTTTAGTGAGTGAATCGTGTTTTGAACTAAAATGTTAGTTTTAATCATAAAACATACACTTTCAGTCATATCGATCACACAAAGTATTGTATTAATATTTGTTTCATTCCTATGCATAAAAATTGATTAATGGATCAGTTATATAATTTATTAAGTTAATATAAAAATGTTTTATCATTTTTTTTGATTTTGATGTTTGTTTTGAACTAAAATATTTGTGCTAAATTGAAAACATGCACTTTTAGTCATACTATGGACACCATGGGTGAAATGGATGGGTGGATGGTTTCTAGATAGCACATGTATCATTTTCGTAAAGTATAAAAATAATACGAGTGTGTTTTCAATTTTTTCAGTGTATGGGGATCGTTTTGAACTAAAATGTCACTTTTAAACTAAAAGCACATACTTTGAGTCAAACTGGAATCATCATGTGCCAGGTTAATGTATAGTTAATCACTATTTGTTAAAAATGACTTGTTGATTGTTTTCATGAAATAAGAAGACAATATGAGTGTATATGTTTTGTTTTTAGAATGTGATGATTGTTTTGAGATAAAATTTCAATTTTAAAAAACCTTAACATTTTGTTATGCAAGACACACAATGTTTCCAATTGATTTAGAATTTATTTTTAACTGTTACAAATGAATTGTGGAATTTTTTAACAGCCTCATGTACAAAAGGGTACCCCTCTTAGGTTGGTAATAAGGTAATGAGGATTTTTATTGCCCAAATCCCACCTTCAATAGGCCACAAGATAGTGAAAACCCTCAAGGGTATAATGAACATAAAAATGGGAGGTATTACCCTCTAAGAGAATATGTGGATGAGGGAGATAATTCAAGTACACCAATCAACTCTTTATCATATATGATAATGGTAAAACCCAATTACATGAATGTAATGTTATAAAGACTGAAACAACTAGAAAAAACTATATGTACCAAAATAAAAACTCTTTAAGGAATTGATTTCCAAAATATCTCTAGTAAAACACGATCTAGTAATATCCATCAAGATCTCTAACCTGCTCCTATTGATCAAAAAAATAGTATATATATATAGGGTGATCATAACAAGTATACTTAGTAGGATCATCTGAGGATCCTCTCAGCTAAAAGATAAGTAAATAATATTAAATCACTTTGAACAATAAGTGATGCTAAATCACAACTTAATTTCTTTTACTAAATTCCCAGCCTCATTATGCTATCTTTCACAAGGTAAAATATACAAAAGATCATATAATAAAATATCAAAGAAGGTACCTCACTACCACTTCCCCACTTGTTTTCCAATCCATACCAACATCATATGTCATGATACATATCTCTCCAAAAGTAAATCAACCCAATGATACATGGGATGAAGTATCACAACATGAATCTAATGCATCCCATCATCTCATGATCCCATTCTATATCTCCAAATAGTAACTAAGTATTTTATGGGAGCCACCATAACCCATATAATGTGTATCATACATTGGGTATTATACCTCAAGCCATCACTACTGGAAATGGAGGATATACCAACAGTTCTAAACTGTTGGTATAGGCTGGACAACCGTTGGTATATTCTATACCAACGGTTGTCCAAACCGTAGGGAAGTAAGGCGTGGGGAAAAATCTATACCAACGGTTTGAACTAAACCGTTGGTATAGCCCACTCTATGTCTTGATTTTCCAACGGTTCTTGATGAACCGTTGGTATATGTTTACCCAACGGTTTTAAACCGTTGGGAATTCTATGATTTTGATATTATACCAACGGTTTCCAACCGTTGGTATAGTTTTTTCCCAACGGTTTCAATGAAACCGTTGGCATATGTTCAATAAAAAATACTATACCAACGGTTACAAACCGTTGGTATAATTCTTCTCAAAGTATACCAACGGTTCTAAACCGTTGGTATTGTGTATTTCCAGAATTGTTGCACAGCAGACCCTCCTGTGCATACACCTGCATACAAAACAGCACTTAAAACAGTGAAAACTTAAAACAACAAAAAAAGACCACCTCTTTGATTAGAGACATGGTGAATAATTTTTCATTTGAATCTTCATATGACAACAATCATCCAGTATAGTTGAATAAGAATTTCAATAACTCAAATATTATTTACACCCATTTCAATCTTCATATGACAACTACTTTTCTAATATATGGTGAAAAGGTATTTTCTTAGGAGTATCATCACTTGTGACTCCATAAGTGCCACACCGGGCCTCGGATTGAGTTGGGGTTGACTAGTACATGTCACATATGATCCATGAATCTTTTTCCTAAAGTTTCAACACAATAAGAATCTGTTTGATCGGTTTGGCGTATGTACGTAAAATATTGTCCATTTTGAACAAAAGAGAGGAAGTTTGGGTGGTCCCGGCCCCACGGTGACTCCAATTGAGGCGGGGTTGACTCGTACACATCACATATGACCCATGGATCGTTTTCCTAAAGTTTCAACTGAATCCGAAGGCATTTGGTCCGTTTCCCGTATGTCAGTTGTTGATATCACTTACAATTTAGTCTATTTTAAAAAAAGAGAGACAGTTTGAGTGGTCCCGGCCACACCGCGGCTCGGATTGAGGCGGAGATGACTCTTACACGTCAAATATGACCCATTGATCGTTTTCCTAAAGTTTCAATAGAATCCGAAGGCCTTTGGTTGGTTTGGCGTATGTCAGTTGTTGTTTTCACTTAAAATTA
Source organism: Viscum album (assembly GCA_963277665.1). NCBI lineage: Eukaryota > Viridiplantae > Streptophyta > Magnoliopsida > Santalales > Viscaceae > Viscum > Viscum album. The sequence goes on along the minus strand of OY728138.1, from coordinate 914,307,184 downwards.
AGTCCATTTTAAACAAAATAGAGATACTTTGAGTGGTGACAGCCAAACCGGGCCTCGTATTGAGGCAGAGTTGACTCTTACACGTCACATATTAGCCATGGATCGTTTTCCTAAAGTTTCAACACAATCAGAATCCGTTTGATCGGTTTGGCGTATGTACATAAAATATTTTCCATTTTTAACATAAGAGAGACAATTTGGGTGGTGTCGGCCACACCGCACCTCGAATTGAGGCGGGATTGACTCGTACACATCGAATATGACCCATGGATCGTTTTCCTAAAGTGTCAATAGAATCCTAAGGCATTTGGTTGATTTCCCGTATGACAGTTGTTGATTTCATTTACAATTTAGTCCATTTTCAACAAAAGAGAGACTGTTTGAGTGGTCCCAGCCACACCGCGGCTTGGATTGAGGCGGAGTTGACTCTTACATGTCACATATGACCCGTGGATCGTTTTCCTAAAGTTTCAACAGAATCTGAAGGTTTTTTGTCGGTTTGGCTTATGTCAGTTGTTGTTTTCACTAAAAATTAAGTTCATTTAAAACAAAAGAGAGGCACTTTGAGTGGTTTCGGCCACACCGTGCTTCAGATTGAGGCGGGGTTGACTCGTACACATCACATATAAGACATGAATTATTTTCCTAAAGTTTCAACATAATCAGAATCCATTTGTTCGGTTTGGCGTATGTACGTAAAATATTGTCCATTTTAAACAAAAGAGAGGTAGTTTGGGTGGTCTTGGCCACACGACGCCTTGGATTGAGGCGGGGTTGACTCTTACACATCACATATGACCCATGGATCGTTTTCCTAATGTGTCAATAGAATCTGAAGGTGTTTGGTAGGTTTCTCGTATGTCATTTGTTGATATCACTTACAATTTAGTCTATTTTGAACAAAAGAGAGATAGTTTGAGTGGTCCCGACCACACCGCAGCTCATATTGAGGAGGGGTTGACTCGTACACATCAAATATGACCCATGGATCGTTTTACGAATGTTTCAACAGAATCCGAAGGCGTTTGGTTGGTTTGGCGTATGTCAATTGTTGTTTTCACTTAAAATTAAGTCCATTTTAAACAAAATAGAGGCACATTGAGTGGTGTCGGCCACACCGGGCCTCCGATTGAGGCGGGGTTGACTCGTAAAAATCACATATGACCCATGTATTGTTTTCCTAAATTTTAAATAGAATCCGTAGGCGTTTGGTCATTTTTCCGTATGTCAGTTGTTGTTTTCACTTAAAATTAAGTACATTTTAAAAAAAAGAGAGGCACTTTGAGTGGTGTCGTCCACACTGGGAATCTTATTAAGGCGAGGTTAACTCTTACACGTCACATATGAGCCAAGGATCATTGTCCTAGAGTTTCAACACAATCCAAATCCTTTTGATCGGTTTGGCCTATGTACGTAAAATATTGTCCATTTGGAACAAAAGAGAGGCAGTTTGGGTGGTCCCGGCCCCACGGTGCCTCGGATTGAGGCGCGATTGACTTGTACATGTCACATATGACCCATGGATTATTTTCCTAAGGTTTCAACAGAATCTGAAGTGTTTGGTCAGTTTCCCGTATGTCAGTTGTTGATTTCACATGCAATTTAGTCCATTTTGAACAAAAGAGAGACAATTTGTGTGGTCCTGATCACACCGCAACTCGGATTGAGGTAGGGTTGACTCATAAACGTCACATATGACCCATGGATCATTTTCCTAAAGTTTTAATAGAATCAGAAGTCGTTTGGTTGGTTTGGCGTATGTCAGTTGTTGTTTTCATTTACAATTTAGTCCATTTTCAACAAAAGAGAGACAATTTTAGTGGTCCCGGCCACACCGCGGCTCGGATTGAGGTTAGGTTGACTCTAACACGTCACATCCGACCCATGGATCGTTTTCCTAAAGTTTCAACAGAATATGAAGGCGTTTGGTTGGTTTGACGTATGTCAGTTGTTGTTTTCACTTAAAATTAAGTCCATTTTAAACAAAAGAGAGCCACTTTGAGTGGTGTCGGCCACGCCGGGCCTAGGATTGAGGCGGAGCTATCTCATACATGTCACATATGAAAAATGGATCATTTTCCTAAAGTTTCAACACAATCAAAATCCATTTGATCGGTTTGGCGTATGTACGTAAAATATTGTCCATTTTGAACAAAAGAGAGGCATTTTGGGTGGTCATGTCCACACGGAGCCTCAGATTGAGGCGGGGTTGACTCGTACACATAACATATGACCAATGAATCATTGTCCTAAAGTTTCAACAGAATCCAAAGGCGTTTTTTAGGTTTCTCTTATGTCAGTTGTTGATTTCACTTACAATTTAGTCCATTTTGAACAAAAGAGAGACAGTTTGAGTGGTCTCGGCCACACCACAGCTCAGATTGAGGCAGGGTTGACTCATACAGGTCACATTTGACTCATGGGTCGTTTTCCTTAAGTTTCAATATAATTTGAATGTGTTTGGTCAGTTTGGCGTATGTCAGTTGTTGTTTTCACTTAAAATTAAGTCCATTTTTAACAAAACAGAGGCACTTTGAGTGGTGTTGGCCACACCGGGCCTCGGATTGAGGCAGGATTGACTCTTACACACCAAATATGAGTCATGGATTGTTGTTCAAAAGTATCAACACAATCAGAATCCGTTTTATCGGTTCGACATATGTATGTAAAATATTGTCCATTTTAATCATAAGAGAGACAGTTTGGGTGGTGTCGGCCACACCGTGCCTCGGATTGAGGCGGGATTGACTCTTACTCATTACATATGACCCATGGATCGTTGTGCTAAAGTTTAAATAGATTTGGAACGCATTTGGTCAGTTTCCCGTATGATCCATGGATAGTTTTCCTAATGTTTCAACACAATCCGAAGGCGTTTGGTCAGTTTCCTATATGTCAGTTGTTGATTTCACTTAAAAATAAGTCAATTTTGAACAAAAGAGAGGCAATTTGAGTGATCCGAGCCACACCGTGCCTTTTATTGAGGTGAGGATGACTTATACACGTCAAATTTGACCCATGGATTTTTTACCTTATGTTTCAACATAATCCGAATGCGTTTGGTCAGAGGGGAAGGGTCTAGTCGGGTACGCGGAGATGCTTGTCTACCTCTGGTACGAACCTCCCTCGTATCATCGGCCGAAAAACTGAAAGAATGGAATAATGAAAAGTGCACTTACTTATGTACCTGTAAAATCTATACATAGACAAAACATAGCTGCATCATGTCATAAAAAATAACACCAAGGATCAGACAAAATAGAAGCAGTCATGCAGAGTAATGACAAGTGCACATACAGATTAGAAGCAGCTAAAAAATTGTTGCATACATGCCATGTTTATTTCCTAAAACAGAGTAAAAAAATCAAAAATGATGAAAATCTAGAATATAGGTCGCCTCCCAGGAAACGCTATGTTTTACGTCTTCATCCAGATGGATGGACACTAGTCAATCGTCTTGGTCCATCAACTCAGAACTCCTCTGCCTCTTACAAGAACTGGTGGTCGTGTCATCAAGCTCACATGGACTCTTAGTGGGATTTATAACTTCAGGAGCGTAGCGGGCGTGAATCTGGTGTGGAAGTAAGAGAATCTGGCGCTCGTCATCAGTTAGACATGGAGTGGGATTGATCACTTCAGGAGCGTAGCGGGCATGAATCCGGTGTGGAAGTAAGAGAATCCGGTGCTCGTCATCAGTCAGATGCTGAGTCACCCGTCGTGCGAGGTCAGATGGAGACGGGATGTGCACATCGATGATCATGGAAGAGGCAGACAAGCTAGACATTGTTGGTTAAGCTGCATCCAAAAATATATTAATTTTTATATATTAGAACCTTTATAAATGTTTGTCCCATTTTTACAAACAATTAATGTGTGAAAATTGTGAAAAATAACTTATCGGATATATAAAAATGGATTTACTCATGGACATGATGCATAATATCTCAAATATTCCTCATTGGATCCCAATTTTAAATTTTAATCCATTATCAAATGTCTTATATCAATTTATTTTCATTTGGATCTTTATGGTTGAACGCTTTTTGTAAAATCTAGCCAAGGGAGGATAGACTAGTGAATTGGAATACAATTGGATGTTATGTGGTGAAAACCACATTATAAGCATTGTTTAAGATATTATTGAGGTGGTTTGAGGATAAATCTATCTTTTTAGAGAAAATACAGCATGTCCAAGTTTGGTGGTCAATGTTTTGAAGTGGGGGGGTATTTGGTGGTTGAGGAGGGGGTGAGGGGGACGTATAAGGTCTAGGAGGAGGGGTGGGGGGCTGTCCACGGTCTAGAAAGGGGGGCGGGGGGCTGTCCAGGGTCAAGGAGAAGGGGATAAGGGGTTGTCCATGGTCCAGGAAGGAGGGGGGGTTGTCCAAGGTCCATCGAGGAGGGGGGCTATCCAGGGTCCAGGGTGGAGGGTGGGGGGCTTCCTAGGGTCCAGGAAGGAGGGGGGACTATACAAGGTCCTAGGAGGAGGGTGGAGGGGGGTTTTCCAGGGTCCAGGAGGGGGGATGTCCATGTTTCAGGAAAGAGGGGGGCCAGGCTGTCCAAGTTCCAGGAGGGGGGACTATCCAGGGTCCAAGAGGGGGGGTGTCTAGGGTCCATGAGGAGTGGTGGATCTGTTAAAGGGAGGAAATCCCCAAATAATTCATTGAAGATTAACTAAACTTAATCCAAAAAACATCACAATTCCAATCCATCACCCAACCAACATCCAATTCATCCTCAATAACACTAACCTTCACATGCCATAAACAACACAACCGAGTTTATACCAAATTAAAACAGAAAACAAAAATAATAGATGTAAAACATTAAAACTAAGGTAGTACTTACATATTTAGAGTGTTGAACTACAAAATTGTGGATATATGAGTGGAACGAGTTTCTGAGTACTTTTATAGAGAGATTCGAGACATTTAGGTCAAATCAAAATAGAAAATAAAAAATAGATGAAGAACATTAGAACTTACAGATTTGAAGTGTAGAACAGAAAAATTGTTTGATTGAATAGGATGGATGGAGTTTGGGAGACTGGGTAACGAGAGTGCGTCAGGAGAGCTTCAATTTAGGGCTGCAGTCGATCGGAGGGGGACTGCAATCGAGCGAAGGGGCTACTGGATTTAGGGGGAAACTTTCCCAACGGTTTTTAATAACCGTTGGGAATGTATGTTTACCAAGGTCTATACCAACGGTTTACACAAACCGTTGGTATAGATTCCAACATATACCAACGGTTAGTAGATAACCGTTGGTAAAAGTCTCTTCATGGAGCCCTATACCAACGATTTTATAAACCGTTGGTAAAAATCTTCATAAAAGCCTCTATGCCAACGGTTTTCTTCAAACCGTTGGTATACATAACCATTCCCAACGGTTTATCAAACCGTTGGGATATAATCATTGGTAAAAATGGGATTTCCAGTAGTGCATCAAAACCCATACAATTAGTAAGGTAACGCAATCCATTACACATATAACCATCATTCCTATAATAATATTTTAGATACTATATTTGGAGATAAATTTGTGTGAAATAACCACACATAATTCGATTACTATTCACAGATATTTGGGAAAGCTAACCTCTATTCATGCCAACAAATATAAGTTTCAAGAATAGATAGTGGGTAAAAAGTGGTAGTCATCCAACCATTCATCACCAACCTAGACGTTCGAAAAAACACCCTCCCAGAGTCCACTAGGTGTTATTATTCCTACCAAAATGGTTTGGAAGATGTATAAAATCAAAAAATATTAAGGATATAATATATATCATAGCCACACTATTGAAATTAACCTACCCATAATCTCAACTACACCTATCATCACATGAACACCTAAATGTCATTTTCAAGAACTAGATATCCAATAAGCACACCAAATTTAAGAATAAATTCATTAAGATACTTATTTTGTTATTAACATTCCACTTTAAGTTAAAAAAATCAATTTGAAATTAATTAACATTATAATGTTCCACATTTCATTAACCATTAAAATTAAGTACATTCCCTCTCAGAATAATCCAAACTGTGGCAATGGTTTCTCAAGATTAACATATTCTAAATAGTCTAATGACAACCAAACCAAAGGTTTAAAATATTCATTAAAAATTATTAATCATTCCATAATTTCAGGTACTCTAAGAAATATCCTAACCATCTACCAAAATAGAAGCATAACCAAGCACATATAACTACCTTAACCAGTGGGGAAAGGAATAATGATATACAAGAAACTCATCCATCTACCCTTTTAATAAGATTCAATAAAAAAGCATCCCAACCTTTTGAATCAAAACAACGAGTAATCCTAACTTCATCCCATTCCGTCAAATCTTGTACCATCCTTGATACCCTCAAAAATATCACCACACATCGCACCATCACATGCATCAACTACTTCCACAACCTCGCGCCTCTGCACCCATATCTCACTAGCCATCCCAGGATGATATCACATCATGTAGCAAGGATCATATCCAACGAAATAGAAAATGTAGAAAAAAACCAACAAGGTAAACAAGGAAACTATGTCCTAAAATAGGGAATTTATCCTTTATATAGAAATCAGACCACTTAGACCTAAACACAAGGAATTAAACCTACCTCATCCAATGATCTCTCTCAACCCAAACAATTAACTTTACAAAGAATTTTTTTTATTCCATATTAAATTGACGGATTCAATTATCACATGTTCAAACTACAGGTAACCTAAGGAATCATCTATAAAAATGTATTAAATTATTTAAACATCATCTCTTGCATATGCTTCCAATTTAAACAAAATTAAGGAAGAAAAATTCACATTATCATGATTTTAATAAATATTCTCATCATTAAGCATTCCATATTCCTATTCATTGTCCAATTACATTAGAACTTGAAATAATATTTTTAATTAAATATCCAGTAATGATAAATTTCATTTACATAAAAATTTATAAATGAATGATTTAATTCAACACGACTCTTTAATTATTCATCCAATTGATAAAAATTACCAGATTTACATTATTTACCAATTTCAGAAATTATCATTCTATCCCAAGAAAAAAATATAACAAGAATAAAATAGATATCACCCTATCTAGAAAATCAAGAGTCAAACCATTATCATGATAGAAGGAACCAACATGAGATTGCAAATCTCAAACCAAGTTAATTCTTAAATTCAGTTTAATATTTAATTTTTTACATTCCACCACCATCCAAAGGGATAAAACTTAATAAATATAGGATTTAAGGTAACTAAAATTTGAATTATTGAATCCCCTACCTCAATGCTTCAATGTTCTTCACATGAGATCAAAATAATAACATGGATCATCGATCACCTATCCCATGAGAAAAAAATAAACCCCACCAAGGATGTCAGGCAAAAATCACACCAAAACCCAGAAGAGGAAATCCATTAAGATTGTGGAGATATACTTTAATTTCATGTAAATAAGAAATGGTCGATAACATGATAAAACAGAGAAGAAACTATAATAAATAAATACCATTTACCACTATAGACTAATTATAGGAAGCATATTATTAATACTAATCCAACAGGGCTTAAAAGAACATTAAAATACACTCTTGGTCTCCTAGTATTCATGGTGATTTAGTGAGATGAAATTGGGATCATAAAGAGATTTTTTATTGGTAGTCTAATATAAAAACTGAGGACGACAACACTGCCTCCTAGACCATGAAAAAAACACACTTGAAATATGTCATACAATAAGATAAGGTTGGACGCTACATCATAGCCACACTTGATAAATGGATCATCTGCTAACCATGGAGAAGATCTATCAAAAATTCAATTTACCCTAGTAGAGGATATGTCACAGACTAAACCACCAAAATGAAAAAATATAACTTCGAGTGGAGACTACGCTGCAACTAGACTCCACACTACAAGGGTGCCAAATTTGGATAAACTGACAAAATTATATCATGGAACCTTACAAAAAATCTATATACTTCCTGATATAGAAACCTATTCATAATATACCGTAACCTACCTCTACAGTACATGCATTCCATTTTTGGAAGTGACTCCAAAACCCATTCTTCTGGGATCCTATTCCTCAATTAAACCTTCTACATTTTAGCCACCATCTCTATAGAATATCCAAAGGCTCCACAACATATAATACACTTCAAATCCACATTTACCATCAAAACTCCTTTTAATATTATCCAAACACCACCAATTCCCAAAAATCACAAAATAAGTGTTACTAGGATTTTCTCCCTTATATTAGATGGCACTCAAACTATTCTCATCATTGAGAATTAAAAACCAAAACCAAATTTAAAAGAAAGGAAATGGTTATCCAAATGACCACCCTATGAGATACCTCTTAAGAATATCACCTTTATAGGAGTTTAACCACCTTAATTTTATGAACGAAGATCAATACCAAAAAACTAAAACAAGCATATCCAAAAAAAATCTATAGGGTAGATACCTCTCAAAGGATAGAAAGGCCACGACATGAACCAAGTAAGATAAAACTATCTCATAAATTCGAAAGTGGTCTATAAAAATAGGAAAATACACAATACAAGGGAATATCTAAACAAAAAATAGCTTGGGTTACTAAGTGTGTATCAATGACTTTCATTCTTAGGTACACTCCTCCACTTCATTTTATTTCCACAATACATAAACCAATGGAATAATATTCCCAGGAAACACTTTCTTTTGGTGGCTATAGATCTACATCAGACACTCTATGAATGTCAGATTACTATCAATATAAATCTCATGCAAATAATGATGTGAGATTAATCATGAATGTAATAGTGGATCTACAACACAAAGAAGACATCAAGTATCCATCACATGTATGAGGGAAGTGTTGTCCAATATTCCAAGGCTCCCAAAAAATCCACCACTATGAGAGGTCCTATAAATCGGAGAGAAATCAAACTCCCAGGACCAAACCTTCATTTCCCATGATGAGGAGTCACCTTCAAGAACACATTATCACAAATGTTGACCTTTTATTGTCAACTCTTATGATCAAAATATGACTTATGATGATTTTGTAATGCTTTCATCCACTCATGAATTATCTAAAACCATCACTATCAAGCTTTTTACTAGTTATGACATGATAATTATTAACTATTTGAACCAAATACTAAAAAACAAATAATGGATAGGTCATTTGTACAAATATTAAACCTTTACCATACCAATGGTGGAGTGAAAATTGTTATTGATTGTAATCTCTACAAATAGAAGCTGACTTATCCACAAAACCCCAAAATCTAGAACACAAAACATAGTGCATATTGAAAAATTTGGATAGTTTTTCCAATCTAACGAACCATTTGCAGATGGAATGTGGTGTTAAATATTAACTGAGATCCAAAAGCATGGTGAAGGCCTCTCGAAAACCTATAGATAAAAAATGATCATTATCATAGATGATTGTCCACAGGACTCCAAGGAGTCTCACCACCTATTCTAGAATACCAGCTCAATAAATCCTCTATAGAGATTGAATCCTTAACCTCTATGAAGTTGGAAGATTTTAGAAAATTATCCAATCACTCATAATGAATCAAATAATCATTTATATTGAGTTAAAATGGAAATTAAGTCCATATATATGTACTTAGGCATCCACTATGGAACATATAAGGTCTGGAGCAAACCACCATGAACACGATGCTCGATATTCACCTTATGCAAGACCAAATAATATGACATGAATTATAAAAATTCAAACTTCAACCCATGTAACCAAAACTACCATATCATAGCTCGGTATATCTTTTTCGTGCTAGGTTTCTATGAAAAGGGTGTGCAATGAGACTCATGGAGCACCATCTCATGAATTTCTAAAGGCTTGAAAATACTCCCTTGGAAGAACATTGGTCCGGTTCATCATAAGACAAATCATCGGGGGCAATAGAACAAACTAATTAGTCTCTCTATACCACCACCTTAGAATCTCCTAGTTTGGACTTATCCAATTATTACACCAAATATGATTGCACTGGCATCCTAAAAAGTCATCCTCTACCACCAGCCTCTCCCATATCAAGATGTGTCACTAAAGGATCTTCCATCACTATCATGGGATCATAATATTCACACAATATATCACTATGTGAATTCCTTATTAGTGCATCATCCACAACATTTACTTTCATAGTGTATATGAAATCCCAATTTCATTATCTTGTAATAATTATATCCACTATAGTTATGTCAAATTTAATTTATTTTGGTAGAATACAATGCTTGGGATCTTATAATCAGTAAAAAACAAAACAAAAATTCTTCAATGAGGTAATTAAATTTAGACACAAATTGAAGGGGAAAATTGTTTCCAACTCTAGATCATGGGTGAAATACATACAATCATGGGAATGTAACTATCAAGACCTATAAAAACAACCAATATCTACTACATCCAAAAAAACCCAACCATATATTCAAGTAATTGTAAAAAACCTCAATGTGAACTCTCTCTACTAGAAAACAAAATACTGGGGTCTTATCCAACTTATCCTTTAGGTACTAAAAATCTACCAAACACTCCTCAGCCCATAAGAATTTCAAATCCTTCCTAGAAAATTATATCATATGTGTTTCAACAAGAGATAAATCATGTAAAAATCACCTATGAAATTTGTTAATACCAAGTAAAATTTTCATATTAGATCTTGTTTTGTGGGATTCCCATTAAATGATTATCGATATATTTAATGGATTAGTAGTTACTATCTATTGGGATAAGACATGCCCCAAGAAAAAAAACTTCATTAGACTATAACTCACACTTAGAAAACTTCCCAAATAGATATTCATGAGAATGAACCCCCAAAATGGCACATAAATGCTTTGAATTCTCCTCCTCATAGATGAAGTACATGAGGATGTTATTGATGCAAATTTCAATGAAAATGTCTATAAGATCTAAAACCACTATGTTCCTCAATCCCATTAACATTTTTGGATAATTCATCTCACAAAATGGAATCCCAAAAATATTGGAATGTCCCTGATGTCATCAAAAAGAATTTTTTTAGAAATTCATCATCCCTCACACACATCTGATCATATCGTGACCACAGATCGATTTCAAGAACAAAATTTCTCCTTTAATATTATTTAATAAATTATTAATATACCAGATAGGATAGTGGTTATTCACTATAAATCAATTAAAGTGATGATAATCTATATTGAGACAAAAACTACAATTATGCATCATTATGAACAAAAATGGTGCACTCTAGGGTGAAAAAATCATCCAAACGAAACATTAAACCGATCATCGAGTAGTTCTCACAGATCTCACATATCATAAAGAAGAATCCAATAAAGTGACATAGTGAGTAGTTAATCTCCTCTCTATATCTTTAACCCAAACTCTATGAAATCACACCTTTTTATTACATAACTTTATATATCAATTCACAAACAGAGGATCTTCTACAGTTTAGTGTCTTGAAAAAAGGTACATAATACATGAAAACATAAAACATTATTATGTAACACTTTAAATGATTATTCAAGGTTCATCCTAATTATATTTATTGAATATCATAACATGGGTACATAAATCAAAGGAAAAACATGAGAATATGTCCCAGTATAGTATAACATGTGAAAGTTTTTACATTTTGATCTTGAGGAATATCAATAAGAACATGGGAAAATACATAAAGGAATGAGAAATGAAAAAAATAAGCATATAATAATAAAAACATGAGTTATAACATATAAATGTTTCTAAAATATTTAATTGATTAATTCATAAACATATCCCAATGCATTATCACCGAGGTGTCATAAAAATTACCATGTTTATTCATCAGGGTATCGTAAAACAAGTCATCTTTAGAGATTAAATTATTTACCTAGTGTATTGGAGTGTTATCAGGGAACACCCTTAATATTTATTAATTAATGTTTTCCACATATATCATAATAAAAAATTTCATAACTAACCATTGTAGACTAAAATGTGGATTTCATATCAAAATCATCGTGTTTTAGAAAGTGCTTAAAAAGAAGATCCTTTTGTTATTTTAAACCCATGAAAAAGGATGGTGGGATTCATGTATGAAAATAAAAAAAATAAAAATGATCATTTTTACATATATTGAAATAACCTTGGAGAAGATATAGTTTTGGGTATTAATGAATGAAAATAAAATAATTTCTTGATAAAAATATAGAATTTTTAAGACGCAAATCCTACAGCATAACGGGAATGAAACATGGTTTCAGAAAACAGTAAAAAGAGATTGGAAAAGGGTATAACATTAATAAATTACTATTGATATATTAAAGTAATAAAACAACATGGTCATAATAACATGATATGAAAATTTGAAATACATACCACATAAAAGAGAACTTGAAAGGAAAGGAGAATTTTGAGATTCCCTTACCATGAAGGGTGACTCCTAAAACATGATGATTGGGACCTTGCGAGAATGAGGAAACCTTATCAGTTAATAATATCAGATATTTTAGTATAATGAATTGGTAATGAAATCTAATGAAGGAATGGGCCTATATTTTTTTCAAAAGTGAAGGAGTATTTTATTAATTTTTTCGGACACCTCAGTAGTGGTATTTTTAAAACCATGGGCTTTATCTTGATATTTTCCCATGGTATTGGACACTTGGACACATAATATCATATTTTAATCCACAATAGTCTAATAGAACCTTATATTTCTCATTACATTATTAATGACATCATTAAACATAATGAAAACTGAAAACATAATTTTTTACTTTTCACCATAAATTCAACTATTTTAGAAAAATACCATAAATTCACCCTGACCAATTTTTGACATGTATAATTGAAAAATGAACTCCATTTTATGAAAATAAATATATGAATATAATAAATTTAACTTTTAAGGAAAATCATCATTTACATGAAAAATCATAATACATAACTTATAAATACTTGTACTATGATATAACTATATCACATTACCCTTTAAGATTCATATATTATATTTATACTTCTTTAGGTGATGTTACTATTCCATTGGTCATATTACTATTAATAAGGGTAATAGTAAGATTCCAAAGGGTCAAGTTTCTATTCAATAAAAAATTATTTTGATCCTATCAAACTCTAAAAACCCTACTGATTGTAACTCTGTATATCCCTTTTTAAAAAATCATTTCATAAAATTAATTATTCAAAGAAAAATAATTATTTTAAAAAACAAAGTACTTTCACTATTCATCAATAATATGAAAATTATTAGAAAAAACTAATAATTTACCGAAGATTAATTTTTTACATTTGATATTCCAGAATGATGTTAATTTTACCAAAATTATTCTCAAAGTATGAGAAATCATTAAGAATTATAATTTTTAATTGTAAAACGTGTTTAATAAATTATATTCAATTAAATATATATTTTATTAAGAAAAACTATTCTTAACAAGGATATAAAGAAATAAAACTTTTATTAAAAAAATGGATTACATTATATGTATTAGGGCCTCGGCACATAACCCCTTATAACACCCGTATACGACCCAACGGTAAGGTGTGCGATGGTGATTCACTCTCGAGGTGTCTCAGATAAAATCACTGAAGTGGTAATCTCCACTAAAATAAAATTCTACCATATGTGATTTTGTTAAATCTTATAATGTTGAATATCATATTGGGATTGGTTCATAATAAAGCCCAATAACACAACCTCATTCCCAAGCTCTGAAAAATGGGCTTCATACATCTTGATTCTCCTAGATGAGGCCATCAAATCTTCATTTTGTATTAATTAACCACTATCATTTATATTTATAGTTAATATTCATAAAATTATGATTATAGTTTCCAATAGTCATGTTTACCAACAATAATAATTGACCAATGGTCATATAACGGTCAAAACCCAATGGTCTCATTTCAATTATACTCACTTCATTAATAATGGGATATTGTTTTTTGATTAAAAAATAATTTAACACACATTTTCAAGAAACAATTATCATTCAAAAATTTTGGTTCATCACATTCTTCCCCCTTAAAAAAATTTTCCCCCAAAATTTCAACTCATTCCCTCAGGTGTGAAAATGTTAGGGTACTTATGCCTCATTTTTCCCTCCAGATCCCATATAGATTCTTGATATTTATGGTTCCTACACAACACTTTAATGAAGTTTGGTAGTGTTTTTTCATTGATCATTTCCTCTACAATCCATGATATCCATCGGTATCACCTCATAAGAGAAGTCTTTTTGCAGCTGTTCCACCTCCAGATTTAGTACATGTTAAGGGTCTGGTATATACTTCCTCAAGAGATATAAATAGAAAACATCATAAACTTATGCTATATTTAGAGGATGTTCAAGCTAATATTCCACTTCCCCTACACGATCAAGGATTTCATATGGGCCAATGTACCTAGCCATGAGCTTCCCTTTCTTCCCAAACCTCATAAATCTCTTCTAAGTTGAAATTTGAAGGAAAAAATTTTCACAAACATAAAAATCACTATCCTGTAGATTCCTATCATCATAACTCTTCTAATGACGTTAAGAAGCATTTATGTGTTTTTTGATGGAATATATCTTTTCTATAATATCTTGCATAATATCATACTCAAGATTATTTCTATTAGTATCTTCATTTCAACAGGTAGGATTTTTATATTACTTCCCAAATTTAGATTCATAGGGTGCCATTTTAATGATCTATTGGAAGTTTTTGTTGTATGAGAACTCAACTAATGGGAGATGTTGATCCCATCCACCTTTAAATTCCATTTAACATCTTTATAATTTCCTAGAGTTTCTAAATATTTTTTTATATTGGCCATCAATTTGGGTATGATAGTTTGTACTAAAATTCAATTCAGTACTCAGAGCATGTTGAATAGTTCTCAAAAATTTTTATGTGAATCTTTGATCACGATTATATATGATAGAAAGTGGTACTCCATGATGCCTTACCACATCTTTCATTCATATCTTGGTGAGTTTTTCAAGAGGTATTTCTTACAGAATAGAGATAAAATGGGAAGTCTTGGTGAGATTGTCTATTATAGCCCATATCGCATTGTTTTCTTTGGATGTTCTCAGTAGACTAGTGAAAAATTACATAGTGATATTTTTCTACTTCCATACTGGTATAGTTAGTGGTTCTAATACCCCTTTAAGACATTATCACTCTTCTTTCAATTGTCGACACACTAGGGACCTTTAAGTGTTGTCTAAAATCTCCATCTTCGTGTTTTCCCAGTAATAATGATAAAAATGATCCCTATGTATTTTCATGCTTCTAGGGTATATATAGAAAGTAGAGCTATGAGCTTCATCCAATAAATCCTTTTTTATATCTAGAATATATGGAACACATATCCTTGTATTTAATTTCAATAAACTTACTTCATCAATATTGAATATAGGAAACATCCCATTCTTCAATGCCACTATCTTTTTCTATAATAAAAAATATACTCTTTGATATTTCTTGATATTATCTAGTAATGATGGTTGGGAAATAATTAGGGATAGGGTTATTGATGTCCCGTCCATTATGATTCCCATGTCCAGTTTTACTAGTTCTTTGATCCAAGGTTCTCTTTAAATCCACATCATTTTCAGAACAATAAGGTCATTTCTACTTAATGCAAGAGAAACTTTGTCTTCTCTTCTACGATAAAAATGAATTGAACAATCATAGTCTTTAATAGGTTCTAACCATCTCCTCTATCTCATGTTCAATTCATTTTTCATGAAAATATACATCAAAATTTGATGGTCTGGGTATATATCACATTTCTC
The DNA here is from genome assembly GCA_963277665.1 of Viscum album. Taxonomy (NCBI): domain Eukaryota; kingdom Viridiplantae; phylum Streptophyta; class Magnoliopsida; order Santalales; family Viscaceae; genus Viscum; species Viscum album. The sequence goes on along the minus strand of OY728138.1, from coordinate 914,291,371 downwards.
CCCAAAAATATAGTGCCTTCGTACCTTCAGAGAAAAAACAACCACAACCAGCTCCGGATTATGCATAGGATAGATCTGATCATAAGGCTTCAATTGTCTTAATGCATAAGAAATTAACTTGTTATTTTGAATGAGGATGCACACAATACCTTTTATAGGTTCCTCAAAAAAAATAATGAACCATTATCTAATAAAGGGTAGAGTTAACATGGGTTCAATAATCAATCTATTCTTCATCTCTTGGAAACATTCCTCATAATTTTTTTTCTAGATGAACTTAACCCCTTTTCACGTTAACATGTTTAATGGGTGACAACGTCATGAATTTTTCCTCATAAACCACTTATAATATCTCGCTAATCTAAGGAAACTACAAATTTTAGTTATTCATGTAGGGTGAGGCCACTCCTCCACAACCCTTGTCTTGGTAGGGTCAATATATACTCCTTTATTGGTTACAATGTTCCCAATGAAAGTATCTTATTGTAACCAAAATTCACATTATTTGAACATTAAAAATAACCTATCTTTCCTCGGAGTTTTTAGTATCACACTTATATGATACTCATAATCCTCATGAAATTTGGAATGTATAAGAATATTGTTAATAAAAACATCCAAAAATGTTATCAAAGTAGTCCTTAAAGACTATATTCATCAAATCCATAAAATAGATGTTTCATTGGTCAATATAAAAGGAATAACAACAAATTGATAATTCCCATATCATGATTGTAAGGCGGTATTTTGAATTCCTTGTTTCTTCACCCTCAATTGATGATAAACAGATTAAAGATCAATCTTAGAGAATAATTGAAACCCATGATGTTGGTCAAATAAATACTCAATTTTTGGATAAGGGTACTTGTTCTTCATTATGATCCCATTAAGTTCTCTATAACCAATGCATAGCCACATCGATCCATCCTTCTTCTACAAAAAGAGAATAGGTGCTCCCCAAGGAGACACACTTGGTCAGATAAACCTTTTCTCCAAAAGATCTTGGAATTTCTTCTTTAATTACTCCTCATCCACATTTTCCATTCTATATGGGGTTTTTGATATCATCTTGGAACCAAGCATGAGTTCAATGGAGAACTATACCACTATTTTTTTAAGGGATTTCTAGGTAACTCCTCAGGAAATATGTCAATGTATTTTGGGATGATGGGGACATTCACTATTTTTATCCTTTCATTTCTTTATTAAAATTCTCCGATCATCTATAAAAATAAGGCTATGGGTGGTTCTTCTAGAAAAAACTGAGAATGAGATATCTCTCCATTGAAAAAAAACTATTGGTTTTCCATTCAATACTACTGATATTTCCTTCTTTATTTTATCTTACCATTTTAATTTGAGATCCAATCCATCCCTAGTATATTTTAGAATTACAAAAATGGAATGGCTACTAGATTTTTGATGAGATTATGCTCTCCAAAGTGAGTAATATAGTTTCTAAACACTGTTGATGATTGGATAATCCCTCCAGGAGTCTTGACTGATAACTAATCTTCTATAAGTTCAGGGATTAATTTTATATTATTTAAAAACATATAGAAAATAAAGGAATGCATTGAATTATAGTCAAACAAGGTACATTCTAGCTATGGGAGAAAAAATATAGTACCTTCCACGATATCATTTGGAGATTCAATTGGAGCTACCATGATAGGAAAAGCACAAACTTTCTCCCTTATCCTATGAAGAGGTTGATGATGATTCCCCTCCACTACCCTCATATTTTTATAGTAATTGGAAGTGTTCCCAAGTTTTCCAAACAAGAATAATTTGACATCAGGTAGGCCCTATAATATTTCCCTTTATCATTAGTTTTGTTATGTTAAGGCTTCACCTCACTAAAAAAATTCTTAGAAATATAGACTTCTCTTATACACTTGTAGCATTTTCCACTCTCGATTAGGAAGTTCCTAGAATGTGTCTTCCCACATTTTATTCATGTGTAATGTTTCACTTTATTTCCCCCTTCCTTGGACAAATATCCCTCACATGTTTGGATCCATGGATCTCTTTATTTCATTCAACTTTTCATACAAATTTGTCTCACCAAACTCCATCTAAACCTTCATAGCTCTCGATATTATTTCTTCATAGGTACCAGAGTGTTGGTTGAATAAATTATTCTTTAGATGAAGTGATAGTCAACCCAAGAATCTCTCAACTATCTCATTAGAATCCATGAAAAATATATTGCTATAATGGGAAAGTCTTGTGAAATTCATCTAATAGATGCCAACAGATTCATTCTCCTTATTCTTCTATTTGACGGATTAATTTTCCTTTTGTGTTTTCATCAAATGAGTTAAATATTAATTAAATAAGATTTTCTAGAACTCTTACCACTCCATAGCTTTAATAAACCCACTTTCACTTATGTTTTTAATTAGTTCCCACCACTGAGCAGGTTCTCCCTCTGAATGGTACATAGACCGAGTGACTTTCTCTTGTTCAAAATAATTGTATACATAAAAGATATTTTATATAGAGCTGATCCATTATTCTGCAATAAATGGGTCGTTAGATCTAATGAACAATGGTGGTCATTGAACCATAAAAGACTTAATAGAAATTTTTTCCCTTGATGGTGAAATTGGTCTCCCAGTTTGATTAAAGTTATTTCCCATAACTTGAGTTAGTTAATTCATCATTCTCGTGAAGGATTCCATTTTGGAATCCATCAGTAGGCTGTCATCACCTGGTCTATTGTGCTCTTCATTTACACAATTTCTTCTATTTCCTTTTATATTATAAAATAAGAAAACCTAAGTGAGAAATATTTTCCATTTAATTATCATATATTTCCTAGGGAACATATAACATCATTATTAAACATGTTATTAATTAAAAATAATTAAATTTTTTATAAATCCTTCACAATGATTCATAAAAAGCTTATGATGAACCAAACATATACCAAGGGGGTGTAAATCTAAGAGTGATGAAAGGGACATTTTTGTGCAGTAGTTCCTATTAAATTATATCTCAAAGTGGTGTTTTCAGTTCTTACCAGAAGATACATAAGTGCTAGAGACTCATCCACTTGTTTATATCCAGATATGGACTTTTTTTCAGAAACCACTTACTTAATATTTCATCAAAATACCAAGAATTTTGATAATATTTAAACATTTACATAGGGTTCTTCCCAATGTTTTAAAATATTAATTTTCACAAAAACAACTGAGCATTATTTTGATATCTACTATAGAATCATACATTTTTATTACGTAACATCACGTATAATTTTACAAACAGAATATCTTCTCAAATTTAGTGTCTTGGAAAAAAGGTATATAATACATGAAAACAAAATCATTCATCTGTTAAACATTAAAGGATTCTTAAAGGTTTATCCTAATTACATTTATTTCATATCAAAGCCTGGGTACATACATCATCAAAAAAGGGTGAGCTTAAGGCCCAGTAAGGGATAAAACTTGAAATATTTTACTTTGTGATCTCGAGGAATATCAATACGAACGTGAAGAAATACATAAAGGAATTATAAATGGAAAAAAGGCATAAAAAAATAATATCATTATTTATAAAATATAACTGTATCTACGACATTTAATTGGGTCATTAATAAATATATGACCACATTTTATCACTGAGGTGTCATAAAAATTACTATTTTTATTCACCAATGAATTGTAAAATATGTCATCTCAAGAGATTAAATTGTATACCCAATAAACTGGGGAGATATCATGGCACAACCTTCATATTTATTAATTAATTTGAGATAAATATATCATAGTGAAACATTTCATAACTAACCTATGGAGAATAAAAGTAATAGGTTTATATCAAAAATATGGTGTTTCAAAAAGTGCTTTAAAACAAGATCCTTTATTCATTTTAAACCCATGATAAAAAGTTAAGATTTATGCATGTTAATACTTGAATTAAAAATTTTCATTTGTAAGAGATTGAGGTTTGGGTATTCATAAAATAAAATAAAATAATTTCTTGATATAAAGAGATAAATTGTGAGTCAAAAATTATTAGCATAACAGGATTAAAACATGGTTTTAGAAAACATTAAAAATAGAGGGGTAAAGGGTATCACATTCATAAATGAATCTTAATATAGTAAAGGAATATAATGAAATAGATATAAGAAAATTATATGGAAATTTTAAAGACATACCACATAAAAGATAACTTGAAAGGGAAAGAGAAGTTTGAGATTTCCCTTACCTTGAAGAGTGACTCCTAAAACTCGACTATCGGGACCTTTGAGGCTTGAGGAAAACATGGGAAGTAATAATATAAAATATTTAAGGATATATAATTTAATTTAAAATCATGAGGAGGAATGTGTGGGTATTTATATCTAAAGTGAAGTAGTTTTTTATTAATTTTTGATGACACCCATAAGTCGTATTTGCAAAACCAAGGGCTTGCCCATGGATTTTTCTCTTGTTATTGGCTACATGGGACACATTATGTCATATTTAAATCCAGAAGTATCTAAAAGAATATTATATTAAACATTACATCATTAATGATATCATGAAACATACTAAAAACTAAAAACTATATATTTACTATTCACTGAAAATTCCACAATTTTAGAAAAATACCAAAAATTCACCCTAACCATTTTTTGATTGTAGAATTTAAAATTGAACTCCATTTTATAAAAAATAATTTTCTAAATTTTAGAAATTTAGTTATTATTTAAAATCACAATTGAATTAAAATATACTGAAACTTAACTGACAATTACTTATACTATGATATAATTATATCACATTACCATTTTAGAAGCCTAAATTATATTTATAGTTCCTTAGGAAAGGTTACTATTCCATTAGTTATATTACAATTTATATGGGTAAGATTACTATTCCAAAGGGTCAAGTTACTATTCGCAAAAAAATTAATTTGATCTTATCAGACTCTAAAATCCTACTAATCACAACCGTGTATGTCCATTGTTCAAAAATAATTTCACAAAATTAATAATTTAAAGTACAATAATTTTTTAAAAAATATAGTATTTTTCACTATTCATCAAAAATATTAATATTCTTTGAAAAATAATAATAATTTACCCTAGATTAAACATATATTTTATTAGCAAAAACTATTTTTAACATCAAAATTATTAAATAAAAATTTTATTAAAAAATGGATTACATTTTAAGTATTTAGGGACTCGACACATAACCCATATAACAACCACATTTGAGCTAATGGTAAGGGGTGTGATGGTGATAGACTATGTGGGGTGGCTCTGATAACATTGCCCGAGTGGTATTCTCCACTAACTTGAATATCTCCCATAGGTGATTTTGTTCAAGTATAACATGTTGAAGCTGCACTTGGGATTGTTCTAGAGTAAAGCCTAGTGATGCTACCTCCTTCCCTGGCTTCGAAAATGGGGGTCGTACGACCCGATTCTACAAGATGAGGCCATCGATTCTTCTTTGTTCATTAATTAACCATTATAATTTATATTTATAAATACTAATCATAATGTTAAGATTGTAGTTTCCAATGAAAATATTGACCAATATTCATAATTGACCAATGGTGTAACTTCCCGAGATTTTATGAGAAATATTATTTTTAATTACATTGATGTCTTGTGTTCTACGCTACAACAAGATTAGCTTGTACTATACACAACACCGTATTAGCTTGCAGTATACGCAGCACTATTTTTGGCTCGTGTTACACACAATTTCATGTTCGTTTTGTGGAAATAATTCTATGCAACATTAATTATAGATTTTGTTTAATGTATAAATGAAATAAGATTTGATTATTTTATACGCAACACCAAACAGAGCTTTCACTACACACAGCCCTGACTTGGCTTGCATTACACACAATCAGGACCTTCTTCGATAGCGTGTGTAGTACGCAATACCAAGATTCACTAAACGAGATATTATTATAATTGTATTATGAACTAGCCATTATGAAAATTAATAACCACTTTTTTAAATTTCATCATTTTTGGATTCAGAATATCAAAATTAGCCTAGTGTGAATTTTTGGTATTTTTCTGAAAACATTCAATTTTTGATGAATAGTGAAAACACTGGGTTACTATTTAAAAACCGACTTTATATTTAAATAATTATTTATTTTATTTAAATTTATTTCAGGTAAAAATAGATACATAATTACTATGTAAGTTCAATGTAATTCATTGGAGTCATTTTATAGTAATTTTAGATATATAAAAATTTTATTTAACTTTTAACCGACTTTTACCCACCTGCTAGGAAAATTTGAAAATATACATAAAACTTAATTTTACCACTTCTATGAGTGGAATATCAAAAATTCAAGAGACACTGTTGATATCAGTAAGTAAAATTTTGTTCAATAAGATAAAAATAATTTTTGGTGAATAGTAACTTTTTACTTTTATTTACCACGGTTAAAAGTAAATAGGGTAATTAAGGGTAAAAATTATATTATTATTATTATTACCCTAAAACATGTCATAATTATATTTGATAAGTTTAATTCGACCAAAAAAACCTTATGAATAAAATATTACCCTTTAGATACACTTGGATTAGATTAGGACATTTATTATTATTTTATTTAAAGAAGTATTAAAATAGATAAAATCAAAGTTTAATAACTAAAACATTTTTAATATAGGGTTATACATAAGATAAATTAAACTATAAATATTCATTAGAAAGATAAATATATTTCCTACATAATGGTATTTTATTTATAATTTTTAGACATTAAATAATTTATGTTATTTATGACACATTGATGATGCAGATAAATACCCAAATAAATGTAATTTAAGACTTTTTATGAATTACAATAATTTTTTAGGTTAATATGACATGTTATTATTGATTAAATTATCTTTTATCGAACTAATCATGATTTTATGATTTTCACAAAAATCAAGTACCTAATAGTGTAAAAATTGACATAAAATAGTTTTTAAAACAAATATTATATTATTAATCATCATTTTATTCCAAAATATATAAGGTTCTACCAAATGACTTAGATAAGGATATATATATTAATAATGAAACACTTGGGGTTCTTTTGTCTTATTATAGTTAGTTTATTAACCATTTAGTGTAAGAAAAAAAGACACGGTAAAAGTTAAATTATTTATCTTAGAGTTAAATCTAAATGATAAGAATAAAATAGTAACCTAAAATTTTCTAAAACCTATTTTTTTTAGAGGATTGCGACCCATACCCACCTTATCTTTGAAATAAATCTATTGGAAGATATTAAAAACCGAATATGGCTTTATTATAAAATATTATTTTGAGTTTTCCTAAGGTGCCCCTCTCCTCCCTTATAAAGAGGGCACCCCTTCCCACTTCTCTTCACACCCTTTTGAGCCTTGACTCTCATCCAACCCCTGAAAATTACTCTTCTCAACCTCTCTAGTTATATCATAAAGGTTTTGGTATTCTCAAAAGACCAACTCTAGTACCCTATGAAGAAGTTTAAAGGAGGTGCGTTGAGAAAGAGGTAATATCTTCTACCGACTCTTTCAAGTTTCTTTCTTCTTCTACTTCCTCTTATTTAGTTGTTTCATTTTGAAGTAATAACATCTGTATCAATAATATACTAATATGTTATTATATGTATGAAACAACCCCATTTAACATTCTATCCATCCTACGGAAAACAAAATCACTGCGCGTGCGTACGTACGGAATATCGTCTCCACACTGTGGTGTAATCTATTTTCCACGACCACCTTACTTGGATGGCTATAATTGTGTAAATAATAACTATATATTATTATTATAACATCAAACTGATTCTATTATATTATATCATCCACTATAATTCCATTCAATAATTATGGCAACTATACTATCGCCCGTGCGTACGTACGGATTACCGTCTCCACGACGCGATGAGATTCATTTTCCATGTTAACAATTCAAGAATGATTATAAAGTATATATAACAAGTAATCATAAAACATATGATATAATAATTCTACTTTATTTATGTACATATATATGTATGTCCTCTACTTAATTCCATTCAATTCAATAAGGAAAGGAAAACAACGTTCATGTGTACGTACGACCTACCATCTCCATGAAAAGTGTATTTCACTTCATTTATCTGTCTATTATATATATATACTGAATATATATGATATATAAATCATGATTTAAATTCTGGAAGTAATTAAATCATGATATAAGTAATAATAATATCAGGAACAACACTTCCAAACAAGTATGATAAATAAAACGATTCTACCCAAAACGCTGCTTTAACGTGGAATTTACAATAGAACGGGTAATATAAAGTCATAAGTGAACCATATATGATATAATAAAAATGAATATGATTCTTTAATAAGTAAATTACATTATTTAAATAATTATATAGGAGGTTTGGATAGGCATGAATCATATCGGACCTAAGGTGAGGGATAATTTTGCAATCTTATTTTTATCTGAGATTGCTTATTTGTAAGTATTTATTGGGGATATATTTTTCATCCATGTCAATTAAAATGTTTTCATAAAGTGTTTAATATTCATACATGTATGTTTAAAGTCATTTTTACCCATCTTTACTTTTACTTTGTGTTATGGAAGGAGTATATCTTTTGTTTACCATACGTGTTACTTTTTGACTTTTTTGTTAAAAATACGAAGACAATGTTTTCATTAACTTATATGGAATGAATAGATTTTTACAGTTTTATAATGCCGTATTTTCATGAAGCGTAATCTTCAAGATTTCATGTTTATTTTCAATAAAATACTTTTCTTTTACAATTTCGTGGCATTTTTTGAAAAGAAAATGATTTTGAAAAAGAAAGTATATTTTCCTCAAAAATTCATTTCAAGTGTTTTATCAAAACCATTTTCCATCTAAGATGAAATTATTTCATATGTGTATGTTTAAAGTATAATTTCTCTATGATTTATATGGGTTCACTTTTCTTATGATGAAATTATATCCATTTGTTTTATATGGATTATTTTATGATGGGATAATGTTTATGAAACCCGTTTTATTTTTTGGGTTATGATGAATGATTTAAGTTTATGTTGTGGAACAAGTAAGAATGATTTCATTATGAGATGGGTGGTACCTATATCTCCCTCCAATTTATTGGGTAAAGATTTATATCTCATGAGATAGACATGTCTAGAACGGTAAGTTAATCTGGTTCAGTGTTACAGGACTGATACGAGGAGTGAACTAAATTCAGAAAGGGACTTTGTCCACTAAGATGGTCTTGGTAGCAATGCCTTGGCTACTATGGAAATCATATCATGTGATTAATGGTTTAACACAATTACATGTTTTCTTCCCATGTTATTTTATCATGATTGATGTTCAATTATGATATATGCATTACTTACTTCCATGATTTATGTATTTGCTCAAGATTTTGATGTTTATATTTTATGTTCAAGTTTTTGCATTCAAATGTTTATGGATTGTTTTATGTTATCTATGTTTCACCTTACTGGGAATTTGAGCTCACCCTTTTTATGTTTTCTTTTCTCCAGGATTTAAAAAAAGGTTTTAGGTAAAAAAAAAGGAAGATCTTTATGGGAGATGTTGATGATCTTTCACCATGATTAGATGATTTTCTTCTGAGTTTCCAAAGACACTAAATTATTACAATCAATTGGTGTCTGTTTTTATTATGTATTAATTATTCTGCAAAAGTAATGTAATGTCCATGTACATTAAGCTTTGGGTCTCTATAGTTGGTGTCAAAGGTTCGGTTTAGTTAACCTTTGGAAACTAGGATGTGAAAACTTTAGTGAAATCCCTAGATATATTTCTATGGTATGTCTAGGGATGTCTCTAAGGTTAAGTATACGTATAGGTTATAGTCCTAGAATTACGGTAACGATCTTAGAATTAAACATAAGATGTTATATATTGAAGGTACACCCCCTTTATTATGTTTTTTTCCTAACATGATTTTTGCCTCTCACACTATTCTTTTTGGGTTTTAGAAAATGGCTAGAAATAGGAAGATTCACAATAATGGAGGATATGATGGACAGTGGAATGTTATTTTTCCTATGCAACCAAATGAAGCAGGATTTGGAAATCCAAACATCGTAATTATAACTAATCAGTAATCTCGTAATATGATCAATAATCTCAACTTTGGTAAATATCCTGACTCATCTAATAAGAGAAATATGGAGTTTCATGATGATCATAGAGGAAAGAAAGTTCAATTTCCATCATGTAAATCATGTGGGAAGATGAATCAAGGAGAATGTTTCAAAGGAACTAGAAGACGCTTTGGGTGTGGAAAGGAAGGACACAAATCCATTAAGTGAAAAAGAAAAGGTTCAGTTAACACTATGGACAAGGATAATGGTATTGCTACGACATCACCAACGATTACATGTTTTAAATGTGAAATGTATGGGAATTATGCAAACTGATTCCCTAAGGGAAAATCTCTTGAAGAGATTCATCGTAGCTGTTTGGGTAGTATTTATATTGATGATGATGATGAGACTACAAAGGATATGTTAGATAAAAGAATTGTTGAAGCTCGGTCAATGTTTTAAGAAGGTAGTGGAATGATTTATGTTTATTAAGAGTTATGATTTATAGGTAATGGTACTATGGAATTAATACACATCTAAGGATTGTTACAATATTTTGTTCCTAAAGTATTTGAAAGTATATGTTGAATGGTACCGGTAACCATGAATGGTTATTCAGATATTTTTGTAAACAAGATGATATGAGCATAATGAACGGATAAGGGAAAAATAATATGTTTGATTGTATTCATGAGCTCATGACTGATATAAGGACAAAGTAATATCATGGTTTCAGTATATAGAAATTTTGGGATTTTGGTATGTGGAAATAGTTTACTTTTGACAGCATTCATGTTTTCACTAAGGTTCAATGGGTATTCATTTTTCACGAGAATACATGATTAAGGTATTTACCTGTTTGGAATGTGACCAACAAGATATATTGTATGATATATGGAGGATAAATGATGGTATTCACATGCTCAGTAAATGAAATTTGTTGTAATTCTTTTCTTTATACTATGAGCTTAGATAGAAGTATTTTAGATAAGCCAAAATATTGGAATTGATTATATTGGACATAAGTTAGTTTTGTTTAAGTCTAGAACTTTTTGATATTATTTTTGGAATGTTATGATAGTACAGTTTTAGAAAAAGGACAACTCATAGGTCGGGCAACAACCTGTCGCATCAGACAAGGTTGTGGGAATAGAACCCACAACTGAAGTGCGACAAGCATTTATCGCCTACCACTGGCCTACAGGAAGTTTCTGGTTAGTAGAAACTAGTTTTATTATATTAAGTGGTATGATATATGAATTATATGTCCATTTTAGGAACCATATATGATTAATCTTACTATAGATGGACTTATTTATATTTGACAACTTTTTCTAACCATTTGTTTGAGATAGATGGAATGACCCATCATTCTATCACATGATCTGCTAACACTTCATGAATGAAAAATTCAACTTCATTTCATTAAGAGATGAAGTGGAAATTGTTCAATGCACGAACAAGGTTGAGATTGTACCGAAATAATGTATGTATTTCTTCTAAATTCTTCAACTTTAGGGAAATGTTCTTGAAAACCAAAAATGTTTTCCTAGTACCCTTATATATGATGAATTACACGGCACCTTAAATCATCACAAATTTATGGCTTTGTGATTTATGGATTTCTCATAGCCATGTCCTCTACCACTCTCCAACAGAACATGATGGTTAGATTTTTCTTTCGTATCCATATTTCCAACTATGTTCTCCTATATGGAAACCTCGTGATGAGTTAATCTGTGTAATGGTTACATTTCTAACTTTTATTTTTAAAATGAAGTTTTAGTATTCCTTTTTACAATGTTGGTTTCTATGAAAGAATCTTTCAAGTAGTAAACCATTTATAACCCTGACAAATTTCAAGGGCGAAATTCATTTTTCGGGGGGTATAATGTAACTGCCCAAGATTTTATGAGAAATATTATTTTTAATTACTTTGATGTCTTGTGTTGTATGATACACCAAGATTAGATTGTACATGTAACACCATATTATCCTGCAGTATGCACAACACTATTCTTGGCTCGTGTTACACACAATTTCAAGTTCGTTTTGGGGAAATTATTCTATGAAACATTAAGTATAGATTTTGTTTAATGTATAAATGAAATATGTTTTGATATTATTATACTCAACACCAAATGGATCTTTCACTACATGCCGCCCTAACTTGTCTTGCATTACACACAACCATGTCCTTTTTCAATAGCGTGTGTAATACGTAATACCATGTTTCACTAAACGAGATATTAATATAATATTATTATGAACTAGCCGTTATGAATAGAAATACCCACTTTTTAAATTTTTATCTTTCAAAATGGACTTCATTTTTGGATTCGGAATATCGAAATTATCCTAGGGTGAATTTTTGATATTTTTTTGGAAATATTCAATTTTTGATGAATAGTGAAAACATTGAGTTACTATTTAAAAACCGACTTTTTATTTAAATAATTATTTATTTTATTCAAATTTATTTTAGGTCAAAATAGATACATAATACCTATATATTTTCAATGTAATTCATTGGAGTCATTTTATAATAATTTTAGATATGTAAAAATTTTATTGAACTTTTAACTGTCTTTTACCCACCACCTCCTAGGAAAATTTGCAAATATACATAAAATTTAATTTTGCCACTTTTGTGAGTGGAATTTCAAAAATCAAAGAGACACAGTTGATATCAGTAAGTAAAATGTGGTTCAATAAGATAAAAATAAATTTTTGTGAATAGTAACTTTTTACTTTTATTTACCACGACTAAAAGTAAATAGGGTAATTAAGGGTAAAAAGGATATTATTATTATTACCCTAACACATGCCCTAATTCTATTGGATAAGTTCAATTCGACCAAAAAAAACTTATGAATAAAATATTACCCTTTAGGTCCACTTGGATTAGATTAGGACTTTTATTATTATTTTATTTAAAGAAGAATTAAAATAGTTAAAATCAAAGTTTAATAACTAAAACATTTTTAATATAGGGATATGCATAAGATAAATTCGACTATAATTATTCATTATAAATCTAAAAATATTTCCTACATAATGGTATTTTATTTATAATTTTTAGACATTAAATAATTAAAGTTATTTATGACACAATGATGATGCAGTAATTATCTTATTAATGAAATATTAACATAATTGATGTTATAAATACACCAATAAATGTAATTTTAGACTTTTTATGAATTAAACGAATTTTATAGGTTAATATGACAAGTTAGTATTGATTCAATTAACTTTGATCGAAATAATCATGCTTTTATGATTTTCACAAAAATCAAGTACCAAATAGTGTCAAAATTGACATAGAATAGTTTTTAAAAAATATATTATATTATTAATCATTATTTTTTTCCTAAAAATATAAGGTTTGGGAAAATGATGTAGATAAAAATTTATATATTAATAAAGAACCACTTGGTGTTCGTTTGTCTTGTTATAGTAAGTTTATTAACCATATAGTGTAAGAAAACAAAAAGACACGGTAAAAGTTAAATTATTTAACATAGAGTTATATCTAAATGATAAGGATAAAATAGTAACCTAAAATTGTATTAAAAATATTTTTTGAGATTATTTCGACCCATTCCTATATTATCTTATAAATAAACTAATTTGGAGCTATTAAAAACTGAATATGATTTTATTATAAAATATTATTTTAAGTTTTCCTAAGGTGCCCCTCTCCTCCGTTATAAAAAGGGCACCCCTTCCCTCTTCTCTTCACACCCTTTTGATCTTCTAAGCTCAGCCAACCAATGAAAATTCCTCTTCTCAACCTCTCTAGTTATATCATAGAGGTTCTGGTCTTCTCAAAAGACAAACTCTAGTACCCTAAGAAGAAGTTTAAAGGAGGTGCGTCGAGAAAGAGGTAATCTCTTCTACCGACTCTTTCAAGTTTCATTCTTATTCTACTTCATCTTCTTTAGATGTTTCATTTTGAATTAATAACATCAATATCCCTCATATACTTATATGTTATTATATGTATGAAAAAACCCCATTTCACCTTCTATCCATCCTACAGAAAATGAAATCATCGCGTGTGTGTACGTACGGAATACTGTCTCTACGCCGTGGTGTAATCAGTTTTTCCACCACCACCTTACTTGGATGGGTATAATGATGTAAAGAATAACTATATATGATTATTATAAAATCATACTGATTCTAAGATATTATATCATCCACTCCAATTTCATTCAATAAATATGGGAATGATATCATCGCTCGTGCGTACATACGGATTACCGTCTCCACGACACGATGAGATTCATTTTCCATGTTAAGAATTAAAGTATGATTATAAACTATATATAACAAGTAATAATGAAATATATGACATAATAATTCTACTGTATTTATGTAAAAAAATATTTATGTCGTCTACTTAATTCCATTCAAGTCAATAAGGAAAGGAAAATAGTGTTCATGCGTACGTACGGCCTACCGTCTCCATGAACGGTGTATTTCACTTCATTTATCTATCTATTATATATATATATATAATGAATATATATGATATATAAATCATGATTAAATTATGTAATTAAGTAAATCATGATATAATTAATACTAATATCATGAACAACAAGTCCAAACAAGTACGATAAATAAAACCATTTTACCCAAAACGCTGTTTTAACGTGGAATTTACAAAAGAACGGGTAATATAAAGTCATAAGTGAACCATATATGATATAATAACAATTAATATGATTATGTAATAAGTAAATGACATTATTTTAATCATTATAAAGGAGGTTTGGATATTTACGAAGCATATCGGGCCTAAGGTAAGGGATAATTTTGAAAACTCATTTTTATCTGAGATTACTTATTCGTAAGTATTTACTAGGGTTATATTTTTCATCCATGTCAATAAAAATGTTTTCATAAAGTGTTTAATATTATTCCATTTATGTTTAAAGTCAATTTTACCCATCTTGACTTTTACTTTTTGTTATGGAAGGAATATTTCTTTTGTTTACCATACGTGGTACTTTTTGACTTTTCTGTTAAAAGTACGAGGAGAATGTTTTCATTAACTTATATGGTATGAATGGATTTTTACAGTTTTATAATGCCCTATTTTCATGTATATTAATCTACATGATTTCATGTTTATTTTCAATAAAATACTTTTCTTTTAATATTTCGTGGCATTTTGTGAAATGAAAATTATTTTGAAGAAAAAATGATATTTTCCTCAAGAATTCATTTCAAGTGTTTTATCAAAACCATTTTCGATTTAAGATGAAATTATTTAATATGTGTACGTTTCAAGTATAATGTCTCTATGATTCACATGGTTTAACTTTACTTATGATGAAATGATAACCATTTATTTTATATGGATTATGTTATGATGGGATGATGTTTCATGAAACCCATTTCATTCTTTGCGTTATGATGAATGATTTATGTTTATGTTGTGGAACAAGTAAGAATGATTTCATTATGAGATGGGTGGGACCTATATATCCCTCCAATGCAATGGGTAAATATTTATATCTCATGAGATAGACATGGCTGGAATGGTAAGTTAATCCGGTTCAGTGTTACAGAACTGAAATGAGGAGTGAACTCGATTCAGAAACAGAATTTGTCCACTAAGATGGTCTTGGAACCAATGCCTTGGCTACAATAGAATTCATATCATGTGCATAATGGTTTTCAACAATTACATGTTTTCTTCCCATGAAATTTTATCATGATTGATGTTCCATTATGATATATGCATTACATACTTCGATGATTTATGTATTTTCTCAAGATTTTGAGGTTTAGATTTTATGTTCAAGTTTTTGAATTCAAATGTTTATGGATTGTTTTATGTTCTCTATTTTTACCCTTACTGGGAATTTCAGCTCACCCTTTTTATGTTTTCTTTTCCCCAGGATTTAAATAATGGTTTTAGGTAAAAAAAAATGGGGAATATCTTTATGGGAGATATTGAAGATCCTTCACCACGATTAGACGATTTTATTCCGAGTTTCTAAAGACACTAAACTATTATGGTCCTTTGGCGCATGTTTTTTTTATGTATTAAGTATGCTGAAAAAGTAATGTAATTTCCATGTACATTAAGCTTTGGGTCTCTACAATTGGTATCAAAGGTTCGGTTTAGTTAACCTTTGGAAACTAGGATGTGAAATATTTAGTGAAATCCCTAGAGATATTTCTATGGTATGTCTAGGGATGTCTCTAAGGTTAAGTATACGTATAGGTTATAGTCCTAGAATTATGGTAATGATCTTACAATTAAAACTAAGATGTTATATATTGAATGTATTCCACCTTTATTATGTTGTTTTCCTAGCATGATTTTTGCCTCTCGCACTATTCTTTTTGGGTTTTAGAAAATGGCTGGAAATAGGAAGATTCATGATAATGGAGGATATGCTGGACAATGGAATGATATTCTTCATGAGAAACCAAATGAAACAGGATTTGGAAGTCTAAACATCGTTATTAAGCCTAATTAGTAATCTCATAATATGATCAATAATCACAACTTTTTTAAGTATCCTGACTCATCTAATAAGAGAAAGATGGAGTTTCATGATGATCATAGAGGAATGAAAGTTCAATTTCTCTCATGTAAATCATGTGGGAAGAGGCATCAAGGAGAATGTTTCAAAGGATCTGGAAGATGCTTTGGGTGAGAAAAAAAAGGACACAAAGCCATTAATTGAAAAGGAAAAGGTTGTTCAGTTAACACCGTGGACAAGGATAATGGTATTGCTACGACATCAACAATGATTAAATGTTTTAAATGTGGAATGTATGGGAATTATGCAAACCAATTCCCTAAGGAAAAATCTCATGAAGAGAATCATCATATCCATATGTGTAGTATTTGTATTGATGATGATGATGAGACTACAAATGATATGTGAGATGAAAGAATTGTTGAAGCTCAGTCAATGGTTTAAGAAGGTAGTGTAATGATTTATGTTTATTAAGAGTTATATTGTATAGGTAATGGTACTATGGAATAAAGCCACATATAAATATTGTTACACTATTGTTTTTCCTAAAGTATTTGAAAGTATATATTTAATGGTACCGGCAACCATGAAAGTTTATTAAGATATTTTTGGAAAGAAGATGATATGAGCATAATTAAAGGATAAGAAAAAAATAATATGTTTCATGGTATTCATGAGATCATGATTGATATAAGGACAAAGTTATATCATGGTTTGAGTATATAGAAATTTTGGGATTCTGGTATGTGGAAATAGTTAACTTTTGACAGCATTCATGTTTTCACTAAGGTTCAATGGGTATTCATTTTTCAAGAGAATACATGATTAAGGTATTCACCTGTTTTGAATGTGACCAACAAGATATCTTGTATGATATATGGGGGATAAATAATGGTATTCACATGCTCGGTAAATGATATTTCCTGTAATTCATTTCTTTATACTATGAGCTTGGACAAAACTATTTTCGATAAGCCTAAATATTAGAAGGGATTATATTGGACATAAGTTAGTTTTGTTTAAGTCTGGAACTTTTTGATATAATTTTTGGAATGTTATAATAGTATAGTTTTAGAAAAAGCACAACCCATAGGTCGGGCGACAACCCATCACGTCGGACAAGGCTGTGGAAATAGAACCCACAACTGAAGTGTGATAGGACTTTATCACCTACCACTAGCCTACAAGAAGTCACTGGTTAGTAGAAACTAGTTTTATTATATTAAACGATATGATATATGATGTATAAGTCCATTTTAGGAACCATATAAGATTAATCTCCCTATATATGGACTTATTTATATTTGATAATTTTTTCTATCCTTTTGTTTGAGACAGATGGAAAGACCCATCATTCTATCACATGATCTGCTAACACTTCACGAATGACAAATTCAACTTCATTTCATTAAGAGACGAAGTGGAAATTGTTCAAGGCATGAACAACGGTGAGATTTTACCGAAATAAAGTATGTATTTCTTCTAAATTCTACAACTTTAGGGAATTGATCTTGAAAAACAAAAATGTTGTTGTAGTGACCTTATATATGATGAATTAGATGGCACCTTAGATCATCACAAATTTATGGCTTTGTGATTTTTGGCTTTTTCATAGCCATGTCCTTTACCACTCTCTATCAGAACATGATGGTTAAATTTTTCTTCCATATCCATATTTCCACCTATGTTCTACTATGTGGATTCCCAGTGATGAGTTAATCTATGTAACTATTACATTTCTAACTTTCCTTTTTAAAATGAAGTTTTAGTATTCCTTTTTACGATGTGGGTTTCTATGAAAGAAACTTTCAAGTAGTAAACCATTTATAACCCCTATGAATTACGAGGGCGAAATTTATTTTAAGGGGGGTAGAATATAACAGACTGAGATTTTATGGGAAATATTATTTTTAATTACATTGATGTCTTGTTTTTTACGCTACACCAAGATTAGTGTGTACTATACGCAACACCGTATTTGCTTGCATTGTACGCAACACTATTCTTGGCTCGTGTTACACACAGTTTCAAGTTTGTTTTGTGGATATTATTTTATGCACACATTAAGTATAGATTTTTTTTAATGTATAAATGAAATGTGTTTTGATTATGTTATACGCAACACCAAATGGAGATTTCACTACATGCAGCCCTGACTTGTCTTGCATTACATGCAATCAAGACATTATTCGATAGCGTGTGTAGTACGCAATACCAAGTTTCACTAAATGAGATATTATTATAATATTATTATGAACTAGCCATTATTAATAGTAATAACCACTTTTTGAAATTTTATCTTTCAAAATGGGCTTCATTTTTGGATTTGGAATATCAAAATTATCCTAGGGTTAATTTTTGGTATTTTTCTGAAAACGTTCAATTTTTGATGAATAGTGAAAACCCTGGGTTACTATTTTAAAGCCGAATTTTTATTTAAATAATTATATATTTTATTTTAATATAAATTAGGTCAAAATAGATACATAATACCTATATATTTTCAATTTAATTCATTAGAGACATTTTATAATAATTTTAGATATATAAAAATTTTATTGAACTTTTAACCGTCTTTTACCCACCTCCTAGGAAAATTTGCAAATATACATAAAACTTAATTTTACTACTTCTGTGAGTGGAATTTCAAAAATCCGAGAGACACGGTTGATATCAGTATGTAAAATGTGGTTCAATAAGATAAAAATAATTTTTGGTGAATATTAACTTTTTACATTTATTTACCACGGTTAAAAGTAAATAGAGTAATTAAGGGTAAAAATGATATTATTATTATTACCCGAACACATGTCCTAATTATATTGGATAAGTGTAATTTGACCAAAAACAAACTTATGAATAAAATATTACCCTTTAGGTCGACTTGGATTAGATTATGACATTTATTATTATTTTATTTAAAGAATAATTGAAATAGTGAAAATCAAAGTTTAATAACTAAAACATTTTTAATATATGGTTATACAGAAGATAAATTAGACTATAAATATTCATTAGAAATATACAAATATTTCCTACATAATATTATTTTATTTATAATTTTTAGACATAAAATAAGTTAAGTTATTTATGACACAATGATGATGCAGTAATTACCTTATTAATGAAATATTAACATAAGTGATGTTATAAATACACAAATAAATGAAATTTTAGGCTTTTTATGAATTCCACTAATTTTATAGATTAATATGACATGTTAGTATTGATTCAATTAACTTTCATAGAACTAATCATGCATTTATGATTTTCCTAAAAATCAAGTACCAAATAGAGTCAAAATTGACATAAAATAGTTTTAAAAAATATATTATATTATTAATTGTTATTTTATTCCTAAAAATATAAGGTTCGTACAAATGAAATAGATATGGATATATATATATTAATAATTAACCACTTTAGGTTCTTTTGTATTGTTATATTATGTTTATTAACCATATAGTGCAAGAAAACAAAAAGACACGGTAAAAGTTAAATTATTTAACTTAGAGTTAAATCTAAATGCTAAGGATAAAATAGTATCCTAAAATTGTCTAAAAAGTATTGGTTGAGATTATTTAGACAAATCCCCACCTTATATTTGAAATAAATTAGTTTAGAGCTATTAAAATCCGAATATTCCTTTATTATAAAATATTATTTTAAGTTTTCCTAAGGTGCCCCTCTCCTCCTTTATAAAAAGGTCACCCCTTCCCTCTTCTCTTCACACCCTTTTGAGCCTTGAACCTAGGAAAAACCCTGCCAATTAATCTTCTCAACCTCTCTAGTTATATCATAGAGGTTCTGTTCTTCTCAAAATACCAACTGTAGTACCCTATGAAGAAGTTTAAAGGTGGTACGTCGAGAAAGAGGTAATCTCTTCTACAGACTCTTTCAAGTTTCTTTCTTCTTATACTTTCTCTTATTTAGTTATTTCATTTAGAAGGAATAACATCAGTATTAATAATATACTGATATGTTATTATAAGTATTAACCAACCCCATTTCACCTTCTATCCATCCTATGGAAAACGAAATCACCGCGCGTGCGTACGTATGGAATATCATCTACACGCCGTGGTGTAATATGTTTTTCCACCACCACCTTAATTGGATGGGTATAATGGTGTAAATAGTAACTATATATGATTATTATAACATAATACTAATTATAAGATATTATATCATCCACTCCAATTCCATTCAATAAATATGGGAACAATATCATCGCTCGTGCGTACGTACGAATTACCGTCTCCACGAAGCAATGAGATTCATTTTCCATGTTAACAATTCAAGAATGATTATAAAGTATATATAACAAGTAATCATGAAATATATGACATAATAATTCTACTGGATTTATGTACATATATATTTATGTCATATACTTAATTCCATCAAGTCAATAAAGAAAGTAAAATAGCGTTCATGCATACGTACGGCCTACCGTCTCCATGAATGGTGTATTTCACTTCATTTATCTATCTATTATATATATATATATATACTGAATATATATGATATATAAATCATCATTTAATTTCTGTAAGTAAGTAAATCATTATATAAGTAATAATAATATCAAGAACCACAAGTCTAAACAAATACGGTAAATAAAATGATTTTACCCAAAACGCTGTTTTGACGTGGAATTTACAAAAGAACGGGTAATATAAAGTCATAAGTGAACCATATATGCTATAATAACAATTAATATGATTATTTAATAAGTAAATGACATTATTTAAATACTTATAGAGGAGGTTCGGATACGTACGAAGCATATCGGACCTATGGTAGGGGATAATTTTGCAATCGCATTTTTATCCGAGATTACTTATTTGTAAGTATTTACTGGGGTTATATTTTTCATCCATGTCAATAAAAATGTTTTCATAAAGTGTTTAATATTATTCCATGTATGTTTAAATTATTTTTTACCCATATTTACTTTTACTTTTTTTTTACGAAAGGAATCTTACTTTTGTTTACCATACGTTGTACTTTTTACTATTCCGTTAAAAGTACGAGGAGAATGTTTTCATTAACTTATATGGCATGAACAGATTTTTACAGTTTTATAAATCCCTAATTTCATGAATCATAATCTAAAATATTTCATGTTTATTTTCAATAAAATCCTTTTCTTTTAAAATTTCATGGCATTTTGTTAAAAGGAAATGATTTTGAAGAAGAAAGGATATTTTCCTCAAGAATTCATTTCAAGTGTTTTATCAAAACCATTTTCCATAAAAGATGAAATTACTTCATATGTGTATGTTTTAAGTATAATGTTTCTATGATTTACATGGTGTCATTTTTCTTATGATGAAATGATATCCATTTGTTTTATATGGATTATGTTATGATGGGATGATGTTTATGAAACCCATTTTATTCTTTGGGTTATGATGAATGATTTATGTTTATGTTGTGGCATAGGTAAGAATGATTTAATTATGAGATTGGTGGGACCTATATCTCCCTCCAATTCATTGGGTAAATATTTATATCTCATGAGATAGACATGTCTGGAATGGTAAGTTAATCCAGTACAGTGTTACAGGACTGAAACGAGGAGTGAACTCGATTCAGAAAGGGACTTTGTCCACTAAGATGGTCTTGGTAGAAATGCCTTGGCTACTATGGAAATCATATCATGTGATTAATGGTTTGACACAATTACATGTTTTCTTACCATTCTATTTTATCATGATTTATGTTCCATTATTATATATGCATTACTTACTTCCAAGATTTATGTATTTGCTCAAGATTTTGATGTTTAGATTTTATGTTCATGTTTTTGCATTCAAATTTTTATGGAATGCTTTATGTTCTCTATGTTTACCCTTAATGGGAATTTGAGCTCACCCTTTTTATGTTTTCTTTTCCCCAGGATATAAAGAACGGTTTTAGGTAAGAAAAGGGGAAGATCTTTATGGGAGATATTGAAGATCTTTCACCATGATTAGAAGATTTTCTTCCGAGTTTCCAAAGACACTAAACTATTATGGTCCTTTGGTGTCTGTTTGTGTTATGTATTAAGTATTCCGAAAAAAGTAATGTAATTTCCTTGTACATTAAGGTTTGGGTCTCTACAAATGGTCATATAAAGGGTGAAACTCAATGATCTCATTTCAATTATATTCACATCATTACTAAAGGGATATATTTTTTTTGAGTGTAGAATAATTTAACACACATTTTCAAGAAACAATTATCATTCAATAAGTTCAGGTCATTACATACTTGATATCCCATTGAGGTGGTAACACCACAACCACAATAATAAAAACATCAGGGAACTCTTCCACAACCACATGAGACACCATTAGCTGCACCTTCTGTAACACCCCGAGATTTTATGAAAAATATTCTTTTAATTTCATTAATGTCTTGTGTTGTACGCTACACCAAAAGGAGCTTTCACAACAAGCATCCTTGACTTGCCTAGCATTACATGCAAATAGCGACCTTCCTCGATAGCATTTATAGTATGCAATACCGAGTTTCACTAAACAACGATATGCTATTAAAATATTATTAAAACTAGCCATTATGAATAAAAATAACCACTTTTTGAAATTTTTTAAATTATATTTTTCAAAATTTACTTCATTTTTGGATTCGGAATATCGAAATTAGCTTAGGGTAAAATTTTGGAACTTTTCGGATAACTTTCATTTTCTGATGAATAGTGAAAATTACTAAATTTTAATTAAAAACAACCTTTTTAATTGAAATAATTAATAGTGATAAATTATTAATTTGAGTGGTTTTAAAGTATATTTAGAATATATTTTTAGAATTTAATACAATGTTGTTCATTGGATGTAATTTCACATTTCAAACAGACATAAACAAGTGTCAATCTTTTGATAGATATTATCTCTTAAGAACACGATATTTGTTTTGACGACGGGAATTAATTTTTAAATTAATTATTGCAACTGATATGTTTTTAATTTGTTAAAATAGACATCATTTTTGAGTTCATAATATCAAATATAGCTTAGGCCTAATTTTTGGTATTTTTCCGGAATCTTTCATTTTTTTGATGAATAGTGAAACCACTAAGTGGTAGTTAAAAAATGAATTTTTCATAAAACATAATTTTACCGCTTCTGTGAGTAGAATTTCGAAAATTCGAGAGACACGGTTAACATCAAGGACTAAAATCTGGTTTAATGAGATGAAAATAATTTTTGGTGAATAGTAACTTTTTACTTTTTTTTACAATGGTTAAAAGTAAATAGGGTAGTTAAGGGTAAAAATGATATTATTATTACCCTAACACATGTCCTAATTCTATTGGATAAGTTTAATTCGAACAAAAACAAACTTAGGAATAAAATATGACCATTTAGGCCCACTTGGATTAGATTAGGACATTTATTATCCATTTATTTTAAGAAGGGTTAAAATAGTTAAAATCAAACTTTAATAACTAAAGCATTTTTAATATAGGGTTATACATAAGATAAATTCAACTATAAATATTCATTAGAAATATAAAAATATTTCCTACATAATGATATTTTATTTTTAATTTTTAGACTTTATATAAGTTAATTTATTTATGACACAACGATGATGCAGTAATTATCTTATTAATGAAGTATTGACATAATTGAGGTTATAAATACCCAAATAAATGTAATTTGAGACTTTTATGAATTATACTAATTTTCTAGTTTAATATGACATGTTAGTATTGATTTAATTATTTTTTTTGAATTAATCATTCTGTTATGATTTTCACAAAAATAAATTACTAAATAGTGTCAATATTGACTTAAAATAGTTTTTAAAACAAATATTATATTATTAATTGTTATTTTATTCCTAAAAATATAAGGTTCGTCCAAATGAATTATATAAGGTTATATATATTAATAATAAACAACTTGGGGTTCGTTTGGCTTGTTATAGTAAGTTTATTAACCTTATAGTGTAAGAACACAAAAAGACACGGTAAAAGTAAAATTATCTAACTTAAAGTTAAAACTAAATAATAAGGTTAAAATAGTAAACTAAACTTGTCCAAATTATATTTTATGACAGGATTTAGACCCATCCCCACCTTAGCTTCTAAATAACTCAATTTGGAGCTATTAAAAACCGAATATGACTTTATAATAAAATAATATTTTTAGTTATTCCAAAGGTGACCCTCTCCTCCCTTGTAAAAGGGCACCTCCTACCTCTCTCCCTCACACCACTTTGAGCCTTCAATCTCGGCCAACACCTGCCAAATTTTCTTCTCCACTTCCCTAGAAATATCCTAGAGGTCCTGGACTTATTAAAAGACCAATTTTAGTTCCCTGAGAGGAGGTCTCAAAGAGGCACTTCAAAGAAGAGGTAATGTCCATTACCGATTCTTTCACCTTTATTTCTTCTTACACTTGTTCTTCATAGGTTGTTTCATTATGAAGGAATTACATCAGTATCACTCATATACTGATATGTTATTATAAGTATGAAACAACCCTATTTCACCATCTATCCATCCTACGGAAAACGAAATCACCACACGTGCGTACGTACGGAATACCGTCTCCACGCCGTGGTGTAATCTATTTTCCACCACCACATTATTTGGATGGGTATAATGGTGTAAATAATAACTATATATGATTATTGTAAAGTGATATTGAGACTGTAATAGTATACATACACTCCAATAAAATTCCACGATCATGGGAATGATATCATCGCTCGTGCGTACGTACGGAATACCGTCTCCACGACACGATGAGATTCATTCTCAATTATTAACCATTCATAAATGATTATAAAGAATATATAATAAGTAATCATGAAATATATGACAAAATGATACTGGATTAATGTATATATATGTGTGTGTTATCCAATTAATTCCATTCAATTCAATAAGGAAACGAAAACAGCGTTCATGTGTACGTACGGCCTACCGTCTCCATGAACGGTGTATTTCTTTCCATTTATAGATCTATTATATATATGTATATTCTGAATATATATTATATAAAAATAATGTTTTATATTCTTGAATTAAGTAATCATGATCTATGTAATCATATGAATAATTACATGTCAAAACACAGACAATAAATGAAACGATTTTACCCAAAACACTCTTTAACATGGAATTTACAAAAGAACGGGTAATATAAAGTCATAAGCGAAAAATATATGATATGGTAACAATGAATATGATTCTGTAATAAGTCAATAACATTATTTAAATCATTATAAAGTAGGTTCAGACACTTATGAAGCAAATCGGACCTAAGGTAAGGGACAATTTTACAAATCTCATTTTTATCTGAGATTGCTTATTCGTAAGTATTTACTAGGGTTATTGCTATCATCCATGTCCATGTTTTATAAAAGTGTATTCATGTATGTTTAAAGTCCTTTTTACCCATTTTGACTTTTATCCCATGGTATAGAAGGAATATTTCTTTTATTTACCCTACAAGGTGCTTTTTTGACTTTTCCGACAAAAGTATGAGGAGAATGTTATTTTTAACTTATACGGCGTGAATGGATTTTTTTGGTTTTTTAAAGCCTTATTTTCATGAATCTTCCTCCAAAATATTTCATGAATATTTTCAACAAAAACCTTTTCTTCTAAAATTTAATGGCATTTTGTGAAAAGAAAATGATTTTGAATAAAAAAGAATATTTTCCTCAAGAATTCATTTCAAGTGTTTTATCAAAACCATTTTCATCTAAGATGATATTATTTTACACGTGTATGTTTCAAGTATCATGTCTCTATGATTTACATGGTTTCAATTTTATTATTATTAAATGATATCCATTACTTTTATATGGACTATGTGATTATGGATGATGTTTATGAAACCCATTTTTGTTGTATGGGTTACGATGAATGATTTATGTTTATATTATGGCACAAGTAAAAATGATTTCATTATGAGATGGGTGGGACCTATATCTCCCTCCAATGCATTGGGTAAAGATTTTATATCTCATGAGATAGACATGGCTGGAATGGTAAGTTAATCTGGTTCAGTGTTACAGGACTGAAACGAGGTGTGAACTCGATTCAGAAAGGGACTTTGTCCACTAAGATGGTCTTGGCAGCAATGCCTTGGCTTCTATGGAAATCATTACATGTGCTTAATGGATGCCACAATTACATGTTTTATTACCATGATATTTTATCATTCTTAATGTTTCTTTATGATCTATGCCTTATGTACTTCCATTTTGTATGTCATTTCTCAGGCTTTTGATGTTTAAACATTATGTTCATGTTTTTAAGTTCAAATGTAAATGGTATGTTTTATTTTATCCATGCTTACCCTTACCGAGCATTTGAGCTCACCCTTTTTATGTTTTATTTTCCCCCAGGAATAAAAGAAAGGTTTTAGGTAAGGAAACAAAAAGTGGAAGATCTTTATGGGAGATGCTAAAGATCTTTCACCACGATTAGAATATTACGTTCCAAGTTTCCAAAGACACTAAACTATTACGGTCCTTGTGTGTCTGTTTTTATTATGTATTAAGTATTCTGCAAAAGTAATATAATATCTATGTACGTCAAGATTTGGGTCTCTAAACCTTCGATAAAATTGAAATCAACATGGCCAATATGGAAGGCAAGGATATAATATGCCTGTGACCCATCCGAGGGTCTGTCTCACCAACAAACATGGTAAAATCATCATAGGATCATAGAACACAACCTAAATCCTTAATCAACTAACAACATCTTGCACCAAATACAACTAATCCATATTAATGATGAAGTCACATGAATTTATCTATAAACATATGAAGTCTCCCTCAGAGCATTTATTCCCCAACAGTAGATCATAGTCTCTACATAATTCATATAGATAAGCTCAACCTCAAACTGGTGTATTCACTACCAAGGGAACTAGAAGTCTATCCACCACAATTACCAAATCATGGACTAGGGAATATGATATAAAGGATTTTTTAGCTCCTGATTCAAAATAAAAGTATCTAACCAAGTAGAAAACAAGAAAACGGTACCTCAAAAATGTCCTAGCTCACCCATCACTAGAAACACCATGGTATGAAGTTGATTAAAGCCTACACCATGGACTCTCTATCCCATATCAAGACCACCTTCATGGTCACAACCTAATATTTTTGGGGAAAGGACAAATTGAGGTTGTCCTCTTTCCACCCTATATCCTCTCTGCTGATCCCAAACTTGAGCATCCTGTTGCTGCTACCTCACATTAAACTACCTAAATTGAGGAAAATGAATTGGAAAAACTATTTCACACTTCTTTCTCTAAAATCATTGTCACTGTATTTATTGATTATATTTTCCTCTACATGAAAACACACATATAATCCTTTATAAATTTCTTGAGAGACACCACCTATAGGTAAATGAGATGATGAGGGATGGGACAAACCCCCAACTACTTGAAACCACTCATTTCCATGAAACTAAGAACCATAAACTACAACAACACTCATGATAAATCATAATGACTCCCCTCTCATAATTACTTGGTTATATACATCATCCTCTCAACAACCTCTTCTATTACATGCACTTTGAGATACAATGACAACATGGAAGGGGTGACCTAGAACTAGATCTCTAAATGCCAGGATTCCTTAATATTACCCACTCTAGAATACTCACCTAGTAACAAGTTTATATTATATATAATAAGGGTACTAAAATAGACCTCAAACTCTTGCACACTAGAATTACCTTATTAAAGGGTAGGTATATCCTGATGACCGGATGCCTTCACAGTTGAAGAAAGAAGCTCTACTCAAAACTTGTCCATAAATGTCTCCCATAATACCACATACTCTTTACAATGACTAAAGAAAAATATCCTCTACAACCTCACTTCTTTATAAAAAATCATAGCATAAAACAAGGCCCAATGCTCCTTCTAAGAACATATCAAACTAAATCCTCTCTAAACCTCTTCCAATTAGATATCTATCCCTGATTATGAAATATATTCATCATAATTATGTAGGATATAGAACTAAAACTCTTGGAGTTTTCACCTATAAGTGCCTTCATCATTGATCTCTACTCTTTAATGATCTGCTGGAACAACCTACTGAACATCATCGATATAAACTTGATTAGTATGTCATCCTAGATCCATACATGTAAATAAAAATATGGTTAGAGACTCCTAAAACTATAATATTGAATAATTATCATTAATTATTTAATTAATATATTTATTTAAGGTTTAATCGAATCTTAAGGTCTCCCCATCCCAAAAACAAGTGAAAAGAAGAACAATGAATGATCCTTTCCTAGGTCTCTACCTTTTTACCATTATCACTTCATTTAATTGGCCCAATAAACATAATGTTTCATGTATCAGATCATAGGGGGGCCTAAATACTCGGGTCACAACTTTTTCTCCCTTATTTAAAACACTCACTAGATTTAGTTGATAGTGTTTCCCTACCAACCCATGTAGTCCTCAACTTTTCCACACTCCAAAATCCATCCTATTCTACAACCTAAACCATTGATACAACTCTTCTAGGACCCCCTACCCCCAAAGGGAACCCCTATAGGGACAAAAATGAGACAATATGATACTGATAGCCCGAATCATGGATTAAATAGGCTATAGTTTCGAATCACGTATCAAGGTTATAATGAACATAAAATTGAAGGTGTTTCCCTATAAGAGAACATACACAAGATAGAGATAAGGAATGTACTACAACAATATCCATTTCAAATATTATAAAGGTAAAACCCAAGTATATAAATTTAATTTCATATAGATTTAAACAAATTTAAATGTGAAAAAAGACTATCAAAAGATAAACTTGTTAGAGACCATGAATCTCAAACGGATCCTTTGAAACCACAAGCTATTTATATCCTTCTCGATATCCAACTATCTTCTGCTGACCTAAAACATAGTTTATATATATGTTGGGTGATTATAAGAGGTGTGCATAGTAGGATCCTCCCAATATCCTATTATTAAAAATATAAATAAATAATATTAAATCACAGTGAACAATAATTGAAGTTAACTCATCACCTAAACTGACATACTATGTTCCAAACCTCATCATTAATATATCCCAGAATGTAACACATACAAGAGATTATAGAATCATAATATCAAATAATGGTACCCAATTATCACTTCCCCATAGGATTTCCACTTTTCCCCAGATTCATATATCTTGATCCATCTCTCTCTCAAAGTAATCTAGCCAAATGAAACAAGGGATAAGGTATCACAACATGCATCTCATGCATCACATAATCTCAAAATCTCATGCCACATTTCTATATATGAACCATTTAGATTCAGGGATCCACCAAAAATCTAAGGACATGGATCATATATCAAGTATTATACCTCAATCAATCAAAACTCATATACTAAGTAAGGTAACACAATCCATGACAACCTATTCAAGTCACAACTATAATAATCTGTTGGATACTATATTGAGAGATAAATGTTTGTGAAATAATAAAAATCCAATATAGACTACTACACACATATATGGAAAATATAACTATTGTGAATACTAGTACATAAAACTATAAATAGAAGTGTGGGGAAGAGGGTGTAGTTATCCATTCATTTCTCACAAACCTATAAGTTTGGGAAAACACCCTCCTACAGACCACTCAGTGTCTGTCTCCCAATTATCATGGGTGGGGTAGCGTATGAAATAAAAAAAGGTTATATTATATATATCAAACAAAATATGTGAATTAACCTAGTACTCAGAATAACTACATATATCGTCAATCAGGCACTCGATATCCATTTCCATGAACTAGATATCCTATAATCTCACAACATTTAAGAATAATTTCATTAGGTTACTTATTTCCTTTTTAACATTGTATGTTATGATAATTAATTTATTAACTATTAATTAATACTATTCCATTTCACTTTTCATTAACCATTAAAGTGAAATCCAGGGCATCTTGGCATAATCGAAACCAAATCCATAGTTTCGCAAGATTGGAATCTTCACACAATTCCATCCAACACCAAAACAATTCGTTAAATAATTAATTAAAAATTATTAATAATTCCATAAATCCAAGAACTCTGGGAATCATCCTAAGCTACCATAAAAAGATATTCATAACCAAGAACATCCTAAAGCCTCAAGCAATAGTGAAAGGGATGTAGATAAATTATAAAATCGACCATCTGACCCTTTAAAAAGATTCAAATATCACGAATCATTGATTTTAGCATAAAAAATGGTTAATCCCATCTTCAACCAATTACATTAACTATTATTCCATACCTAGTGACCTCAAGCATATCACCATGCATCTCACCATCACAGGAATTATCTTCTTCCCTAACCATAGGCTTCCCTATCCATATCTGATCATTCATCCCATGATTATATCAAATTACATAAAAATGGTCAAATATAGAAAATAAAGGAAGACAACAACCACCAATTTCAACATGCAATCATGGCCCTAAAATGAGTCATTTATACATTATATGAAAACGAGTTCCCTCAGCCACAAACACATGGCATTTATCCTTCATGAGAAAACTATCACTATCGATCCCAGGCTATTATCTTTTTAAAATAACTAGTATTTTATTCCATATTTAATTAACTAAATAAATTTTTTATGTTCTAAATATGGTAAAGTAAGGAATCAACAATAAAAAGCTATTAAATTATCTAAACTTGATCTCTAGTACAAGATTACAGTTTCAACAAACATAAGGAAGAACAATTATTATTAACATACCTCTAATCAATATTCTCATCAATAATAATTCCATCTCCATGTTATTTATATAATTTAATTAACAAATGTAATGATATATTTAATTGAAAATTCAGAAATTATCAATTTTATTTACATTATATTAAAATAAACAATGATTTAATTCAACATAACTCATTAATTTTATAAAAAATCAAAAAAATAACCATATTTTCATTATTTACCAATTTCATTAATTAAAAGGATAACCAAATCATAAAAAATATTATTTCAAGTATAAAATAGAATCATTATATCTATAAAATCAAGGGGGAAACCATTATAATAGTAGAATATAAAACAATTTGATTAAAATCATAATCCAAGTTCATTAATTAATATGGTTTAATATTTAATTAAAAAATTTATGATTTATTGTAAATAAAAATAGAATAAATGAATCTCCTTCCTCAAAGGTTCGACATTCTTCACATGTGATCAAAATAATAATGTGGATCTCTGATCACCTCTCTCATGAGAAAAAATCTCATCCCTCCACGGTCTCTACAAAAAAATTGCACCAACAAGGACAAGAGAAACTCCATTAAGGTGATTTTGATCAAAATATATTGAATGAAAATAAGATATAGGAGGAACATATATCAAATAGAGAATAAATAATTAAAAATAAATATAAACATACATTGGAACACCATATATTGATCATGAAAATATGGGAATTAATATTAATTTAAAGGGTCTTAAAAGACATTAAAAATCCCATCTTGGTCCCCTAGTGTTAGATTGGATGTATTGGGAGAAAAGTGGTTTTGTATGGGGTTTGTTTATTTATTGGCCAATGTAAGAAATGACTACCATGACACAACCTCTGGGACTAGGATATAGAACCATTTTACACAATTCATTCTATTGTGCAAGGTAAGAGACTACATCACAGCCTTCCCTGGTTAATGTTTCATCTGAGAAACATAGTGTAGATCTAGCACAAATCCTATTGACTCATGTATGGGATATGATGAAAACTAAACTACAATGAAAAACAAACCTAGTAAAATTGTGTGGAGACTATTCCAAAGCTAGACCCCATGACACATGGGTTACAAATTTGGTAGAACTGACCAAATTCCAACTCGGTCCCTTGTTCTATAGTCGTCCACTCTACTGAATGAGAACCTAATGAGGTAATAATGCTTCCTTACTCCACGATGAAACTATTTAATTTTAGGAAGTAGTGACAAAACACATTTTCCTATGATTATACGTCATATCCAAGCCTATTACGCCTCAACCACTATCTCTACAACATTTCCCAAGGATCCATGGTGTAAAACCCCATTCAACTCCCCATTTACCCTCCACCCCCTTGAAACCTTTTTTAGGAACCTCCAATTCCCAAAACTCAAATTGGAATTGTTACCATGATCTGGGACCTTACATTTTTTTTACATGAAGTACAATAATTATCTAGTCATGCTTACACTACCAAAAACAATTTTGTCTCACCAAAATGACATAAAAAGGGCATAAAACTAATAGAAAATTCATTGCATCACCAATAAACATAAAAAAATTAAATAATGATTAAAATTTTATATGGAGAGAAAGAACTATAATTGAGTGCATCATTATTTTTAAATCCTTCAACAAAATTTTAATAGCACTATGAATTTCATGTCTATAAAGAGAAAAAAGGACTCCTTAGATAATTTAGGATCTTTAGATGCTAGAATAATCTCGCCTTCAAAATATACCTTCATATCACCTCTTCATGATGTTTTGAATCATTATAACACCAATTTTATCCTATTCATTTGTAAAAAAAAATATAATTCCTCTTTAGTATACATGGATTTATGATAGTCTTGGTAGCACTATAAAATTATTAATAAACCATTTATTGATAAAAAATTTAAATAAAAATTTAATTATCATTATAAATATCACTTCGGGCATGCTATTTTGTTGATGAAATATAATATCATTCATAAATTTACAATTGTATTAACCCAAAAATGTCATCATTACACTGTTTTAGATACTATAGAAGCAATAGTAAAAATAATAAATTTATATATATATATGTTCTGGTAATCAGATCTTATTATATATAACTTGATGCTTATCCATTTTTGGAAATCCATAAGTTTATTATGCTCAATTTCCAACCCCATTATGAGATTTTGATGATATTTAATCACATACCTATAATAACAAAAATTTCATTAAAACATAATATGAAACATATAATTTGATGTTTATTTGTAAAATGATTAATTTAGTACATTAAAATTTTGATTAAAGATATCTTGTGTGGTTGATTTTTTAGATATACATGATTTTGATCAAAAAAAATAAATATTTTGAGTGTCTAAATTGATTTCAATGAGTATCAAATACCTCCTAAAAACAATGAATGAATAAGTAATCAAAGAAATTAATTTTTTATATGATTATATTATAGAGTTTTTCCCCTAAATTGTCTGTATTATTAAAATTATATCATTTTTATGATTAGTTTCAAATATTGTAGTCAATTTCACCACTTTTATTGAAATTTCATCTTCATATAATGAATCATTATCTCTAGAAGTGATGTGAGGACTAATAAGTGAAATTTTTCATTTGTAATATTTTCTCTTCACATAGTACTGATATGTACACATGTAAAAGAGGAATAATATTTAATAGTAATAAACATAGGAGATTAATAATTAGAAAAATTGATTAATTAAATTTACCTCATGTATACATTCAAAATTGAAGCCCCCAACTAGTCATACATGAGAATTTAACTTACACTCTCAAGAATAACCATTTTGGTTATTTCATCATATTGCATTTGTTCTTTTAATTTAATATTGGTCATATTGCTTTATTTTATAATTGTATATATATAAACCTGTAATATTATAAAATGTCTATATAAAGGTACTCTCATAGGGTATTTTTTATTTATATATTGATCTTGAATAATATTTTTATTTGACCTTATATTTCCCATTAATTTTATCCAAATTTTATATAATTACTTAGTTCAAACATTTTTTCATTAATTTTTAAAGGTTCTTCATAAGAAATAAATTTGAAATGGAATACCTCATTATCAAAATTTATTTTTACAAGATTGAACAACCATTATATGAATGTTACAATGGAATGTTAGACCATGTGAACATCTAAATAATCCAAGGAAATAGGTATCTCAATGCTTGTATCATGATCTAGGTGAATCCCTACCCTCAGACAATCATTATAAAATTGTTCATTGTGTATAATATCTCCTTAGATATTATAAACTATAAACCTTGCTCCAAGGAAATGGGTCTACACTGGTTGATATAAATAACATTCCATTTTACCTAGAAGAATTTTAGTACATGAATGGTATTGAAATTTTTCTAATTCACATATCCCAAAAATAGTTTTGAAAAAATTTATTACCACTAGTAAGGCAGACCAATAAGGTGAATGGTTTGTCTCAATGTTTAGGGGTGTCTCTTCATGTAGTTAAATTTATAGTGTTTTCTATTCTCCATTGTACCTTCCCATATAATTTTTTAATACCCATTCTTCTAATTATGTTTTTATTTTATAGTGTCTATCCATGTATTCATGCCATCCATTTTCTTATATAAATCCTCTAATGTATTTAATTTCTCAATATATACTCGATGTGACACTCCAAAATATGCACCTATGATGTTATAATATCTCTTTTCCTTACAAGCTAAAAATTTTATAAGGAATTTGACTTTTCAATTACTAAAGGGGTTATGTTTGGATTAGTGATTTGGAACCGAATTTCAAGAGTTATAATGCCTCAATGTGATGTATTTTTATAAAGAATGTGGATCAAAGGGTTGCTCAATTTCTCAGGTGACCCTAGAAGGACTCAGGTTATGTTATAGATGTTTTATATAACTCTAAAAAATCTTCACGGTTTGGTGAACATGGTTTAGGAAAAACAAGGAGTGCCCTTAAATATCAAGGATTTTTAAGTTCATTTTTTATAGTGTACAAATTTTTAGTCTGGTTAGCATAGAGTTTAAAGGAAACCAGGTGAGTCTAATTGCAAATCATCTGACTCGGTTTGTAATTAGATGATTGGCATATGGTTTTTGCACGATTGTATAAAAAATTTGGTCATTGTTGTAGAGGTGTTTTCATGGTCGGTGCATGGTTTGGAAAACCATGTGAACCAAAAATGTGATTTGTTGCCTTGCCTTATGTGGGATGCAAGATTAATGTATGGTTTGGGAAACTGTGTGGCCAAAATATGTGACTCGTTTAAAGGGGGAAATCAAAATTTTCCATACTAGTTTTTAATTGGGTGTTTCCCACCCTTTACTCCCTATCTCGCACGTGGTCAAGGGGATCCTCCCCCTTTGGATTCCTCATCCCCATTGGGTTGGGGTGGTTTTTAAGGCTATTTTTATATTATTTGAGGTGTGTATTCAACTTGAGTAAACATTTTTTATATTATTATCAATTCCACTATAATTTTTAGTTTTCCGATTAAGGTATTTGATGTCGATTCCACTAGAGCAGGGTGGAATTGCCAATCATGATGGGGATTTTGTGTGGCATGCATAAAGGGGATCCCATAATGATGACCACTAGCTTCTTTAGTTCCTTTTAATGAAGGTAATTCACTACATTAAATTTTTTTATGTTTTTTAAAAATTAAATTTAAATTCCTATTGTTTTGGTGATCACTTTTCTCAATTTTAGGTCATAGGAATACTAAATTTTGTTGGTTAGTGATTGGTCATATTTTTAGTGAGACAATATTAGCTATTGAGAATTTAGGTATTGTGACAATTTGGATAATATAGTTTAATCAATTATAATTTTTTAGATGAATTAATTATTTATAATATGGTTATAATTAATTAATAATGGTGGTTTCTTTGTGATTTAGGATGTTATATTTATTGGAAAAAGATATATAATATTGGATGGGACTTGGTTTTTACTGTTGTCCCATGACGATAAATTACAAAATTTACTGTAAAAGGTAGGTAGCACTTTCAACATTCCATATGGAATTTTAATCATGTTTATATGAATGCGGGAATGAATCCTCTCTAGTAGAGAAACAACTTATTTTTTATTACATTTTTCAATTGAATATGAATGTTTAATTTAATCAAAGTGTTTAGATAAAATAAGTACCTAGAATTAGAAAAAGATTAGAGGGCCCCATTGGACCCCCATGCACTAGATGGATTTCTCATTCCCCAATTATAAAATCCTTGATGATAATTTCTTACTAACAAGACTAGTGTAAAAGACTTTTTATTCCTTTGAATTAAGGGAGAAATGTGCACATCTCTCCCACTAGGTCATGACTACCAGGTGAGTAGACCACATAGTGACTGGGTGGTTAGGTTGGGTGTGGCAACTGACCATGAGGTGAAAGAGAGAGTGAGATAGGCTTAAAGTGAATCACTCAAGAGATATTATAATGATCTGAAACCTAAGGCCTATGAGTATGGATGATGATTTTGATAATGTTTGGGGGACTTCAAGTCCTTCAATCATTGAGATTAGGCTTAGCTAGAAAAATGTGACTAAGGATTTCGAGTCATATACATTCACTATAGTGATGACCTAGGGGAACCATGTGGGTTCCCCTTGGAAGTTGAACTCAAGTGGGAATACATGGTAATGGATAGTGATGACTCTTGAGAGTTCGACCTTGATTCCTAGTGGGTTAGGTATACAAAAACCCACATATATGATTTGATATGATGTTAGATATGACATACACCATAGGGAGTTTAATGAATGGTTGGAAAACCCATAGGGGAGGTTAGTTGAAATTTTTATAGGACTTATTACCTAAATGAATAACTTATATAGGGAAATTTGGATGAGATACCTATATGACTTATTCCAAAACTGAGAAAATTACCATAGGGGAGGTATGTGATACATGTTGAAGCTTCCACATAGCAATAACTTGGTTGTGTCTGGGATACCATGTATTATTATCCATATATAGATAGATTTACAAAATTATTTTATATTAGATATGGTTGAATTTACCTATATTTTGAGATAGGGTGAATAGGTGTAATTCCACGTGTTATCCCAGTATGGGTCTTTTTGGTGGGGGATCAATGCCTTTTATCTTCTAGGGTCCTACTATCTATTAGGCCATGTCTCATTTGGTATACTTGGGTGATATTAGCTCAAGGTTTGTGAAAATATTGGGATATTTAGAAATGAGAAAACTCCCATAGGAGAGGTATATACTGAATTTACAAAACACTCAAAATGGGATTCTTTTACCTTTTTTGGGACAATTCTCCTGATAGTTGGTTTTGTTGTTATGGTTAGTGAGATTTCATGACATGCTCAAAGACACTCTGGCATCAGGGAAAAGCTGGTATGGTTGATTGTGGTCATAGAACCAATGATATATGGTGGTTTATTTTATTTATTTACTTTATCTGAGCAAGTAATATGAACATATCATAACATATGCTGGTTAGTATGGAATCACATTGCTGGTTCTCTATAGAGTGAGAAAATCACATCCTACTTGATATTCCACTACACATGGGTACCTAAGATAAAATTCTCTTGGTTACAGGAATAGGTTAATCCTAGGATTGGGGTTTTATTAATTGGGATGGATCATATGGGTACATGGATCATGGTATGGTGTATGGATCTTGGATACGGTAGATACAATTTCATTTAATTTTCATTTATTCTTGTTTGTTTTTGTAACTAGACCAATGAGAAATTAGTGAAGGTATGAAATGGTTTTTTGGGCCCTTATGGATTTAATTTTATTATTCAGTTTGGTTATATTACTTCCTCCATTTTTAATTATTTTGTGATAAATTAAACTTTATTGTTTTTATATTTGTTGTTCACTATGAAAAATTAGTTAAAGTCTACAAATATTACCACCATAGACTCTCTCTACTAGTTTGCATCCTATAGTGAATGGGGATGTGTCCCTAAGATTAGGTAGTGACTACCAATTTGAGTATTGATCAGTGTTTTAGGGAAGTGGGATGTGAAAAAGTGGTATTAAAGAATTCCTTTTATGTCTTATGGTTTTGTGAATGTGATAGATTTGGGATTTAAGAATGTTTGAGAGACTATAATGGATATCAGACTACTGTATTGAGAAAATATGTTCCAATATAAAAATAAGGTTACTGGGGAAGGGATTGTTGTTTGGGTTATGGTATTATATTTTTATTTGATTTTCTATTTTAGAAAAAAACATGTGGTTTGGATTTGATGATTTATTATGACCTCCTGGATCAAATCCTATTGGAAAGTGGATGATGATTTGATTTTTACTACAGTCCAGTATAGGTAGATACACCTCATTCATCATATTAGGCATGTAATTTTTACATTATATAGTCTTGATATAGTTATTTGATTCACTAATTATGGATACTCATCTATTTAAAGCATCAAAAAACACTCATTGAACATTTTCCATTATAAGTACATGATGACATTCAACTTTTCTCATCTGAATTTCATATCTATTTTATTATAGTGATATTTCATGTGGATCTATAGTGATAAACTCATTTATAATGAATATAATTACATATTCCTCATGCACAAGAGGTGTAGTGACCCTTATGGGTCGAGGATAAGCTGAAATCAGATATACATTTTGATGTTATTTAACTAAGTATTTTCAATGATTTACACAATAATGCACCTCATAAGTGCTTATTATTACAAGAAATAGGATTTCAAGGTTCAAAGGGAAAAAATGTAGAAAGGGAGAAAAAATTGATATTACACATCATGAAACAACATTACATGATGTGTAATATCATTTCAACAAATGTTGCAAGCCGTGGAGCCAAGTCATGAAGAATTTCAATGAAGTGGAAACATACACAACGTGAATACACATTACACGATGTGAATAATTCAAATAATATTTCCCTCCATCCAAAAACATATTCATGAAATATGCATGAGATATGTGTAGATTCAAAATCAATATATAAAACCATGTATCATCATTACACGATGTGTATTTCTATAACACATCATATAATAATCCATCTATAAGTACAACAATAGAGCACTGGATTCTATAGAGTGTTGATAGTATTTGATTTATTTCATTCTTCTCCCCTCCCTTCTAATACCTATCCCCAATCACAAATTAATTCAATTATTTTTCATTGCTTTACATTAATAAAATAATCATGGATTGATTTTGACACTGTTCCTCATTCCTTTTTTCACCACCAATTCTGTTATTAATATGTGAATTGTTTAAAGCACAGATCATCAATGAACCTTTTTTGAAATAATTCTCATACCCATTTCAAGTAAGTAGTTGATTGAATTATGTTTTAATAAAGTTTTATATAAGATCACCATGATTGAATTCTCACTTAACTGATTATTCTAAATCATCTCATGTTTGTTAATCATTTAGTCTCAATTTTTGTTGGAATAATAATCTTGATTTTAATTCTTTATCTATCCATAATCAATTTATGAATGAGTGGATAAACCACCAATGGTAAGGGTTGAGAGAAGGGTTGTTTGAATTTAATTAATCTCTATATTCTACACTTGGTAATCCTATGAATTGTAATATGTTCAAACAACCAATGTATGTCGAATTCATTCGAGTAAACCTAGCCATGAGAATTTAAGATAGAATACCCAGAGCTGATTGGGGAAGATTGGTCTGTGATCAATAGCTATTTCCAATTTCTACCTTAGAATATAAGATTAATGTACTTAGCTTGTGGTAATTTCCAGACCAATGAATAACCACCTCTTTGGTAGAACTATTTAGTTTGACCATAGTCAAATAGAGAACAGTGCTTGCTTCATATCCTAGATATGAAGACCATAACAAGTTTGGATAGATATTTTATTTTACCAGAACCCTGAAATTGACAAGGATCCCACATTTATCTATGATATTAATCCCAATTCTTGTAGCACTAGTTTTCTAAAACTGAATCAAACACATGAGGACTCATACTCCAAAGGGTTATAAGCTATAAGTTCATGCAGCTAGCTCAATTCCCCAGGGGATGAACCCCACTCTATTAGTATAATATGTCTCAGAAGAAAGTTAAGTATGGGAAGCAATCAAATCTAATTTGAATAGAACCCATTAAAATTAAACGAC
Source organism: Viscum album (assembly GCA_963277665.1). Lineage (NCBI taxonomy): Eukaryota > Viridiplantae > Streptophyta > Magnoliopsida > Santalales > Viscaceae > Viscum > Viscum album. The sequence continues at coordinate 914,250,853 of OY728138.1, read as the reverse complement.
TCATGCAAGAATGAAAAATTTTGGTTAACTTTTTAGGGAACCATTTTTTCCATGTTTCACATGGTGTCAAGCAGTCAAAAAACCTAGGATTACCTCTTCCTTTACTCGTTCCCTTTTTATTTTCCTTCTCCTTTCCTTATGGATGCCAATGCATCCCGGCTGATTGAGGAATAATGCATGTATCAAGGTCCATAGACTCATTCAAGGAGCCCTGAAGCATAAGAACAAATTCCATGCAATCCTAAAATTGAAAGATGTCTCTTTGCAAGCCACTGGTCAAACATGGCCGACCAAATAAATCCAACAATAACAAACCCACCAAATATTACAAACATGGAATAGTTATTTCATGGATAACATCCGACACATCATGAATACACAATCATGGATTATGGATTACTATTAATCCATGGTGCTACGTGAAGTAATTTGAACACTTATATTGAATAACTCACCTTTAAAATAAAACGTGGACTCCTTCACATGATCTAGAACATAGTCCAGTTTAGTAGGCTTAAAAGTAATGATATCTATGAACACATATCAAACTACCTAGAAGTTTTTTATACCATTTGCAACCAAGGAGTCTCATCTGTTGCAATCATACTTTTAGAGTTTCTCATCTCTCTATGAGATCGAACCAAGTTCTTTCTCAAGATTCTGCCTCCCATGTCAATCATGACATGGGATGATCTAGACAAGATGCTTTTGGAAAAATATTTTCCACCAATCCGAACATCGAAGATTCAAAATGATATTCATAACTTTAATTAGATTTATGAAGAGTAGACATGGGAAGCATGAGACATATTCAAGGAACTAATGAGAAAGTTCATGCATCCAGGACTAGACATGTGAATCCATCTCCAAACATTCTACCAAGGCCTTCAGCCTGCATCACACCCAGTTGGGGATGCCACTACTGATGGAGGGCTAATGTTCAAGACAACTGAAGTATAAAGAGATATTTTCGGGGATGTATCTGAAAATGGAAGCTTATAAAAGGGAATTCATGGACTACCATGTCATGGTATCCTCTAAATCAAATAGAATACTCAACTTGCTGAAAAATTAGAATCCTTGACTATGAAACTTGAATCCTTTCAAATGCCTACTAAAACACCCACTGTAGCTCCTGTAATGGAGATAAAGTCCTGAAAAATTTGTGTTGGCCCGCACTTATACCAATACTATAGAGTATGATCTTAATAAAAAAAACTCAATATTGTAATTACATAAATTACAACCAAATAAATCCAGCATTCCAACAGCACCAGCAATACTATTAGTAGAGGTCATCTCAGCATCCAACTCAAAATAAGTAGGGCTATTAGCAATAAATTTGTCTTCAAAAACAACTTCGTGCTCAAGGAAATCCTAGGTGCCCACCAATGAACCCTATGCCTAGACCACAATTACAATAATTACAACCTTTCCCTCAGATACCAGAATGGGAGTTTCAAATAGCTCAACTAAGACCTCAGTAGAAAACTTCTCCTCTCCAGAGTAACATAGAGAACGTCCAAAATACTTTTTTAGAAACTCTGACTAGAAAACTACAACTCAAGAAGTAGATATGCACAACTACTGATATTCCAAAAGCAATCTTGAAATTTATATCATTCGGATCTCAATGCCTCTATCAGACATATTACCAAGTATTCTACAGGGTAATACGGAGACATAGCCAAGGAAAGAAGCAAAAGTTGTAATGTTGAGAATTGAATATTTTTTTATTTTCAGAAACCATGAAAAAGAGATGAAAGATAGACTAAGGAACATATGAACCATGGACATGAAGAAGAAGAAGAAGAAGAAGTTTATGGGTACAATCAAGTAATAACCCATAAGGTATCACTAGACACAAACACCAGAAAACCTAAGAAACCCAAAGAGGTAGTGTATATTTCTCCCCCACTGTATAAGACACATCTTTTCTTTCCAAGAAGAGAAATAAATGGTAGAAAGGAGGCACAATACAAGAAGTTCTTTGAAGTTTTCATGTAATTTTATATCAAAATACCCTTTACATAGGCTATTTGTTAGATGATGGTTTATGAAAAATTCCTAAAAGATATGACTTCTAATAAAATAAAAAAGGAAGATCTATGTTTAATCTCACTGAATTAATAATAATAGGCTATTATGTAGTATAAAATTCCACCTAATATGAGATATCACAAAAAAAATTAGTTCCATGTGCTATCAGAGAGTGTAAATTTGGAAGATCTATGTGTGATCTCAAAGGAAGTATTAACCTCAAGTTGATGAGTGTATTTATAATATTAGGCCGTCAAGAGGTTAAACTAACAAGAGTATCACTAATACTTTTAGATCAATCATTAAAGTACCATCAAGGAATTATCAAGTATGTATTATTAGAACTTGTAATGTTTGTTTTTTCAAAATAATTCCTGGTTTTAGACATGGAAGAAGAAGGTTATTTCTATATTAATCTTGGAAGATCATTAATAACCATTGGAAAGGCTATGATATATGTAAATCAAGGGCATTTAAACTTTTGAGTTGTAGAAGAATAGGTAGTCATCAACCTCATAAAATCTTCCAAAAAATCTCATGATGCCTTTGATTGCAACACTATCTCTCATAACCAAGATAGAAATTAATATTTTTCATCTGAATTAGACAATAATGAGTCACACCCTAATGCAGAAGAAGAATATGATTTAGAGGAAGTTAGATTCATTGAACCCTATCATAAGGGATACATTCCCACCTTTTATTCCATAAATATTCAACCACCAACATTGGAGTTGAAACATCTACATAATAATTATTATTATTCATACTTATAAGCTTCAACCACTCAACTAGAAATCATTAACTGTGAATTATCCTTTTTAAAAGAGGAAAAATTTGTTGACGTCTTGAAATGAAACAAGTAGTCAATTTCCCCAGGAGTGGATGACATTAAAGAAACAATCCAACTGAATTCACCCATAGATTTTTACTTGAAGAAGGTGAAAAACCCAAATCCTATCCTTAGTGGTGACTCACCACACAAATGAAGGAAGTTATTAAAAATTATGTACTGAATCTTCTAGATGATGAAATAATATTTTAAATATCTATAGCAAGTGGGAAAGACTACTAAATGTATTTCCCAATAATGGTGGGCTCACAGTTGAAAAAACTAATGAAAATGAATTTATCTCAATAGAAACCATCACTAGATGGAATGTTTACATAGATTATAGAAATCTGAATAGGACAACCAGAGAAGATCTTTTACCCGTTCGTTTCATAAATCAAATATTAGATAGACTAGTAGGACATGAATTTTATTATTTTATAGATGCATATGTAGGATACAATTGAGTTTCAGTTCACCCAGAGGATTACTCAAAAACAACATTCACTTGTCCATTTAGTACCATTGCCTATAGGCGCATTCCATTTGATATGTGTAATGTATTATCAACATTTCAATGATGCATGACACATAAATTCCATGATATGGTGGATGAAATCTTATAATTCTTTAGGGAAAATTTTTCAATTTATGGAAGATATTTTGAGGTATATCTATGAAATCATAAGTTAGTAATACAATGTTGCGAAGAGAGTTTTATAGTTTTGAATGAGGAAGAATGTCATTTTACGGTTCAAGGAGTAATATTGCTTGGACATAAAATTTCCAAAAAGGGTAAAAAATTTAATCCCGCTAAGATAAATGTCATCAATGATATACATGAAACTTTAATAGTTAAGGGTACATGGAGCTTTTTAGGCCATGATAGATTCTATAGGCTATTCATCAAAAACATTTGAAAAGTTTCCCACCCTCCAAAAAACCTATTTTCAAAGGAATTTCTTATTACATTCATTGAAAAATGTTGGAAGGTGTTCAATATAATATTAAAAATCCTGATAGTATCCCCTATAATCATTTCACCTTAATGGGGAATGGAATTTGAATTAATGTATGAAGTGATTGACATTATTGTTAGAAATTTTTTGGGAAAATAGTTGGTCACATATTCTATTTTATCAACTATTCTAGCCACACTCTTATTTAAGGTCGATTTAATTACACAACTATTGAGAAATAACTATTATTTTTTGTGTGTTCTTTCAAGAAATTCTATTTATATTTGTTTTTTTCGAATGTGATTGTGCACACTAATCATTCATTCCTTAAGTATTTAATAAACAAAAACGATTCCATGTCAAGTTTGATATGTTGGATCCCCTTGATCCAAGAATTTAATATTATCATCAATGATTCCAAAGGCATGGAAAATGTGATAGCTGATTATATATCTTGACTTCCTCTAACACTCATCGAGGATGACAATGATATCAACATCAAAGTAAATTTTCATGATAAAAACCTTTTCATTATAATGGTACTACTATTTTATTTTGATATTTTGAATTATCTTACCATGTAATTTTTGCACCAAGACCTCTTCTACCAAAAAAAGATTATATTTTCATATTAAGTAACACACTACTACAGGGATGAACCACTCCTATTCAACCTCTACGTAGATGGATTCTTGTGGAATTTCATTACTAATAAAGAAATCCAAAATGTGATAGACATGCATCATAAATCACCAACTGAAGGGAATCATGGACCCAGGAACACTGTAGAAAAAATCAAAAAAACTATACTTTTTTGGGCCACACTATACTAAGATGCAAGGGATTTCAATCAAAATTGTGATAGTGCCAACGAACATGCACCATTGGAAAAAAACAAAATACCTAAAAACCCAATTATGGAAGTAAAAATATTCAACATATGGGGAATAGATTTAATGGGATCACTTTTTAATTCAAATGGAATGTCATATATCCTCATTCTCATTGTCTACATCTTTAAATGGGTAGAATTTGAATCAACGATACATGACACATAAAAAGTGGTCATGAATTTCCTAAAAAACAATGTGTTCTCATGATTTGGATTTCATGGATTAATTATTTGTAATTAAAGAATACATTTTACCAATCAAGATATTAAAGGAATACTAAAAATATATAGAATTTGGTATAACATTAGAACTCTCTACCACCCGTAAACAAGAACGAATGTCAAATTGTAAAATAGGGAAATAAAGATAATCTTGGAGAAGACTGTGAACAAAATTCAAAGTGATTGGATTCTAGAATTGAATGATGCACTATGTTTGTATTACACTGCAAAAAAATACCCATTGTTTCCACACCATTCAGATTTTTTTATAGAGAACCATGTCATTTCCAGTTGAATTAGATCAATTCTTGTATTGGGAAATTAAGATGCTCAATTTGGATTTTAAAAAATCTAGAGAAGATCAAACACTACATTTAGATCAATTTGTTGAAATTATAAAAGATTCGTATAAAATTTTGAAGATATAAAAATAAAAAAAAACAATGAAATGTCATGATCAACACATTGAAACATGATTCTTATCCCTAGGACATAAGTTCTTATTATTCAATTTGAGATTTAAATTTTTCCTCGGGAAACTAAAATCTATATGGTCCGAACCCTTTAGAGTCATTCAATTTTTTCCCTATGTGACCATTGAAATTAATAAGGACGGTGGACCACCATTTAAAGTTAATGATATAATATTAAAAGTAAATAAAAAACCCTTCCATGAAGGTTGTTTTCCCGCCATAAATTTATCTGAGCATAATGTATAAATCTATCAATGATAAAACAAGAGTTGACTGGGAGGCAATATAGGATAGGTCACATTTAGCTAGACTATTTTATAATAAAACATATGAGAGCTTAAGAAATTACCAGAGCTAAAGACGATGGTTTGATCCTAAAATAATAAAAATGTTAATTACATTTTGTGTTACCCTATCTCACGTTGTGTACTATTTTTCCCAAAATTCCAAAAACTCAGAAGTACATGATGTGAAACATCGGTACACATCGTTAAATCCCTCAAAAATATTTTTAAAAAATAGACCATGAACCTAGGATTAGTGAACTAACCACCGTATTTCTTAAAACCCTCTTCCTACACCATCTCCCATGAACCCTCCCCTTCACTTTCTCTCTACCACACAACCTGACGCCCCTCCATTATTCTTCCTTAAAACCCCCTTCCTCCACCCTATTTCATGATGAATCCCCGCTAACTTCATGGCCATGAAACAGAACCCCTTCAACTTCCCACCCTCTCAAGAATGCACCCCAATCCTCCTTCCCATTCATCCATAACCAACCCCCAACCCATCCTACTAATCATCCACACCTCCCCACCCTATACCCGGAATGGCAAGGAAAAATACCATGAACCATGCACCAATAGAGTTGACACCAGACTGTGATGATCCACCATCAGTGAAGCATCCATGAGGTGATACACCTTGTGCACCCTCACTACATTAGGTAGAATCTCCCACCTCCTTATATAGCCCGTGCAGAGTCTACAGCATAGGAAGACTCCTTGTCTAGCTCTACTAAATCATCAGGGATGACAACACACATTTTCACCCCATCCTTCATTTCACCAACCCCAATGATTGTTTCACCCTCAACCGGATGTAAGATAATCCCATGAGTATGAACAAAAACATTAATATGGCTATCCTTGATCACATTCATATCAGTGATGACATCCTCTATCTCCTCAACCGTCTTCACATCCCGTCAATTATTGAGGTATGTGAGGAGATGTATCGGGAGCTATTCCCAGAGTTTCTCTCTACATTTTATGTTCTAGTAGACATGATTTATGTCATAATTTGAGGATGGCCTCATGATCTTTCATTTTATAAATTTGGGATAGGACTCAGCATTTACATAGTGATTTTTTCCATGTCCAATATATTTGTTTACACTACATCTCAAGCCCATGAGAACTAAGGGTAGATTACATTGGAGAATGATCCCCCATGATGCTCTGACAGTGCATGATCCCATGTTTACCAAAAACATACAGCTCTATGGCCAAGCGTTAAGGATAATTCCTTGAGCCCTGACTCAAGCATGGTATACCAGGGTAGAATCTCATGGTACTGTGAGCCAGGTAGACGTCATCATCTTAGCAGCATCTGTGGGCATCCCTTCCATCAACATGGATGCTGAGTTCGTATATTAATACGAAGCTATCGCTCAGAGGACCAGATATACATTGATGGGAGGTTCCTTCACAACCCACATGGCCCACCATCTTTGAGTGTTTGACACCGCCCATCAACTCACATCCATTTAAACTATAGAGTCCAACGATTTTCAAATGCTACACAAGATGAAACTCTTAGTAAGGGATGATGACAGTTATCAATCGGAACCGGGAGTCCTTCAGGTTGTTGACAAGGAAAAAAAAGATCATGTAGTAGACCCTGCACCTGCTCCACCCACAACTTCACCTCCATCCCCTACCACCCATATCCCCAAATATACCACCACCACACCCACTACTGCTCCTCCCTCCCCTCCCACCCAAACAGATATCTAGGACATGAAACATATCAACCTGGAAAATATGAGACAGATCTCTACCTATATTCACACCCCCTTCGAAAAGTATTCCAATTTCACCATGCCTCGACTACCCTCATCTTCCTTAGGAACTCAGCATTCACCAACACCTATCAGACATTATTTTTCTTCCACTCCCATCCCACCCACAACATATAATGACCTACCATCAGAGCTCTTATGCCCTACGGCCTAGTAGGAGTACCATGAAAAGAATGCCCAGTGGGGTAAGGGTATTTCCGCCACCACATCCACTAAGGTTTTGTTTGTTGATTGAGATGTTAGACACATAACTACATTGAGGATTATAACTTCCCCACCACCCAGGTCGGAGTATCTTACCAACACCATGACACCACCCTATATATCTCACCCACCATACCCTTCTTCCATCACATCCACTAACCAGGAAGGACAACCACAACTAGACCCTGAGCAAGAGTGGGCACTCAATGAGATTTTTGAGATAACTAGATTACCTTAGCTACCCATCATACCCATCTCCATTTTTATCATATGTATTAGGGAATGTTGATTTTTTGTCCATGTTTCCCTTCATTTTGAACTATTACTCAACATATATATATAGGAAACTGATTATTATATACTTTACATGGATTATTTTTTAAATCATTATAATTGTATAGTATCTATACCTAGATCCTCTATTTCATATGTGGTTGTCGATACACCTATACCACCATCTATTCAGCTTCAACAACAGGCTCAGCACATGTCCGAGATTGAGAATCAACTTCAAGATCTCTCATTAGAGATTCTTTCATAGAAATAACCACCATGAGCTCATATGACCTTCCTTCAACAGAATATATGTGCATGGTTTGTGCTATAATTGTTTAATCGTGAAAAGATACCCTGAGAGTTAGAGGACACTCCCATGAGTACCTGTAGACAATAGAGGATAGATTGAGATGATGAAAAAAAAACAAGATCCTTTTATCCATTCATCTATTTGACAACTTTATTTGTTCGTTCTTTATAGAAGGAAACCCATATTTCCTCTGTTTTTACATTTGAGACTTTATACGGATTGTATTTATCAATATCTTTATTTTTTTTAGGAATCCCTCTTATCTTTATTGTAGAAACATCAATTCATTTAATAAAAACAAATTTACATTACACATCATAATAGTCTCCTGATTTTATTTATACATAAAAATGTTTCAAACCTATGGAGTAATGCATTATCTAGTACTCTATTTTTATTTCTCAACCATTTTATAGGTAGCTCAAATTCTAAAACAAGACATCCCAAGTTTCCTCATGCCATGCCACTTCTTATAAGGAGATATAGATTCTCTCAATATTTAAATGTTTTATTTCCATTTCATTTATCTAATCCTCATTTTCTATAACCCTCCCATAGTACTTCCACGTACAGTGCATACATTGTCTCATTCTAAGTGTGGGGATGTTTTCCATGAGTTTTAATTGAAGTACACTTGATTTTTTTTCCAAATTTCAATATTCTAGCAGACATTTTTCATTTGTAAGAATATTTTAATAATGAAATTCATTATACAAATTTAAATAAATGAAAATTATATGTTTTCAATTATTTGAATCAATGTTTTCTCTACTATTATAATTTTAGAATGATTGTTGATCCTAGTAATTTAATTCAAAATAAACATTTTTCAAATTTCTGTTAACTGAATTATTACTTGGTTTTATACCCTTAGGGATTTCTAGTTCTTTATTTTCTACCATTCCTGAGATGATTTTCATCCTAAAATTTCATATTCTTTTCTAAGAATATTTCTAGTGTGGCACCCAGGATATGTAAACCTATCAAAACTTCCATTGAGATCATATTGATGTTATCGATGAACAAATTCAATTTTAAAATGTTTGAGGAAATCTGTGTTGAGCTAATCTTCTATGATACCCACATTACCTCTTTATTATATTAAGCTAATTTTTTCCGTGAATGACCTTATATAATGAAACTATTCCAAGATGGTCAACCCTTCCTACTATGCTCTTTGTATAATGCATGACTTTACTTTGAACAAGTGTGGGGTGTGTTTTCAGCCCGCATGAGATGAATATACGGTGGATTTTTATTGTGTTTCTCATTATACTATTGGACTATGATTCATGTGTAATTTTTATCATTTATCATCAATATTATTCCTTACAAAAATAAAAAATAAAAAATAAAAAAAATGACATGGGTTCTATATTAGGAAGATAAAAAATCATCGTTTCTAGACTAAAGAATCCATTGAAATATTATATTTGGTTTGGGGATGGATGTGAGATCTATATTAAAAATGAATTCCATAAAATAAAAATTAAAAAGAAAAATACAGGAAAAATATACCCTTTTTTCACTCATATGATATATATAAATGCACCCAACTTGATCTGCCAGGAGAATGGAATTTATTTTCTTCAGATGATTTATTTTATTACACTTTTCATGAAATTCATGCATTATACAGTAGATCCTACCCTCCATTTTGAGCTTGTTTTCCACTATTTTCCTACCTTTTCATAGCCTTAGAGCCTTTAGAACCTAATTTTTTAATCCATAATGATTGATTTTATAGTTTTATTTATGATGTGAATATGGTAGAACCAATGAAAGCCTGTTGTTAAGAGTGCATATGAAGGGTATAGGAATAACTCTAGTTTCATTTCACCATGAGTGATGAGAGAGATTTCATTGTGAGGTAAATTTAAAATGGGAATAGAGTTCAAGGCATAGTTAAGAAATTACATTTAAATGATTGAGAATTTGTTTAAAGAATAGATCTATGAGGAATGACTAATTTTCTATGCATGGATGTTTATAGAGAAATACTTTTCAAACTTACACTTAGTTTTATTTACCATGATATAACAGATGTTTCTTTCTTTAAAAATTACTCACCTTTTTAAAATCCCTACTGAGATCTTTTTTCCTTTATGAATTGAAATTTTTCAAGTGTGGGGGAATTTGATATGCTGAAATCATATATACCTTTTCTTGTCAGTTGACTAAATAATTTCAATTATTTACCTGATAATGGACCTAGTATTTATTTATTATTATAGGAAATATGATTTCAATGTTTAAAGGACAGAAATGCTGAAAAGTAGAAAAATTGGATATTACACATCATGAAACCACATTAAATGATGTGTAATATCATTTCACTATATATTAGAATCCATGAAGCCATGTCATGATGAATTTCAAAAATGTTTATAGTTTCACAATGTGAATACTCATCACACAATGTGAATCATTCAAATCATATATCCCACTAGCTAAAGGAAGATTCATGATGTGACATCATTTTATATGTCATGAAAGGAGTCAAATATCAAAATCATAGATAATATACACTTAAGATACAACCAGATTTATAATACACAGATAAAAACATATATCAACATTAACTAATGAAAATTATTATTACTCATTGTGTAATATTTCATCTATATATACATCAACACCACATCCAACTTTAGAGAGGGTGGAAATTATTTGTTTTCTTTCATTCTTCTCTCATTCCCTTCTACTCTCTATCCCCGAAGTCAAATTCTTTCACATTTGTTTCTATTTAATAAAATCATCATGGATGGATTTCAACACTATTCCTCATTCCTTTTATCACCACTAACTCTTTTCTTCATATGTGCACTATTTCAAGCACCGATCATCAATGAACCTTTTATGTGCTCATTCTCATCCCTGTTTTAAGTGAGTAGCTTATTGAATTGTGTTTGATTTGAGGTTTAAATAATCTTCTCTTGAATGAATTCTTACTTAACTGATTAATCTTAATCATTTCTTATTGTTTAATTTTTTAGACTCAATTTCTGTTGACATGATAAACAGGATTAAAATTATTTATCTATCTAAAATAAATTTCAACATGAGTTGATAAACCACATAGGGTAAGATTAAAGAGTGAGGGTGTTTGAATTTAATGAATCTATAAATTATCAACTTGGTCATCCTAATAATAGTAATCAGGGTAAACAACCAATGTTTATCCAATTAGTTCAAATATACTTGACTATGGGATGTTTATATTAAATACTATGACCTGATTGGAGTAGATTGGTCTATGACCAAAAACATGTGACAGTTTTACCTTATAAGCTAAGCGCAATGAACTTTCGTTGTGGTTACATCCATACCAAGGAGTAGCTACCACCTAGGGAGAACAACTTGGTTTGACCATAGTCAAATAGAGACATTTTTTTCTCCACAACCTTGATATTAAGACCATACCAACTTAGGATAGATATTATATTTTAACATAAAACCCCAAAATTTACCCTGATCCCTTCCATGTCTCTGATCCTAAACATAATTCTCATTGCACTTGTTCTACCAAACTGGAACAAGCTCCTAAGGAATCCTACTCCAAATGATTCTAAGCCATATGTTCTTGTACACAACTCAATTTATTATGGGATCATCCCCACACTATCATTATGCTATGTCTAAATAGCATTTGATGTTTTAGAAACAAATAAATATTACCTAACCATAGTCAGTATGAATTAAATGATGTGTGCAGGCGTGTCAGTAGACTTGGAATTTGACGCCTAACTATGATATCCTTTGGGGGGTTTATTTAGGTTTTTTTATTTAATGTACAAGTAATTACCTAGTTCATTTTTTCCATATATCTTGGAATGTAAATTTTGGTAACTGAACTATGTGATGTGTTTTGTTTCGCCCAAGTCATTTATGATAATGTCATTATGTGTATACCTATTGAACATTGTGGCATGATCCTTGAGGGAGAATTACCATTTTCTAATGATCATGAAGATGGATTCCCTTATTATAGGTGGTGTTTTAAATGTTATTTCAATGAATGTGATACCCCATGAGTGGGTTCTTGGGAATCTGAGTTATCATTTTTTAAGATGGTTACATGGATGATTCCACTGGATTAGTGATCTTGGTGAGAGACCTAACTGGTAGGGCTAGAATAGAGATCTAGAGGTCCTCAATTCTGAAATAGGACCTAGTGGTTTAGTAGTTAGCTTGACTCAGGGATTCCCATGAGCGGGGTTAGCTTAAGTTTTTTACTTTCTTTAGAAAAGGTAGCATGGGTAGGTACTATGAGATATGATAAGAATCCATGTGATGTGATTAGGTTTTTCTAAAAAGGATGATTAATTTGATCTGTTTTTTTGGATGCACGTAGAGTGAATGGGTATTGATACTGGATTCAATGGGAATGACTATTCAGGTTCAAAACCATGTTTAAAATTTACTGCACTATTAGTATCATGTTCACTGGGTGGATTCTCTTGAAGGGAATGACAATGCGTAGTGTCTAAGAATGTGCATGATGATGACATGGTTTTGAATGAATATGAGAACCTATGGTTTTAGAATCATGTTGTGGGGAAAAAAATTATTCAAAGGATCATGGAATACGTGTGGTGCCCTATTATTAATAAGAGTTATAAGTGGTATCCTAATGAGTAAAGAGTTAAATTTTATAAATCAAGGTAAACCAATGTTTTGGGAAGGTGTGATTAGTTTAGCTGAAATATTATTCTGGGGAAAATGAGTTAGGAAATGAATCTGGTTACATGGACTGTTTATCCCATGGATGGACCTAGACGTGAATTATTTGGGAAACATGGTTCTAAGGGTTAATAGAAGATGAGTGAAGCTCATAAAGAATGATATGTGTTTGGTAATGGAACCTATTGAGGTTGTAGTCAAGAGTTAGTGGGGTTTTCCATGATAGTCAATATCTAGTGGTGGATGGGGAATGGGCTATGGTGATCAAGAGTTTTTTGGTAGTGTGCTGAAAAAAATTATCCTATGGTGGGAAGAGGGATGTTAGTCGCTGGCATGTGACCGTTGCGAGAGAAGGGTAACAGGACTGGGAATGGTTATTTTATGGTCAATTTGGGATGTTTATGTCAATGGATAAATGGATCTTAGAGCTATTATATTCCTCGTTCAATGCCATTTGAAAATTTTACGAAACATTTTGGGTTGAGTTTTAGCATGACCATCGAGCTTGGGTGGGTTGTTATGATCTAAAGGTGTTTTATTGGGAATGTGGCAGTGTTTATGTTAGGGAATAGTGTTATGATGGGTTTAACAAGTATTCAAACATGGTTTTATACCATAATTCATGTCAATTATTTGCTGAGGGTATCTGGATGATCACAAGATTACTCTGGGGATAAAGTCATTTGGATTAAGGAATAGTAGTGTGTCAGTAAGAGTTGCAAGAATTTATAGGATATGTAATTCAAAGGTGGATTTAAATATTTTTACATGTGTAATTTGATGCAATTAGTTGAGAACTACGTCAAACAAGTCATTTGGGGTTTGATGAGAGAGTTTTTTGGAATTCAATGGGACCTTTCATGGAATGTTCATCTCGGATCGTAAATGAATTATTGATATGTGTCTGTTTTGAGATAGAATCTTGAAACAAGAATGGATTTCATTTTTTATATGGATTTATCATGATTTTATGGATGTGGTAGTCGTAAACCATGCATGGTGTGTTCATAGGATTCAAGGGGTGTATCTCTATAGGTAATTATAACAATAGAGGTGTCGGGGATAGGAATTGGCCGTTATGGCACAAATTATATAGTGGGAAGAAACATAGGCCATATGATTAATGAAATGAATAAATTATTGTGTTTCATATTTGATAGGCTCGAGTAGGTTTCATTTGTATGTTTTTTGTGGCGTTTGTAGGAATTGGATTGATTTTTTATTGTTTCAGCATTGTATGTTCAATGATGTTCTCTGGAAGTTGTAATGGCTTGAACCCTCTATGTCCATTACTTTTCTAAATTACTAGTGTTTAAGGTGTGACTCATTAATGAGTTTGAAAAAAACTTGGTTCTGCCGAAATGGTGGCAACGCTCACAGTGGCACCAATGACGGCGACCACTTGAAGATGGCATCGTGACAGTGGCACTCGTCACGGCAACACCTTGACGGTGGAACCAGTCATGGGACCACCGTGATAGTGGTAGTCGTCATGGAAGCACCATGATAGTGGAAACATAATAGTCTCACTATCATAGTCATACAAAGAAATGGTCTCACCACATATAGTGTTCCACAAAACTAGTGGAACCCTAAGGTTTGCACCATGATGGTGGAACCATTACATTGTCTCACTAAACGGTGTCCCACCCTTTGTGTAATGACTCGGACCCAAATAACCACCCGAATAGTGCTAAATAGGTCGGGTGCTACTACCTTAGGTGCACCTCCCCAAACTCTAAAAGATACCGACTAGCAGTAAGGGTCTGATAGGTATAGTGGGGAGGCTATACCCTCATGGAGGATAATAATAATGGTATTGGTCCAAGTATAACAGTAGAGATGAAGTGGAATAGATGACTCAGCAGACTCAAACCTGACCCATAGAGGAAAAACACATTCAATATCAGTAAACAGAGGAAGAAATAAATATTACAGCAGCAACATAAAGTAAAAACAATAGCATGCTAAACACCACTTGTTACTAGCACTAAACAACAAACATGCATCCAAAACAGTTCATACACATATTTATATATATTAAACCGCCAATAGATAACCAACTGTAGCTACATAACAAATAAGCATGATGGTAAAAGAAATAAAACAAAACAGATTAAATTTAGCTAGGTAAGACCTCAAGGTCCATACCATCTCCATGCCACAAGTAATGTCACCCAGCTCCTGAAGCTGGCCTCTTTCATACACGCAAATCCATAAAGTCTACACATGTCTCGAAGGGCCCGCGTAGGGTGTCAGACAAATCTCAGTAGGATACCACCCAACGGTGCATATGTAATATAACTGTTTAAGCAGAAAAGAATTTATAATTACAGTAGTAAATAGAACGACGCACAAATAAACTCTAACTCAACTGGTGCTCAGCAGCCACCATGGAGTGTCACCTACTTCGGCCGACGCTAAAATATCTATCGTGTAACCCGGCACCATGTGCCACCTAACACCACGTGTCTCAAGTACGGACATCCCAAAGGTACACCCAATATTAGTAACCCGACACCTTGTGCCTCAAGTACTGACGTCCCAAAGGCACGCCCAAGAAGTAACCTAGAGGAACAACGATGTCTGTCCTCAACGAAATAACTGGAGGGATAGTGATGTCTTCCCTCAGATAAATAGCTGGAGGGACAGTGATATCTACCCTAAAATAAAGTACCCAGAGGGAAATCGATGTTTTCCCCCAAATAATTTATCTGGAGGGACAGTGATATCTTCCCTCAAATAACCTATTAGGAGGGACAATGATATCTTCCCTCAAATAACGGCGAGCATTAGCCCCCAACCCAATATCCTCAATTCTATCCCCTAAAGTCTCCTCACCTCCCACGTGGCTTTCTACGGTAAGCACCCCCAACCAAAGTACCTAAACCGTATCTACGGGGGCCTCGACCAACACAAGTGGTCAAAACCACCTAATCACGGAGTATCTCTATGTGCACACTACTCAAAGTTCCGGGTGAGTAGTAATCACCAAAATAGTACCTAAGCCACAACACATCTAACACCTTGTGTCCCTGTGACCATGCCGCTAAATTTTGATGGCATCGCCATCCAAGTAACCCGGGCCATGCCCAACCAGACAATTGTATTGCCTCAAGCCGACGTCAATGACGCCTAATCCCGTTTTCAAAACCACCCAAAGTAACCCGGGCCAAGCCCAAACTGTGATCAACATCACTCATGAATATCTGGGCCATTCCCAACTCTACCCAAAAGGGTCTAGAGTATGCAATTCATCAATTGAATATATAACATTTTTTAACAGAAAACATAAACAGGGAAAACATTCTAAACAATTGAATTTTCTTTAACCCAACAGTTAACAATCAACTACACTGAGGTATTGAATGCCTCTAACTAACCCAACTGGTATTAATCAATAGAACTGAGGTCTTGAATTCCTCTAATAATTTATATCAAGGCTTAATAATTAAACTCAATTTTTTAGAACATTATAATTCAATTTAATCCATTTTGGCAACCCCCGACCAAAATGCCCCAATGAGAAAAGACCCCTCTCCCAACCCCACTCAAGAAAAACTAGTAACATGGCATACCCAAAGTCATATTATAGGTCCAACAATCAATTTAATATGAAACAACAGATAAAGTAGGTCCCACTCAAAATACATGAAAACGTGTCGAAGGTCGCGCCACCCAAATGACCACAAAACACAAAAAGAGGTATGAACCACCTACCTGAGACTTGTACGATGCTAATCCTATGGTAACAGCCTTCAATTAGTTATAGAACACGGTATATCTATAAAAGAGTCAAAACTGATCAAACCCCTACAACTCGTTCCAGAACAAAAATGAAACAAAATGGCCCAAGGGGAGTTGAGGCCTTACCGAGGGGGTTACAACACATCTGTTGGTGATTAAAATGGGTCTTGGATGAATATGGGGGAGTAACAAGAATATTTGGAAAACTTGGTTAGAGAAACCTGGCCAAAAATACATGTTCTTCCTCCAGATGAGGCTACTACCTGTTTTAACGCAAAATAAACTACACGTCGTGTACTTCAGGACTGCACACCGCGTATGTCATTTAACTGTTAATTTAGAGGACAGAATTCCACCGGCTTACTTTCCATAACCTTCCTACATGAGTACATGGCGTGTACCTAGGGGTACACGGTGTGTGCTACATTTTCCTTCTCTTCCTCACTGACTCACCCACATGCCATGTGTTTCTCTCATACACAGCCAAACTACACGGTGTGTCCAGGACGAACATGGCATGTACTTGGTTAAAAAAATATACCTGGCCAGTAGGCCTTCACACAATGTATATACCTTATACATGGAAAGACTACACGGAGTGTCCAAGGAGGACATGTCGTGTACTTGGTCAAAGCGATTCTCCTCATCCAACAGGCCTACACGCCATGTATGGCCTCCACACGGTCAAGGGTACACAGCGTGCCTAAAACCACATTACATGTAGTAATAAATTTCTACACGGTCACCAAACGGCATGTACCTAGTGAGAACACGGTCGTTACTCTCTTAACACATACACTTCATGTACTTGAAAGTACACAGTGTGTAGTCTAGAAATTTCCAGAAATGGCTGATTTTCTCCAGTTTCCTCATAAACAAGACAAAAATTCAAACAGGGTCAGGATTTTGACCCATTCTAAAAACTCAGGTTCTTATAATCTCCCCACCTTAGCATAGCTCATCCCAGAGCTATCAACCAAAACCTAATGATGGCACCAAACATAACACTCCGTTCAACGTAACCCGAACTTCCCTGGTCTCACAGGTCCCAGCTAAATTCATATAGGGGGATCCCCACCTTAGGAATCGCCTAACCCAGTCTCAACCCAACATAACTCAGAGAAAACAAGGTTTACTAACCTGTTTTCCTAACACATAGACCTTCCTTGAAGCATCATCACCCCTGCACCTCATTGGTGCTCCAGTGTCATTCCCAATGCCCAATGTATCCCACACCACATCGGTGTCCACCTCCACAAGGTCCTGGTGCCTAGAACTTCATGTAACTCGCATACTCGATGCTATGATGCCCAAGGAACCTCAAGTAACATGCATCCTAGATTCCCTAATGCTATGCATCTCATACATACATACATACATACATATATATATATATCACGCACCTGATATGGTGAAAATCCCACTAACTAGCATCTGTCCAGTCCACATAGATATTGTGCATCATGTGCACTCAAAACGGACATGACTCTACTGGTCATGCCAAAAAGGAAACATGGAAATCATGGCCACACCACAGTGTACCTCTAACCTTCATTGACTCACCAGTCTGCTTAGCCTCTGGTACCTCCACAGCGTGCACCTGGCCTGAATTACGACTGCCTAATGCTTGACCTCCCTGTGGTGCTACTCCAGCCACCAGCCACTGACCCCTCAGCTGGATCCCACTGTCTCTGTCACATCCTCTGCATGCAGCTAAACCTCGACTACCCTCTCCTAGTACTAAACCCGAACCAATTCTGGATACCACCGTCTGTCCTGGTCCCTGTCTACCGGCTGTCTGAGAAGCCAGCCTGCAAAACCTCTCAAGGTGCCTGACCTGTCCAGATGCCCAACACTCCTTTGGAGGCCTATCACACTGGGTCCAAAAAATTCCAGGTTGTCCACACTGTAATAAAACCACTGCAAAACTGCTAAGAGGTGGTCATGCTGAGTCCTTAGCCTGACTGCCCTATTAAAACTCAACCAGTCCTCGCTTCCTATTGTCTGAACCCTCTCCTGAAGCTGTCGCCTGACCAACCTGGGGCCTATCCCTCTGGTTGCCCTCTGTTATGAGCACCTGGTTCACTGAATCTAAGAAAGGACATAGTCTGAAGATATTCACCTGGACCTGTATGGAATGTCGTAATCCATACATGAAGTTCCTTACCCTAGCCACATCATCGCTTACCATACCAGGTGTAAGGCAATACAACTTTGTGAACATAGCTGCATAGTCCATGACGAACATATCTCCCTGCTGAAGACTCAAGAACTCCTAAACTCTCTCTATTCTTAGTGTCTCAGGGTAAAAGTGCTCAACGAACCTATCCTTGATGTCTTTCAATGCCATTCCTTCGTGCCTACGCACCTAAACCTGTACATCCCACCAAAACTTTTCCGATCGTCTCAGCATGTGCGTCTCCAGCTTGACCCTCTGCCCTAGAGGCATCTTGAGCTACTCGAAGATCATCTGCATGCTCACTATCCCGTTCTCAGTCGCCTGTGGACCACCCTCACCCTAAGAAAGCAGCGAGTGTTGTTACTACAACTCCCACTTCAGGTATGCAATAGATGGCACTGTACCCTGCGTGCCTCTATTGATCCCAAACAAGACACTCACTAGGCTCACTCGGAGATGATCATCGAGCCACAACCTGAATGATGCCAAACCCTGCTACGGCCCTACCATCACTGGATCCTGAACCTGATCCTATCCCTGAGCCTGTACCTGTGACTCCTGCTCTACCTGCACTAGATCTTGAACCTGATCCTGCACCTGCGGCACTGTACCATCTCCCATCTGACGCTCTATCTGAGTCGCCCAAAAAGTAACCCACTGAATACCATAAATTGTCAGACAGCCCATATAAATATATAAAATTATATCTTCAACAAAGATAAGGAAAGAAGTAAAAGGATGTACATAACTACTACCCCTACTCTCCCCCACCGCAAACCATGCCCCACAGCATCCCGACCTCATGGCCTCTTTACCCGCCCCTAATAGATCCGAGTATCAAAAGTACCTCAGGCCATGCCCGTCCAGAAAAATAACATTTCCTCAAACCGAAGATGGATTCTCCCAATCTTGGTGATCAAAATCACCTCAACCGATAGTACATTCCTACTCTCATAAGAGCCACACCCAAATATCCTGCCACTTGCAATTCTACAAAAATATAAAGAATGGAATACACATTGCAACAACAAGAAATTTTATAATTAATTTCACCAATTCACATTTCAGAGAATACCATCATGGAAATTGATTTTATTCACATGGAATTATAACTTCACAAATCATACGTGAAGTTATGAAATTGAATTACCCTTAAAATGTGCCATTCAAAATTCAAGAAAACAAGCCTTGCCATCCCGGGACAAGGTCCAATTCTCCCTTACCGCATTGGGTCAAGGGTTACATATCCCAATCAATAAACTCACACACCAAGTGATCCACCAAGGTGGAAATCATATAAATTGTAATCTGAGCAAAAAGAAAATAGCAATTCCCACCCAAGGTAACTTGGTCCATCCCTCATACCTGGGGATGCAGGAACCCAAGAACATGCTAGAATCCATTTTCCAGTAACAACCTATCTCCAATCTACCATATCCCAAATAGTAAAACCATCAAAAATAAAAGAGAATAATCAATATTATTAGAAACCAGTAATACGCTGCTACTGAGTCCCTGTCAAGAACTCCTCTGATACCAATTTTTAATGACCCGGGCCCGAAAAGACACTCGAAGAGTGCTAAACGGGTCAGGTGCTACTATCTTAGGCACACCTCCCAGAATGCCAAAAGCCGCCGACTAGCAGCAAGGGTCTGATAGGAATATTGGGGAGGCTATACCTTATCAAAGGATAATAATATTGGTACTAGTCCATGTATAACAGTAGAGATGTAGTAGAATAAATGACTCAGTAGACTCGAACCAGACCCGCTGAGCAAAAACACATTCAATATCAATAAACTGTGGAAGAAATAAATATAACAACATATGCGAAAAAAACACAATAGCATGATGAACACCACTTGTATCTAGCACTGAACAACAAACATGCATCCAAAATAGGTCATACAAGTATTTATATATAAAAATGCGCCAATGGATAACCAATTGTACCTACATAACAAATAAGCATGCTGAAACAAAAAAGAAAACAAAACAGAGTAACTCCAGCTAGGTATGACCTCTAGGTACATACCATATCCATGCCACAACATACACAGCCCCGCTCCTGAAGCTGGCCTCTTTACTGCATAAAAATCCATAAAGTCTACATGAGTCCAGAAGGGCCAGTGTAGGGTGTGAGACAAATCTCAGTAGGATACCACCCAATGGTGCATACCTAATATTAGTGTTTAAGAAGACATTAATTTATAAAGAAAGCAGTAAAAACTGATTCATAAATAAACACTGACTCCATTAGTGCTTACTAGCCACCATGGAGTGTCACCTGCTTCGGCCGATGTTGGAATCTCTGTCGTGTAACCCAGAACCATGTTCCACCTGACACTGTGTGTCTCAAGTACAGATGATCTGAAGGTACACCCAAGAATAGTAATTCAGCACCTTGTGCTGGCTGAAACCTCGTGCCTCAATTACTGACATCCCAAAGGCATTCCCAAGAAGTAACCCGAAGGAACAGCAATACCTGTCCTCAAATAAATAACCGGAGGGATAGAGATGTACCTCCTCAGATAAATAGCTAGAAGGACAGCAATGTCTTCCCTCAAATAAACTACCCGGAGGGACAGTGTTGTCTACCCTCAAATAACATATCCAGAGGGATAGAAATATCTGCCCTCAAATAACGTATCTGGAGGGACAATGATATCTGCTTCTAATAACGTCGAGCCTTAGCCCCCAACCTAATAGCCTCAATGTTATCCCTTGAAGGTTCCTCACCTCCCACGTGGCTTTCGATGGCAAGCACCCCCAACCAAAGTACCTAAACCGCATCTACGAGGGCCTCTAACCACACAAGTGGTTATAATCACCTCATCGAATAGTATCTATGTGTGGATACTACTCAAAGTTCCTGGTGAGCGGTAATCACAAAAATAATACCTAATCCACCACACATCTGACAACTCGTGCCCTGCGACCATGCTGCTCAAGTCTGATGGCATCGCCATCCAAGTAACCCGAGCCATGCCCAACCTAAAAGTCACACTTCATCAAACCGATGTTCATGATGCCCAATCCCATGGTCAAAACCACCCAAATGACCCGGGCCAAGCCCAACCTATGATCAACATCACTCAAAAATATCTGGTCGATGCCCAACACTACCCAAATGGGTCCATCATATGCAATTCAGCAATTGCATATATAACATGTTTTAACAGAAAACATAGACAGGAAAAACATTCTAAATAGTTGAATTGCCTTAAACAAACGGTTAACAATCAACAACACTGAGGTCTTGAATGCCCCTAACTAACCCAATTGGTATTAATCAACAACATTGATGACTTTAATGCATCTAATAATTTATATCAAGGATTAATAATTAAACTCAATAGTTTAAACATTATAATTCCATTTAAACCATTTTGGCATCCCCCGTCCAAAATGCCCCGATGAGCAACGACCCCTCACCCGGCCCCACTCAAGAAAAACTGGTAACAGGGCATACCCAAAGTTGTCCCATAGGTCCAACAATCAATTCAATATGAAACATCAGATAAATAGGTCCTGCTCAAAATACTCAAAAACACCCTGAAGGCCGCGCCACCCAAATGACCATGAAAACACAAAAAGAGGTATAAAATTCCTACCTGAGACTCATACGATGCTACTCCTCCAGTAATAGCCTTCAATTAATTCTAAAACACAGTAGATCTCAAAACCGCTCAAACCCTTATAACTCGTTCTAGAACAGAAATCAAACAAAACTGCCCAAGGAGAATCGAGGCCTTCAAAGGGGGTTCCAACGCATCTGTCAGTAATAGAAATGGGTCTCGGACGAAGACTCGGGAGTAACAAAAAGGTCCGGCTGGTTTGGTTCAGGAAACCCGGCCAAAAATATGTGTTCTACCTCCAAACAAGGATACTTCCCATTTTAACGCAAAAAAAACTACAGGGCGTGTACTTTAGGACTACACGCCATGTATGTCATTTAACTATTCATTTGGAGGCTAGAATTCCACCGAATTACTTTCCAGAACCTGCCGACATGAGTACACGGTGTGTACCTAGGGGTACACGATGTGTACTGCATTTTCCTTCTCTTCCTCGCTGTCTCACCCACACACCATGTATTTCTCTCATACACAGCCAGACTAAATGGCATGTCTAGGAGGGACACACTATGTACTACTACTACAAAATTGGGCATTAGCAGCACTAAAACGGGCTTTAACAGTGCTAAAAAAGCGCTGTAAATCTCGATGCTGATAAAGGGGTACTTTATTAGTGCTAAACACACGCTGATAAAGGTAGACTTTATCAGCACTCTTTTAGCGCTGATAAACTGGTCCTTTATCAGCGCTTCTTTAGCGTTGATAAATGTGTAGTCTATCGGTGCTTTTTTAGAACTGATAAAATCCCCATTTATCAGTGCTAAAAAAGCACTGATAAATGCCCTCTCTACTACTATGAAAAAATCTGAAGCAGCACACCTGAACACCTACAAAAAAATCAGCATCTCAATAAGCTAATTAAAGCAAGAATAGATATACAAAATTAACACATAAATCATAAGCTAATTAGACCAAGAATACCCATAAAAAAGTATACCCTTACACCATTAAAACATAATTCATAAGTTAATTATGTACATAAAAAATTCAATTCAGAATTTAGGGGGTTGGGGGCTATTCAAGGGTTTGGGGTGGCTGTCCAAGGGCGGGTAAGGGGTGTCCAGGGGTCTTTCCAGGAGGGTGGGCTGGTGTCCAAGGTGTTGGGGGGGTCTTTACAGGGGGTGGGGGTGTCCAGAGGGGTGGGGGTGTCCAGGGGGTGGATTTGTGTCCTGGGGGTGGGGGTGGTCCAGGGGTGGATTGGTGTCTGGGGGGGGCTTTCCAAGGAGTGGGATGGCTTCTAAGGAGTCAAGGGGGGCTTTACAGGGGGTGTCCAGGGGGTGTATTGTTGTCCAGGTGGGCTTTCCAGGGAGTGGGATGGTGTCCTACGTTTCGGGGGGGCTTTATAGGGGGTGGGGGTGTCCAGAGGGGTGGGGGTGTCCAGGGGGTGGATTGGTGTCCACGGGTGTGGGGGCCATCCATGGGGTTGGTGTGGTTGACTCATACACGTCACCATGGACCCTTGGATAATTATTATAAAAGATCAAGGTAATCCGAATGCGTTTTGTCAGATTTTTATAGGTTAGATTTAGTTTTCAATTAAAATTGTGTACATTTTAAACAAAAGAGAGACCCTTTGAGTGCTAGCAGCCACACCATGCATCGGATTGAGGTGAGGTTGAATCGTACACATCACCATGGACCCTTGGATTATTTTTATAAAAGATGAAGGCAATCTGAATGCATTTGGTCAGATTTTCATAAGTCATTTATTGTTTTCAATTAAAATTGTGTCCATTTTAATCAAAAGAGAGCCCCTTTGAGGGATAGTGGTCACACTGTGCCTAGGATTGAGGCGAGTTTGAGTCATACACATCACAAAGGACTCATGGATCTTTATCATAAAGGATCAACAAAATACCAATGTTTTTTTTTGGATTTCCATAGGTTAGTTGTTGTTTTCAATTAAAATCGTGTCCATTTTAAACCAAAAAGAGACCCTTTGAGTGGTACCAGCCACACTATGCCTCGGATTGAGGTGGGGTTGACTCATAAACATTACCAAGGACCCTTGTATTGTTCTCATAAAAGATAAAGTCAATCATAATGCATTTGGTCAGATTTTTGTAGGTCAGTTGTTGTTTTAAATTAAAACTGTGTCCATTTTAAACAAAAGATGGACCTTTTGAGTGCTAGCGGCCACACCATGTCTCGTATTGAAATGGGGTTTACTCTCACACATCACAAAGAAAACTTCTATCGTTCTTATAAAATATAAATGCAATCCTAATGCGTTTGGTTGGATTTTCGTAGGTCAGTTGTTGTTTTCAATTAAAATCGTGTCCATTTTAAACAAAAGAGAGACCCTTTGAGTGGTACCGGACACACCGTGCCTTGGATTGAGACGAGGATGACTCGTACACATCACCAATGACACTTGGATATTTCTTATAAAATATTAAGGTAATCATAATGTGTTTGGTTGGATTTTCGTAGGTCAGTTGTTGTTTTCAATTAAAATTGTGTCCATTTTAAACAAAAGAGAGACCCTCTGAGTGATAGCCGTCACACCATGCCTCAGATTGAGGCAGGGTTGACACTTAAACATCAAAAAGTAACCTTGGATCGTTCTTATAAAGTATAAACACAATCCAAATGTGTTTCTTCAGATTTCCATAGGTCAGTTGTTTTCAATTAAAATCGTGTCCATTTTAAACAAAAAAGAGACCCTTTGAGTGGTACCGGCCACATCTTGCCTCGTATTGAGTAAGGTTTGACTCATACATGTCACCAACGACCCTTGTATCTTTCCCATAAAAGATAAAGGCAATATGAATGCGTTTCGTTGGATTTTCATAGGTCACTTGTTGTTTTCAATTAAAATTTTGTCCATTTTAAACAAAAGAGAGACCATTTGAGTGATAGCGATCACACTGTGCCTCAGATTGAGGCGGGATCGACTCATACACATCATAAAGGACCCGTGGATCATACTCCTAAAGTATTAACACAATATGAATGCATTTGGTCATATTTCTGTAGGTCAGTTGTTGTTTTCACTTAAAATCGTGTCCATTTTAAACAAAAGAGAGACCCTTTGAGTGGTACCGGTGACACCATGCCTCAGATTGAAGTGGGGTTAACTAACACACATCACCAAGGACTCTTGGATCATTCTTATAAAATATAAAGCTAATTAGAATGCGTTTGGTCTGATTATTGTAGGTCAGTTGTTGTTTTCAATTAAAATTGTGTCCATTTTAAACAAAAGAGAGACCCTTTGAGTGCTAGCGGCCACACCGTGCCTAGGATTGAGGCGGGGTTGACACTTACACGTCAAAAAGGACACCTGGATTGTTATTATAAATTATCAAGGTAATACGAATGCATTTGGATGGATTTTCGTAGGCTAGTTGTTGTTTTCAATTAAAATTGTGTCCTTTTTAAACAAAAGAGATACCCTTTGAGTTGTACCAGCAACACCGTGGATTGAATTGAGGCAAGGATGACTCTTACACATCACCAAGGACCCTTGGATCGTTCTCATAAAATAAAAAGGCAATCCTAATGCATTTGGTCGGATTTCATAGGTCAGTTGTTGTTTTAAATTAAAATTGTGTCCATTTTTTTAAAAAAAAAAAGAGACCCTTTGAGTGATAGTGGTCACAACGTGCCTCTAATTGAGGCAAGGTTGACTCATACACATCACAGAGGACCCTTGGATCGTTCTCCTAAAGTATCAACACAATCTGAATGCGTTTGGTTGGATTTCCTTAGGTCAGTTGTTGTTTTCACTTAAAATTGTGTCCATTTTAAACAAAAGAGAGACCCTTTGAGTGGTACTGGCCACACAGTGCCTCAGATTGATGCGGGACTGACTCTTACACGTCACCAAGGACCCTTGGTTCGTTCTTATAAAATATCAAGGAAATACGAATGCATTTGGTTGGATTTTCGTAGGTCATTTGTTGTTTTCAATTAAAATTGTGTCCATTTTAAACAAAAGAGAGACCCTTTGAGTGATAGCGGTCACATTGTGCCTCATATTGAGGCGGAAGTGACTCTTACACATCACAAAGGTCCATGTATCTTTCTAATAAAGGATCAACACATTCTGAATGCGTTTAGTCAGATTTAATTAGGCCAGTTATTGTTTTCACTTAAAATCGGGTCCATTTTAAACAAAAGAGAGACCCTTTGAGTGGTACCAGCCACAATGTGCCTCAGATTGAGGAAAGGGTGACTTGTACATGTCCCTAAGGACCCTTGGATATTTATTATAAAATATCAATGCAATCCAAATGTTTTTGGTCAGATTTTCATAGGTCAGTTGTTGTTTTCAATTAAAATTGTGTCCAATTTAAACAAAAGAGAGACCTTTTGAGTTCTATCGGCCACACCGTGCCTCGAATTGAGGCGAGGATGACACGTACTTGTCACCAAGGACCCATGGATTGTTCTTATAAAATCTCAAGGCAATACGAATGCGTTTGGTCGGATTTTCAAAGGCCAGTTGTTGTTTTCAATTAAAATTGTGTCCATTTTAAACAAAAGAGAGACCCTTTGAGTGCTAGAGGCCACACCGTGCCTTCGATTGAGGAGGGGATGACTCATACATGTCACAAAGGACCTTTTGATCGTTCTACTAAAGTATAAACACAATATCAATGTGTTTGGTCAGATTTCCATTGGTCAGTTTTTGTTTTCAATTAAAATTGTGTCCATTTTAAACAAAAAAGAGACCTTTTGAGTGGTACCAGACACACCGTGCCTTAGATTGAGACAAGGTTGACTCGTACACGTCACTAAGGACTCTTGTATCATTCTCATAAAATATAAAGTCAATAAGAATGTGTTTGTTCTGATTTTCTTAAGTCAGTTGTTGTTTTGACTTAAAATTGTGTCCATTTTAAACAAAAGAAATACCCTTTGAGTGATAACGGTCACACTGTGCCTCGGATTGAAACAAGGTTGACTCATATAGGTCAAAAAGGACATGTGGATCATTCTCCTAAAGTATCAACACAATCCGAATGAGTTTAGTTGGATTTTCGTAGGTCAGTTGTTGTTTTCACTTAAAATCGTGTCCATTTTAATCAAAAGAGAGACCCTTTGAGTGGTACCGGCCACACCATGCCTCGGATTGAGGAAAGGTTCACTCTTACACGTCACTAAGGACCCTTGTATCATTATTATAAAATATATAGGCAATCTGAATGCGTTTGGTAAGATTTTCGTAGGCCAGTTTTTGTTTTCAATTAAAATTGTGTCCATTTTAAACAAAAGAGAGACCCTTTGAGTTCTGGAAGCCACACCGTGCCTCAACTTGAGGCAGGGTTTACTCTTACACATCATAAAGGACCCTTGGATCGTTCTTATAAAATATAAAGGCAATCTGAATGTGTTTGGTCAGATTTTTGTAGGTCAGTTGTTTTTTCAATTAAAATTGTGTCCATTTTAATCAAAAGAGAGACGCTTTGAGTGGTAACAGCCACACCATGCCTCAGATTGAGGCGGGGTTGACTCTTAGACATCAAAAAGGACCCTTGGATCGTTTTATAAAATATCAAGGAAATCCGAAAGCGTTTGGTCATATTTGCGTAGGTCAGTTGTTTTTTCTATTAAATTTGTGTCCATTTTAATCAAAAGAGAGGCCCTTTGAGTTATACTGGTCACACCATGCCTCATATTGAGGTAGTGTTTACTAATAGACATCACGAAGGATCTTCAGATCATTATCCTAAAGGATCAACACAATCTGAATGCGTTTGGTTGGATTTCCGTAGGTTAGTTGTTGTTTTCACTTAAAATCGTGTCCATTTTAAACAAAAGAGAGACCCTTTGAGTGGTATCGGCCACACCATGCCTTAAATTAAGGCAGGGTTGACTTTTACATGTCTCCAAGGAACCTTGAATTGTTATTATAAATGAATAAGGCAATTTGAATGTGTTTGGTTGGATTTTCGTAGGTCAGTTGTTGTTTTCAATTTAAATTATGTCCATTTTAATCAAAAGAGAGACCCTTTGAGTGCTAGCATCCACACCATGCCTCGGATTGAGGCAGGGTTGACTCTTACACGTCAAAAAGGACCCTTTTATCGTTCTTATAAAATATCAATGAAATACGAATTTTTTTGGTTGGATTTCCATAGGTTGGTTGTTGTTTTCAATTAAAATCGTGTCCATTTTAAACAAAAGAGAGACCCTTTTTGTGGTACTAGCCACACTGTGCCTTGGATTGAGGCTGGGATGACTCTTAAACATCATTAAGGACCCTTGGATCATTATTTTATAGATCAGGACAATCCGATTTCATTTGGTCAAATTTTTGTAGGTCAATTGTTGTTTTCAATTAAAATTGTGTCCATTTTAAACAAAAGAGAGACCCTTTGAGTGATAACAGTCACACCGTGCCTCAAATTGAGGCGGTGTTGACTCATATATGTCACGAAGGACCCGTGGATCGTTCTCCTAAAGGATCAACACAATATGAATGCATTTGGTCATATTTCCTTAGGTCAGTTGATGTTTTCACTTAAAATCGTGTCCATTTTAAACAAAAGAGAGACCATTTGAGTGGTACCGGCCACACCGTGCCTAGTATTGAGGTGGGGTTTAACCTTACATGTCACCAAGGACCCTTGTATTGTTATTATAAAATATCAAGGAAATCTGAATTCGTTTGGTTGGATTTTTGTAGGTCAATTGTTGTTTTCACTTAAAATCGTGTCCATTTTAAACAAAATAGAGACCCTTTGAGTGGTACCAGCCACAACGTGCCTTGGATTGAGGTATTGATGACTCATACACGTCACCAAGGACCCGTTAATCATTCTCCTAAATGATAAACACAATCCGAACGCGTTTGGTAGGATTTCTGTATGTCAGTTGTTGTTTTCACATAAAATCGTGTCCATTTTAAACAAATGAGAGACCCTTTGAGTGTAACTGGCCACACCGTGCCTTGGATTGAGGAAGGGTTTACTATTAAACATCACCAAGGACCCTTGGATCGTTATTATGAAATATCAAGGCAATCTGAATGCTTTTGGTCAGATTTTCATAGGTCAGTTGTTGTTTTCAATTAAAATTGTGTCCATTTTAGACAAAAGAGAGACCCTTTGAGTGGTACCGGTCACACCATGCCTCAGATTGAGGCGGGGATTACTTTTACATGTCACAAATGACCCATGGATTGTTATCCTAAAGGATTAACACAATATGAATGTGTTTCGTCAGATTTCTGCACGTCAGTTGTTGTTTTCACTTAAAATTGTGTCCATTTTAAACAAAATAGAGACCCT
Organism: Viscum album; assembly: GCA_963277665.1. Classification (NCBI taxonomy): domain Eukaryota; kingdom Viridiplantae; phylum Streptophyta; class Magnoliopsida; order Santalales; family Viscaceae; genus Viscum; species Viscum album. Next base: position 914,221,071 of record OY728138.1, on the reverse strand, counting down.
TTGAGTGGTACCAGCAACACTGTGCCTCATATTGAGGTGTGGATGACTCTTACACATTACCAAGGACCCGTGGATCATTCTCCTAAATTATCAACCCAATCCGAATGCGTATGGTCATATTTCCATACGTTTGTTGTTGCTTTCACTTAAAATCGTGCCCATTTTAAACAAAATAGAGATCCTTTGTGTGGTTTAGCATTCTTGAATGTTGCTGGTGCATATAATATGTTAAAATGTAAAAATGACTCATCGGAGAAAGTATGTTTTATGTAATAACAATTACAATTTTTCTATGAACATTTATATACAACAATGTTTCATCTTTTGATCCACTTAACCCCTCTGAAAAATGACCACCAATTGTGTAAGCCCCCAAGTCAGATCTTCATTGTATTTGTGTACAATCTTCCATCAGGTATGCGACCCACTCATTTCTGAACATATTTATATCGTCTTGTGAGTATGAGGCTTTTTGGTAGTCATAGTAGTACTGAAAAATATAAAAATAAAGAATTAATAAATAACTTAAACGAACTAGTAGTTGTTTTTGATAATACCTCTTTAGGGATGCTAGTTTGTTGATGTAAAATGATCTCTTTTATAAATTTACAAACATAACAACTGTAATCATTATCGTTTGTTTGTTTTGGACACTATAAATGAATTTATCATTAGGAGAATAAGTTACTTGTGTTGAGATGTGTTTGGATAGTGAAATTTCATTATATATACCCTGATATTTGTCCAGACGTAGTACTTGCTTGCCTCCTTATGCTTATCCCTTATCCTCATTCCTTTTTTAGACGATAATCATACACCTCCCTATCATAACAAAATCCTCAGTAAAATATAATATAAATTATATTACTTGATGTTTATACCTAAAACATAATATGTAGTGTCATACAGATTCACATACTCCATCATGTGTGGTCGGTTTGATAGATATCCTTGCTTTGAATCAAGAAAATAAATCTTTGGAGTATCCAAGTTCACCACAATTAGCAACCAATGTTTTTTAAATACACAAAAAGGAATAAGTAATAAAATAATTTAAAATATAATTGATATACATTAATCGTAGAGTATTACCCATGCATGGTTGGTATTAGGAAAAGTCTGTCATCTATAATCTTGCTTTCAAATGTTTTCAGAAAGTCATTCACTATTTCATCCCTTTTTGATGCATCTATTTTTGTTAGGTGTGTTGATGGGATATGAGGACTAACGAGTCCAAATCTTGGCTCATGGGAAAATTCCTTCAACTTTTTTTCATAATTTCGTTTTTCAACAATATAAAATTCATTTAGTCATAATTTGCATATTAAATTAGCTTTTAGAAAAGCAATTCATGGAAACATACCTCATATATACATTTATAACTATGATGCCTAGCCAACCGTTTTCAAGGATCTCATTTACATTTTCAGTAGCAATGAAATCATGACTTTCCTCTCTAAAAATATTCTCTTCGAAAACCACTATATGACTATTAACATCTTTTAGCTTCATATCCACATGAGTCTTCAATACTAGTAAATGTGGATAGATAATAGGTGGTGTTATTTTGCTTTCAGTAGCTCATTGGGATTAGTTAGTCGATACTTTAGATGGTTTTGTGCTGACGTTTGTCACCCCCTTCCCTTTCTCCATCTATAACAACAATCATTGGTTCAGACCCTTTTTTCATTAATTGTTAAGGATTTTGCTTGAAAAAAAGGAAAAAATACCTCTTTGTCCACATTTACTCTTAAAAGTTGTGACAGAAATGAAATGAATGTCCCAATAGCCTTTTCGACCATATGAATACCATCGTCATCAAGTGGAATAGGTAGCTCTGCATTTGGATCATGAGCTACAGTAATTGTCACTTTTAGATGATCATTTGGAAGTGGCCTATTATGTAGTGTGGCATCTGGGATATTGAACACCGTATCCCTCTCTACAAGGTGATAGGTAGGTGTTGACAGATATAAATCACAATCATTATCACCCTGTAGAAGATCAGTACAGAAAAATTATCAGTGTTTGTCTGATTCACATTTCATGGGAACAGTTATTAGAATATTGATTACCACATCTAAAAATGTTTTTTGAGTTGAATGGATCACCTCAAAGCTGGTGGGGGTGGGGCGGGATGTTCAGGCACTGGTTGTTCCTGAGTTGTGTCTTCCATTTGCTTCCCACCCATAAAAGTTGCTAGCAACTCTCCCTTCCATTGCAATCGTTCTTCAAGGGTTTCTATTTTTTCGATAATTTGTTCCAATTTTTCATTTGTATCGTCCATTTTTTTTCTTCTTCTCAAAATATACTCGGGGTGTCACCCCAAACCCTGCACCTCTGACATGACCGTATTTTTCTGGCTGCTTCAAAGCCGTCAATAATAGGTCTGTATCCGCTACAGGAGTAGCTGATTCCTGTGACTGTCGAATATAGGAAAATAACTAATTATTTTTATGTAATAGAAATTTTAAACAAATATTTTTATCGTCGTGTCATACTTACACATATTTTACACACTTCTTGTGTGTTCTCATCTACTAAATTGTTTATTCACACGTGCCTCCTTCCATAGCACATGAACTGGGATGGAAGTGAATTTGGTTTTAGACTCATCAATCTACATATAAACATAGAAAGATAATTATGATACTATTTATTGGCACCTTAAAATATTATTGTAAATTTAAAATACGTTCCATTTTCTTTTCTAATGAAGCGTACCCCATCCTTGCTTTACGATAGGGGTATGTTGGTTTTGACACACATTCCTCATTTTTAGTACAGATTTTCTGTTTCAAAAATGAAATATTGACAATCAAAGTGATGAATACAGGTATCCTCAAACAATGTATTATCACCCACAATGTACCTGAAACTTCTCATCCCCACGGCGGCCAATAAATGCATCCCATGCTTCTTGGGATATCAGGTGAGCATAGACAATGGTTGGGTGCGGGTTTATTTTACCTTTAGAATCTTTCCAGTGAAATCTTGTTAAAATAGTGAAAAAACCTCGATGAATCTTTCCTGCAAGCCTTAGAACATAATCCTTGTGTTAATCATGTACTATAAATGTACTCTACAAGATATTGAAAAGAGTAAGACATTGTTTCATTATTTTATTTTCTAGTAAATTAAAGAAATAAATTCATAATGATACCATAATTTCTTCCCAGATCACAGCCTTCAGCCCGGACACATCATGGTACCATTAATTTATGTCAATCGGCATGCGTTGCCTAGTGACAACTCCAATGTAGCTTCTAAACATAGCCTTGTTGGGATTCACATGTTGGCCTCGTGCATTCCATCTGACTTCAAATTTGATTCCTTTTCTTTTCGCCTTCAATTTTTTTGCTAACACCGTCAAACTACAACGCACCGGTGTTTTTTGTGATATCGGTCTTTCATTCCCGACCATTTCATCGATATCAACATCATCTATATGTTCATCTGTAATGGTATCAATGACATGTGATGATGGTTGTTGGACCTCAACACTTGGAGCAGCAGGAGCCGCAGTAGCAGGAGAAGCAGTAGCCATAGCAGGAGCAGCAGGAGCTGCAGCAAGAGGAGCAGCAGGTTTAACATGAGCCATAGTAGGAGTAGCAGTAGTAGTAGCATGAGCTTCCGGATCAGGAGGAGTAGCAGTAGATGTAGCAGCAGTAGCTTGAGAGACTTGTTCAGCCTCAAGGTTAGGAGCACCAGAATGTGCAAAAGTCATTATCTGAAAAAGTGGTTGAACAGTTAATTCAGATTACATAAATTCGGTAATTATAAGATAATAACATGAGATAACAATATCTATATTAAAAACAAAATATAACATGTTTATTGAACTCTATTTATTTTTTTCAAAGGTTGATGGGATTTGACACCTTTATCGATTATCCAAATCCCTTCATTGTGGTCTCCTCTAACATAAAAAACATCATCTTCACTGGGACCACTCTGAAATTATTGCGACATACCACGAAAAGGATCATCCTCAACTGAATTTTCATCGGAACCATCAGTAGTTTTGGACGATAACAGAAAAATAGATCACTTTCGGTTTGCGGGATCTGGAACATAAAAAACTTGTACCGCTTGTGATGCCATTATAAACTATTTGTCTTTGTACCCATTGTTACTAAAATAAACTCTCACAAATCCCCATTCATCTATTTTAACACCACTGTTGTTATCAATCATTTTGCATTGAAAAATTGGCAATTGGAAAGTCGTATAATCCAACTCCCATATTAGTTTGACAATTCCAAAGTATGACATATTTTCATAAATTGGATTTATATCCTTACTACCAGAAACATGCATCGCTTCAGCCACTAATGTAACTCCACTATTTTGCATGATACTATCTTCATCATGTTCATCTGTATAGGGTATATAACCATTAATTACATAACCACTGTAAGATAATACATACACACTTTTTCCAGCAGCTAGCCATCGAAGTCATTATGAAATTGAATTCATATTTTCATCCAAATGCTTAAAAATATGGTCCTGAAACCATCCTATAAACTGGTGATTATGTGTATCTGATAACCATTTTTCAGCCTTTGATGGATTCAACTGCCTAAGATTTTTATTGTGAGTTTCAATATATGGAGAAACCTCCCAACTGTTTTGAAAAAAAAAGATGGGCCTGCTCCCGATCTGTAATACTGATTGTCACAACTTCTCTTCTAGAAATTCCCTGACCCTCAATGCATCTAGTGTGACGCGATTTCGGGAGACCAATGCTTTCCACATCAGATAGGTATTCATTATATAATTCAATGGCTTCCTCAACAATATATTTCTCCACTATACAACCCTCTGGCTGACTTCGATTTTTGACATACCATTTCATAATCTTCATATACCGTTCAACAGGATACATCCCTCTATAGTGAATAGGACCAAAAAGTCAAATCTCTCTCACCAAGTGAATCATCAAATGAACCATCATATTAAAGAATTTTTGTGGGAATAACATTTCTAGTTCACATTATATGATGAGAATTTTTTTCCATAGCTGAAAATTTCCCCGGGTCTAAAACTTTACTACATATAGCTTTGAAAAATAAACAAAGTTTGGTTAACGTGTGATGAACATTCTTGGGAAAAATGCAATGTAAAGCTATAGAAATTAGATCTTTCATCAAAACATGGAAATCATGTGATTTCAAACCTTTTAACTACAAATCATTCATTGACACAATGTTCTTGATATTTGATGAGTACCCCTCTGGAACCTTTATATCATTGAAGAAGTTGCAAAACTGATATCTCTCCTCCCTAGAAAGAGTATAAGCAGCTGGAGGAAGAAACATTCGATTTTCACCATTCATAGGTGTCAACTCCTCTGTTATTACCATGTCAACCATGTACTACCTTGCCTTAATTCCATCTATTGTTTTTTCGGGGACATTTAGCAACGTTCAGATAACACTGTCACATACATTTTTTTCACATGCATCACATCAAGAAAATGTCTGAAATACAAGAAATTCTAGTATGGTAATTCAAAAAAAACTGATCTCTTTTTCCAACAAATTTTCCTAAGGTTTTTCGAAAATATTTTACCAAAAACAGTTTTGAGGTATTTTACTTTCTCAAACAGCTGATCACCTGCTAGTGGAGATGGTGTTTCACGTTTTTCTGAGCTTCTATTGATTGATTTCATCCAAGATCGGTACTTATGTCGACGAGGAAGAAATCTAAGATGTCCTAGAAACACATATTTTGATTAATATTTCAACGTAATTGATTCTGTATCTTCTTTGCACATGGGACACCCTTGAGTTCCTTTAATTCTATAGCCTGTCAAATTTCCAGAATCCGGGAAATCATTTATTATCCCATACAACATTGCTCTCAATGTGAAGTATTCACTTTTATAAGAATCATACAACATTACACCTGAATCCCACAATAACTTCAAATCCTTGATCAAAGGAGCCAGATAAACATCAATATCGTTACCTGGTTGTTTTGGTCCTGATATAAGCATAGATAACATGATGAATTTTCACTTCATGCATAACCAGGGTGGAAAGTAAAAATTTACCAACACAACAGGCCATGTACTATGAGTGCTGGTTTGAAAACCAAAAGGATTCACTCCATCTATAGATAACACAAGACAAAGGTTTCTTAGCTCTTTTCCAAATTCAGGATACACATGACCAATTTTCTCCCATTGAGGAGAGTTGGTCGGATGATGTAATTTCCCATCTTTATTTCTTTTATCTGCATGCCACGATAATTGTCTTGTAGTTTCTTCACTTCCATATAGATTCCTAAACCTTAGAATGATTGGAAAGTACCATACAACTTTAATAGGATTGGATTTATCTTTCTTGTATCGAGAAGCACCACACTTTGGGAATTCTAGAAGTGATGTGTTCTCCTTGAGAAACTATATAAAGTCTTTCAAGAAGGCATGTATTCTTTCCAAAATCATACCCATGGAGCGTAGCATTCATCTATCTTCATATGTCCATCTTGGTAGCTCATTATCTTCCAGGAGCATGTCATTCAAGAGAGAAAGTAGTTCCATAAAATTGACATCACTCCATTTGTTGCCTGATTTCAATTTATACAACTTCAGTACAGCTGACAATGTTGTATACTTAGTGAAAGCAGCATACAATGGCATCTCTGCACAACTCTTTAACTTCTCAAACAATTTTGGGCAATCACGGAGTTCATCTTCAATTGTCTTTGTCATTTCCTCAATACGATCTTCATCATCATTGACATATATAATCACATCCTCCATATAGTCTTCTTTATTATCCATATTTGTATTCATATCTGATGATCCATAAAACGCAGTTTTATCCCAACCAGTAGCTACATTCTCTTTTTATCCGTGTTTATTCCAACATTTATAACTCTGATCTATTCTGTGACATATCAAATGTTCTTCCAACTCCTCTAGATTAATTAATCTAGAATAACAACAAGGTAAACACGGACAAAGGATTTGACAAGGATACTTTGCATGATCCTTTGAAAACTTGATAAACTCTTTCACTCCTTTCTCGTACTCTATTGTTAAATGATTAGCATCCATCCAATCATTATTCATCTTCATCCTATTTGAATCTCAAATATTAGTATTTATGGTTCAAGTACAGAAAACATGACTTCCAAATACAGTATAAGAAAAGCACTTATAAAAATAGAGATTAATAGAGACTAACCATTAGTATTTATTCATCTTCATTGAATATAATTACATTAGATTCATTATAGTTTCCTCAAATCACCCCATACCAAACACAAGAATAATCAAGAATGATACATCTACCACTCCTAGATCTCTACCCTGCATTCAATATCATCATGCCTAAATACCAATATATCCACACATACACATGTCACAAACACATAAAAAACCATATCCACATCAGAACCAAAGTACCAATATGGATTTCAATCAGGTTACTCGACTCAAGTGGTGGTGTGTAAGAAATAATAAGAAAATATAATAAGTATATAGTCACACATAAATCTCAAACTGGTGTTAATAATCCAATACACCATAGGTATCATTCCATCTATCAAAATACTCTAAAGGAGCCCATATGTGGAAGTAGTCCTAGGTGGTGAAGGTTCCTGAGGATGAAGGGGTGAACACGCACCTATCGGGGCTCGAGGTCAGGTCACTGAGGTTGAAGTTGGCCTAATACTCCTACAAGGGTTCATTCCATATTTCCAAAACCATGTCATGGTACCCTAGGATGTTAACCGACTACTGGTGGAAGTGAAACCGATCCTGATGATCATGCCAATAAGAAATGGAAACCAAAATGGGGGAGTGAATCAAAATACCTCAAGGAATATGGAAAAACATGGTATTTTAGAATAGTTTAGTGGATTTTATGTTGTCTAGACACCTATCTAATAGAATCCACAAGGGGTGATGGCCCCTGCAGTTGTTGCACCAGGTGAAACTGTCACATGAGAAGCTGAGATCAATGAGGCCCTTCCCAGCCATGAATTAAACAAACTCTGTGATGGCCTTCCTCTGGAATGGTCTTCTAAATTTCCATTCCTTTGGGTTGGAAATTACATTAAAGTAACCCCCAAAAAATAATGGGTGGTGGTCAGTATCGAAGGTATTTTGTTCAAAAGGAAAATCAATCCCCCTCAATTTTTTAAAATATCAATACCATAAACCATTTAAAGACATGACATTTTGATTTATTTTGGAAATCATTCCCAAAAAAATCAATAAACAAACACATGATGAACCATTTGGAATTTTATTTAAAGAATAAACTTATCTTTATTTTAAACCATGATTTTCCTTTATAATATCAAATCTACCAATAGTAGAAGGAAACCTAATTTATTTAAATGAAAAAGGTTAATTCACAACAAGATAACATCCATTCCATATATTATTTTCATTAATAGGGTTATTTTGTGCTTCAAAATGATCAAAACATGTCTAACCAACTTCAAATGGATAAAATATGAATTCATGAAACACATGAATCCCAAAAAAAGAAGATATAGTACAGAAGCACCCACTTGGAATATTTGGGAACAAAAACACAATGAATCTGAATGAGTCAACTCAAATGAAGAACATTGAATAAAATAGAAGGGATCTCAATAAAAGGTAAAAGAGATATTATAACCATAATTCCCCATAAAAATTATAGGTCTAGTAAATACCAAGGCTTCCATACCCCCCATGAACAAAGAATCAAGTGATGGAGAGAGATTGAAGTTCAAAAAATGAAATAAATACTAAAAGAGGATCACCATATCGAATGAAACTTCAATCCACCAAGTGATGAGGATAAAAGAGACAAACAGTCCAAAGGGGCTCCTAAGGCTTGAGTGGGTTGAGTTAAACTAGAGGGAGAAGATAAAATAAATAAATGGGGGTATCATGGTGTAATTACACTAATATCTCGATGCTTTCTCATATACAAAGACACCACTGTCTAGATAGTGGCCCTCACCAGCTAGACAGTGGTTATAGATTAAATGTTATAACCATAGGTTATCCCACTGGCTAGTCACTACAGACCCACCAGCTAGATGATGGCTATAGATTTTTTTTTATCCATTTTTAATCCCATTACCTAGCCAATTACCCTCACTAGCCATTCGGTATACCACATGAATATTTTCAACCTACATGTTCACGTCCACAACTTCTATGACAGTCTGGGACATCCTATGACTCCTCAAAAAACCCTAAAAAACTCAAAGAGCATTGCTTTGATGAAATAGATACTGAGATGTTACAATTCTCCCCATCGTTCCACTTTTTATCTGAATAAATATTCTAGTACGAAGGATATAAAATGAGGAGACAAAAATATATTCCACAAAATAATTATTGTGTGGACAATTCAAAAAGTATAGGAAGATTCACCGAATAGAGGACCACTAAGAAAAAATTAAAATGAACAGATAACTAATATTCCCAAGAACCCTCAATGTATATCCTCCAAGAACATCATACATCTCCAAATGACACGTCCACATCACTAAGAAGAGATAAAATCCCAATAATGTCCAGAGACCTAGCATAGGTCACCCAACCATTTAAATTTTCACTAAAATAGCAGGACATAAGAAGGAAATATACTAAGAACACATCCCTTTACCCAAATAAGAGACTAAAACCACTAACCATGAAGAACCACTAAGAGAATAATTCAAAACCTAAGGAAAGGTACACCCAAAACATACCAATGAATCCAAATGAAATAACACAATCAATATCCATCAATGATTCAACCAACAACAAGAAAGTAAAAAAACTAAAAAGTATTTATTCCTCGATCAAGTACTCGATGGAAACCTTGAATTCCCACTATAGAGTGTCACCCATCGACAATATCATTGAAGTATACACCAACACCTCCCAGTTCCTGTTCCATCAAGAGACTTCATAATCCCAGTCATTTGAGTACACACCAAAATCCTATATATGTCCAACCATAAATAGATCATATAAAATGGTTTTTACACAATGATGGAAAAATAATCTCTTAAAATATAGACCACCCAACACATAAAGATTGAGCTCTAACCAAGAAGTTGTGAATCAGAGGAAAATAAGGAATAATAACCACCTTAATGGTCTCGAACACCCACCCATAGAAGACAACCATGGAAGGAAACATAAGGGATTTTAAATGGAAATAACCTAAAACATCCGTAGGTCTCTAGAAAAGGATGAATCGTGTAGCCTACAACCATCACAATCTCAAATATCCATTAAATATAGCATGAAAAATAAACATATGGTTATTTGTGATGGGTGAGGAGAACAATATTAAAAAAAGATTTGGAAAACATGCCTTAAAAGGAGGTCCGATAAACCAAAGCACGAGGGAGATGCGAGTGGCGGAGGTCCGGCAAACCGAAGATCTATGGCAGCAGAGGTCTGGAAACGTGAACTCAGTGGGAGGAGGAGGTCTGGAAACGAGAAGTGAGGGAAGTGGAGGTCTGACAATGCGAACTCAGCAGGCAACAGAGGGGAGTCACAGGGTTCCAGTACAGCGAGGGATTTTGGTCGCGATAAAACGAGGGCACTGTGCGGCCGACTTTATAAAAAATAGACTAAGGTTTTATCAGCGCTAACAAATCAATGAAAAAGACTACCTTTATCAGCGCTAACATTTCAGCACTGATAAAGGTATTCTTTATCAGTGCTTTTTTAGCGCTGATAATGGTACTCTTTATCAGGGCTAAAAAAGCACTAATAAATCCTTCCTGTATCAGCGTTAAAATTTTAGTGCTGATATAGGGATTCTTTATCAGTGCTTTTATAGCACTGATAAAGTGTCACTTTATCAGTGCTTGTTTCGTGCTGATAAAGGTTACCCTGTATTAGCGCTAAAATTTTAGAGTTGATAAAGTGAATCTTTACCAGTGCTAAAATTTTAGCTCTTATACAATGATTATTTATCAGCACTTTTCTAGAGCTGATAAAGAGTCCCTCTATCAATGCTAAAAAATCACTGATAAAGGAATCCTTTATCAGCGCTAAAATTTTATCGCTGATACAAGATAACCTTTATCAGCGGTTTTTCTTATCACTGATATAAGGGGGGTCTTCCCTTGCTCATTTTTCTAGAAGTGAATTCGTCAAAGAGATTCTTCCCAGAAAACAGGCCTACATTCCATGTATGGCCTCCACATGGTCAAGTGTACACGGCATGTCTAAAACTACACGCCTTGTAGTATTAAATTTCTACATGATCACCACACAACATGTACTCGGAGAGCACACGGCCGATACTCGCTTAACACATACACGGTGTGTACTTGAAGGTACATGGTGTGTTGTCTGGAAATTTCCAGAAACAACCCATTTTCTCCAGTTTCCTCATAAACAAGTCAAATAATCAATCATGGTTGGGATTTTCACCCGTTCTAAAAACCCAGGTTCTTACACTTTGTTTTTTCCTAGTTTCGGACTTTTTCTAGTTCCACTCCCGTAACATTTTTTTGACGCAAAAGTGTATTAATACCCCTTTCAAATCCATTTAAATCCCATAAATGATATCCAAAATACCCCCAATAGTGGGTGAACCTTGGTGTTAACAAATAATGTGTCTTTTTCCTCAGTGTCACCCCTTTTTCCCATACATTCTAGTTCCACCCCTGTTACTCATTTTCCTTTGTTTATAAGAAACCCATTAACTCACATCCTTTATGCCCACTTCTCTATTGAAAATTACTAAATAACAATTAATTACATCATTTATATTCATCCGAACATGTGGTGAAACCACGATCCGCCTTTAAATATGTTCATTATTTTCTATGTTGTTACTCCTGGATCTCACCTTTTAACGCACGTGGATTATTTCTTTTTCATGGATGGTCTTTTTTTATTTACCCAGTGCATTTAGAGTACCCCTTCCTGAGTCTAGTGGTGTTCCTATGCTGTAACATTTCCTTCTTAATCTTGGAGTCCTTACATTTCTTCCCCTATAAGTCATGCATACCTAGTTCTTGGTGTGTGGAGAAAAACGTCGATCATTGATCATCCAGTTAGGGTTATTCCTTCATCTCTCTTTACTATGTATTAGGCGGGGTGGGTATGACAATTTGTCCTTTGGGGATGGATGAAACCAAACCATTACAAAGAAAATAAATGATTTTTAAATAATAAAGGGTTATGTTTTCTGATGTAGTTGTACTATTTTCTCTTATCTTATATGTCATGAATTGCATGAGTTTCTTTCCACTGAAAATAGTGACCATTGGTGGTCTTTCTTTGCGCACTAATGAACCCATGTCTTTTATGATGATTGAATGGTTGTAACATGGAAAATGGTTAATCATGTAAACTCAGTTAATTAAATGGTTTTCCAGTGAAACAATATCCTAGTGTGATCACCCTTGTCAACCAAAAAAAATAAGGAACTTAATAAATGGTGTGTTGGAATGTGAAAACTCCCTTGCTATGTCATGGTAATTTGTGTGGTTGTTCTTCTTGATTTTTGTGGGGTGAAGTGGATGGGGATGGGATCCCCAATTGTGCAGTCATGGGTTTGTAGATCTGAGGCCATGTGGGGGCTGTCTGTTGTGGCTTGGTTTGGTTCCAGTACTTTGAGGGATCTCATAGATCCCTTTTCTTGTTGTGACTTTACAAGAGAACTGAGAGTGAATGCTTAAATTGCTTCTTGCCTATTTTTCCTTCCTTGGCTTGTGGATATGTCTATTAGTTTCCTGGTAGTGAATAATTATTTAAAAAATAACTTGAATATGATAATAATAATGGGTTTTATGGGGAATTGTTTTTCAGGAATGAGATGTGCCTTAGGTGTGGCTATCATGATTTTTATGAATGAATAGTAATGAGGGTGTTTGTGTATGGGCTGCTTTTTCAACCCCAAGTTAGGGATGATTTCTTGTTTACCTATACATATAATTTTTTCCTTATGTTTCTTATTCACACCCCAACCATGTTGAAAACTTTGTGCCAAACACCCCCATTTCATGGGGGAGGGTGTTTTTCCCAACACTCATATTAGTGGCTGGTTATTATCTCCTTTTCAACTCCCTTTCCCATATAGAACCAGAAACTTCTTGTAGAATATGATGGAATGAGGTCCATTATTTCCCAAGATTCTTTGGTCAGGGTGTGTTGTGGTGGTCGGCCCAGGTGTGTGCCGGCAGGTTGTTTCCCAAGTGTCTTCTGGATGAGGCCCAAGTATCTTCGGGTGTGGCAGTAGTTGATCGGGCCTAGGTGTTTTTGAGAATGGAGGTATTTTTTCTAGACCAGTTGTCTATAGGAATTTTTATGTGTGTTTATGGTGGCCCCATGTATTAGCTGGTGTAGTTGAGGTTGTGGAGGACCAAAATGTTGGTGTTGGGGTGGTAGTGGGACTACGGTGAGAATAGTGGGAGAGGTCTAACACGTAGGATGTTTTCAATAACCAGTAAGAAAGTGGTGTGGGGTACCCAAACATAGAAGTGTTATTACTATTACTTTACTTGACTTTCATTATTTGGGGAGTTTTCCTTGGTGAGGTTTGGGTGGATAGTTTTCTTTGTTCAGTGCTTCAGTTTTATCCTTTACTCACGGGGCATTAAAAAGTATCCCCACTTGTGTAGGGGAGATTTTGGTTTTCTCTACTAAGTATACTTGTATAATCACCCAACGTATATAAAACATCTTTTAGGTTTCCATGAGGACTTCGATGACTATTATGGACCCTATTATCTCGGACATCGGGACTGTTGGTGTTTCTACTTTTATTTTCTTTCGGTAGTTCCCTTTGGAGTGTTCTGGTACTTTGTAGCACATTATTTAGAACACGTATATGTGAATGGAGTTTTCGTTTTACTTTACTTCTACCTTCAGTTTTGGAGTTTTTTGGGTTTTTACCATCATATATACAGATCCAAGTAATTAAAAAGGGTAATGTCTTCCATATTAAAAGTGATTCTATACCCTTGGTGCTAGTCACCACTCTAGGGACTATTGAAGGAGGGACTCAGGGACATTATCTCTTCATGAACTTGAGGAAGGAAGGTTCTGGCAGGTTGTTGTCCCATCTCTCATCTTGGTGATTGTGGGTTATGAAAAAATGGTATCAAAATTGATGGTTGAGAGATAGGATGGAGTTTGGGGTTAGGCATAGAGAATATTTCATGGGATTTTAGGGAAATAGTGTTAGGGAATAATGGCATGTGAAATAGGCCTAGGAAGACTGGCTTGTACATGGTATTTTATGCCCCCCTGTGATCCGATGCATGTACTTTGGACCTACCGAATGACCAAGTGATGCTACACTGATTGCAGGGTAGATACCCTAGGAAATGGAAATTCATCATAATGACTTGTGTTATTATGTGTCTTGGGTATTTTTGGGATTTAAAATAAATTAAAAGTCTATGAAAAATTTCAAATAAATCTTCTACACTACATGGGATTAGGAATTCCTTGTTTACTTTGTAGCTATGGCACCCAGACGGTGACCACGAGTAGTGCAGGAGACCTAGGCCCAAGTGGCTGATTTGGATGATTTGTAGAGGGCTGATCGGGATGAGGAGGATGAGTAGTGGCAGAAGATGCTTCGTGCCTTTCAGTGGTAGACTATCAGGAAGTACGAGGGCAGCATCTCGAACATAGAGATAGAGTGATGGCTCAAGATGCTAGTGATAGATTTTATCTTGATCTGGGATCCGACCGATTACTATGTTCCTATTGCTATAAGCCAGATGCAGGGAGCGACGCATCAGTGGTGGACACTCTATCTCAGAGAGAAGTGGGAGACTGAGGTTTCATTGACTGACTTAGAGGGGGTCTTCTAGGTGGAATTCGTCTCTTTTGGGATGAAGGCAGAGAAGAGGCAGAAGATACTCTTCCTTCAGTAGGGGATCATGTTAGTGAGGGAGTTGTGGATCAAGTTCAAGGATCTCTTTCACTTTCCTTTAGACCTCATTTTGGATGAGGAGTCTCGGGCCAGACATTTAGGGGAGGCACTCCGACATTCTCTTCAGTATGTTGTTACACCCTTCACTCTACTGATATACATGGAAGTCCAGAAGAAGGCCGAAGTGGTGGACATGATACACTTGCTAGGAGGTGTGCCGAGGGAGGGGATCTGGTTGAGCTCGTCAAAGGGGAAGGTTGTCAGTAGTAGGCCTCCATCAACAGTGGCTTCTAGGTTTTAGCCAGTGGGGAGCAGGGCCCAATAGTTACAGTTTCGATATCCCAGTCATCGCCCCTCATTTGTGGGTCTGGGAATGAGATGCTTCATCTGTTGTAGTCTTGGACATCTTTAAAATTAGTTCCAAGACTAAGTGCAGTACAGTGGGGGTGGCCAGGTTCTATTCCCAGCTTAGCAGTAGTAGTTTCCAGCCATGTGTTTTCTACAGCAGCAGTAGGGACATCAAGCTCCCACTCCTCCAAGAGAATATGTTGTAGGAGGAGGCCAGACTAAATATGCTCTTCAGGGGACTCGACCAGGGTCTATCCCAGGAGGTAGATGACAAATGATGGGTAGAGTATCTAGGCATTGACAGTTTCACGCTATAGAGGCAGCAGTTCTAGCATGGAAAAAAGTCATTCGAGGTATGATCAGACTGTTTAACACTCTTTCTTGTACCTCGTTTGATTCAGAAGCTTCACACTCAATTTTTTCACCCAGTCTAGGCAATGATTTGGGTATAAACACATAGAGAATTCTTGTTCCTCGGGTTTTGAGTACTCCAGTGGGAGGTTATACCAGTTTGTCTTATGTTTTCTAGAGATTTAGACTGTTGTTGAGGCCACATTAGTCCATTGGGGGCCATCTTTTTCTACATACGGATCCATATGATGTCATTTTAGTCATATAATGACTCTTCTATATGTGTTTCATTGTCAAATTCGTCTATGAAAGGGTCGTTCTTTCAGATACGGGTGGTATATGTGTAGCTTTTGTCGACAAGCAGGAGTTCTAGGAGGGAAGCCGACAAGTGGAGACCCTCCATTCCTTTTTAGCTAAGCTATTAGTGGAGTCAGCAGATATAGATGTGGTGGATGTCCCAAGGATTTTTAGTAAGTTCATGGAAATCTTCCCTAGAGAGGTTATGACTCTACCCCCTCGACATGATGTTGAGTTTAGGATAGATTTGCAACCCGGTGCCCGTCCGATTTCGATGGATCCCTATCAGATGGCACCTTTTGAGTTGCGGGAGTTATGGATTTAGATTGACGAGCTGATGAATTAGGGTTTTGTTCGACCAATACTGTCACTATGGGGTGCTTCGGTCTTTCTCTAAATGAAGGAATATGGTCAACTCAGGCTATGTATAGACTACCGGAGTCTGAACTAGGTGACGGTCAAGAATATTTACCCCCTCCCGATGATCAATGTCCTTTTTGATAAGTTGAATGGGGCAGGATGGTTCTACAAGATTGATATATGGTTAAGATATCACCCATTGGGAGTGAAAGAGGATGAAATCACAAAGACTTCCTTCAAGTATAGATATGGTCATTTTGAGTTCATGGTATTGTCATTTGGTTTTACAAATTCACCAGTCATGTTCATGGGACTCATGAACTCCCTCTTCCAGAAATATCTATACATGTTCAAAGTCATTTTTATTGAAGACATTTTAATATTCTCAAGATCATAGGAGAATCAATCATAGCATTTGAGAATAGTTTTATAGGTACTCTAATAGCACCATCTCTTGGGGATGTTGTCTAAGGGAATGTTCTAGACATGAGAGGTGAAATTACTTGGACACGTGGAGTCCAAGAAGAGAATAGTTATAGACCCATTTAAGTTCAAAGAGGTTGTGTCTTCAGAATCACCCAATAATGTGGTAGAGGTCCGTAGTTTCCTAGTTTTAGTAGGTTACTACCGGATATTCTTGCCCAACTTCTCTCGATTTGTAGCACCTTTGACAACCTTGACTAAGAAACTAGAGGCTTTTGTATTGAGTGAGTAGTTTCAGGTAGCCTCCAGTTATCTGAAAGGGAAATTGATTAATTACCCATTGCTGAGGTTTCTAGAAGAAGAGGTGATGTTTGATTTGTTCTATAATACTTTAGGCCAAGGCTTGGGGTGTCTACTAGTATAAAATTATGGGGTGATCTCTTGAGGGTCTAGGATGTTATGTCCCCAAGAGCATAACTATGCCACCCATGATCTGTAGTTTATATTGATCTTGTCCGTACTAATGTTTTGGTGGAATTACCTCATTGGGAAATACTTCATGGTCTTCAGAGATCACAAAATCTTGAGGTATAACTTCTCCCAGTGGGACATGAACTTGAGATAGTGGAGGTGGATGGAGTTTTTTTAGGACTATGAAATTGAAATTTTCTACACCTCAGGAAATGGGAATGTGGTAGAAAATGATTTGTGTAGGAGGTCATAGAAGGATGTGGTTCCTAAATCGATTGATGTTTGGAAAGTGATGGAGGAGTTAGTTTCCCTACTCCTAGATGAAAGGGTAGAGGATAAAAGAAGTTGTACTTTCAAGATTATAGTGTATTCCTCTCTGTTGAAGTAGTTGGAGTAGTCTTAGTGGGGTGAATTAGAGGCTAAAGTGATGCATGATTGTGTTATCTAGGGTGATGCTCTGGGAGGATGGTTGGAAGATGGGAATAACCCAATGATATTTCATGGAAAGTTGTTCATCCTGGTGGAAATGCACAAGAGAGTTCTTGGTGAGTTGTACAACACACCCCTGGTGGTACACCCATGAGTTTCCATAATGTATTGAGGTTTGAGGGGTCAATTTTGGTGGCCTGGGGTGATGTGGGTAGTGGTATATTTTGTGGAAAATTTCCTCATGTGTCAGTAGGTGATGTATGAAAACTACATCCCAGGATGTCTGTTACAACCTTTTGATGTCCCTGAGTTGAAGTGGGATGACATCTCGATGGATTTATTCATGGTACTACCTTGAGTTCGAATGGTTGTGATGATATCTAGATAGTGGTTGACCGACTAACAAAATCATCTCACTTCCGGGAAATCAACGAGTTGAGTGTGGTAGTTTCCATAACATAGAGGTACATGGATGAGGTGGTGCAGTTGCATTGTGTTCTAAGGTCCATAGTCTTGGATTGGGATACCTAGTTTACCTCATGGGTTTGAAAATTATTGTAACATGATTTTGGCACCCAGTTATGCCTCATCACTACTTTCCACCCCTAGATAGTTGGGAAAATAGAGTTGACCATCCAGAAGTTGGAGGATATGCTACATGAATGTGTTTTGGTCTTTGGGGGATTGTGGGTACGAAACATTCCACTATTAGAGTTTTCTTACAAAATTAGATATCACTCTACCATTGGCATGGCTCTATTCGAAGCCTTGTATGGGAGGATGTGTCGCTCACCCGTGTGCTGCGCAGAGGTAGGGGATGTTGGTGTTCTTATCCTGGAGGTATTATAGAGCACGATGAAGAAGTTTTAGTTTATACGGGAGAGGATGAAGGCATACCAGGACTGACAGAAGTTGTATTCTGATCATAGGAGGAGACCCTTGGAGTTCGAGGTCGGGGAACACATGTTCTTGAAGGTATCCCATTGGAAAGGGAAATCGAGGTTCTATAGGGGGAGTAAGAATTCTCCCAGGTTCCTTGGATCCTTCGAGGTGCAGTGGAAGGTCAGTGAAGTGGCTTATCAGCTGGCGCTACCAATGCTGCTACAGAGGTTTCAAGATGTCTTCCATGTCTCTCAGCTCCATCGGTATCTACATGATGATCTGCACGTCCTCTACTTGGGGAAGATAGATATAGAGAATGAAATGACATTTGTAGAGTGACCACTGAGGATCGAGGATCGTGAGATGAAGGTTCTTTTTTAATGAACCATTACCATAGAAATTGTGTTATGGAGGAATAGTGGCCGCAAGGAGGGTACCTGGGAACAAGATACATAGATGTGCGCCCGGTACCTAGAGCTGTTTTGAGTTTTGTTATGTTTTGTTTCATACTATATTGTGATGTATTGATTGACCTTTCTAATTATGAAATGTGTTTTTTTCCATATTCTTTGAATGTGTGTGAAGAGTCTTGACTATGGGGAGGGGAGGACCTGATCCCTAATCAAGACGCATTAAGGTGGATGTGATTAAACTCATACATGCAATTCAGTGCCGCCCAAAGAGGATAGTATCATTACATGGAGTAAGGGGATCCCAAATCAATATAACTAGATGGTGTGACCTTTGTATGTTTGTGTGGTTACTTGAGGGATAAGTGTTCCAAGATGTTGAGGAGGTTTACTCTGGAGAGGTATCTTCAATGTGGTTTTTCGGACCCCTCTCTTTTCTTCAAGTCTAGTTTCAATTATTGAGGATGATAATAGTTTTATAGGTATTTGATTTAACAGATTGACCCTTCTAGTCTATTACATTGCCATGTTTCTGGTGTTTGGGGTGTTACTCATTAAGGAGTTTTCCAAAAACTCGGTTCCATTGAAACGGTGGCAGCAGGATAGTGGCACTGTGACGGTGGCACCCATCATGTAAACAATGTGATGGTGGCACCGATCATAGTAGCACCATGAAGGTGGCCCAAGTCAGGGTACCACCATCAATGTGGCACCAGTCACAGCAGCAATGTGAGGCTGGAACCTTAGCGGTCACACCATCGCGGTCGCCAACCAAAATTGTGGTACTGCTTATGGTGTTCCACCAAACTGGTGGCACCATTATGGTGGCACCGTTACTATGTCTCACCAAACAGTAACCCACCCTTTTTTTCCAGTTTCTGACTTTTTCCAGTTCCACTCCCGTAATGTTTTTATTAATGTAAAAGTGTTTTAATACCCCTTTAAAATTCATTTAAATCCCATAAAAGATACTTAAAATCCTCCCAAGAGTTTGGAAACACTTGGGATTACCAAATAATGTGCCTTTTTCTTTAGTGTGGCCCCTTTTTCCTATACTTTCCATTTCCCCCACTATTATACGTCTTCCTCTATTTAAAGGAAACCCTTTAACTCAAATCCATTATGGCCACCTCTACGATGAGAAAATTACAATTCATTCCATCCTGTGTGACTATCAAACTGTGTGGTGAAACCACAATCTGCCTTTTAATTCATTCAATATTTCATATCCCGTAACACTAGGATCTCACCTTTTATCACACGAGGATTCTTTCTTCTTCATGGATTATCTCTTTTCCTTTCCTTGGTGTGTTTGGAGTCCCCCTTCCTGAGACTAGTGGTGTGCCTGATATCGAGCCTTTTTTGATCAATCTTGAAGTCCTCAGAGTTTCTCCACTACAAGTCATGCATCCCCAGTTCTTGGTGCGTGGAGAAAAACTTTGATCGTTGATCTTACAGGTAGGGTCCTTTCTTCTTCTTTCTTTACTATGTATCATGCAGGGTGGGTATGATAATGTTTCCTTCAATGATGGATGAAACCAAACTATAACGAAGATAATAAATAGTTTTTAAAGAATGAAGGGGTGGGTTTTATGCTGCTATTGTACTCTTTAATCTTCGCTTATATGTCATGAATTTTATGGGCTTATGTCTACTGAAAATAGTGGTTGTTGGTGGTATTTCCTTTCGCACTATTGAACTCTTATATTATGTGATGATTTAATGGTTGTAACATTAAAATAGTTAATCACATAAACTCGAATGATTAAATGGATATCCAGTGAACAAAAATCTTGGTGTGATCACCCCAGTTAACCAAATGGAAAGAAGGCACATAATGAATGGTGTGTTTGAATATGAAAACTCTCTTGCTCTGTCTTGGTGATATGTTTGGTTGTTCATATTGATGCTTGTGGGGTGACGTGGATGGGAATGGGATCCCTTATTGTGTAGTTGTTGGTTTGTGGATCTGAGGCCATATGGGGCTATATGATGGGGCGTGGTTTGGTTCTAGTACTTCAAGGGATCTCACAGACCCCTTTTGTTATTGTGACATTACAATAGAACTAGGTGTGAATGCTTAAATAGCTGCTTGACTATTTTTTCATTCCTTGCCTTATGGCTATGTCTGTAAATATCCCAATAGTGAATAATTTTTTAAATGGAATAACTTGAATATGATAACAAGAATGGGATTAATGGGGAATTTTGTTCTGGGAATGTGTTGTGCCTTAGTTGTGGCTATTGTGCTTTCAATGAAAGAATTGTAATGAGGGTGTTTGTGTATGAGCTGATTTTGGAACCCCTAGGTTGGGATGAGTCATTTTGTACATTTATGTATAATTTATTTCTTATGTTTCTTATTCGAGCCCCACCCAAGTTGAAATATTCATGCCAAACACCCCCATTTTATGGGGGAGGGTGTTTTTTCCAGCACTCCTATAAGTGTCTGGTTATTAGCTCCTTTTGTGCTCCTTTTCTCGAGTAGCACAAGACTCTTAGGGTAGGTTGTGATGGCCTGAGGTCCATTATAGACCAAGATTATTAGGGAATGGTGTGTTGTGGTGGTTGGCCTAGGTGTGTGTGGGTAAGTTGTTCCCCAAGTCTTTTCAGGATAAGGCATAGGTGTCTTCAGGCATGGAAATAGTTGTTTGGGCCCAACTGTCTTTGGGTGTGGTGATAGTTGTTCTAGCCCAGGTGTCTATGGGCATAGTTACGGGTGGTTGTGGTGTCCAAGGTGTTTGCGGGCGTAGCGGTGTCTGTGGAGGCCCAAAAGTTTGTTGTTGGGGTGGCACTGGGACTGCGGCGAGAATGGAGGGAGAGGTCTGACGCATAAGATGCCTTCAATAACCATTGGAAAAGTGGTTGAAGGTACCCAAACATCAATCTGTTAATAATATTACATTACTTGACTTGCGTTATTTGGGGAGTGTGCCTTGGTGAGGTTTGGGTGGATAATTTCCTTGCTAGGTACTTTGGTTGTATTCTTTTATCATGGGTCATTAGAATGCATCTACACTTGTGCAGAAGAGATTTTGGTTTTCCCTGCATATTATACCTATATACTCACCCTACATATATAAAATTTATTCTAGGCTTTTATGAGGACTTCTAGGACCATGTTAGACCCTATTAGCTCAGACGTTGGGACCATTGATGTTGCTTCTTTTCTTTTCTTTTGGTACTTCCCTTTGGAGTTTTCTTGTACTTTGTAGAATGTTATCTGGAACATGCATATGTGAATGGATTTTACGTTTTACATTACTTCTACTATAATTTTTTTAGTTGTTTGGGTTTTTAACATCGTATCTCCTGATCCTACTAAATAAAAATATTAATTCCTTCTATATTACATGTGATTCTATACCCTTGGTGCTAGTCACCACTTCGGGGCCTATTGAAGGTGGGACTCAGGGGTCATTATCTATCCTTTGACTTGAGGAAGGATAGGACTAGTATTTTTCTATCCCTCCTCCCATCTTGGTGAAGGTGGGTTGTGACAGAAGTGCATTGGGAATTAAGATATGGAAAACATTATTTTATTGTGAATTAATGAATGAGGTAGGTAGTGTTATTCGGTTGAATGACCACTAAGTCTTATTGGGGTAAATTTATTAATGTAGGGATGTTATATGATACCCCATTCTTATGAGTTAAAACTTTTGGAAGGTGTTTAAATTTTCAATTAATGGATGGGTCATGTTTTGATCAGTGATTCTAAATAGAATTCCAAGATTTGTAAATCATTAAAGTGATTCCTTTGTACAATGAATTATGATTATAGTGTTGCGCATGTGATTGGGTGATCCATGGAGGATTCAGGTTATGTTTTAATTGTTTTGAATATCTATGGATATAGTGCATGGATTAGTGTGCATAGTTTAGAAGAATATGTAATGAAATCTAATGATCCAGGAGTTTTCAGTTCATTTTGTAAAGTGAATTGTTCTATTTTAGGATTAACACGTAGTTTTTAGGAAACCATGAAGGTATCTGTTTAAATTTTTTTACTCAATTTATACTTGTGTTCCTGGCATATAGTTTTTCCCTAGTTATTGTAAAACCACGTAAATTATCATAAAGGTGTTTTCATGGTCAGTTCATGATTTAAAAAACCATATAGACCAAAGATGTGCTTTCTTTCTTTGGATGATGAGGGCTTCATAGTTATCACATAATTTTTCCAACCTTGTGGAAAAACCATGTGGCTCATTTAATGTGGTAAAAGTATAGTTTTACCTCCAAATATTTTAAGAGGTTATCAATCTCTTCCCTCTCCCATCTCCCACACATGACTAAGGGGATCCTCCCCATTTGGTCTCCTATTCCCCCTTGGTTTGGGTGCTTTTAAAAGTATCTTCTTGGGGATTTGAGGTAAATCTTTTAATTCATAAACCCATATTTCCCTTCTTCTCCTGCACATTCTACCTTTTGGTTTCACAATTTAGTGAATCAATTTATATTAAATAGAATCATGTTGAAATTGACCAAGCATCATGGGGCAGTCATACAGGTTAAATAAATAAGATCCCATGAAAATATATTCTAGTTATCGCAACCTATTTTGATAGAGGTAAGACATCATGGTAAATTTTAATGGGTTTTATTAAATTAAATTTAAATTCCTCTTATTTTGGTTCTGTTGGTTAGGTATTTTCATAGATAGAGGTTGGAGGTATGTCGTCATTTGTTGGTGATAAGTTCGTCATGGTTTTGACGTGACAGGATTGATTGATGGGAATTAAGGAACTATGCCTATCTGGATAAAATAGTCCATTTAATTATAATTTATTTTTAATGACTAATTAATTAAAATATGGTTATAATTAATTATTTATGGTGGATTGGTTGTTATATAGAACCATATATAGATTAAATGAACTAGATGGGATTGGATGGGCCTTGGAAACAACAATCGAGTCTTGAAGATAAATTGGAAAATATTATGTAAAAGGTCAGTGCTCCATGGTACTTACACTACGACTTTTGTATAGTGCTTATATTCATGTGGGTATAATGACTCTCCATTAGGGAGATGATGTCATTCTTATTAATATTTTAAACTAAATATAAGTGTTTTATTTAACAAAAATGTTTAGATGAAATAAATTCATAGAATTGGACAATGTGTCAAGGGGGCCATTTGATCCTCATGCACTAGATGGTTGCCTCTACCATTGATGTTTGGGTCCTTGATGATAAATTTTAACTAATGGACAAGTGTAGTAGCTATGTTATAACTTCAGATATAGGGGATAGTTGAATACTTCTCTCCCAGTAGGATGTGACTTTGATGTGAGTTGACCATGTAGAAACTTGGTGGTTGGGTTATGTGTCAGGATTGACCTAATGGTGATAGAGATATTGAGATAGGCTTGTAATAAATCACTCTATATATGTTACAATTACTTGAACATTGAGGCCTATGAGTCTCGATGATGAAGTTGATGATACAGAGGGACTTGATGTCCTTCGAGTGTTTGTGTTATGATTGAAAAGCCAAATATGACTGAGGATTCTGAATGGGATGACTTTGTTATATTTATGATCTAGGGGACCCATGATGGTACACCTTGAGAGATAACCATGAGTGGGAATTTATGGGATTTGATAGATATGACTATGGGGAGTCTGAATCTCATACCCAGTTGGTTGGTCATATAGACATCTACATCTTCGTTTTCTTTTGATGTAAGATATTACATATTCCATATTTAATTTTAATAAATAGATCGAAACTCCAATAGGTGATTCTAGATGAAATGATTATAAAGAATTATTCACCATATCAAAAACACCCAAAGGGGTGGTTTTTTGATATGTTTATAGGGATGATTCCCTAGATAATAAAATTCACTTCGGGTAGGAAAGTGATTATTGTTGAATCATCCACATAGTTAGGGATTAGTTATGTTTAGGAGGTTGTGAATTTTGAGATGGATATGTATTGGGGTTCCACATAGTTGGAAGTAGTATATGGTTGGGTTTCCATGGAGTTGGAGATAGGATTATGAGGTGGGTCATTATGTGTTCTTCTGGTGGGGTATTTAAGTGGGGGATTAAGGCCTATGGTCTACTGGGGGTCTGCTATAAACTGAGACCTTTCATGTTTGGTATATCTGGGTGAGCTTGGCTATAGGTTTTTTATACTATTAGTATATGAGTGGACAAGAAAACTCCCAAAGGGGGGAGATTTTTATGACTTTGCAAAGTAAAATATGGGAGGTTTTTTATACATGTTTGGAAGAGTGAACCCGATGTGTGGTTGGGTGATAATTGTTGGCACAATTTACCAATGTACTCAAAGGAACTCCAACATTATCATAATATAGGAATGGTTTATTTGGGTCATAGAACCAAGGATCAAATATGGTTTATTTTATTAATTTATTTTTGTTGATCATGTTACATTCACATATCGCAACATATGATGGTTAGAAAAGGACATGTTATTGGGGACATATGGAGTTTTGTACTCACACCCTTCTCATAATACCAGTGCACCTGTGTAAAAAAGAAAAAATTCACTTTATTTCATGAACAGTTTGGTCCGAGGATTGGTGTTTGATTTAGTTGGATGGATTAGATGGGTACATGAAGCTAAAAATGAGGTATGTCTCAAGGATGTCACATATCCTATGTATTTTCATTATAATTTATTATGGTATACATGTGGAACTATTGTAGTGGGCATTTAGTGTTTGTATGGAATGGTTTTTTGGGCCCTTATGGAAGTACCTTTTTTATTCAGTTATGTTATATATACTAATTTCATTTTCATTTAATTTTAAATTGATGATGATAGGTTATTTTATATTTATTGTGGACTAGGTTATAGGGGTATAATAACCCTATAGTGTCACCTTGTCCCCCACTAATAGTCGAAATATTCTCTTGTATGGGGAGGTGTACCTAAGGTTTGTAGCAACTATCAGTCTAGGCTTTGGTCAATGGATTGGGGTGGTAGGACATCACATACATGGAAATATTGTTCTAACCACTTCATGACCACTAAAAGTAGTCATTCATTGGGTACATATAATGTTAATTTGAGTGTTTAAAATAGATTAAAAAAATATTGTAAAAAAGTAGACATTTATATGTAATAATGATCAAATTTTTATTACGTTATACATAAAAACTATTATCATACTCTTTGTGTTTTTTCATCTACTAGTTTTTACCATTTATTTTCACAAGCCTACTTCTATAGAACATGATTTGGGATGGAAGTGGTGTTTGATATTGATTCATCATTTTTCATATAATCAATGAAAATAATTATATATTTTTTTATATTGCATAAAATTATTAAAAATGATTGAAATTACTAACCACCAATCCTTAATTTTATTAGCGATATGTTGGTTTGGATTCACAATGCTTATTTTGAACACTAATTTTTTGTTTCAAAAATTAAAAAACATTAATCAATTTGTATTATACATGTAATTTCTAGTAAAACATTAATAATTATAATGTACTTTGAATTGATTCATCCTCACAATGACCAATGAAAACATTCCATGTTTATTGGTTTTTTGTGTGGGATTATATATGTGGTAGATGGGGATGATGCTTCAAAATAATTGTTTGAATGTATCTATGGGACTCCCTAGTGAGTTAAAAATTTCATTTGATAATCATTTAATAAAAATCCACTCTATAATGGATAATGAAGAGTAAATCAATGTTTCATTGTTTTTTATTAAAATATAGAAAATATGTGATAACTTTACCATAATATCTTCCCAAATTAGTTCCTCCATCACATACATAACATTATTCCATGATTTTATATCAATCGACATAGATATTTGAATGGTGACCACAATGTTAATAACAGAAATGGACTTGTTGGTGTCAACCAGATGATCGAGTTCATTCCATCCAACCTATAATTTTAGGAATTTTCATATCACCTTAATAATTTTTGTTAATAATGTCATGCTATTATGATATTATTTTTTATCAGACATAGGTTTTTCATCTTCTACCATTTCCACAGTTTTAACATTTTCAATATGTTCTTACTGAAAATAAGTAGCATCATATTGTGGAGAAACCTATTGTTCCTCGTGGTTTGGTGCATCAACATGTGAAGAATCAATTATTTGTATAAGTAGTTGACCATGAATTTTATATTATTTAAATTCATGAGTTAACACATAATATTATGAGGTAACATGTTGTGAATTATAAAAAACGTTAAATTGATTATTATACTACATTTTTCTATTTAGAATTTGGAAGTAATGTACCCCTATATCGAGTATCAAAATCCCCTCATTGCGGTCCCCTCTGAAATATAGGATTCTTTTTATAATTCTACCATCATAAAGTAACTATGAAAACCAAAATAAAGGGTCATCCTCAATGTAATATTATTTTGACCCCACAGTGTTTTTTTTCAATAACAGGATAAATGAAAAAAATTATTAATAGGATCTAGGATATAAAATACTTTTAATTCCAATGACTCTATTATGAAAGGATCATCCATGTACCCTTCCTTACTAAAATGTACTTTCAAGAATCCTAATTCTTTGATTTTAATTACACTCCTATTATCAAACCATTTTTTACAAGAAATTGGGACATGTAATTTTCTATAATCTTACTCTCCTATTTATTCAATGATTTTAAAGTATAACATATTCACAGGAATTGGATTTCTATCCTTAGTACCAGATACTTGTATTGCTTTCGTCAAAAGGAAAACTCCACTATTTTTAATCATATGGTTTCCATCATCTTCTAATATATATAATTTATAAATATTAATTACCTAACCATTTTAAGATAATAAATTCACAATTGGGGAACTATCTAGCAATCTAAGTTATTCTAAAATAGTACTTTTATTTTTAGACAAATCCTTTAAAATATGGTTTGAAAGCATCCTCTAAAATATCAATTATTAGTATTTGATATCTGTATTTTTGTGCATGATGGATAAAAAATACAAATAATTACAATGGGTTTAAATATATAGTGAAACCAATACAAAATATATAAAACATAATGGTGAGGATGCTCCCACCTATTAATGTTAATTGTAACAACCTCACTACTAAAAATATATACACCCACAAGGTTCCGACTTTGATATTATTTTGGGAGACCACTATTATCCACATTTCATATGTAGTTAGTAAAAAATTCAATGACTTCCTTAATAATATATTTCTACACAATAAAACCTTCTATGAAAATTTAATTTTTGACATTCCCATTAAAAATATTCTTAGACCATTCAATGGGGTATATCCATATATAATGAATAAGGCCACATATTTGTATCTCTCTAACTAATTGATCCATCAAGTGAACCACCATTTAAATTAATGAATGTGAGAATAGTATCAATAATTCACATAATATCATAGAAAGTTTCTTTTCCTAAGATGGAATCTTTTTTATGTATATAAATTTACTTCTTATATCCTTGAAAAAGAACAACACTTAGTTAATGTGTGTCATAAATTTTTAATTTGAATGTAATGTAAAGCAACATGTATTAAAAATTACATCAAAAAATAAAATTCATTTGATTTTAGGCCCTTTAACTTCAAATAAATCACTAATATGGTATTCTTAGTGTTTTATAAAAGTAGATCTGGAAACTTTACATCCTCCAGTAAGCTACAAAACAGATATCTCTATTACTTTGAAAGAGTGTGATTTTGTAAGAAGAAAAGTCCACCATTAAACATTCACTAGTGAAAAATATTCCTTTTTTCCATGTCAATCATGATCAACCTAGACTTAATTTCATCCTTCATTTTTATCAGGTGCATTTAGTAACATTCCAATAACACCATCACATATATTATTTCTACATAATTAACATCAAGAAATTATCTGATGTACAAAAACCCCCAACGTGACCATTCAAAGAAACTATCATATATATCTAACCAGTTTCTATAAATTTTTTAAGGGGTTTACCAAAATCAATGACAAAATCATTTACATTCCTAAAACTTCAGTCATCTATTAGTGTAAAAAGGGTTGTACGATCTTCTAAATTCTCATAACATATTTTAATACAGGATTGGTATTTATGAAATAAATGTAAAAATTAGAATTGTCCTCGAAAAATAGAATTAGAATAATGTATTAACCTTACTAGGTGTGTACCTTCCTAAAAAATTGGACATTATTGAATTTCATAACTACTATATCGTGAAAAATTTCCATATGTAGGAAAGTTAGTACTAATCCCTTAAAAATTGATATCAATGTGAAATATTAATTTCTAATTAAATAAAATAGTGTAACACCTAAACACCACATGAATTTCAGATCTTTGATCAGTGGATCCAAATAAACATCAATATCACTACCTGGAAATTTTCATCCTGATATAATAAGATAAAACAGAATGTACTTTTTCCTCATGCATAAATAGAGTGGAAAGTTATAACATTCAAAAATAACTGAACATGTACTATGTGTGATAATTTATACCCTAAAAGGAAGAATTTCATTTGTAGATAGAACATGATAGAGGTTTCTCAGCTCATTTTTAAATTGTGTATACTCATAACCATTTTTTCCCTTAAGGAGATTATGGGTGATGAATTTTAACATAATAAATTCTTATATTTTTATACCATCTGAATTTCCATTCATCCTCACTAATATATGGGTTCCTAAACCTTGGAATGATTGAGATGTTCCATAAAACTTTTGAAGGATTTGATTCATCTTTATTATATCGAGACACACCACACTTAGTCGATTTTTAATTGATTCATGGTCCTTATGAAATGATATAAATTCAATTACATAGGCATGTATTCCTTGATAGATCAAACCCATTGAACATTGAATTCATTTTGCAATATATTTTTGGCATGGATGAACATTATCTTCTGGTAATATATCATTCAAGAGAGAAATTATTTTCATAAATATGGTGTCACTCCATATTTTTTCCACTTTAAATTTATATAGCTTCTGTATAGCAGATAATATTGTATATTTCTTTAAACTAGTAAACAATGGTGTATTTTCATAGCACTTTAACATCTCAAACATCTTTAGACAATAATGGAGGTCATATTCAACTATCACTTTTATTTCATCAATATGATCATCATCATCGTTTTCAGTTGTGATAATATTCACAATACAATATCCATAATTTTTCACACTTGTGATCACATTAGACGATCCATAAACTGAAGTGTTATCTCTGTCACTAATTATATTTAGTTATTTTCCATGTTTAGTCCAACATTAATAACATTGATTTATTCCATGATAGATCAAGTGTTCTTTCAACTCCTCCAGATTAATTTATCTTGAATAAAAACAAAATAAACTCAAATAGAATATTTTAGATGGCTCATATGCATGATATTTTGAAAACATAATGAACTCTTTCACCCCATCAATCGATATTCAATTATTATCTATCCTATTTAATTCAATAATATTAATATTTCATAAAAAATACATATAAGATATGACCTTATAATACTAATAGTGTATT
This sequence comes from Viscum album, assembly GCA_963277665.1. Lineage (NCBI taxonomy): Eukaryota > Viridiplantae > Streptophyta > Magnoliopsida > Santalales > Viscaceae > Viscum > Viscum album. The sequence continues at coordinate 914,190,730 of OY728138.1, read as the reverse complement.
CATCAAATAAACACACATATAGTCTTCATATTTCATATAAGTTGACATTGCATCAACAACTTGTTATCATATATAAGGACAAATAATTATATGAATATAAATTATAATAAAACTTATTTTTTTGTTTCTAGAAGTTAGATACATAAATCAATATATTTTTTTAAATGGATTCATAGTGGGAGAAAACTAACTCCCTATCACTATTAATGTGCACAAGAAACTTAGTGATATCAAAAATTGGATAAATATTCAAATATATATAATAATATTTAACTATCAAAGCATATATCATAACAAATTGATTATTTTTATCATTATTTGTAAATTATTTTAATCAATGTAATAACATCGATTAGTGTTTTTAAATTTGAAAATTTATAATGACCCAATCAAACATTATATTATAAAAAATGATTATTAGAATAATGGAACATAACTATCTCAAACCAAATGAAGTCGTAAGTAAAAAAATAAATGATGTTAGAAAACATTTCCTATACACAATCCTAAAACCACCAAGAACCCACCATTCTGGACTTATATGGGGTCCATCATGCTATATTGGGCAATAGGTTAAGAAGTGTACACAAACATCCGATTTTATTTATTCATGTTTAATTTTTTTAATGGGATATGGTTATTTTAAATGTACATAATTATATAATGTTAGTGGATAAGTTTATTTTGTTTTATTTTCATGTCCTCTCTACTTTACCCTGTATTTAATTTATCTTGGAATGATTTGTTTTTAATGGTATTATTTTTTTATCATTTTAAAAAGGGGGAGAATTTTTTTGACCCTGGGTTATGTTTTGAAATAATAAAAAAGGATTTGATTTTATAGGAGATTTTTTTTTTGATTTTTATGTATTTCAAACCATCGAACCATGTGTTTTAATTTTTTAGTTTATTGTTGTTATAAAATATGAAATATATTTTCTTATTCTATTGAAATTATAATAGGGGATATATTGTTTTTATATTATTAGAATTTTATATTTTGTTATGTGTTTTAATATATACAATAATTAATAATGTTATAAATGGTTAATTCTTTAGTTTTAGAAAATTTAATTTACTGTTTATTCTACCTTATATACGTGTTTTTTAAATTCTTTTTTTCACAAAATAGAGATGGAATTAGTAAAATCATGGAACTCAACACCATGAGACACCCTCACATTGCAACTATGAGACACAAATGAAAAGAAACCATTATAACTTGTTTGAAATCTCAAACAAGAACTTGAAAAGGTTTTTGGAGAACCTAAAGGTATAGTGATGACCTAGGGTCATAGTTATAAAGGGTTGTGATGATGGGATAGAAAAAATCTATTGCTATAGTTATTAGAAAAATCACCAAGGGATTACATGATGGGGTTATGGAGAGGAGTGGTTGTAGAGGTTACTGAGAAGAGTGTAGGGAGGAGTTGTAGATAGGAAGAAAAATAAAAAAATGATAAAAATTATGCAATATCGATTAAAAATAAGTAAAAATTGACCAACATGTCTTTGGTCGATGGTTGATTCAGCAAATGAGTTTGAAGGAGGAGGAAGTAAGGTCTACCTTCTCCCAAAGCTTCAATGTTGTGAGGAAATACAATCTCTATAAGTGTTATTTTAAAATACTGAAAAAGGTTTTATCAGTTCTAGTAAAAAAGAAGTCAAAATACACATATTCATCAATGCTAAATTGAAAATAACATTTTATCATTGATAAATTTTGCACTGAAAAATGGGTGTTCTGCTTAAGTGTATGTACAAATGACCATTACATGAGTGAGAGACTACCTTAATGCTAGGTTGGTTTACCATTACGTGAGGACATGTTACACTTTATCAATACTAATTTATAGCTTTATGAGCACTAAATTTAGTGATGAAAAAATATGGATTTATCAGTACTAGATTTAGCACTAATAACATCTAAATTATCATTCATAAAGTATAGGTTTATCAAGTCATGATTTGGTGATGATAAATTCGAAATTTTGGGCTGATAAATAATAGTTCAGTAAAATCAAAAAAAAAAATAATTTCAATAATTATTAATTATATAAATATGAATATAAAAAATAATAAATTACCTTATAAAAAAAAATTTCAAATTTAAATAAATTAATATTATTAAATGATATTAAATATGTAAATTAAATAAATATTAAATATGAATAAATTATATATATTTCAAAAATAATATAAATGAATAAATTTTAAAAATATAAAATGAATAAATTTTAATAATATTATTTAAATAAATCATATTTATAATTAGAAACTAATTAAAATTGAATAAATTATATATTTATTTTGATTTGGATAACTAAATTAAATTAGAATAAATAAATATTATCTATGTAAATTACTAAAATATTAAAAATATGAAATATAAATAAATAATTAATTATAAATAAATATTTTAAATGAATAAATTACAGAAATTTTAAAAGAATAAATCTAAAAATCATTAAATTAAAAAAAAATATTAAAAGTGAATAGTTATTTAAAATAATTAGATAATAAAAATGAATAAATTGAAGAACATTAGAATAATAAAACAATAATTTTAATTATATAAATTAATTAAATATTATATATGAATAAGTATTAAAATAAAAATATAAAAATATAAAAAATGACATTTAAAAATAAGAAATATATAATAAAGTAATAATTAACAATGAATGGATAATGATTATATATATATTTAAATACAAATATAAAAAAATAAAAATGAATAAATATTAATTACATAAATTACATACAATTTGAAAATTATTGAATATTAATATTTAAAAAGGAATAAATTACTATAAAAACATACATTACAAAAACATTAAATGTTTAAATATTAAAAATGATTAAATATTTAAAATGAATAAATTATAAAAGATATTAAAAATTGAGACATTTTAAAAAACAATAAATAATATTAAATGAATAAATGATAAAAATAAATAAAATTTATTAATTAAAAAGGAATTAATTTCAAAAAAATATTAAAAAAATAAAAAATACTTATTATATTAGTTAAAAAATTTAAAATATAAATAAATATTAAAATTTTAATGAATGAATATTAAAAATTATATTTAAATACAAAATATTCCCAAAAAATTACTAATTAAAAAGAATAAATAAGAATTTTTTAAGGATTTAATTTAAAGGAACTAATATGTAAATAAATAAACAGTGATTATTTAAATTAGAAACATATTATAAAATTAAATATTTTAATTAAAAATATATAAATAAATGTCATAAAATAAAAAAATGAAAAAATATTAAATATATAAATATAATTTCATTAATTACATTTGAAAAAACAAATGGCATTTTTAGTAATTATATGTATGTTTATATATTTATATATATACAATAAAATGGTATATGAAAACAAATGAATTATTTAATTATATAGTGATATATTCATATACATATACACAGACATGCACATTACATACAAACACATACACACAAACATACACATAGACTTACACATATATACATAAACATACATACTTATACATGTATATACACATATATTCACATACACAGACATTAAACATACACACACACAAATGTAAGTTAACACACACATAGTACATATACATACACATACTACATAAACATACACATACATAAATGCATATACAAACAAACATATATATCCACATGCAACATATTTTGTCACACCCTTTGTCATTGAAGTAAAAATTATATTAATTATATTTAATTAATTTTGTTTTAATTTAATTTTTGTTAAGTCTAGAGCTTTGTATTTTAAGATTTTTAGAGTCGTTGTTTCGTAGGGTTTTCGCATGGTATATATAAATTGTTCAAATAAACCTTCATTATCATTCTCTAGGAACATGGATTTATGACAAACCATGCGATTTACACTTATGTGAGGTCTTTGTAAATCAATTTTTAATAGGCATGGTGAGTTTGCACAGATACTGAATTTCTAGGGGAGACCCTGTGGGGTTACCTTTTTATGGAGATTTTATAGAACCCAAGTAGCACATAATTATGATTAACCAATCAATAATCATGTGATAGTTTTCTATAATTTAATTGATCCATTATACAAGGTTGGTTCATTGTTTACCAAATTGTGCAGTAGTTATGTGAGCTACCCAATTTTATAAAAAAAATTAATTCCAAAACAATACCTATTTTATTTAAATGGGTGAAACATACCTCCTATTCCCCTATTAGTTATTACAATATAAGTACATGTTAGGGAAATCAACTTATCATCTCTACATGATATTGAACCTCCTCCACCTTGTTTCTGATTTCTCATGGCAATCCTCTCCCTTTCCCCTTGTCTCTTCCTTCTCCTTCTTCCTCTTTAATTCTATTGTGATTTATTTATATTCCATGACTACTAGGGACTTCTCAAATCATATATAGGGTTTTGGGTCCTTATTTACTAGGGGTTCTAATTATTAGGTCTTGCTCGATGTTCATTTAGGATTGTTTGAGCATTCATCTTATTAGGTGATGACTTCTAACTTGGTTATCATTGAACCTAGGTAAGTTCTTTCGTGTGTTTCCTTAATTTGGAATTTCATTTAATGTTTTGTGTTTCAAAATTCTTTATTTATAAATTTATACCTATTTATTATTTCAAAAATGTATTTGTTAATCGTTTTAATGGATTTTTTCTATTGGCCTATGTTTTTTACATATAATTTCATGTGGTACTTGAACATAAATGTATATATATAATGTTGACTTTTTTAAATAAAAAAGGATGTATGGAGGAATTTGAACCCATTTGGGCTGTGAAATAAATTTAAAAGTGGTGATTTATAACTTTTATGAGTTCTAATGAAAAGAAATACAGTTTTTTATTGGATTTTTAAATGTCTTTTGATGAATTATTTTAGTGTATGTTTTAGAAATGTATTTCAATGGATTGGTATTAAATATTTTTTTAAATATAATTTTAAATGAATTTAAAATACTTAGACTTCCAATTAATTTTTAATTAAGGACCCTACAGAACTTTTGAAGGGTTTTCAATGGTGAAGGTGTGTGAAATCCTCTTGATCCCCTTGTTGAACTGTGACCCATGAGGGGGATATTATTTATTAATGTGATATGGAGTGTAGTCGAAGGTGAATTATGATTAATATATGTGACATGGACATTGTGAATGGGGTTGTTTTTTATAAGGTCATTTGAGGTGAGGAGAGATTTAATATTTTGATTATATGACTTTTATTATTGCTTACCACATATTTCTTGATTTCATGGGGATCCTAGGCATCATAGAGGGAGATGATATTAATTTCCATCTTTTCCAAATTTTATATACTAGACCCATTATAATACTATAGGCTATAGTAAAGTTCCATCATAAGGAAAATTTTGGTCATCTAGTTGGTTATAGACTTAGGAATTCATCGCTTGGCCAGTAGATTGTTACAACTCAATTATGTCTTGGGTCACCTCACAAGATGTTTGTAAATTTCTCATGATTACTTTATAATTCTTCATAGTTAAATTTCATTCATTGCATTCTCGAGTTATACTGGAAACTATGACATCATGCCTTGTTTTTCTTTCTTGGTAATGCACTTCCCGGTTGTTGTACTTTTATTATTCTTATTTATTTTGATTCTTAATTTATATTATTTAAAGTGATCTTAAGGGTTTATTTTATAGATTAATTTTTGAAGTAGTATTTGAAATGGTTTTTTAGTAAAAAAGGTTTATTCCATGTGGAATGTTTTTTATTAAATTATTTGTACACCATGACACCAAGGGGGTGAATCAGGGTGCAGATAAAATTAAACATTTTATTTTTATTGTATTATTATTTATAAGATCTTGTTCTAATGTTAAATTAATAGTGTTGGGCATGTATTATTTATTAACACAATCACCAAAAAAATCATAGATATTCAGAAAGGCAAATCACACACATAACACGCATATTTAACATGGTTCACCATAATGATATGTGTCCAATGAGAACACACTAATGATGTATCAATGTTCCCAAATCAATAATCATCACTTGTTTTGTGGATTACAATGATTTAACCATGGTCCCGTGGTTCTAGATGTACTACCTCTAAAATATTTGGGGTTTAGTCACTCCCCACACAAGGGACACTACCAAATTATTCACATAGGAATAGTACTTTGATAAAGGTATATATCATTTTATAGACTTGAGGGTCTCCTCAATGTCATCATGATATTAATTAACTAGATATATAATTTAATTTTTATAGATTCACTGAGATATTCAATATATTTCTCTCTTTTATTCATCTAATCTGATGATACTCGCCTCACTATGTTTAAGTTAAATCTTTGTCTTCCACAATATAGTTTCACTAATATAATATATCAGATGAATACACCTCTAAGATTGGAATTATATTTTAAATATCATATAATTATTTCTCTAAACATGAAAATTAAAAACATACATCTTACTATATCTTAATTATTCAAATATCACTAATATCTGAAAATATTATTCACTAAAATGTTCACTTCACTATGTATAGATATAATCAATGCACTATAATTACACTAATTTTTCTGCTATCCCAAAAAAATATTCATTATAGAAATAATACTCATATAATTTTATTGGAACTCAATAGTCTCGAATGTCACCTATTCATGAAATTCTCATTTTTAGAATATCTCACTATATCTCACACTTGTATGCCTCATGGGGCATAGTTCCTTGGTTTTATCCATGTCGTACCTTTGGAAGTGTGTTTAGGAGGTCCTCATTTCAAACATCCACGCCTATATTTTATTTCCTCTATACCCCACCCCAAACCTACTATAATTATATTTCACACTTTTATTTTTGTGGACCATGCATGTAATACCCAATCACTTCATACGTAACACATATATGTAATTATTAATTCATGTATTTTTTCAACACAAAAGATCATGGAACTACCCATATCCAATCAAGTAGTCTTAATAACCTTCAAGAAAACTCAACCCCACTTATTTCTATAAATCAATGCTGAAATTCCATTCTCACTTATTACATGCACATATATTATCATGTGAATAAACATTTTCAAATTATTCATCATGTATCCTCAAGTACGTGAGTGATCTAGGTTTCTTCATATGCAAAAACTCAATATAATAGAATTGTATACTTCTATATGCATGAATACTTGGATAGGCATGGAAAATTCAATTGCGTCATGTAACAACCCATTAATTAAAATGAATAAGAATATAAACCTTTTTTCATGTTGTTATCAGTCATAGAATATTTCTTATTCTTATACCTTTAATTGTTTGATGCCTCTACTTTACTTTACAATACTCCATAAGAGTGTGTCCACTTCACCTCATCACAAAACATAGTAAACATATTATAGATAAGAAGAAGATCAGGGGACCAATCTAAATGTGGTCATGAATTCTTATAAAGCACAACACAACCATAACATGGAACTATTTTTTGAAAAAAGAGCTTCTAATCACATCTCTTTCTCAACTTTAGCTCTCAATTTTTTGATATCACCCTCAAAATAAGGTTATCAAAGTGTATTTATAAGAAATATCCCACTGATATTTTGGGAATCCTCTTCAATTGCCTCGTATGTGACCATGTTTGTCTTAAAAAATAAAAAAAATTATAGATAAGAGATTCTAGGGTTATGAAACTTTTGAGGTGGATAAAGTTTTCCAAAAGACATAGTGTGTGGTGTGGCTCTATATTTTATTTTCAGGGAAGTAATGTTAAGTATCCAGAGGGTGGTTTCCAGATATGAAACCAGTAAAACAATTTGGGTTTGATCAACTTTCATCTATGGTGGTACTTGTTCTGATCTAAGTGCTTTTTATCTACACCTATTATTCAAACAATTATCATCCTCATTTGATGGTGATATTCGGTTTTCTTTATCAAGATGTTTCCTTCATTTCATATTTCTTCTACCTTCTTCCTTTGATCCACTATTTTATCTAAGTATTATTTTTGATGTCACACTTATATTTCTGAGTCTCTTCCTTGTACTCTTGGTTTTTAGTGGATTATTTTTTCTGGGCTAGGTCATATGGGATTTCCCTATTTGTGTTTTCCAAATTAAAAAATTATAGTGATAATATTTATTTTTCTAGGGATATATTTGGTCATTATGTATCCTCTATAATTTTTTTGTCTTCTGTGAAAGGAAAGAAATTTATTCTCGCTAAATATTCACTTTGGTGTATGTTTGCATGTTCTTTTATTATTGTCTTTCACAACATCTGGTATCAATGGGTTTTGTTTTATTCAAATAAATTATAGAATTCAATTACAGTTGGATGATAATTTTTTAATGGTTCCATAAACCATATGTAGTGATTAAAAATGAATGATATTTTTTTCAAGTGAAGTCATTTACTCGTGTTTAGTACTTAAGAGATAGATATAATTTTAGAAAACCAATTAGATTCTGATCATGAGATTGTTTATGGTTTCATTTGCCAGTGGTTTAAAGACAATTTGATGAATCATATTTTCAACAAATCTCATACTAGAACATTGGGGAAGAATCTTGATACTACTAATTCTTCTAAGATAGGAAGGAATGAATTGTTTCTTCTAAAAAATGATGAATTTGAGTTTAAAAGAAGGTATGTCTATTTCTGACTATTTGAGTAAAAATCAGGGATGTTTTGATCCATTTATTGGTATGGGTATTAATTTTTAAGATGTGGTTTTATCACATTTTTTTTAACAATTTAGCTAATTTTGGGAAGAATTTGTGTTTTACTCAAACTAATCACACTCATTACGGTGTTGTGACATTCAGTTTAGTTAATTCAATTATTTTGAATATTGTGTCCTAGTAAAGAACCAACGTTTTATCAATAAAATTTACATTTTTAAAATTATTTAATATGTTATAAACACATAAGATAACATGATACAAGATTTATAAATGATGAATGAATTAAATAAGCATCGGTTCTAGAAGTTAAGGAACCTATACCGATGAAATAATAACTAGAACTTTGGAATAGTAATGTGACCCTTATGAATAGTAAACCATCCTATTGAATAGTAACATCACCAATGATAGTATAAATAAGATTTATCCATCTTATAAGTGACAATATGATATAATTATGTCATAATATAAGTAAATAAATATTTTAAAAATTATTAATTAAGTGTTGGTATTTTTGTAAGTCATAAATATTTAATTATAATTTAATGAGTAATTTAATAATTTAAAAGAAGAAATGTATTCATAAATTAATATTTTTAAATCTTATTATGAAAATATAATTTTATAAGACCATAGTAAATTTTTCAAATTGATATAAAATCAGTTATAATTTTAAAATCTATATTTTTTAGAGTAATTTATAATTTTAATTAAAAATTTAATTCCCATATTTATGGAATTATTTTCATAAAATTGAGTTCAATTTTAAATTCTATACATAAATTAAAAGTTAGAAAGATTTTTTGGGATTGTTCTGAAAAAAGTTGAATTTTTATGAATAGTAAAATATGATATTTTATGGTATATATGCATTATAAGTTAAATACACTATTAAATGAGTCATTAATGAGGTGTGAACATTTGGATTGAACTAAAATTATCTAATTACTATATTTATTCTTTAGAATCATCACTATTTATTGTCTTAAGAAAAATAATAAAATATTGATTAAAATAATGAGAAAACACTCCTCTCGTCCACTATAAATACCACCCCTCACCACCGCTTCTCCTCACACCTATCAATCTTTTATCCTTTTCCAAATTCCACCAAATTCTTTTCCAAAACATCTCCCACATGACCATGAGTTTTTGGTGTTAAAAAAATCTCAAAACCAATCCCCTATGGTGTTTCTCAAGAATAAGGTATCAAGAGGTAAAACCCACTTCCATTTTCTTTTAATTTATTTTCATGTTCCTTTCTTTTAAATTTATTTTCCCATCCTCAACTCATCCAAATGGTATTCAAAGTAAATTATCTTAAATATACTATAATTTTATCATGTTTATGGAATAATTATTCCTCAATATCGTTTTCTCTTTTTTTTACTATAATGACGAAAACATCATATGTGAGGTTTCGATTTACCACTTTTGTGGATGACTTGCTTTCATATTTCAATACCATCTTCAAGGATGGTCAGGAAACCATTTTAATGTTTGAAAAAGATTATTTTTTTATTATATATTATTCAATGATATGGAATCATTTTATACCCCTGATATTAATTTATATAAAAAATGAGTTTGTTGTGATCAAAAAATGCTAAATTAATTGAAATAATTATCATCAATTATTTATCTAATGAATCATCCTCAATTTTAGAATCAAAATGGTATTTTAATATTATATAAATTCATTAATAACATATATGTTATGTTCTGTACATCTATCCTCATTCTACCTGATTTTCTATACACATATACATGTAAACTGATCTTGAAAACCATGGAAATCAATGCTCCCAAATAAATAAATTGAATATATTAACCCATAAAAGGCCATAAATAAACTTAATAAAGTTATAATAAATCGTAAAAAGTATAAATGGTTCTATAAATTTTAAATAATTAATATAATTTGATTATTCAGTATATTAATATTAAGTGCATGATATTTTGGAACTTAAGGTAAGGGATTCTACCTGAACAACATGTATTCCTTCAGGTTATTCTTTATCTCTTTTTAACCAAATTAAATTATATTGTATTTTCTTTATAATTATATAAAAGATTTTCATATATTACAAACTAATTTATCATGATCCAATTCAACCATAATTTTTCAGGGATAAACCTGTTTTTTAAAGGAGCCCTACTCACTTCTTCCTGATAAGCAATTTTAATAGAAGGGAACATTATTAATTCTTACCCACATTCAAGTGTGATCCACAATATGTTTTTAAAATACATTATTTTTTTATAAAATCAGTCATTTTACCATGAAAAAATAACTTGGTTCAATTCTAGTTTAATACAAACAATTATGTCATTCCCATTTTAAATAATCTTAAATGTCTTCCCTTGTACCGTACAAATTTTTTTATTTATAATGTTTTGTAAACACTATTTTCAATTCAGTTTGACATATATTATCATGATATGTGCCTTTATTACATTATAAAAGCCTATGTATGATTTAATTCAATTATTTCATGGAAAATTTTATGATACACCCATTTTTTAGACTTTTGAAATGATTATGATACCTAATTCATTCCATGGGTAACCCTTATGTTTATGTTTTATTTTACATTTATGATTCATTATGTGGAAATAATATTCATGAACATGTTTTGATAGGTGTTCCTAGATAGTGCACTAATTCATTGGGTAAATTTTAGTCTCATGATACATTATATCTAATAGTCTTGGTGGTTTTTGATGAATCGTGCTCCTCTATGTGAAACAAGCCTTGACTCGTGATCCTATATGTGCAACCATATTTGAATCATTATAAAATATTATTTTATGTTTCTTCAACATTACTAATAATTCATAATTATATGATCCCATGTTATAATTCCTTATTTTATATCTTTTTCCATACCTTTCTATATAATTATTTTATGACTTTTAACCCATGTGTTAAGCTTTATGTTAATGTTTATTCCCTTAGTGGTATTTTTAGCTCATCCCATTGTTCATGTTTTCCCCAGGTTATACTATAATGATGTAAGGGATCAAAGGATTTTATGATCTCGTAATGGATGAAAAATAACGAAATTTCTTATTTAGTTACATATTTTCATTCTTATGTACATAGTCCTTTAATATACTAGACTTTATGTTTCTAGGATTGTAACTTGTTGTTCAATTATGCTTAAAATCATGTAATGTTGTGTGTAAAATACTAGGGTCTCTATAGTTGGTATTAGAGGAAAATTGTAGTTATTTTTTGATACTAGGAATATATCACTTTAGTAATAACCCTGGGGATAAGACTATTTAGAAGAAAACATCCCAAAATTTTGGTAAGTATAAATTATGTGTTTTATCAAGAAAATAGGTCCTTGTTAGGATACTACAAGTGGATGTGGTTCTGGAAAAGATCTACCTTGGAGTGAAAACTCCAAAAAGGGGTTCTAGGCCTGACTCAAGGTAACTTGGTACATGTCAACAAGACTTAATGCACACAAGGATTGACACTCCCAAGTGATATGTTTTGGTAAATTCATAATCTCTCTACAAACCATTATTAAAGGAACAATGAAAATTCTCATAAGAATATATTTTAGGAAATAGATCATGTATAACCTTGATTGAAACCTAGGGAGTCATAAGTTAGGATATACTTTTCCATTACAATTTAATACCATTATTTTAAACCTTTTCTTTTATAATGCTAAGTATCCATGCCCCCAAATTTAGAATTCCATTCCTTAGATAATGGAGGGAAATAGATAAAGACATGACAACAATCAATGTGATCGGGAACGTGATTATTTCCCTAATGAAATTCCAAATAGGATTGGAATGGGTCCTCAAAAAATCATGAAAATACTTTATAAACTGGATCATGTTATGAATAATAACATGAATCATGTGGAACTTTCTCTTTCTCTTATGAGAGATAAAGTTTTTATTGAATCCTTCTTACAGAAAATTCCGCCCATGCTAACCGAATATTCTAGTACCCTACTCATGGAATAGTAGATTAACTCTATTGAAAATTTAATCTCTTTACTCTAGTTCTTAGAATAAGGGAATATTTTACTCATGGTCTACTGTTTTGATGGAGAAGATGATCAGTGGTGGGATCTGATCAAAAATAATAATTCAAAGGAGGAAATTGATTTCATAGAATAAGAGAAATTCAAGAAAATGTTTTTCAATAAATATTTTCCCAAAAACCTCCATCTCTAGATTGAAAGAGAGTTCTTGAACTTAAGAAAAATGAAGATGATTCTAGTGGGGCATATTGAGAAAACTATAAAAGGATTTCAAGATACACTTCTGAATTTTTCATAAACACAAAAATCAATGTGAATCAATTATTTAGCAAACTAATGTCAAGTATATGAAAAGTGTTGGAAATTAAATACTTTGACAGTTATAAGAATATTGTTCATTATTCTCTCAAGGATGAAATGAAGTTTAGAGACTCTCAATTGTCTCATGGGACTGATGAAAAAAAAAGATAAAATGGATTCTAATATTTGTGGATATACAAATAAATTCCATGATGGAAATAAGACCAAATATTCCAGAAGTCAAAATTGTGGTAAGAACCATCCTGGGAACTATCTAAAGGGAAATAGGAAATGCTTTAAACGTGAAAGAATGGGGGATCTGACTACGAACTGCTGAAGGGATATGAAGAATCCCACTAACATGGAAGAATAAAGGAAGGTTTGTTTCAATGCTCATATAGTAGTAAAATGTTTCAACTATAAGGAACATAGGAATTTTTCAAACCAGTTCCCCAAACCCAAGGTTTTCTAAAGCAATCAATAATAATCCCCAAGGAAAAAAGGAAGGTATTATTCTACCAATATTGATGATGTGGAGAAAATACAATAGTGTGGTCATAGGTATGTTGTTTATTCATTCAAGAATATAAAATGTACTATGTAATTTTGGTTCTACACATTCTTTCAAATATTACAAAGTTATTAGAACATTTAAAACACCACCTTAAAATTTGGAGGTTGAGTTATCAGTGAGAGAAAAAAATAGGAATACTATTTCATCAAAAGTATATAACCCCTCCTTGATTAATGTTTTTGGACTAAACTTTACAGAAAATATGGTTATACTCTCTTTGGTGGAGTTTGATGCAATACTGGGCATGGATTGGCTATCATTATACAAATCCAACATCAACTATTGGGAAAGGGAGATCACTCTACACATCTGGAAGCATCCTCCAATTCTATACTAGTGTAAATATGGAGATGAATTTTCTTTAATAATCATCATCTCAAATGTGAATATTACTTCTTTATGAGTAATAATATTATGTTCAAATTATTGAGACAAAGGGGATGATCATGTTCAAAGACATTCCCATCAAGAGGGATTACACTTATGTATTACCTGAAGAATGGTCTGGTATTCATCCTAATCAAGAGGTTTATTTCTCAGTAGAACATATTCTCAAATCTCTCTCTATATCACTTACACCACATTGAATAGACATCATTGATTTGGAAGAGGTGAAGAAGAAATTACAAGAGAATATGGACAAGGGTTGTATATGTCTGAGTGCTTCACCATGGGGTGCACCATTCCCTTTCTTTCAAGAAGAATGACAGATAAATGCACATTTATATTTATTATCAGTATAATAATTAAATCTTTATAAAGAAAAAGTATCCCCTGACTTGGATATATGACTTATTGGATCCGCAAAATGGGGGAATTTATTTCTCTAAGGTGGATCTTTTGTTAGAATATCACTAATTAAAGGTGTGGAAGAAAGATATTCTCAGGAAAAACATTTTAATGATGTATAGACACAATGAGTTCATATTGACTCCCTTTGAACCCACTAATGTTCCAAAATTTTTGATGTATTTAATGAATAGAGTCTTTAGATAATATCTTGAATTTTTTTTTGAGGTTTCCTTTGACTAACTAGGTATTACTGGTCATTTTTGAATAACATATCATGATTGTAAAACCCAATAACCATGATGACAATGAATGGAGTAAATTTTTATTAAAATAAAGAATATGATAAAATCAATAAGTATCTAAAAAAGAGGCTTATCACTGTGCTGATACTGACACTACCGAAAAGTGGAGAACTCTTTTAGGTATAAAAAAAGGCTTCAAAGAAATTCTTAGGCTTTTTACTACTACAAAATGATAAAGAGATAACATGTTCCTTAAGGAAAATAAAATTTCATGAGAAAAACTATCCTATGCATGATATAGAGTTAGAGGCTATGATCATTGCATTGAAAATCAAGAGGAATTACTTATATAGGGAGAAGTGTGAGATATATACTGATCACAAGAGTCTCAAATATATATTCATGTTGAAGTAGATTAATATGATCCAGTGAATATGATTAAATCTCATTAAGGATTACGACTACTCAATCCACTACCATCCAGGTAAATAAAATAATGTGGAGTATTCTCTAAGAATAAAGTATCTTTCATCTTTATCAATGATGAGAATTTATAAGGATCCAATATTATTAGATTTGAAAAGAATGGATATGATAATTGTAAAGGAAGTAACATCATCAATCCTTTCCCAAGGGATTGCTCAATAATTTCTTAAATAGAAAATAGATATTTTTAAAAGAAATGATGTGAAAATTCAAATAAGAATGGATGATATTTGAAATGGTAAATCCTTCATGTTTTGGATCGATGAGGATGGATTTGTATGATTTATGTCATGACTATGGGTCCCAACCAATATAGAGATAATGAAAGAGATTCTGAATGATGCACATAGATCAACCTTCTCTATTCACCAAGGGAGCACAGAGATGTATTGAGATATCTGGGAGTACTTTTAGTGTGTCAATATGAAAAAGGAGATCATAAAATATACATTAAAGTGCCTTGTTTGTCAACAAGTGAAGGATGAAAGGAAAAATTCTGAAGGGATGATGAAACCATTACCCATACCATCCTAGAAACTGGAAAAAATAATCATGGATATTGTCACTGGAAATCCAAGGACATATATAGGAAACAATTCTATATGGGTTATTAAGGATCATCTTACAAAGGAAACTAACGTTATTGAAACTCTATAGGACATATCACAAGATAAACTCTCATGGATATACATCAAAGAAGTGGTAAGTTGCATGGAGTACCAATATATATTGTATCTGGATGAGATATGATATTCACCTGAAAGTTATGGAAAAGTCTCAAACATGATCTAAGCATTGAGATGAACTTCAGTATGACCTATCATACTCAAATTGATGGCCAATATAACCAAACTATTCAGACAATGTGATACATGTTGAGAGCTTGTTCTATGGACTTCCAAGGAGTATGGTACCATCATTTTCTACTGGTCGAATTATCCTACAACAATAGTTTCCAATTGATCATTGAAATGGATTAATATCAATCCATTTATAGAAAAATCTATAGAACACCAACATGTTGAGATGAATTTAGTGAACATAATCTATAAAGACCTGAAATTGTTGATGAAATGGTGGGGAAGGTAACCGCAATTCAATAGTGCATCAAGGCAGCCCAAAGATGAAAAAGATCTATAAAGATAATCATCGATGGGGCCTAGAGTTTATGGTTGGATACATGGTATTCCTCTGCATATATCCATGTAAGAGGATTGTGATATTCGAGAAGATAGGGATGATAAGTCTTAGGTACATCGGTGTATTAGAGATCCTAGATTATGTCTTAGTTGTGGCACATTTACTAAAACTTCCACCAACCATGTCTCAAGTACACAATGTATTATATCTATACCCCTTTATAATGTACATACCAGATCCTTAACATGTACAAACTTCATAGGTGGTATAGTTGGATAATGATATTTCTCATAAGGAGAATCCAGTAAAGATCTCCGATCGTTGAGTTAATGTTATATGCAACAAGACTACTCACCTGGTCAATATACTTTTTCATAACCATGAGTATGAAAAGGCAACATGGGAACCACAGTATGTAATAAAATAGAAGTACCGACACCTATTTTGAACATAGAATGTAAAATGAAATTTCAAGGGGGAAATTTCATTTAGGGGGAAGAATGTAATGACCCAAAGTTTTATCTATAGAAATTCACTTCTTATAATTATATCATAGGGTATACACACATAAAATGAAATAATAAATTATTTATAAAAGATTAATGAATGAAATAAGTTTTTTTCTAGAAGTTAAGGAACCTATATTGATGAAATTGTAACTTGGACTTTGAAATAGTATTGTGACCCTTATAAATAGTAAACCGGCCTATTTAATAGTAACCTCACCAATGAAATTATAAATAAAATTTATCCATATTATAAGTGACAATATGATAAAATTAATTAATATTATAAGTAAATAAATATTTTAAAAATTGTTAATTAAGTCATGGTATTTTTGTAAGACATAAATATTTAATTTTAATTTTATAACTAATTTAATAATTTAAAATCAAATGTATTTTTATAAAATGTAATCATAAATTAATATATTTATGTCTTATGAATAAAATATAAATTTATGAGACCTTAGTTAATTTTTCAATGTGATATAAAACTAGTTATAATTATAAAAAACTGCATTTCTTGAGTAAATTATGATTTTAAATAAAAATTATTTGAAAATTATTTTCATAAAATGGAATTAATTTTTTAATTACACAAATCAATAAAAAAGTGAATTTTTGGGATTTTACTGAAATATTTGAATTTTAGGTTTATAGAAAAATGCAATAATTTACGATATATATACATTATAAGTTAAATAAACTATTCATTGAGTCATGGATGATGTAATCCCAATTGGTTCGATCTAACATGACATAATTACTTTATTTAGTCTAAATAATCATTAATATTTATTATATTGAGAAAAATAATAAAATATCAAGTAAAATAATGAGAAAACACCCCTCTCCTCCACTATAAATACCACCCTCACCGCCTCTTCTCCTCACACCACTAAAGCCTTTAGAATTTCCCAAATTCAGCCCATTTCTCTCCCTAAACATCTCCCCCACATTATGGATATTCTTGTCTTAACAAAATACCAAAATTAATCCCCTAAAGAGGTCGTCAAGAAGAACGAATCATGAGGTAAAACCCTCTTCTATTCTCTTTCAATTTCTTTTCATGCTCCTTTGTTTTCATTTTATATCCTCAACCACCTAATCCAAATGGCATGAGAACTCCAATATCATAAAAATACTATAATTTTAGCTATTTATGTAATAATTCTTCATCAATCTTTTCTTCTCTCTCCTTCACTTTAACAATGAAAACATCATCTATGAGATGCCGATTTACCACCTTCGTGGATGACATGATTTCATATTTCAATTTTGTCTTCATGTAAAGATATGGAACAATTTTTATTATTGGAGCATATCATAATATATTTACTTTATCTTATGTAGTGTTATGGAATCATTTTTCACACATGATAGTAATTTATATAAAAAAATCAGTTCGTTGTGATCAATAATTCTAAATTAATTGAAACAATTATCATTATTAATTTATCTAATGAATCATCCCAACTTCTAGAGGAAAATGGTATTTTAATATTCTATAAGTTAATTAATAAAATATTATTTAATTTCTGGATCACAATCCTCATTCTACATGATTTTCTAGACACATATACAAGTAAAACGATCATGAAAACCAAGGAAATCAACACTCCCAAATGAAGAAATTGAATATCTGAACGCATAAAAAAGGATATAAATGAACTTAATAAAGTTATACCAAATAATATAAATGTATAAATGGTTCTATAAAAATTAAATAGTGAATATAATTTTATTTTGTTGGAAATTAAGATCAAGTGCAGAATCATTTCGGACATAATGTAAGGGATTCAACCGAAACCTCCATTATTCCTTCAGGTTATTTTTTTCTCTTTTTACCCAAATAAAATTATCTTTTATTATTATTTACATATTCTTAAGTTTTTTTATATGTTCCATAATAATTTATCAAGATCCATTCATCATTATTTTTTGGGGATATACATGTCTTGAAAAGGTTCCCTACTCAATTCTTCTCAATAAGAAAGCCTGGTTTAAGGGAACGTCCTGAATTTTTACCCATTTTCAAGTGTTCTAAATAATATGTTTTAAGCCATATTTTTTAAAAATAAATCATTTTATCATGAAAGAATAACTTTATTTAATTATTATTTTATACAAACAATTATTCCTTTTCCATTTTAATGAATCTTGAATGTTTTCCCTTAAAATGTACAAAAATGTTTTATTTATAAAGTTTATTAATAAATTTTTCCACTATAATTTGGAATATCTTATCATTATATATTACTATATTCCTTTATTAATTTACATTTATGATTTAATTCTTTTCTTTCATGGAATATTTTATGATACACCTATTTTTCATGCTTTTGACATGATTATGATAACTAATTCTTTCCTTGGGTAACCCTTATGTTTATGTTTGATTACATATGTATGATTATTTACATAGAAAGCATATTAATGAACATGTTATGAACTGTGTTCCTAAATAGTTATTCAATGAATTGGGTAAAGTTTATTATCATGAGATGTTATATGCAACGGTCTTGGTGGTTATCCATGACTCATGCTCCACTATATGCAATGAGCGTTGACTCATGATTCTATATGTGAAATGAGCATTGACTCAAGATAATTTCATGTTTTATATTTATGTCACATTAATATGAATCCACAATTACATGATCCCATGTTATGATTTTTTATGTTTAATCTTGTTTCATTCTTTTTTGTATCATTATGTTATGCCTTCTAACCCTTGTTCTCAGCTTTATTTTAATTTTTATTCCCTTAGTGGGATTTTTAGCTCATCAAATTATTCATGTTATTCATAGGTTATCCTATGATAATGTAAGGGATCAAAGGATGTTAGGAGATCATGATGTATGATAAATAAATAAATTTTTTATTTAGTTTAATGTCTTTAGTTTTATGTGCCTTGTCTTCCAATACATTAGTCATTATTATCATTTTCATATAATTTGTTGTTTAATTGTGTTTAAAATCATGTAATGTTATGCGTAAATGAATTGGGTATCTATATTATATGACACATATTAAAGATACATATTATTCTGGTATTTTAGTCACTTAGGATAAGGGGTATGACTTGAAAATAATCAAGGATAAAATAGTCTACGTAAGAGAAAATGAGGAATCGAATCCAGGTTAAAGTAGAGATAATTTTAATGTAATAATTATAGTAAAAAAATTCATGTTACGAAATTTTGGTATCATATGAAAAAGAAAAAAATAATGAGGGAAAATCATAAAAATAATAATGGTGATGGAAATGATCATTTCTACATAGCTACATGGGTGATCTTTTCATTGTCTATGACTTCATTAATATTTCTTCTGATTATTCATGTTGAGTTGTTGAAAAGGGTGTTTGTTTTCATTTGACATTTAGGAAGTATCTCTTTTCATATTACAACCAAGTTAATTTTTTGATTTTGAATATGGGTAAGGATGTTCAAGCTAGTTTTTTAGGTATCGATACTATTTCTTTTGAGACCAACACTGTGTGTAAGAAAGTATTGAATAATGTTCTACATGATCTTGAGGTTATTATAAATCATATTTCTACCATAATTCTTGACAATTATGGTTTTATAATCAATTTTGGTGATGGACATTGGAATTTTTCTATGGGTTATTGGATTGGGGATTGAGGGAATAATTATTAAGGTTTTTACTTGACTAGGGCTTCTATTTCTTCTGAAACTACTTACATTGTTATGAACAGTGTGGCTTCCACATTTTGGAATAAATAGCTTATCCACATTAGTGATAAATGGATTAGTTTTTTGGCCACGAAAAATATACTTCAAGATTATAATATTGTCTAATTTCACACATGTGATCACTTTATGGGTGGAAAATAAAACAGAGTGAGTTTTAGTCGTCATCCTTTTTATAGGAATTCACATGTACTTGAATTAGTACATTCCGATGTATGTGGTACATTGAAACCTAATACCTTTGGTAGTAGTATTTATTTTTTGATATTTTTTTATTACTACCCACATAAGATTTGGGTTTATGTTTTGAATTCTAATATTTTGGTGCTTGTAGTTTTTAATCAATTTCATGTTTTCACAGAGAGGGGATTTGGTAAGAAGATGAAATGTATTTGTACTTACAATAGGGGTGATTATTATATTCTATTTGACTATTATTTTTGGATGGAAGGTATTCATCATCATAAGATGTATCCTAAGACACCTTATCTAAAGGGTGTAGCTGAGAGGTTGAACAAGAATTGGCCAGAAAGAGTCTCTTGTTTACTTTTCGAAGTAATGTTCCCTATACATTTTTTGGGTGAGGACTTATTTACTAATTCTTATCTTATAAATTTATCACCTAGGGATTCCTTGTAGAAATACACTCCTATAAGTTTTTGATATAGAAATGATATCAAGTATGATCATTTATGTGTTTTTTGTTGGAAGACTTTTATTCATGTTTTTAGAGATGATATGACCAAATTATATGCTATGTCATGACTTTATATTTTCAATGGCTATGGAAATGATGATTTTGGGTATAGGTTCAAGGGTTTGACTTTGATGAAAGTTTTTAGGAGCTATGATGTGTTGTTTAAGGATAATATGAATATTTTTTATATTGATAAGGAATAAAATATAATTCTCCATATTCTAATGGATTTTTTAGTCTTGAGCCAGTTTCTGATTTTTATTTACCTCATATTGTTGATTTTAATGATCGTGTTGATGTGAATAAGGATGTTCTAGGTGAACATGTTGGATTTAATGTTTCCGATGAACCTTTTGTTTTTGATGATACAGTTCCAGGGGTTATTAATCAACTTGAAGTTCCACTATAGATGCCATCTCAAATTCATACTATTTCTCCTCGATATTCACTTGATGAGTATATACACCTCGATTAAGGGGGAGAACCAGAATCTTTTCATGAGGTTGTGGAAAGTGAACAGAAGGATAGATGGGTTGTGTTTATGGATGACCAGATGAGATCATTACATGATAACCATACTTTTGAGCTGGTGAAATTACCCACATGTAAGAGAGATTTGAAAAAATGGTGGATTTATTGGATTAAAAATGAAGAATCTAGTTTTGTAACTTGATACAAGGGAATGTTAGTTGTTAAAGTAATCCATAAGAATAATGTTATTCATTTTGATTATAATTTTTCACATTTTTTTTAAAATTTCCTCTATTTAGGTTGTTCTTTGTTTGGATGCTAGTTTGGATATGCAGATGAGAAGATGGATGTGAAGATATATTTCTTCCCAAGAGATATAGAGGAGGATATTTATATGGAGAAGCCATAGGTTTTTTGTTGTAATAGGTTAATAGAATCATTTATTCATGTTCATGAAGAGTTTTTATGCTTTTTAGAATGATCTGAGGTAGTTTTATAAGGAGTATGAATATGCCATTTTTTCATTAGGGATTTGGAAGACATCATCGCATCATGTGTTTTTGTTCCCAGATTCACTGATGAATATTTTATTATATTGTTTATTTATTTTGATGTTATTCTCATTTTGGTCATGATGATTCTAGAATTGAAATATTGAATAAGGACTTTTTCATTATTTTATGATGAAAGACTTGGTGCCAATCTGATAGATTCTTAGCTTGTCGATTTCACATGACAGAAAGTCCAAGAAATTATGGTTTTCGCCGGTGAGATATATTGAGAAGATTCTTAAAAGTTTTTCTAGAAATATAATAAAGTGGTTAGTTTTTCTATTGATTTATATTTTAATCTTACTACTAGTTAGTCATCGTCTACAGATAAATAATGAGACAGAAGATGCATCATGTATCTTATTCAAAAGCCATTGGTTGCTTGATGTGTGTGGAGGTATGTACTACACCATATATCTCTCATTCGGTTGGTGTGGTAATCCATTTTATATCTAATACATGTAGATATAATTGGAGATCATTTATGTTTATATTTCATTATATTCATAAAACTAATGATCTGATAATGTGTTTTGAAAACGGGTATCCTGTGATTTGTTTCTTAATGGATTCAGATATTCTAGGATATACAGATTTGAGGAAGTCTACTTCAGGCTATTTCATTAATTTTACTATGGGAGTAGTATATTGGTAGTCTAAATTGTAGAGAAGTGTATCATTATCTACCATAGAGTCTGAGTGTGTTATAAACACAAAGGAATGAAAATAATTATTGTGGATGAAAACTTTTATTTAAGAGAAAATGTTTAATCAAGAAAACAATGATTTTGTTATAGTCAGAGTATTATTTTTGTGAAATAATTCCACCTTTCATGGTAGGTCAAGAAATATTGACATCTAGTATTATTAGATCTGCAACATCCTTGATTCAAGAAAGTTGGATCTTCGGAAAATCCACACTGATGAAAATGGTTCATAAATTTTGATGAAGAGTTTACTTGAAGGTAAATTTGAGACTCTCCAACTAATTTCAGGGATGATGGTGATCCCTAATTGAGTCAGAGGGGGATTTTGTTTGGAATACTCCTCAACTATCCTTCATGTCACTACATTCATCTTAAAAAAATAGTGATATGGGATTCTATGGTTATTATACTTTTTAGGATGATAATTTTTCCAATGGATATGGTTTGTGTCATAGCTCTATCGTCTCTTTTTTCAAGGAAGTGTAGTTACATTCTTAGAAAGTAGTTTTCATATCTGTAATTGGTTAAATTCCCCTAGTCTGATAAAATTTCATCTATGGTGGGTTTTTTTCCCAATCTCAGTTCTTTTTTGCTTTCAAATTTTATTTGGACAATGATAATCCACCTTTCACAGTCATATCTATTCAGGTTTCATTATCACATTGAGTTATTCATTTCAAACCACACCTGCCTTCTACCTTTGATCCACATTTTTTATGAGTATTATTTTTGAGATATTGATTTTTTTTTTGGAGTCTCATCCTTGTACTCTATATTTTAAGTGGATCCTATATTCCATACTAGGTCGTGGGGTATTTCCTTTTTTGGGTTTTCCATTTTAAAAATTGTAGGCGAAACTTTTATTTTTCATCACATATATCAAGTCCTTATTAATCTAATTTAATTATTATATCTTGTTTGAATGGAATTAATTTATTTATGCTATGTTCTATTTTTTTTTTGTTCATTAATTAATTTATGTCTCTACTATAATGACATACTCATACAAATAACATGCTTGACTTTCCATCACTACCATAGTTTATCCTAAGTGAAACACATGATCACTCTTCTTATTCTTCATGAAAAGAAATCATCATATGAAATAATATATTACATTATTTACCATTCATGAGAACTTCATTGGTTTTTTATATTTCAATTACTTCAAATGCACACAATGATATAGTCTGGCTTCAATTGTGCCGCAAGATCTCTCTTCTCTTCCACAATAGCATAAAATATCTTTCACCGATGAAAAAATGTATCCTTCATTATGCATCCTTCAAGAAAATATTATGTTTTGTAATTTTGTATTATTTTTTGAAATGGATGACATCATTTCAAGTTTATCAGGAAAAACACAGATGCTTTATGGAATGAAGATTCCTGCATGAAAACCCCAATGGTGGGTGGAGTAAGATGACGATAGATTCGAATATATAGCCATAATTAATTGAATAAAATTTCCAATAATCTATGATTATTGATTTAATTTATCAAAAACACCCCTCATCATGTAATCCCACATTGATCAATTCGTCATTTTCATAACACATATTAAGTTGAATCACACTTTCCACCCCATGAATTATGATGCTTCCCATATTATCTACTTGCTACACCATACACACACCACCGCCTGCACCATCCCACATATGCCATGTGAACTTTTCATGAGTTCACATTTATCCTATCAAATTCATAGAACAAAATGATTATTCCCTCTACATAAATCCCTTTGTTAAATTTATGTAATATTTCAATAAAATATGTCCAATTTCAAACTTCATTTCACAAAATTTGTTCAACAATTATATTTATTCCAAAATAATTATAAAAAACAACACCATTATCAGTCCACTGTTAAAATTTATAGTAATCACGATTCTATAGAATACGTCCAATAATCACCAAGTAATAATTAAATTTTTTATATTTTCAAAAAATCTAATATAAACCTCATTGTTTCAATAATCCCTCCCTTTGGATTTTTTTTGAAAATATGACATTAATCCTTTATCATGGTTGAAATATCCCATAAAATACTTCTCAAGGTTGAATATGGATTTTATAACCTTTACTCCTCCCCTTTGTCAATAAAATAAAATGGTTAGTGTCTAGGGAAAATGATATACATATTTTTTTTCAATTTATTATTATCTTTATCATTCTCCATCTTCCTCCTTCAAAGATACCACTTGAGAATTCCACATGTCGGAATCCCATCCCTTTAATCAATGAGTCAATCACTAATCAACCATTAGTCTATGTGGGATAACTCATTATATAAAATAATATTGAAAAACACATATCCTAAAATTATCTATACACTGTTCAACATGTGAAAGAAATATCTTTTCTATGAGGGGTTGTTTTAGTTTCTTCATACTACTTTCATGTATCCAACTCAACAAATAGACCAAATACCTTCATTCAAAAATTAGAATACTCCACCTATAAATTTACCTTTTTATTTGTTATCTATTAATCAATATCTCCTCTTTTGTTTTGGATTTTACTTATCTTATTGAGATAGGTGACCATGTTCAACATACCTCATAGATGACATTAATAATACCATGACCTTCCAATTCTTCATGTTTTCTCCATAATACCAGGTTCGCATGACATAATAAATCATAGGAAGTAGGTTCATCTTCTTAGATCCCATTCAAGGGATACTCTTCAGAAAACATCATTATGTTTGATATCTCTTCATGACTAATCTCTAAATATTAATGATACAATATTATTCCAAGAATCCAAATGAGATAATGATGATTTGTAAGGAGATAGTAGATAATTTTCTTTATTATATATTGATTCTTGAATATTATAAATCCTTAATTTCTAAGGACATCCCTTGAATTATTCACCAACTTCAGTTACTTGTATAAAATGAAAATAATAATATATATGTGTAAATAAATAGGATTCAACCCTAGTTATTTAGCTAGAGAAATGAGGCTAATATTTATTCCCCATTATAGAATATTTAGAATGAAATTTTCTCTTGATTCCAAAAATGATTCCCCAAAACATTAATCTCCTTGGGAAGCATGGTTTTCATAATTAATTTAGATGTATTCATAGATAGAATATGAATATTCACATTGGCAATCAAATTACATTAATTCTCAGGGGTTGTTTCATTTTCCTTGCCAATTTAAACTAATATGGTCACATGGTTAAGTATTCATTGGGTACATTATTAATATTATTTATATATATGGACTGATTATTCTTAGTTTATTTTTCAATAAAATGAGTCATGGGTGTTTTCCACTAATTTTCAAATAATTCCTCTATTTCAGATAATAATGTGATATGCTTTTCAATTGTATGTCAGATAGTTTACACATTCCACATAGATCTCCATTGGTCTTATAGTTATCATTTTTAAATACCTTCTTATGAAATTTGAGTTTATCTTCTTGGATTTATTATACCAGACCATTCCTGTTACACCTTTCATGAATTAATTTTTTCTTTTCTCTACAGCCTACTCCTTTTAATAATGATGTTCACGTACAATTCACAATGATCCATGATGGGTCCTTTTTTTCCAAAATTAAATCATCTTTTTTTGTTTGTTAATGTGACACCCTAAACAAGATTCTTCTTGGATTTATTGTGAAGAAACTTTTTCTTATGATTATTAACAAAGGAAGGATTTAATCCATTTTTACTTATACTTCTCTATAATTGTGGATTTCTATACTTAGTAACTTATGAGTTATGTTTGATTAATAAATTCCATTATTCATCATAATTGTGACCACCTCTATTGAAATAATCATAAAATATTTCAATGCATTCATATTTGTTCATGGTAGGTATATTCCATCTTATCTATGATTTTTGTTTCAAATTGTTAGTATTTAAACTTTATTTATATTTTATTACCCCAAATGAAGGACCAAAATGATTTTTTTAATTTTACATATTATTCAAAAAATAATTTTCCATGTGTTGGAAATTCCAACAACACCAACAATATCCAATAAATCTCATTCTTTTTCCTAAAGATATAGTCTTCTTAGACTTGAGTCTCTTATTCTAGAACAAAATTTGAGGATCTCATCATATTAAAAATATCTTTATGCATATTTAATGAAGTGGTGGATTTATTTTAATTTTTATCCATCCACTTCTATCCAAATTAATATTTAAATCCCACATAAACATATAAAACTGCATTATTACATATAGTTTTATTATTACTGTGGGTTACCTTTTACATTTTTCTAACTTTTACATGCTATTTTTTGATGAAGGTGAAATATTACTTACAATAATTTATCAAATGAAATTACTTGAGAAATTAATTATTATATCACAAGATTCTAGTAAAGGTTCCTTTACCATTTAAATATTCAAATAAGAATACTCCTCATTACTCTTATAATATTTTTTTAATAGACCATAAATCCTTTAATTTTCCATTCTATGAATATCCAAGTCTTTATGAGTTTCTTGAAGTATTACTTGAATGTCAATAACACCTTTTGAATCATTCTGAGTTAGAATATCTAGTAATTTCATATTTTTTATTTAATTTTTTTTGATATGAGAGTCTCTTTATATGAGATAAAACTTCTTTAGATTTTACATAAGAAGGAGGAATAGCAAGTCAAAACAAATTTCTATGATACAATTTATTGTACCCCGAGATGCTCGATTGATGAATGAGAATGTAGCCTAAATTAAACATTTTATTTTTATTGTTTAATTATATTTTAGGATCTTATTATCATGTTAATAAGAAATATTTTCAACCTATAATAATTTTAAATATAATAACTAAAAAAATATTTGATATGTAGTAAACAAAATCACACATAACACATAAATTTTACTTGCTTCAATAAAAAGGGATATATCTAAGGAGTACACACAAATGATGTGTCTATTTTCCACAATGTATTAATATTTACTTCTTTGTGGATTATAATAGTTTTACCAGTATTAATTAATTCCAGGCACACTACCTTTACTAGATTTAGGGTTTGTTCACTCCTCACCAAAGGGGTAATCCCTCTTATTAACCTCTACACACTTCTTTAATGAAAGATGATATCAGTTTATATACTTAAGGATCTATAAAATTTCATCATGATATAAATGAACTATTTGAGTCATGGAATATAGATAGATAGATTGGTATCTTTAATCTAATTCTCCATTTCCTTATTTAAACTTTATGATGCCAACCTCACTATGTATGAGTTTTGTCTTTTTCTTCTATAAAATATTTTCTACAACACTATCTATCAGATGAATATACTACCAAGATTGTAATTATGTTTTCAAAATATTCTTATTTAGTTTTAAAATATGGAAATAATGATCTTCTATATGATTATCTCATAATTTATAGTATTCCAATAATATGAAAACACTTTATTTAAAAAAAATTCGACTTCACTATGATCAGATATAATCATTGGACAACACTTAAACTACATCTTATGATTTCCCAACAAATATACTTTGTGAAAATACTAATCATAGTATTTCATTGGATATTGATCTTCTTGAATGTCAACTCTTCCTACTATTTTCTTTGTATGAACATATCACTATATCTCACTCATTTATTTGTGTGGATCAAACATGGATTACCCACTTACTTCTTCGTGTAATGTATATGTTGAAGTATTAGTGCATGTATTCATGAAACCAAAAAAATTACACTAGTACCTCACTTCATGAAAATAGTATAGATAATCTTCAAGAAGCCTCAATCTTAATTTTTCATATAACTCATATCTCAGTAGTCAATCTCACTTATCTCATGCATGTATATTATCACATATATTAACAGTTTCAAAGAATGATTCTTGTATCCACATGTATGGGGGTGTTATAAACTTTTTTTAAAACCTTAACCTCCAAGAACTATATACTTATCCATGAATTAGTGTATGAAATTGCATGGAAAACATCAGTTCTTCAAGTGACACCCTGTCAGTGTAAATAAAAAATCATGGAACCCATCTTCATGCTGTTATTAGTCACATATTATTTCTGCATCCCAGAACCATAAGGGTTTGATTCATCTATTTTACATTGAAAAACACCATATGTACATGGCTTTTTTGCCTCATCGTGAATCATTATGAACAAGTTTTAGATAAGAACTAGCTCACATGATCAATATTTATGTGATCATGAAGGCATATAAAGTGCAGAAAACCATCATATTGAACTCTTATATAAAAATAGAGCTTTTACTCAAACATTTTTCTCAACCTAAACTCTCTAATTTTCAGTATAACCATGAAAATAAGGTTGTTTGGGGTATTTATAGGAAATATTCCACCAACACAGTCTTTCAAAGAACATGATAGAACATCCAATCCCCTACCATAGTTCATCCAATAGAAAATGTGTGAACTGTTTTCTTATTAATGAAAAGATGAGAATCCCAGACATTATTTTCAAATATATCCTCCATCATGTACCATTCCTACAAACTAGTCAATATTTATGTGATCACATTTCATTAAGTACATGCATGAACACAGTCTTGCATCAGATGGGTTGCATGATCCTTATTCTCTCCCTCAATAGTAGAACATATTTTTCCCCAATGGAAAAATGTATACTTCATTATTTATCTTTCATTTGAAGACAATGATAGGTGAAGACAATGATTGTTGAATCTATGTCATATGTTTGAACACACAATGTCATTGTAAGTTTCGGTATACATAGATCAGTTGTTTGACAACCAGAAGACTCTGACATGCTATCCCAGACAGTGGATAAGTTGAGTTGAAAGACCAATATTTATTATTTCTTTTCAAAATGAAAGAAAATATTAAAATTTTATATTCATAATCTATAATTTTTTTAAATTTTATGTTTGTGTAGAATGGAATTCAGTTTTATTAGATGGATAAATCCAATCCTATAAGATATACATATACTAATTATATCAGGAGGATTTCTACAAAGTACATTAGAAAAATGAAGAAACAATCTATTGGATAGAGGGATCATAAATTCTATCAGAATGTGTTATAATAAGTAAATTTTATCGAAATTTTTAATAACCATTGGATTGAGACCATTAGATTGAGTCATAGAATGTTTACCTGCAAAAGATTCACTAAGCCTTTCTGATGGATATGTAAAAAATATACTAAATTAAGAATTAAAATTATTAACAAATATAACTCTCTAAATCATTATAATGATGTGAAATTTATTACCATCATATTAAGTGATGATATGATGAAAGATGAATATTATGTGCCTAATTTTATTGAAATTGATCTTGAGAAGTATGAAATATGGCCATTGGATGGTTTTTTATATAGAAAACTAAAACCTTAAGGAAAAGAATTGATTGAATCCATATGATCTAAAGTTGAAATTGAAGTTTTCGTAACATCTTTTTGATGATTGTGATTCAATATTAATATTTAGAGAGTTTTTCTTATATAATATGTTTGTAAGGTTGTCATTATAATTTCATTGATGTTTTGTTATTGTAATTAATTTTTGTATGATAGTGTGATTTAAGGATCTCAGGGATAGAGAGATATAATTTTTTCTTATTAGTTAGATCTAGGGATCCAAGGGATAAGAAGATGAAGTTGTGTCTGATTAGGTGGTTTTAGGTCTTCCACATTTTGGAAGATAGACCTTACAAAATTTTAAGTCATAGAGGCCTAAATTTATTTTTATAGACTTCCTTATCAATTTGGTTAAAAGTTAATACCTTTATAAGTAATGGATCTATATGTATTGTTATTTTATTTTATAAAATATTTCCATACTTTTTTATCATTTTTTGAAAAAGTATTATATTTCTGATGTTCATTTAATAAAATGTTTATATTTTCAATTTTAAACTTATTTCATACATTGATGTTATGAAGTATATCAAAATAGTAGTATCTTTGATAAAATTTCTTACAAACTAGGAGTTGGGACAATTTAAATATTAATTTTTATAAACAAAAATCCACCCCTGTATTTTATTTTATTTTTATACTCTCACAATTCTACATGCTTGAGGAAGATGATGATAGCTTATATTGAGCAACCATAATTTATCAAATAGAATGAACAATGATCTATGAATTTCTTTTAAACATAGATATTATACCAACCATAATGTAATCCCACATGTATTATTTATCTTATCACATGAAACATAATAATAAAAAATGCATTTTCCTCATTATAGACTTCTATGACCCTGGGGATCAACTCTTGGATACATCACACACACCACTAGTTACGACGAATTGCATATACAATGTCCATGATAATTGCATGAAAATTTGTCCTCTCACATTCCTACATGAATTCTCTTATTCTTGCAACCACATACGTAGGCTCTGACTCACCACAGTCACTCAAGATCGATGCTTAATCTTTCCCCCTTAATTCATTATTATGTGGCTGAGTTTAACTTTATAGTACCCCTGGATTGAAGTATGAGGAATTTTTTATGCATTTTTATGTGTTTAAAGTGCCTGGTATGAGTTTAGAAGATTTCGGTAGAGTTTGGAATGGTTTTGAATGAGTTTGGAGGCTTTTCATAGAGATCACAGTTTGAGCACTATTAGTGGAAACGGTGCAGATTCTCTAGGAAACTGTGCAGGGGGAGATAGTAGGCTTTGCATGGCCTACGCACGGTTTTCCAATCCACGTGAGGAAACTATAAAATAACCCTACACTTGATGCAGTAGCATGCACATGGTTAGCACATGGTTTTCCAAACTGTGCGGACTAATCATGCGGCCACATAAAAGTAGGGTTTTTAAGTTCGGCCTCCCTCAAACTTTACCTAAATCACTCCAATCTTCCTCCCACACAAGCCTCACTCGGATTTTTCAGTTCTCATGGGTTTGAAGGGTTCTCCCACTTGGTCTGGAATCATTTGGAAGGGGTTTTAAGGTGTATTGAAGGTGGTTTCTCACAGGTAAGTCTCTCCTCTTGGTTTCTTAGTGTTTTCCTCTAGATCTACATCCCTTTTTTTCTTCGTTTTCTAGGTCTACACTTCCTTTTGTGTAGATCTAGTTTTTTGGTTGCCTTGGATGATGATTTTAAGGCTTATCAATGTTAGGAAAGGGGATCTAGAGAAGTTTTAGTGCTGCGTTTTCCAGACTTGAGGCGCAGTTGCTTGTGGGTCAATTTCTCAGGAACCCTAAATGTAGGTGGCTTCTCACTCGACTCCACTTGGTTAGATATAATGGTTTTGGTTACAATTAATTTGTTTTTATTGCAATTAATTATGTTTTGATGTGAGAAATGGATTAGATATCCCTTGGGTGATGTTTTAGGGAATTTTTGGGAAAAAGGGGTTTTATGGTGAAATGCTATTGTTGTGGATTTTAAAATGAAGATTTTTAAATGGGATGCTATGGTTAATTTGTGAAAATTATTGATGGAAATGGTTTTCAACAAATAGGTCATTTTTATTGAAATTTTGTTGGTCATGGAAAATGGATTTAAATTAATGGGAGATTTATTGAAGTGGATTGATATACAATGGAATGGGTTGATTGCATGTTGTTGTGACATTGGTGTGTTATATGATTGGTAATGGATTGATTGGAATGTTGTGTGGAAGTAGAAAGAAGTACCACTATAAAAAGGGGATGGATAGTGGACGGAAGGTCCACCATCAAAGGATAAGTGGACGGGAAGTTCCACTAGGTGTAAATGGGTGAATGGGTAGGACAAAATCTCCACTGTTTGGTTGTTTTGGTTGTTTGTTGTGCATTACTTTGCAAGTTGGAATTTTTTTTGTTGGTGTGTGAATGATGGAATGGCTTTTGGAATGTTTTTATGGTTTCCCTTGGTTTCTTGGTCGGGTGTGACGGCTTGGTAAGAGCGTGTTTTTCTTATAGAAATGGTTGCACTTGTGTTTGACCTTATATGAACCATTTTATATAAATGTTCTAATGGTTTTATCCTAGTGTCATGTGTAGGGAAGTCATTTGGGGAAAACATACTGAGTTTTAGTACTCACCCCCTACTTTGGCACTTTGGTGTCTTTAAATATGTCGTGTACCATGACATGGGAAAAGGTAAGGCATCACCCTCCTTTAATGGAGCATTGTGATTTATGAAGGTTCTGGGCGCAGCGGAAGCACGTTGGTGGGTTTTCCCAACTTTAATTTTAACGTTAAACAACGTTCAATCCGAGATCCGTCACGATATAAAATGTCGAATCTTCATAATAGAACGAAGAACAAAAAGAAAAGAACAGTCCTGGAACCCTTGAGGAGGATCATCATATGTTGATTATAATTAATTTAATTAATGCATAAGAATTACCTTCTTGGAATTCTTTCTTCATTGATGTGTTCGGTCACGATTCGGTGATCCGTCACTGCGTTGTAGAATCCAAGTGTAGGATTCCTCTAGCGGTGATCCACACGTGTGTCACGTATCTCTGGATGTCGCCGAAGGGATCTCCGAGTGCTAGCGCGGAATAACCTTCGCTTGTGATATCCGCCTTTGACCGCCTTGATCTGGTGGAGGATCTTGCTCTCGTAACTTGAGGGCGTTCTTAGTGGAAAGGGAATTCTCTCTTGGCTTGAGAGTATTTCCAAATCTGTTGTGCACAACCAATGGATCTTTAAAATGTTTGGGTTGTGAGGATATTTATAATCATGTTTGAGGTTAATAGAGTTATGACAATAAATAAACGTGTTACGCGTTTTATTTATTTCATTAAATCTTATTGAAAACCCCCCATGTTGAATTATTAATTCCTTGACATGCACCCATGCTGATTATAATAAATATCATTTAATAAAATAATATTAAATCCTCAAAATCCCAACTGGAAAAACTACACGGCGTGTAATAATTAATACACGGCGTGTACTTGTTTTCAATAAAACTACACGGCGTGTATATTTAATATACACGGTGTGTACTTTTATTTTCCATTTTTCTCCACCACATTTATTAGACCTTGAGTAATGACTATTTATTTCTTAAATAAATTTAACTACATTACTCACTAATAAATATATTATTTCATCCACAATATATTCTCTCGAATAACTAGTGTCAAAATAAATACGATCAGACATCCTTAAATAATTATTAAACCACAGTCAGGTATAATATTTATTTAACTTGTTAAATTAATATTTAACTGAGACACATGGACACACTTAGTGTGTGACCCTCTAGGCCTCTTTCTCAGTGCCATTAGGCTGAGCCTGCCTAAAGTCCAAGGTTAGCGTCTAGAAACACGCCAAGGCACCCATAGAGAAAGAAGTTCACGCCGCAATGACGTGTTACCTCCTACGAACGCTTACCGTGTAATATAATCCATTTTTCTCGATATCTCCAATCAAGCTGGTTGCATGCTAGTGCCATCAACCCATGTTCTTGATTATTCTTTCTTTGACTTCCCGGAATTGAACTTGCACATACCTTACCATGGCCATGGATTTATTTAGGCTATATCAATTCCATCAAAGGGCCTGAGATATCTACTTCCATTATGGAACGGAAGGGACAAATCCTTTCTCGCATTATCTATTAATGCGGTATTACTCGTGACGCACCCAACGTATCCTACCTCGTTGCGAACAGTGTGTCGTCAGAGTTTTCATCAATACATCTAAGTGCGCGAGTTGTAATACCCATTAATAATAATCTTGAAGTCTAAGGATCAATACACACGTCCGTAGATAGGAACATCCAATGAAACTATGAAATGTGGATTTCCTACTGGCGGGTCTCGTTCTCATAATATCCTCCTGGATATAACCAAGGGCGCACACCATGAGAAGGTGCCTCAAAGTTTTATGAGTCCTCACCCCTAATGACCTGTATTATTTGTGTCCCTCAAATAATATCATCTGGCCATAGAACTTACATTCAAGAACAGTGTTATGGCACTTCTGGGTTCTCATCATAGGAGGGATTCACTACGACCCTTTAATGCAACAGCTATCCTTAGGACATTATCACATGACATGTCACGCAGAAGAACAATCAAGATGTGATAAGGCTTTTATTTAATGAATAATGTACAAAGTAGTTGGTTCTAGACCACCAACTCCAACAGACTCCCACTTGGACTAGAGCCAACTACTAACAACCTTTAACCCGCTAGCTCTCACATGATATTCATGCTTCTGCTGAGATAGGCCTTTAGTCATGGGGTCGACCACGTTCTCTTCCGTGGACACTCTGCTCACCGCAACTTCACCCCTTTGATAGAAATCCCTCAAGAGGTGATACTTCCAGAGTATGTGCTTTGTCCGTTGATGTGACCTTAGTTCTTTTTCAAGAGCCACCGCTGTAGTATTATCACAATACAATGTAATGGGATCTTTACTGCTAGGCACCACATCAAGCTCCTGGACAAAGTTCCGAATCAAAACGGCTTCTTTGGATGCATCAGAAGCCGCTATATACTCGGACTCCGCTGTAGAATCGGTGACAACTAGCTGCTTTGAACTCTTCCAGCTCACAGCTCCTCCATTGAGACAGAAAACATATCCAAATTGCGACTTCAGATCATTCTGATCTGTTTGAAAACTAGCATCAGCATACCCTCTGATGACAAGCTCCTCATCTCCTCCATATACCAGGAAGATATCCTTAGTTCTTCTCAGATACTTAAGGATAGTCTTAACAGCAGTCCAATGTTGTTCTCCTGGATCTTCTTGATATCTGCCTACCATTCTCAGTGCATAGGCAACATCAAGCCTGGTACATAACATGGCATACATGATGGATCCTATAGCCGAAGCATATGGGATCTTGATCATCCTATCTTTCTCCTGTTGTGTCTGGGGACACATTTTCTTAGAAAGATGTAAGCCATGTGACACTGGAACCAATCCCCTCTTGGATT
Organism: Viscum album; assembly: GCA_963277665.1. Taxonomy (NCBI): domain Eukaryota; kingdom Viridiplantae; phylum Streptophyta; class Magnoliopsida; order Santalales; family Viscaceae; genus Viscum; species Viscum album. Next base: position 914,155,007 of record OY728138.1, on the reverse strand, counting down.
TTTCCATAACAAATCTCTTTAGTATCTGGTCAATGTATGTACCCTGACATAGTCCAAGCAGCCTCTTGGATCTATCACGAATGTTCTTGATCCCTAGAATGTAGGCTGCTTCTCCTAAGTCCTTCATGGAGAAACACTTGTTCAACCAGTCCTTAACTGACTGTAAGGCTGGTACGTCTTTTCCAATAAGTAATATGTCATCAACATATACCACTAGGATGACGACCAAATTCCCATTAAACCTCTTATAAACACATGGCTCACATTCTTTCTTAATGAAACCAAATTCCTTTATGTCTTCATCAAAATGAATGTTCCATGACCTGGATGCTTGCTTCAATCGATAAATAGATTTCTGCAACTTGCAAACCTGTTTGGCTTCACCTGGTGTCACAAACCCTTCTGGTTGTGTCATATAGACATCTTCCTGAAGGTTCCCATTAAGGAATGTTGTTTTGACATCCATCTACCAAATCTCGTAGTCATGGTAAGCTGCTATGGCAAGTATGATTCTTATGGATTTAAACATGGAAACTGGCGAGAAGGTTTCATCATAGTCAATTCCTTGACGTTGTCTGAATCCTTTAGACACTAGCCTTGCTTTATAGGTGCTAACTTGACCTTCCATTTCCAGCTTTCTTTTGAATACCCATTTGCATCCAACGGGCTTTACATCAACTAGCTCATCGACCAGAACCTAAACTTGGTTCTGATACATGGAATCCATCTCAAAATTCATAGCTTCTAGCCATCTTGCATCTTCTGAGCTTTCTACTACTTCCTTGTAGGAGTGAGGTTCATCATTGTCCAACAATAATGATTCACCATCCTCGGTGACTAGGAAACCAAATCTCTCTAGTTCCCTTACCTCTCTTGAGTTCCTACGCAGTACTTGTGTTTCTGGAACCTCTTCCACGGGGACCTGTGGAACTTGTTCCTGTACCAACTTCTATGTATCTTGAGCATCAACTTCGTCGAATTTAATCTTGCTCCCACTATCCTTCTTGAGGATGTGCTCCCTCTCAAGAAAGACGGCTTGTCTGGCGACAGTCACTTTCTTGTCTTGGGGGTTATATAGGTAATATCCTTTTGTTTCCTTGGGATATCCTATAAAGATACACTTCGTGCCCCGGGGTGCTAGTTTTTTTCCTGAGAAGGCCTTAACAAACACCTCGCATCCCCATACACGTGTGTGCGACAAAGTGGGTTTCCTTCCATTCCATAACTCGGATGGAATTCCATTTTTCGCCTTAATTGGTACTCGGTTTAATGTGTATGCTGCAGTTTGTAATGCATATACTCAAAAGGATAATGGAAGATCCGCATGACTCATCATCGACCTCACCATGCCCAACAAGGTGTGGTTCCTCCTTTCACTAACACCATTCCACTATGGTGTATAAGGAGGAGTGAGCTGAGATAAAATCCCAGACTCCCATAGAAGATCGATGAACTCTTGGTTCAGATATTCTCCACCTCGATCCGATCGAAGCTTCTTTATCTTCTTACCAAGTTGATTCTCTACTTCATTCTTGAATTCCTTAAATTTCTCTAAGGACTTTGACTTATACCTCATTAAGTATACATATCCATATCTACTCAAATCATCAGTAAAAGTAATAAAGTAAGAATGTCCACCTCTAGATTCTACTGGAAATGGTCCACACACATCTGTGTGTACCAATCCTAGAAGCTCTCTGGCCCTTTCACCTTGTCCACCAAAAGGAGGCTTGGTCATTTTTCCTTGTAAACAAGCGTGACATCTATCAAGTGGTTTTAGCTTAGTAAAGTCTAAATAGCCATCTTGGCAGAGCTTTGTCAAGCTCTTCTCATTCACATGACCAAGGCGGTGATGCCATAACTGGGTGATGTATGAGTCATGTGAGTTTTTTTCGTTATCGATTGCCAACACTTGGTTTTCGTAATTTAATACATACAAACCATTATTCAAATGTGCCATACCATAACATACGTTGTTCTTATAAAAAAGACAACCCTTATTTCCAAACTTGAAAATAAATCCATCCATATCCAAACAAGATACAGAAATTATGTTCTTGGTAACACTAGGCACAAAATAACAGTTTTGTAAAACCAAAATCATGCCAGTTGGCAATAAGAGGTGATAGTCGCCAATAGCCAACGCAGCCAGCCTTGCGCCATTGGCAGCTCGAAGATCCACCTCTCCTCTGGCGATCTTTCTAAATCTACTTGGTTCCTGCATTTGAATACAGATGTGAGCCCCACGAGCTGTATCTAATAACCAATGTGTAGAAATAGAAAGATTGCACTCAATAACGAACGCACCTTTAGCGTCCCCACACTTCTGGGTGCAGTTCCTCTTCCAGTGGCCCTGCTTGGCACATGCAAAACACACTACTTCCCGTTCCTTGCCCTGCCTATGGATCTTCCCCTTCTTGGAGGGACGGTGATCGAGGGCTTCAGACCGTTTATAAGTCTTTGGCCCCTTTGCCTTGTCCTTCCTTTTCTTTTTCACCATAAGGACCGCGGGTTTGTCACGCCCCATGTCCTTATCTTCCTGGCGAATCAAGGTCAGATGCTCCGATAGACTCTTCTCATTGTCACTCATGTTATAGTTGACAATGAATCTAGAGAAGGTCTTGGGCAATGATGATAGGATGAGATCTGTACGCAACTCATCCAGGAATTTAATCCCTAAGATGTCCAAGCGTTCAATGTAGCCAATAAGCTTGACTACATGAGGCCCAACTGGTGCAGACTCTCCAAGCTTCGTGGTAAACAAATCATTCGAGATCTTATACCTCTCCTGTCTCGCCTTCTATTGGTAGAGATCTTTAAGGTGAGACATCATGCTATATGCATCCATGTTTTCATGTTGCTTCAAGAGCTCATTAGACATGGCCGATAGCATGAAACACTGTAAATCTGTGGCATCATCCATGTGTTTCATGTAGAGAGATAATTCCTCATCACTAGCCTCTTTCCCAGGAGCAACTGGAATAGGCTCTTCCAGCACATATAATTTCCTTTCGTGGTGAAGGACGACGGGTAAACGCCTCTGCCACTCTTGGAAATTGGTGCCGGTGAGAAGGTTTTCTTTCTCGAGTATGGTGCGCAATGATATGTTTGAAGTCATTTTATTGTCGTTTCTACAAATTAAGATGAGAAAAGGTTTAGTACTTTATTATAAAAATTGAGACAAATAAATTAATACTTATTAGTCTCCCACTATTTTATCGAAATCCAATAGCCCTCACCATTGACTTCGGAATATTATGTTGCATGAATATTCTAGTGTCAAGGATCCATATTTCCCTTCTCATTACCCCAACTAGGGTTGGTCAAGCAACTTGAAGGGTTTTATGTAGGAATTCTAAATTCGAACTGCATTAACTCTCAGTTCCTTGATCCGCTGAGTGGACTCCCCAATCCTGAAATCCTTTTTGGATTTCCTCAACCTTTGCCTCTTGGTCACACCAAGTCCTGCTGTGGCAGTCAACCCTTGATGCGAACCAAGTCAAGTCAACCCAAAACCTTGAATTAGAATTCCCCGATAATTGAAAGCACCCCAACTAGGGTTGGTCAAGCACTTTAAACTATGGTTCGATTCTAACCAACATTATGGAAGGCTATGCCGACTTAATATTTATCTTGAGGGATTTTATCCTTATACGTAAATTTCCATTTTATTATCTTTGATTACATGCTTGTTAATATTAAGTGGGATATACTTAAGTGATTAACCATGTATAAGATAATATTTACGTATAAGACAGTTTTATTTTAGTTCCATATTGCATGCTCTTTTAATTCATTAATTGTGTAATAGTGACAACACACCCACAATAAATAAACCATGCAACTAACAGAAATAAAATAAATGGTATGATCATGAGGTTTTCTATTGGTTAGTTTATCTAGTGGTTGATAAACTAACCCAAGACCTAGGGGAGAAACACCTTGAACATTTCGAGTTCGTGTATACAGCTTTCCACCTGTCCACCTTTGTATCTCTATGGATTTGTTTCACCTTGGCTCCTGACTTGAGCCGCCTCCGCTAGCTTGGGAGCTCCATCCATTACATATGCATTTATCTCACACGCAGGTGAGGGGTAAAAAGGGGTTTTTACATAAAAGAATCCTTGGGCGTGTAGGCCCTACTTATTAATGAGGAGATGGCTCGCAGGCCAACAAATTTAATTTAAATAAATAAATTAAAAGAAACCATTCTCATACAAAGGTCTCGGTCTAGCTCATGATCATCCATACATGCAACGATATTTACGCATAAATAAAACTAGCATTCAATTCTTTAATCGTTCTTGTTTAAGATAAATCACGCTCGAATCAATTAATTGTCTTTAATTAATCAATCCTTTTATCTTAAATCAATTTTCTGAATTTCCTTGAGATTCTCATCCATCATAATTTTAAACAAATAAATTCATTTAAAATTATACTTTTACGTAACTTGTACCTTGGAGGCAACCCGGTGAATTCCCATTTATTACGCATATGTTAAATTAAACACATATATATAAAACACTTATCACGTGTTGTGCCTCAGCTTTACGCCTACACCATGGTACACGTCTCAAGGGTTTGTATAATATAATAATAAATTTTAAAAAATCTGCGTAATTTGGGTGAGTACACGGCGTGTAGTTCCGACTGCACGGCGTGTACTTTTCTTCACCGTCCATCCGAAGTACACGCCTGGGGATAAGGCGTGTTAATGTAATTCAGAAATTTTCGGAGTACACGGTGTGTAAAGTGGGACACATGCCGTGTAGTTTCCGCGTTACACGGTTTCCAGCCGGGCAGGCCGTGTACGGAGTACACGACCCAACCCTAACCCGAAGGGACTACGGTTGTGTTCATTGGACCACACGGCGTGTATTCTGGAAACTGTGTGCCACCTATTTCTGGTCAACACACGGTGTCTTAAATTCTTAGAAAGAATCCAATACACGGCCTGATTTGGAGGATCAGTCAATGCATTGAACCTAGACTACATGGCGTGTACTTCCAAATACACGTCGTGTATTCTGGTGTTATATGGCCGGAAACATTTGGCTCCTCCGGAAGAGTTTCTCTATTTTATTTTAATGAAAATTAAAAGAAAAATCCGTTTCTGTGAGGTGAACGAGAAACGAGGGAGGAAGAAAAGATCTCGAGATTCAGATTTTCATAACGATTAAACATGAATTGAAATAAATAAATTATTAAATGCGTAAATCACCAATGAAAAACAAAATAATTATAACCAATGATATGAACCCTCTGATACCACTTGTAGGTTCCAGGCGCAGCAGAAGCGCGTTCGTGGGTTTGCCCAACATTAATTTTAACGTTAAACAACGTTCAATCCGAGATCCGTCACGATATAAAACGCTGAATCTTCGGAATAGAACGAAGAACGAAAAGAAAAGAAGAGTCCTGGAACCCTTGAGGAGGATCATCATATGTTGATTATAATTAATTTAATTAATGTATAAGAATTACCTTCTTGGAATTCTTTCTTCGTTGATGTGTTCGGTCACGATTCGGTGATCCGTCGTTGCGTTGTAGAATCCAAGTGTAGGATTCCTCTAGAGGTGATCCACACGTGTGTCACGTATCTCTGGACGTCGCTGAAGGGATCTCCGAGTACTAGCGCGGAAGAACCTTCGCTTGCGATATCCGCCTTTGACCGCCTTGATCTGGTGGAGGATCTTGCTCTCGTAACTTGAGGGTGTTCTTGGTGGAAAGGGAATTCTCTCTTGGCTTGAGAGTATTTCCAAATCCGTTGTGCACAACCAATGGCTCTTTAAAATGTTTGGGTTGTGTGGATATTTATAATCATGTTTGAGGTTAATAGAGTTATGACAATAAATAAACGCGTTACACGTTTTATTTATTTCATTAACTCTTATTGAAAACCCCCCATGTCGAATTATTAATTCCATGACATGCGCCCACGCTGATTATAATAAATATCATTTAATAAAATAATATTAAATCCTCAAAATCCCAACTGGAAAAACTACACGGCGTGTAATAATTAATACACGGCGTGTACTTGTTTTCCATAAAACTACACGGCGTGTATATTTAATATACACGGCGTGTACTTTTATTTTACATTTTTCTCCACCACATTTATTAGACCTTGAGTAATGACTATTTATTTCTTAAATAAATTTAACTGCATTACTCGCTAATAAATATATTATTTCATCCACAATATATTCTCTCGAATAACTAGTGTCAAAATAAATGCGATCAGACATCCTTAAATAATTATTAAACCACAGTCGGGAATAATATTTATTTAACTTGTTAAATTAATATTTAACTGAGATACATGGACACACTTAGTGTGTGACCCTCTAGGCCTCTTTCTCAGTGGCATTAGGCTGAGCCTGCCTAAAGTCCAAGGTTAGCGTCTAGCAAAACGCCAAGGCACCCATAGAGAAAGAAGTTAACACCGCAATGACGTGTTACCTCCTACGAACGCTTACTGTGTAATATAATCCCTTTGTCTCGATATCTCCAATCAAGCGGGTTGCATGCTAGTGCCATCAACCCATGTGCTTGATTATTCTTTCTTTGACTTCCCGGAATTGAACTTGCCCATACCTTACCATGGCCATGGATTTATTTAGGCTATATCAATTCCATCAAAGGGCCTGAGATATCTACTTCCGTTATGGAACGGAAGGGACAAATCCTTTCTCGCGTTATCTATTAATGCGGTATTACTCGTGACGCACCCAACGTATCCTACCTCGCTGTGAACAGTGTGTCATCACAGTTTTCGTCAATACATCTATGTGCACGATTTGTAATACCCATTAATAATAATCTTAAAGTCTAAGGATCAATACACACGTCCGTAGATAGGAACATCCAATGACACTATGAAATGTGGATTTCCTACTGGCAGGTCTCGTTCTCATAATATCCTCCTGGATATTACCAAGGGCACACACCATGAGAAGGTGCCTCAACGTTTTATGAGTCCTCACCCCTAATGACCTGTATTATTTCTGTCTCTCAAATAATATCATCCGGCCATAGAACATACATTCAAGAATAGTGTTATGGCACTTCCGGGTTCTCATCATAGCATGGATCCGCTACGACCCTTTAATGCAACAGCTGTCCTTAGGACATTATCACATGACATTTCACGCAGAAGAACAATCAAGATGTGATAAGGATTTTATTTAATGAATAAAGTACAAAGTAGTTGGTTCTAGACCACCAACTCCAACAATTTATTGGTGGAGCTTGGAGCTTGGAGCATGATGTGGAGTTGTGGTGGTGTCATGGATCGTGGGGTTTTGTTGTTTAGTTTCCACATTATACTCTGATGTGGTGTAGAAATTTCTAGTTTTATTGGTTTTAGGATGTATTGTAGAACAACTTGGTTGTCTTTTGGGAATACATGCTGAAATATTTTATTGACATGCATCATATAGTGGTTGTTAATGGATTTTTTTTGTTGGTTTTTTCTTAAGGTAAAATCATTTCTGAACTTGTTCTCGAATCCCTCAGTATTTATTTCCAGCCTTTGGTGCCTTAGGAACGTCTCTTAAGGCCAAGTAACCCCACCGCCTCCCTATGACAATGAGGTCGGGGTGGGGTGTTACAAGTGGTATCAGTTGGTTTGGTCCTTAGGTTTCATGTGAGAGCAGTTGTTTGATCATTGGTGTTGATAATTGGTTTTGGTGTTTAAATTCGTTGTGGTATATTCCTTGAGTTGGGATGGTATCAAGGCGTATGAATGTCATAACATGTAATGTACATCATAAAATGACATATCTAACCCTCTTATACTGAACTTCAAGTTACCAGGGAGTGGGGTACATATGTGTTTTGGAGACACTTATAGGCATTGGATATCTCATTGTTGTGGGTGTAGCCAATGAGATGAGCATGTCATGCATGGTAGAAATGACTTCCCACTAGGATGCATATTTCATTGGGAATAATGATTTATGGGTTGAATTGAGAAATGGTTTTGAAAATGTTTGAAATTGAAATGTGAATAAATTTTGAATTTTGAAAATGTGTTGGTTTTCAAAATGGTGAAACATAGAAAATGTGGAAAGGGGGAAAGCCATGTTGTGATAGTATTTTGTAATGTGACTTGAATTGGGATTTCGTGATGTCTAGAGAAGTGAGAGTCATGGTTGTTTGTTTTCTATTTATAGAAATGGCACCGGGTAGGCATCGAAGAGACCAACTAGAAGTGGTCAATGAGAACATGGTTTCACCTGAGCTTTAGGTGAACCAGTAGTTAGTGCAGAGTATAGTGCAAGCTTTCTAAGATGTGGAAAGTGGAAAAAAAGTGGATGAACCAAGGCATGTGGATCATGCAGTTCATTTTTAAAAGAAAAATCCACCCATCATCAGAGGTGATTCAGATCCGGAGAGGGTAGAATCATGGATGAATAGAATAAACAAGTTCTTCAAGTTCTTGGGAACGCCCGTAGAATTGAATGTGAAGTTGGCCATGTATATGTTGTAAGATCTTTCCCTTAAGTGGTGGGAGTTGGTAGTCCATGTAGGGAAGGACCAGGGTATGATGTGGGAAGGCTTTGAGGAATTTTTTAATAAACAATTCTACCCACATACATTTAGAATTCAGCACATCACTGATTTCTTCATTTTGGAGCAAGAGCATATATCCTTGACAGAGTATGCAGATAAGTTATGAAAATAATGCGGTTTTCACCCGAGGTGGTGGGTAGAATGTCGTTGAAGGCAAAGATATTTCAAGCAGGGTTAAGGAATGAAATCCATTCATGGATAGCGGTGCTGTGTATAGATGATTACACAGAGATGGTGAATAGAGCCTCGGTGGCTGAGTGGGATCTATTGGGCGCTTCGGGCGTAGGAAGCATGGTGGTTCCCATGATGAATAGTGGGAACTCTAACACTGGGTTCATGAGGAGGAGGGACACTTATTCCCAGGATGGGAGTATGGCACGTAATCCGATGGTAGGATCGATGAAACTTCCTCTGAATCCCCAGAAAAAACCAGGATGTTTTCAGTGTGGTTCTACAAGCCACATCAAGCAAGATTATATGACACAACCTCAAGAATTTCATAATTGTAAGCAGATGGGTCATCTTTAGTGTTATTGTCGAAATTCTCCAAGGTCGGGTGCGTATGAAACTCCCTAGAGATTGCAGACATCGTATGCTTCGACGGGACGGGGAAAACAGCACACCCCTCGTCAGGAGAGTAAAGTGGGTCATGTTGATTCATGGAATACCATGACGCCTCAGTAAAGAAATAAAGAGAAGAGTGTGGAAACAGAGGAATTGTTCAGAGATGAGCAGGTTGTGGTGGATGATCGGTCAGGACAATCCATGGTGTGAGGTACTATTCATTTAAATTCTAACTTGATAAAAGTGTTGTTCGATACAGGTGATTCACCCTCTTTTATTGTTACACATATGCTTGAGTTTCTGGGTTTAAGGGTAGAAATGATGCCTTCAGTTTTGAAAATCCAAACTCCTCTGGGTCAAAGATAGTGTTGAGCCTTCTTGTTTAGAGCATGTAGTATTATTGTGGGCAAGGTTGAGATAACCTAAAATTTCTCAGTGCTTGAGATGGATGGGTATGATGTAATCTTGGGAATGGATTGGCTGGGGGAGTTTAAGTCCCACATCGACTATAATGCATGGACAGCAGCTTTTACGACACACGATGGTGTTATACATATCTTTAGAGGAGAGAGGCATGAAAGTCAGGGTGAAACGGGTTTTTTGGCACTAGCAGTGGGCACATTATCGCATAAGTTGGTGGTGTTGTCATTGGAAATGGTAGAGGGTGTTGAACAATGTGTTCTTCCAGAAGTGGTGGATCATTTCATGGATGTTTTTTCTGATGAATCCTCTGGGTTACCTCCCGTAAGAGAAGTGGATTTTATGATTGATCTCCTTCTGGGGACTAGTCCTATCTCACTTTCGTCTTACCAGATGGAACCTACTAAATTGTGTGAATTGAAAGTCCAGCTAGAAGAGTTAGAAAACAAAGGGTTTATCTGGCCTAGCATATCTTCGTGGGTGGCGATAGTGTTGTTTGTGAAAAAGGCAGATGGAACATTGAGGCTATGTGTTGATTATCATTGACTTAACCAAGTTACGTTAAAGAACATATATCCACTTCCATGAATTGATGATTTTTTCGTCCAGTTGAGGGGATCCCAATAGTTCTACAATATCGACCTAAGGTTAGGATATCATCAATTGTGGATGAGTAAGGATGATATTCCTAAAACAGCTTTCAGAAGTAGATATGGCCATTATGAGTATGTGGTTATTCCCTTTGGTCTAATGAATGTGTCAACAGTATTCATGACATTGATGAGTTGAATATTTCAAATATATCTAGATTCATTTGTGGTGGTGCTTTTAGATGATAATCTGGTGTATTCAAAGACATGGGTGGATCATGAGCATCACTTGGCGATAGTGCTGGAGATCTTGAAGGATCAGCAGTTGTATGGGAAATTGTCAAAGTGTGACTTTTGGATACAGGAAGTTAGTTTTCTTGGCCATGTGATTTATGAAAGAGGTGTTTTTGTTGATCCAAAAAAGATAGAGGTTGTCATCTTGTGGAAACCACCAAAGAATGTGTTTGAGGTACAGATTTTCCTTGGTCTAGCTAGGTATTATCAGTGTTTTGTTTGTTATTTTTCACGTTTGGATTTTCCGATGATAGCTTTAACAAGAAAGAATGTTGCATTCTATGGAATGAATAGTGTCGACATTGTTTCAAAGATCTAAATGGTCTCCTTATATCAGCACCAATCTTGGTTTTGCTAGAATTAGAAAAAGGGTATGTGGTGTACTGTGATGCATCAGGATCAGGGTTGGGGTTTGTTCTCATACAAGGGATTCATGTGGTTGTGTATGGCTCACGACAGTTGAGGGTGCATGAAAAGAATTACCCAACTCATGATTTTGTGTTGGCAGTAGTGGGTCATTCTTTGAATGTGTGGCGCCATTATCTCTTCGGTGAGAAATTCATGGTATATACAGATCATAAGAGATTTAAACACATTTTCTCACAAAGGTATTTGAACATGAGGCAAAGGAGATGGATGGAATATCTACAGATGTTTGATTTTGACTTGATGTACACACCGGGTAAGGGAAATTTGGTAGCGGATGCATTAAGTAGAAAATAATACGCTCAGGTGGTGAAACAAGAATCAGAATAGTGGTAGTTGATGTCAGTTATAGCTGACATGTGGTTAGAATGTGAGGACCAGGGTGATAGAGTGGTCTTCTATCCGGTTTTGTTGATTAGTGACTAGGTTGGCCTGGTTAGAGAGGTATATATATCTGATTATGAGTGTGTGACAATGGGGTCGATACTAAATGGTGGGGAGACCATTGAGGGTTGGAAACTGAATAGAGATTCATTTTTGTGTTTTTGGAATCAGATGGTTGTACTGGTTGCTTTTCAAGAATATCTTCTCAGGGCGTATCATCATTTCAAGTGGGTTGTTCATATGAGAATTCAAAAAATGTATAAAGCATTTAAAGCACAGTTCTGGTGGGTTGGTATGAAAAGAGGTTTGGTTGAGTCTGTTTTGAGATGCTTTACTTGTCAGCATGTCAAGGCAGAGCATTAGAAGCTAGTGGGAATGTTGCAGTCTTTACCAATCCTTGTTTGGAAGTGGGAGCAGATAGAGATGGATTTTTTCACAGGTCCCCCAAGAACGTTCAGAAAACATGATTCCATTTGGGTGATAGTGGATCAAATAATGATGTCGGCCCATTTCATTCCATTTTTTGAATCTCATATGGTGGAGGATCTACCCAAAATCTATATCTAGGAGGTGGTAAATAGGCATGGTGTTCCAGTTTCAATTGTATCTAATAGAGATCTGATATTTACATCTCATTTCTGGAAATCCTTATAGCTAGCCCTTGGAACTAAGTTGACCATATGTACGGTGTATCACCCTCATACGGATGGTCAATCCGAGAGGACGATACAAACATTGGAGGATATGTCGTGGTCTTGTGTTATGAATTTTGGTGGCTCGTGGGAGGATCACTTTTCGTTGTCTTAGTTCTCGTACAATAACAGTTATCAGGAATCTATACATATGGATCCATTTGAAGCATTGTATGGGCGGTCGTGTCATTCTCCACTATGTTGGGTGGAGACAGGCGAGTCCTCGATAGTTGGACCAATCATTGTCTAGGAGACTATGGAGAAGATCAAGTTGATCAGGAAGAGAATGGAGACAGATCATAGTCGTCAGAAATAGTATGTGGATCATCATCGACAGTCGTTGTCGTTTGAGGTGAGTGATCATGTTATCTTTAGGATATCTCCTAGGTTGGGACTTTGTCTGTTTAGGAAGAATGGAAAGTTATCTCCAAGGTATATTAGACCATTTGAGATTCTTGAGCGGGTTTGTGAGGTGGCTTATCGTTTGTCTTTTCCACCTAGGTTTAGTGTGGTGGACAATGTGTTTCATGTGTCGCAGTTGAAAAAGTATCAGCCGGATCATGACCATGTGATTCGATGGGATCATTTTGATCTACAACCGGATGCTTCATTGGTGCATGTGCTAGTGCTGGTTGTGGATAGGCAAGAGAAAGTCATTCATGGTAAAATAATCAGTTTAGTTCATGTTTTGTGGAAACATGGTCAGATTGAAGAGGAGACTTGGGAGCATGAGAAAGAGATGGTCGAGAAATGGACCGAGCTCTTTTGGAAAAGGACGGGTTTACTACTTTTTGAGGACGGAAAGACCAATATTGGGGAGAATATAGTACCCACGGTTTGAAATATGTGGCCTTTATTATGCATTTTTATGTGTTTAGAGTGCATGGGATGAGTTGGGTAGAGGTTAGGAGAGTTTGGAATGGGTTTGAATGAGTTTGAAGGTTTGTCATAGGGAGCAAGGTTTGAGCAGGGTTAGTGGAAACCGTGTGGATTCTCCATGAAACTATTCAGGGGGAGATATTAGGCTTCGCACGGCCTATGCACGGTTTTCCAAACCATGTGAGGCAACTGTGCGGACCCTTCCTCTTGATGAAATAGTGTGTGCATGTTTAGCACATGGTTTTCCAAACCGTGCGGACTAACCGTGCGAACACTTAAAAGTAGGGTTTTTAAGTTTAGGCTCACTCAGGCTAGACCTAAGTCACTACAATCTTCCTCCCACTCAAGCCTCACTTAGGCTTTTTACATCTTAGGGGTTTTAAAGGTTCTCCCACTCGTTTTGGAAGCATTTCAAAGGGGTTTTAAGGTGGATTAAAGGTGGTTTCTCCCGGGTAAGTCTCTCCTCTTGGTTTCCTTGTATTTTCCTCTAGATCTACCTCCCTCTCTTTCTTGGTTTTCTATTTATACACTTGTTGTGTGCAGATATAGGGTTGTGGTTTCCTTTGATGATGATTTTAAGGCTTATGAATGTTAGGTAAGGATATCTAGAGAGGTTTTGGTGGTGTGTTCTCCGGATTTGAGGCGCAGTTGCTTGTGGGTCGATTTCTCAGGAACCCTAAAGGTAGGTGGATTCTCTATCAACTCCACATGGTTAGAGATAATGGCTTTGGTTACAATTAATTTTTTTTCTTTGAATTAATTTTGGTTTTATGTGCAAAATTGATTGGATATCGCTTGGGTGTTGTTTTGGGGAATTTTTGGGAAAAAGTGGGTTTTATGGTGAAATGTATTGTTGTGTATTTTAAAATGTCGATTTTAAAATGGGATGCTATGGTTTATTTGTGAAAATGATTGATGGAAATGGTTTTCAATAAATAGTTAGTTTTTATAGAAATGTTGTTGGGCACTTAAAATGGTTTTCAATTAATGGTTAATTTATTGAAGTGGATTCATATGTAATGGAAATGGTTGATTGCATGTTGTTGTAACCTTGGTGGGTTATATGCTTGGTTATGGATTGATTGGAATGTTGTGTGAAAGTTTCAAGAAGTACCACTATAAAAATGGGATGGATAGTTGATAGAAGGGCCACCGTCAAAGGATAAGTGGACGGGAAGTGCCACTAGGTGTGGATGGGTGAACGGGTTGGACGGAAGCTCCACCGTTTGGTTGTTTTGGTTATTTTTTGTGCATTTCATTGCAAGTTGGAAATTTTTGTGCTAGTGTGTGAATGATGAAATGGCTTGTGGAATGTTTGGTGGGATTTACCTTCATTTCATGGTTTGGGTGTGATGACTTAGTAAGAGTATGTTTGGATTATGGAAATGGTTTCACTTGTGTTTTAATTTATATAAACCATTTTATATAAATGTTCTAATGGTTTTATCCTAGTGGCATGTGTAAGGAAGTCATTTGGGGAAAACATACTGAGTTTTAGTACTCACCCCTTTCTTTGGCACTTTGGTGTCTTTACAGATGTCGTGTACTGTGACGTGGGAAAAGGTAAGGTAGGACCCACCTTTAGTGATGCATTGTGATTTATTCGTAGAGCTTGGAGCTTGGAGCTTGGTGTGGAGTTGTGGTGGTGTCATGGATAATGGGGTTTTGTTGTTTAATTTCTTCTTTTTACTCTGATGTGGTGTAGACATGTCTTGTTGTATTGGTTTTGGGATGTATTGTGGAACAACTTCATTGTGTTTCAAGAATACATGCTGGAATATTTTTATTGACATGCATCATATAGTGGTTGTTAATGGATTGTTGGGTTGGTTTTGTCTTAATTGCAAATTGTTCCCCAACTTGTTCTCGAATCCCTAGGCCTTTATTTCCAGCCTTTGGTGCCTTGGGATTGTCACTTAAGGCCAAGTAACCCTCACCGCCTCCTCAAGCCAATGATGTTAGGGCGGGGTGTTACAATCTTGTTCCATCGGTCTTTGGGTTGTTCCCAATTTTTTATTAAACTCCAAATAAATCCATTAGTGAAATTTATGAATAATACCATTAAAACAAGTCCAATATAAATCCTCCATCCAAACAATTGTTCAATAATTATATTTTATAAAAAAATAATTCTCAATGATAACACCATTATCAAACCACCAGTCAAATGTATTTTATAAATCATGAATCCATATAAAACCATCAATCATCATCAATTCACCAAGTAAAAAATTATTTATGTACATTTTCAACAAAACCAATGTTATCCTCATGGTTCCAACATGATTATTTTCATTTAAAAGAAATGGAATAGAAAATTTATATGTGAATATGTATATGTTATTTGATTGTATATATCCATTTATGAAATTGGAAACCCTATTTTCTAATTATATTTCAAAATGTTATAAAAACATTCATTTTATTGGAATGACATAAAATCCTTGGTGGTATCATACTATGCTTGGTTTCACTTACATCATACATACAACGTTTGGTGTATGCAACTCTAGTGGTTTTTTTCAGGTGGCCTAAATTTTCTCTTCTATTTTAGGATGTTTAGGTTGATCATAATTGTTGGCATGCGATGTGAAGAGTGAGTGTGGGTAACATGGAGATTTATGGTAGTATATCTTCTTAGTTTTTTGTTTTCTTATCATTTTGGGATGTTCATATATCAGTATGGATGAGCCAAATCTTTTTTCACATATTTTTTTCCCTTTAGTTTATGTATGGATTCAAATAATTATTGTTCAGTTCATGGATAAATTTATTTGTTATATGTGTACTATTATTGGATGTGTATGGTATTATATAAATTGTAATATTTGTCCCATTTGATTATGCTTTTAGATCATATCACTTGTTTCCTTCCTGAGGTGATCAGGAACTCTCTTTAGGTATGACACAGATCATCTTGGGTACTCGATCCAAGGGAATCCCAGGTTGGTTTGTGACACACACACACACACACACACATATATATATATATATATATATATACATAAGCATATAAACATAGACAAACATCTATATACATAAACCTAAATGTACACATTCACATAAAACAAATACACAAACAAACATACAAAAACATATTCATACATATACATACATACATGTACATAGAGACATATACACACATCCACATATATACACACAAATTAATACACACACACACACACACACACAAATGTATATTTTATATGATTTAATATGAAAATATATATTTGAATTTAAATAAGAACTTTTTTAATTGTATTTATTTTTATAGTTAATATCACTCTATTTTAATGCACAGACACACATAACTGTAATTATAATTATACATAAATTGTATATAGAAAGGTTTTTTATCCTAATGTCATGTGTCCACATAAAATTTAATGATTTCACAATTGTTTTTTTATCCCCACTCATCTACCCAGCTTCCGCCATCCACTCTCTGACACCTCACTCCTCTGATTCCCTCCCCATCTCCCTCCATCTTTGAATCCCATCTCTATCTTTGACTTTTTTCCTGAATCCCTCCCACAATTCCCTATCAACCACCACCTATACCTCCCACTATGACTCTTCCTCTTCCTTCATATTCTGATTCATATTCTCTTCGCTACTCCGCTTCCACTGTATACTACCCAACTCCCTACTCCTCCTTGTCCCTCCTCGACTACCTCCTACCCTAATTCAGCTCCCCAATTCCTCTTCTCTCCCTGAATCCCTACCCAAATCCCCTCTCCACCCCCACCACTACCTATACCTTCATATTTTGACCGCCTCACTAAAACTACCTTCCAGTATCATCTCCACAACCTCACATCCTTATGTATGTCACAATATCCTCTTCCTTAAAGGGTTTCCTCCATATTAATGGCCTCTCACTATTGTCTTCTACTTGAGGTGTGGTAATCTCTTGTACATATTATACTTCCCAACTCATGTATTTATATCATCACTTTTCCATGCTAATTTATTCTATTATAATCCCTTCATCAAAAAATATCCCTATATTTCATTCATGTTTTTCTACTTCGACTATTGAACATCAACATATGAATCTATTTCTCCTCATCAGTTATAAGTTCTATTTAAATCTCTGTATACCTAATTTTATTTTTCTTATTCATTGTATAGATTCCCCCCCCCTTCATTCATAGGTTGTTTTATGTTTCTCTTCCATTACACATAAAATGGTGTAATTATAGTTTTTTGTCCCTAATTTAACTATGCTTCAATCTTCTACAATAGTTCCTCTTTTGTAACCCTAATTATATAAGCCTAATTTCATTCTACATCTGAGTTCTATAGTTATTTTTTCATTTCCCATTTTTTCCTCCCCTAAAATCTCTTAAGAAATTTTAACATATTTTCTATCATAACTCAAATATCATAGGGATTAACTTCTATAGAAAACTAAAATTCCACCCACATGATAGTACAAATTAATTTCCCCCTATTTTTTCACTCTATTCATTTTCATAAATATCACTATTTGTTTTTTGTGTATTTATTTGTTCTCTAAATTCTTACAACATTGAATTTATCTTAATTATTGGTTCATTCACCAATGATACTGCTGAAAATTAAATTTTATTATTATTATGAAAACACTTTTGAGGAAAAAGTGAGAAACCAAGACAACTACATCACATCACCACTTAACCACTCCACCTCTTCAAAAATTCTCCATTTCAATACATCAACACTTAAAGCCACACATCTTCATGAATTCAACCGCCAAACACATGGAATCAAACAATTCAAACCAATTCAAACATTCAAACAAAAAAACCATCACAGTGTGAGTTGAAACCACCAAATAGAAAGCTGAGAAACCACGAACCAGGGAACACGAACAAAAGAAAAGTTGTGCAAACCTCAGACCAGCTTCCTCGATCGCCCGCCAGTGCGACCATAGACACCATCCCAAATCCACAAACCTGTTAGAGAACTCTGAATGGAGTAATCTCATACCCTCCTTACAATGTGAAATGGACAAGCCATCCACAATGGATGATGAAGAAACCAGAACGGGAAAGACAAATCCATCCTCACCCGCACCCTGATCCACAACAACCACACACCAGCTCCAATAGAATCGACTCCACAAAACCATCACCAAAATCGATCACCGTCCCCTACAAGCCTTCCCAAAACATCCCAGTGCTACACTGGATTCAACCCCTCAACCTGAAAAGAGCAGAACATGAACCTCCCCCCTCCAACCCGTACTGAAGCCGAAGTCAATCCTCCCTAGAAAGAATGCCAGATCATTCCCTGGTCCGTAGCAACACCGACCAAAGACCCCTGATCCAAAACCAAAGCCGATCCCCACAGAACATCAGATCTGTTGCCAACAAGCAGAGCTAGTCTATCACCGAGACACCAGATCTGAATCCAGTCGAGGGCAACACCGCCATCACCATGTTGAGGGGTCACTGGATCTGTCGCAGATCCAGATCTGTCGCCAACAAATGAAGCCAAACCAATGATGATAATATCACCAGATCTGACTCTAGCCAAAGAACGAAACCACCATCGATGCACCGAGGATTCACTGAATCAAGACTAGGGTGCACCTGGTCTGGCACTGAGTCGAGGGCGAAGCCGAAAAACCAAGTCCAGATCCGTGACAGAAGACAACATCGACGCCGAACAACCGAGATGGACTGGAGGAGGGAAGAAGAGAACCTATTGGAGAAAACATATAGAGATGACCTACACAATATAGTTGTTGTATTAATAAGACATATTTTACATTCGTATTTTCTCCACTCTATTTTTAGAAATTTAAATATTGAGAGGAATATTTATTCTATCCATTTTCATATTGTTGTATATTATTATATTTTATTTCATATTATATATTTTTAGAATCCATATTATTAATGTATATTAGCTATTAGTCTATATTTTTCATAATATATATTATTTAGACATATAAGTTTTACATATTTTATTATAAATCATTTTTCATTCTCGATATTAACTTATAATATTAGTTTTAGATTCCATATATTTTTCTATAGTCATATTATAATTCACATGTTGTATACAGTTCATAAAAGTTCATTCAATTTACATAGAATTTTTTTATATATATTCTTAAAAAATTCCATATATTCTCATATTTAAATAATTTTATTCAAATATTACATCTAATTTTAAATAATTCCTAGATCCAAATATCATTACAGATATTTTTGAAACTAAATATTGGTATTTGAACAAAAAAAATTATAAAAACCCATATCTCTTATGAAAATAATTTTTAAAAATGTAATTATGGATATTTTTTAAAGTATAACTATTTTGTAGATATATTGAACAAAACTATTACATCAGATCATGATGATATGATTATTATTTTTTCTATATGATGTGATAATGATTTTTAAAATGTATTTTCGCTACTATATACATCTCATGTTGAAGATAGGGAATATTTTATAAGTATTTCCCTAAATAATCCTTTAATAATACAATGTGTTTTGTGATTTTTAAACATAAAATACAAGAATGTGACGATATTATTAAACATTTTAAAGAAATAAAATCATTGGAACTGATTTATTATGACTCGATTAATCACAGTTTCAAGATGTTGTAGATATATAATTTAAACATGTTCCATTGGTAGATATTGATCATTTCTTCAAGGATACTCTAGTTGAAGATGATATTGATTAGATAGGAATGAAAATTTCCTGACAACAATGAGTATGAGGATGCATTAAAACATTAGAATGATTAAATAAATTTTTAATAAATTATGTAACATACTATTTATTTTGATTGAGGATCAAAACCTTATTATATCTAATAAATATAAAATTATTTCGTTTTCATTGATGATTTTTTTGAGATTATAAATCTTATGATGTCTAATATCAAAGTTTTTTTTAGTATAAACTGAAAATTTAATGCTAGAATCCCTAATTTAAATAATACCTTCTGATTTTACCTCAATAATTATGTATAGTTTCCTTTGTTCTCTATTTTTTTGCTTTGTAAATTATTTTTAATGATTTTATTCAATGTTTTCTCACATAATTCTTATTTTATATTTTTTTCTATTTATAGATGAATTTATTTCATTTTTTTTTTGTGTTTTTTCCATTATATAAATCTTATTTTCATGAATTTATGAGATGATGATGTGATGTTTTCTATTGTAATTCATAATGAAATAAAGTGATGTTAATACTAAAATTACATGGAAATTGAGATTTAGTGTATCTTTCTTCTTTGTTTTCTTAGTGCATATGAATATATAAACAATAATTGGAAATGTATTTGATTACCAACTTTCTAGTTAGATAACATTAGAAATTTATAAAAACAAACAGTTCAACCAACCCCAAGCACTAGTATAAAATCTCATGTGTGGCCTTTTATGTTTCCATATTTCTATATTTTTATAGTTTTAATGCATTATTGTTTTCTTAACAGGGTTTTTTATAGATTTTATTTTTCCTTAGTATTTATTTTTGTTTTGGAGGCTCATATCTAAGATCCAATTCACATTTGCTGACTCTTTGACTATGATCTATATAATGTTTGATATCAATTTTTCTTCATTTCCCAGGCCCAAACTCACTAGTCACCATCTATAAATTTCTCATTATAACCATATCTTACAAGTTAATTTTTCTCAATATGATTTCATTTTACATCTAATTTGTTTTTTTTTATTTTTTTTATTCATCAATTTTTGTTTTATATATTATTCACTCTCACTATTATTATTTTGTATCATTGTTTTCTTAATAATATTTTTCTTTAGTATTTAATATAATTATCTCACTATTTTTACATCTTTTATAAAACCAATATTTCATGTAATTTTTTCTATTTTTATTTGTTTCAACTATTTTTTATCATTATTATTATTCATATCAATGTTTTCTCAAAACAAGAATAATTACTATCCTAAAAATTTAATGGTCTATAATCTTGTGCATTTTCACGAGTGAATTACTAATATAATTATAAATATGTATAAAAGAATACAAAAAAGTATATATATATATATATATATATATTATGTTATATAAATAATAATTAAGAATATATAAATTTTTGTATATAATACATATTTTCTATTATATAAATCATATTAAACAATTAAACATGTATGGTGAAACTAACATTAAAGATAAACACCGAAGGGATATTTTTTAATATGTAGTTGATAGATTGATCCTAGAGGATTAATTTTATGGGTTCTTCTTCGCCTAGAACATTGATGACTATGATACAGAATAATTTCAGACTGAAGGTGCGATTGGGGGTAAGCAGCCCCAACAAGTTTTTTTATATACGTTTTTTTGAAAGAGAAATATTTATTTAAATAGGTATTGGTTAAAAATATTTTGAAAAACAAAATGGAAAGGCAACATTATCGATGACACCCTTGAAAAAAAACATATTTCAAATATACATGGTTATATATTAAAAAAATATCTGTCAGAGTATATATATATATATATATATTGTGTTAATTTTATTTTTTTAGAATTATATCCACTAATTTTGATAGTGAAACTATTTTTTTAAGAAATAATTTTTTTCACTTGTAAATTAGATTTAACTTATTAGATTTTTTTATTTTTTATTTTAAATTATGTTTTATATTTTTAGTTTGTTTTTCCAATATCATTTAGATTTTATTTTTATTCTATAGGTTATATTCTATAAAATTCACATGAATGAAACATAATAATGTTTGAAGTTGGTGCCTTTTAATTTATATAAATAATAAATTTGAAATTCAATCATAATAAAATTTGACACACTTACTGAATATATAAATAATAATTCATAATTTAAAACATTTCATAAAAAAAATTCTTGAAAATCTATTTTAGTGCCACACTATATTTTTTTAAACCATTAAAATTGTATTTATAATATTTTTTGCATTCAATTAATTTTAAATTATCTATTATATTTATGAGTTTTTTTTATTTAAAATAATAGATGTTTTTTCTATGTTTTAAATTGTATTTAGATTATTTTTTTTGTTTATGTTTTATAATTATTTAAAATTACCTTCATGAAATTTAACAAAAAAATTATGTTCAAAATTGTAAATATTAAAAAATAATAAAATATAAATGGTAACTAAAATATAAATGAAAATTTAAAGAGTGGCTAAACATGTCAAAATTTTCAGTAGTAAAAAATGTTTTCATCATTTAAATAGATATAAAATCATATAGTGGATAGAATACATTGTTGTTAAAAATATTTTTAGTCAACAAAAAACATATAAATAATTGTGTGCAATCACTCTCTATGATGAGGTCACATACCACATGGTTTTTTATAAATTAGATGCACATATTGAGATCATTGAACTCAATAAAGGGGTGGAGAATGATGAGATAGAGAGGGATCTTCCTTGGGAATTGGAACATCAAATGTAGGATGCTTTGTATGTGAATATTCAAGAGGAGGTGTCAGCTGGATATCATCATGTTCACCTGATCCTTCTCCCACTACATGAGTAGAATCCCTACCATCATTTCCTAGGGGAACCATACAGAATTTGAAGAATCAATAATCCAAGGTTTATGAATGAGAAATGAACCCTGATAGAAACTCGGATCAACTTTACTCAGAGAAAACTATAAACTTCCTAACAATATGAATGGATCCCATGCCTCCTTATGAACATCCCTAATCAGCTAAGGCTAGAATTCTAGATATTCAATATATAACAATGAAATATGTGACGCCTCATGGAGTAATGAAAAAGTCTACATCATCATCTCCATGGATCCTCAACATCAGCAGCTACTGGAGGAAGATACTGAAGAGGGACCCACACTCCATGGGTAGAAACATCACCTCCCTCGGGTGGATGATCAAAGATATTATTGCGTAAAACATAAAACAATAATATCATCACTTGGTTTATACCACAGTAAGCTACCAGGATAAAAACCTCCTCCTCCATCGAATTAGACATGCAGATAATATGCAGTGGTAAATTACATTGTAAAGAAAATAAAATGGAATTACAAAAAGTAAAAAATCAAACTAATGGAAATTTATTGACATACCAGATCATGGAT
Organism: Viscum album; assembly: GCA_963277665.1. Taxonomy (NCBI): domain Eukaryota; kingdom Viridiplantae; phylum Streptophyta; class Magnoliopsida; order Santalales; family Viscaceae; genus Viscum; species Viscum album. The sequence goes on along the minus strand of OY728138.1, from coordinate 914,132,093 downwards.
CCATCTACCCTATGATGTAAGAAATAGTATAGTCCTTAGTCTATACCATGAATCATACTCGTGCTTCTCTACTAGAGGAAATCATAAGATACGCATGCCCTCAATATGAAATGATGCTTGTATGTGCCAGAGATCTAGATACACTACATGTCCTCAGAGCCAGTCAACATCTTTCCACCTTGTCAGCTTCACAAAATGAAATGCAACTGATTGTCTTAGTGGAAAGGGAACATGGTGAATAAATCCAAAATATCACATGACTCTATCAGGATGGTTCCACTGAACAATTTGAAAGTTAATGAGAGGCACTACAACCATGAAATCTTGAATACCATAGGTGAAGTATGTGGGAATATAGTCTAATATATCCCAATATAAAAACCATGCAATCTGAAATGACAGATGACATTTGTTAAAAACTGTGATTAAAGACCAAAGAATATAATATTATAAAATGGATTAGTCAAGGAAAGATAGAATAAACTTACATCGATGGGTACTTGACTACACAACATGATATCATTTGCACCGCAAGTTGTGCATAGGCATCCTAAAAAAGTGGTGTTTCTGACTCCACTTATAACATATAAAATATAATGTGATAAAATAATAAGAAATTAGATTTCATAGCACATAGTAGAATAAAAAAATAAATATGAGTGATCATACCCGCATCCATGTGGATAATCATGCAACACATCTATATAAATCTAAAGAGCATTAAAAATAGGGGATATTGGAGGGATGCTCTCTATGCCCATATCATAATATTGATGACACATCCCACAAGATTTGAGATATCTGATTGTCATTTCAATCATAATGCTTTGTTAGTGTAATCATGGCATGCAGTTCCCCATCCCTTTCTCTCATTATAATCAAAATCATCTACTATCCCTAGATACATCTTTGAAACATGAATACTAGAGTGATCAATTCACAGTATCTCTCTAATGGTCCATAATATATATGCATGTGTGTGACACATGCCATTATACATGGTATCGTCAATGGGTAACTATGTAAAGTGAATGTCAAGCCACATAATATATATCGACCAGCCATTTGTAGCATCATCATCACCAACAATGTTGATGCATTGAAATCACTGTACAAGCTCAAACTAGTCTTCATAGGTGGGTCCTATTACATCATTCCAATAGATAGGAAGAACAAAAAGAACTGCCACATCCTCAAGGGTGATGGTCATCTCTCCCCCGAAAATGTTGAATGTGTGTGTCTCAAGTATCCATATCATAGTGAGCAAATCAAGGAGATGATTATGAATGAATTTAAAATCAGATAAAATAATTCGATAAAAGCTAGAACATCAAAGGTATGGTAAAATGGCTGCTTGAGGAAGAATGTGATGATAATGGTTATCTCTATGCACCCTGATCCATCAAACCTCATAGACCGCAAGCACATCACATGAAACATGACAATACTGCTCAGTAAGTATCATAGTATCCTTCATATCTACATAAAAAATGAAAAAATTATTAAGTGTAAAATGAAAATAAGGCATTATAGTCACCAGAATGTTATGACATATAGAATTTATGACATATCATGACTATTCAAATTTTTTAATGATGTTTTTATTTCCAAAATAAAAGGTAATATATTAACATTTCTCAAATAATATTACTAAATTTGTTTTATATATGTTTTTACCTTGTAAAGGGTGTTTTTTAAGAAATTTATTTATATATTAATATATATAATCATTTTCCCCTCATTACCAAAAATATTATTAAAAAATATGTCACAAAACATTTTGGAAAGTGAAGTAAAAATAAGAGAAAACATTAAATCAATTTATTTATCTATGACAAAATGAAAAATTATGATCATAAAATGGGAAATGGACATGTAAAAACCCATTCAATTACACATGAATTCTTTACAATAGAAAATCAACACCATGAATGTTTTCAATATAATAGTGTTTGGATGAGATGATCCTACCATCAAAAGTGAAGTAAAATCCATCATATTTTCAAGTGGTAGAAAAATAACATCTTTTAAAGGGATGTAATTACCTTTTTAATTTTCAAAAGCTTTTGGGCATTACATAAAAGGCCTCCCCATATAGTGAAAAATCTATTATAAGATTGAAATATTTTTATAATTAAAAAGTTAAGTACATCACTTTGGATGATGTTATTAAGACACCACTAGAAAATATGTTGAATTTTAATTCACATCTGAAGTTAGGATCATATCAATCAAACTCTGTTCATTTGAAAATTTTCAATATATATATTTTTCTGTTATAAATAATTCATGTGTTATTTAATGGGTTTTTTTCATTTCCATTTCACTTTATATAATCATAATAATCATTTTGTTAAAGTTAAATAAATTTATTTTATTTTTTTCCATTCATTTTACCTCACATTAGAATAAATTTTTAAATGTATTTTATAACAAAAAATTTTATAATGAAGACAAAATATCTTTAATAACCCAACACAACCTTATTTTTACTTTAACTAATTTGTTACATCTCAATGTTCATTTCAATCTCTCATTGAATGTGTCTTTCATACATTATCCCCTACTGAATCTCATCTAAGGCTTGTCTTTTTCTATCAATTAAGTAATTCACACAATGTTAAATTGTCTCTAGAACTATTCTAGTTGAATCCCCTTGAAGACACCATTGATGCAATCCATTATATTTTTGGTCATGTGTCCATATATCTTCTCCCCATCATATTCCAATGTCCATTTTTCTTTTGGGGCCTATAACATATAATCATACACTCCTTGATTAGCCTTGCATATTTCTTTGAAATGTAGTTCAAACATTTGTTGATCAGACTCATATTATACAAAGAAGTGATAATATTTCACATAAATTGAGTTTATCATTACTATTAAATAGTAAAAAATAATAAAGGGATTGTAAACCATGCCTCATGATTTCTATCTTCATAGGTTCATAATGGAATGTTTTTCACAAATTGATAGTAATTTTTCTGATGCAGTACTAATGATGTGAATTAGGGGGTCTCCATATATCTGGATCTTCATTTATTTCATGATTATAATCAAATATCAAACAGACACCAGGAATGATGGTGAAATGGTTCTTGATACCTAACAACAACAGACACCATGAATTGTAGTTTTCCTTCTCCATAGTGAAAAATTAAATCGATAGAGGTGGATGGTTTCCATTTAGGTATTCCACAATCAATAATATACCCTTTTATTTTCCATATAGAAATTTTACATCAATCTATAAGAATTGTCTGTAGAAATGAAATTTGGAAATATAGGGGAGTAACATCTAGGTGGGTCCTAACCATCTCAAAGACAATAGATGACACAAATTTATCATCCAATGAAGTATGATCTTGTGGTAGTTTTGGATGAATGAAGGTATGATCTTCCTCTATCTTTGAAATAATCCAACCTCAAAATGTATTGTTAGGAATATCCCTTAATTGGAATCTATAATCATCCCCTTATTTATCAAATTTTGTGATATATTTAATATGTATTCTTTCTTGAGCTAAATTTTCATAGTGTGTCTCAATATAAAATAGTTTTAGTATATTTCCAATTCACATTTACTAGGAAAATTCCATCCAACATATATTGATTTGTTCAAATAACTAAACATATCCTCTATAACTCTAGTAAAATCTGTTTCTTGTGTGATAACATTCTAGTCCACTGCAAGAAAATTTTCAATTTCTTTTGACCAATATGTAAAGAGTTTTTGATGATTTATTGTATGTAGAGGAACCTGTATAATTTCTAAATTTCTAAAAAATATTATCCCAAACTTCTACAACTTCCTCCTTATTAACAATGTTATCTCCATATGTTACATTATTAAAAAATTCATTATTGGAATACCTATTTACATGTGTATTTGGGAGATCATATAGGTTATCCTCTTCTATATCATAGTGAATATCCTCAATTTATTGGGATAGACCTTCAGAAAAAACTCTTGTATGTCTACGACTTTGAACAATTGGATTTTATTATTTTATTATAGAGACCTTAATATATAACTCCATCATGGAACCATCTAACCATTGGGAAAATAAGGTTATTTCATGGACCCAATTCTCATAAGTATAAAACGGACAAGATAGATGCCATAGTTTAGATGAGATTTGAAATTGTTGATAACTAATAGACTAGATATATTGATTAGTTACTAGAATTAAGTATCCATGTATTCTTTCTTGAAGTTTTCTTAGGGTCACATAATCAGATGTCCAAACCATTATTGTTGGTTGTATACTATAAGAATCCCCTTTATCATTTTTAATAACCTCCCCATAGTAGTAGACACTATAAAACTTGATTATCTAAATTAAAATTATTTTTGATCAAGATTGTAATAGTGTAAAAAATACTGGCAATGATGTTTCACCATATGATCTTTGTTATTTGAATATTCTTGAATGCCTTCTTATATCCAAAAAGATAACACAAGTTTATTATAGTGTAATTTTTAATCTTTATAAAGGTACTTTTAGTAGTTCATAGAAAAATATGAATCAATTAAATAATATCACCTGGGAGTGTCAAACCATGTGTGCATCAAGGCGCGTTGTCATGCACTAGTTCCTGATCGATACAACCTTAGTGCGGTGTTTTTGGTTCTTCTCCCTAGGTACCACTATTACTAATCCACGTCTACATGAAGTATCTAGATGTGGATTTTCTTTCTTAGATAACCACATAATCTGTATGATACCAAAATTTTAGAATATCTTATTATATCCTAAAATATGACATTAATGTTTCATAGTACAAATTTTATTTTTCCCAATGGAATTTTCAGTGGTTTACAAAGAGAATTTGATTAATCTAAAACATATCTATCATGAGTAATAAGAAATGTGTGTTATATGGTATTATTAATCTAACTCATGGGTGTAAATAATCATGTTTATATTTAAGACACTTTGGCATCTAGTAATATCTATTTCATCCCATGTTGATCCCATGTGAATCCAATGTTAATCAATATATAAATATTGGTTAGTTAATAGTTAATCATTAATTAATTATTATTGAATCATTATTTATCCATTAGTTAATCATATGTTATTCATTTCATAATTATTAGCCAAAATTAGTTAATTATCAGATAGCTGTATATTAATTATACCTTAATCATTTTATAATCATTAGGTAAGAATTATTTAATTATTTTTTTGATCAATAGTTGAGAATTACTTAATCATTAGTTAGTCATTAGTTAATAATTATATAATTATTCTGTAATCATTATTTAATCATTGGTTAAAAATTATTTTATCTTTAATTAATCATTAGAAAATCATTATTAAATCAATATTTACTTATTATTTAAACATTCTTTAATTATTATTTGAGAATTATCTAATAACTTGTCAATCATTAGTTAATTGGTCTTTAGAATTTAAGTAATCATTCCTTATTCATTAGTTAATCATTATTAAATAATTAGTTGATCAATATTTAATCCTTAGATAATCAATTATTAATCATTAGTAATCATTATTTTATCATTCATTAAACATTAGTGAATATTCGTGAATCGGTCTTTAAGAAGTATTTATTCATTATTAATTAATTATTAAATCATTCTTTAATAATTAGTTAAACATTATTTAATCATTAGATAATAATTTATTAATCATTAGTTAAACAACATTTAATCATTAGTAAATCATTGTTGAATCATTAGTCAATAAATTTTTAGGTATTAGTTATTCAGTCCTTAATCATTCGTTAAAAACGAGTTAATCATTCTTTAATCATTAATAAATCATTATTTAATCATTATTTAATCATTAGTTAATCAATTTTAATCACTAGTTAATCAATATTTAATGATTATTGAATCATTAGTAAATCATTAGTAAATCATTCATTAATCATGCGTTAATCAATTTTTTAATCAGTAGTGTATCATTCTCTAGTCATTAGTCAATCATTATTTAGTCATTAGTGAAACATTCATTGTTCATTATTCAAACATCATTTAATCATTAATCAAAAAATCTTTAATCATTAGTTAATCATTATTTAATCATTAGTTAATCATTCATTAATCATTATTTAGTCATTATTTAATCAATATTTAATCATTAGTTAATCAATATTATTCACAAGTTAATCATTCTTTAATCATTAGTTATGAAATCATTAATAATTAGTTAATCATACTATAATAATTAATCAATCAATATTTAATCATGTTTTTTGGATCCTTTAATCATTTGTTTATCATTATTTAATCATTCATAAATAATTATTTTATCATTAGTTTATCATTCATTATTAATTAGATAATCAATAGTTTAATATTACTTAACCCTTAATTAATTCTGCCTTACTCATTAGTTAATAATATGATATTCATTAGTTAATTATTATTATCTAATCATTATCTAATCATTCGTCAATCCTAATTTATTCATCAGTTAATATATACATAAAAATTACTAATAATTACTAATATATATATACCAAATCTAACCAATTGAACAAATAAATAAATAACATATTCAGAACTATCATTAAAAAATCAAATAAATAAATATATACTAATAAATACCTGCAAATGATGTTTTATCAAAATTTAATACTCATTTTAGGCCACTAAATCCACCACAGGCAAAGGAAGAATCATTGGGATAATTTTAGAGATATATAGAGTGCAACATAGAGAGACGAAATAAATTTGGAGTGAGGGGGTTCCCTTTTATAGGTACTTCAGGGAAATGAGTCGAGGGTGATTCCACATTTCACTTTACATTAAGAAAAAGGTGTCATCTCCATTTCTGAATTTTCCATGACATTGATCCACAATAATTAGAGGCAGAGTCAGCATCAACCATACCGCCTTTTAATTAATAAGAATGTAGGATGGTCCCCTTCCATCATTCGGTATTATTTTTCCAAAAAAACCTATACTTATTTAAATAAATAATTTTTTAAAAATATATATATTAAAAAACTCTGTACCATCCACTAGTCGGCCGGTGGGAGGTGAGCCTAATAGATAACAAAAAAAGGTGGAAAATGTAAGGAATCAGATGGGAAATATTGGGTGATAATGGGATGAAGGAGGATAGAGAGACCATGTATAATTTAGGGAAAATGAAAGTGATATACTACGGCGATGAGGGAGTGAGATGGTGGTGGCCTGCTGTGGTCATTCGATAAGGCTGGTTGTGGCAGTCGCACTATCACATCTTCCTCTACGCAACATAGCTTGTTTTTGGGAGAAAATAGGTAATGTGAATAGGGTTTTTTCTAATGATGAATATTACATAAATTTTATAATAAATATAAACTATAATAATGATATATTAATTATATAAAAAAGGGTGAGAAAATGGGGAATGGTAATGTTGGTGGGGGAAGGGTGAATCACACACAAACATATCACAAAACCCAACAAGACCAAATTAGTTTAAGGCTTGATGAAATAAAAGATTATAAAACCAAAGGAATCAAGATGAAATAAAATAAAAGAAAGATCAATGAAAATATATATCTATGTTCTTTCATGTCATGGGATCTAATATGCATGGAATGAACACCACCCACACACCTTTTTTTATTAATTCTCAAAAGAGAATCAGATTTACAACATAAATTGGTGAATTTGAAAAATTTGAAATACACAAAACTATTAGTGTGAAAATAAGAACCAATAAATGATTATAAATATCCTAATGTCATATGTGTTAAGGTTAAATCATGAAAATCTTTTCAAGTATTCACCTGAGTGTCATTCCATGTTTTTCAATATCACTGATGAAGTAGGTGCTCATAGATATTTCTCCCAGATCTAGATCGTAATAAAATTGAGTGATAGCCTTTTCATCATCAAGGTTAATGGAATATATCATCGATGCTTCACTATATTTGGCACACCAGTGGTGTACCATGAAGTTCAACCACTACTAAGACTTACCACCAAGGATTACCCAATATACGGTTTGAGAGATAGAGTCCACAAAATAGAGAACATTGCAGTATTGAGAGGAACCAAAATTGAATCCAACAAATCACATGGGAGACAAAGTTTGATCAATTCCACCTGACAAGCCCGGAAAATGAAACACCACGACCATATAGAAACAGACATAAGTCCATCTAAATATAATGAGATTAGTGTAATTAAATTTTGCGTTAATAGATAGTCAGTGGATATGTAATGGGAGATAAAGGTTATCAATGGAAATTGAAAACACTCATATGATTTTCAGCGTGAAATTATTATAAGACATGGACCACAGAACAAGACATGCTATACTAACAAGCCTAGGTGAAATTGAACTATGTATAATATTAGGCCCACCTGACCAAAGGATTCCAAAAAACATATATACAAATTGATAATTAAAAAAAACATTTTACATGCATATTTCGTTACAAAATTAAATTAGTAGAACTATTATCATGTCATAATTTCAATATGAAAATAATAAAATGAATGGAATAATTCAAAAATATCAATCATTTTCAATGGAAATTTGATATTTTCTTGCACCAATGGTTGTAGAACTTGAACTAATTTCCCCCTATCTAAACAAAACAAGAATTTAGGAAATACCCCATATCTATTCAAAATATCATCTGGGTTTATGTTAGTCTGTATCTTGTTGACAGACACAATTCTTGATTCTATAATATCTATAATAAAATTTAGACTAACATCTATGTGCTTTGAGTTACCATTTCAAACTAAATTTTTGGGTAAATTAAGTGCTGACTGAATATCATAATATACATTTATAATATATTTGAAAATATTAAGTTCAGAAGATAGTAATTTAAGCCAAAAGAATTATAGAACTACCTTGGTAAGGGAAATTTACTCAGATTCCATGGTTGGATGGGAAACCACAGATAGAATATTTCAATTCCAAGAAATGGGGCCACTATAGGAAGTGAACACATATCCAAACAAGTATTTTTTGTTGCCAATATTTACTAACTAGTCAGCATCTACATATCAAACCATAATTTCAGACATGTCAACATTTTTACCATAACATATAGATAGATTTGAGTTACATGAGAGATATCTATGAATCCACTTAAGGTTATGAAAAATTGGATTCACATGAGTGGTTATAAATCTATTAGGTGTTCATATTTCAAAGTCAATATCAGGCCAAGTGAAAATCATATAGTACATAATGCAACCAACATTATTAGTATCTAGAATTTTTGACATAAATTAAATATCATCAATAACAGTGGGGTCTTGTGTCAAATAGTGTTTAATGTGTTTTACAAGAGGTACATTGACAGGTTTCAAGGATTCAAACATGTATCTCTCTATAATAATTAATATTTAAGCATGATGAGATTAGAAAAGAAATTTATTTTTTATTTCTCAAAGGATTTAAAAACCTAATATTTTCTTAGCAACACCTATTTTTTCATTTGAAATTATAATTTTAATCTATTTTTTACATAAATTATTAAATTCATATTTTTATAAATGATAAGTATGTCATCAATTTGAAGTAGAAAAAAAGCCTATAGTTTTTAGTTGATTTAATATAGAAACATACATCATATCCGCTCTTGATAAACTAATTATCTACATGATGGAATAAAATTTCTTATATCATTTTATTTATTCTTGGTTTAAACCATACAAAGATATATTCAAAAGTCATATTTGATTAAATTTTAATTCCTTAAAGTAATAATGAATAGGTTTCATATAAAATTTTTTATTTAAATATCCATAAAATTAGGTAGTTTTAACATCCATTTGTTCAATGTGTAGATCACAATATTTATAAAAACAAAGTAAAATAATAATATAATAATTATTAAAAACATTGGAAGATATTTCTAATTAATCAACGCCTTATCTTTAAAGGAAAACCTTAGCAACTAGCCATTCATTGTACTTAATTCAATTTCCCTCAGCCTTGTCTTCTTTTCTTTTATAAATCCACTTGGAACAAATTATATTAACATTAGTTTGTTTTTTGATAATGGTCCATGTGCAGTTTTTTCTTAAATAGTGCATTTATTCATATATGGAAAAGACCCATTCATTTGAGTCTTTTTCATTTAAGGATTTCTTATAGGTTTGAGGACCATCATCTATAAAATAATGGGCCACATGAAAGGAATATGAATCTATATCATACTAGCTAAAATAAGTTGGAGGTATTGGCACTCTCTTTTCTTTGTGTTAGGTCAATCAATAATCCCTATTAGAGGTATACTGTTCAGATACATAATTTGAACCAGAACTAGTCTCAAAATCAGCCACAATAGTGGGATTATGAGCAAGGTGAGTGGTCTGGAAAATATCCTCAAAGTGAGCCAAGTGAGCATCTTTATCATCCTTTTCAAGGATTACATTACCCATTTCAGATGTGGAAGCCTTATTTTTGGGCGAATAGGACTCATGAAATACTGCATTCATACTTGAAATGAATTTTTATTAACTAGGATTATCTTCCAATAGTTTAAACCATTTAACACCCTCAAGATACCCCAAAAAAATATGAATTTATAAGCTATTGTTTCCATTTGATTTGTTTTAATGTGAGTATAAGATGTAAAACCAAATATTCTAAAGTAGGTATTTGAATGAGTCATACCATTCCACAATGCATCAAGTACGTTGAATTGATTTACAGAAGAGGTAATCTTATTAATAAGGCATATAATAGTGATAATAACCTCTTCCTAGAAATATTCAGGGGGACCCGAGCATGAAATCATGCTTTATACTCTCTCCAATATAGTCATATTCATCTTATTTTTAAGGTCATTCCATTGGGGGGGTTTCTCTAATAGTTTGATGTCTTTTAATGCATGAATATTAAAAAATATTAATGAATTTAGTGGACATGTATTCCTACCCATTATTAGTTCTCATGGTTTATTACATCACAATTTTGTTTTCAACTAATTTTTTATTGGTTATAATGGTATGGAAGACATAAAATTTATTTTTATGAATTTAAAACCAATTTTTTTGGGGAATTCATTTATAAAGGTGACAAAATAAAAACCCACACCACGAGAGGTGGCCCTTTATATCTCCCATATATCTAAATGGATGTTTTCATGGGGGGTGGAAGAATTAAAGGAGGACCTATTAAATTTTAATTTCATATCATTACCCATAACATAACCATAATAGAAAGGAAGATTATCATGTCCTATGTCTCTTAACATCCCTTTCTTTTTTAGATCCTCTAATCCTTTAGAGATAACAAGCCTCGTTCTCTTATGCCAAAGAATAATATTTTTAGTGATGGTGACGTAGATACTTCCCAACATCCTTGAATTGTTATTTTTTTTCATTCAATACATAGAACCCACTGATAAGATATCTCTCGATGATGGTTCAAGGGGATTTATAGATTTTAAGACAACCATTTTCAGACCTAATGGTAAACCACTTCTAATCTAGGATCCCTAAAAAATAGGTTTCTATGAATGTTTGGAACCCACATTACTTCAAGTGAAGTTATTCAAGAATGATCATCTAGTTATAACAAAATATAACCTCTTCCTGCAACCATAATCCTCTTATTATTTTCTAAGAGGACATCTCCAAATACCATTTCAACCAGTATTAGAATGAATATCAAAAGGGAGACAAGTGAAAGGAATAGCCTGAGTCAATGACCCACCAATGATTGAGTGTACGAGTAGACACATTTAAAACATCAGTAGTGTCACAACATGAGTCAGTTATAATGAACTTGTTAGTTGGATTTTTGGATTCTAAACCATATATGAGTTTCCTATATTTAGTCTTAATATTAATTGGTTTCACACTATTGAATCAATTGAATTATTTTTCTCTACAATAAGGTCTAGGTTTAGGGTGGTTATTGTATCTTTCTTTTGTCTTTAGTAATTTTTTTTATTTTCACCATTTTATTGAGGTCTAAACCCAGTTAATAATCTCTCTACCACACCATTTATTCTAATTTTTTAGTTTTGTTCGTTATAAAGAAGGGATGACTTAACCACTTTAAGGGTTAGTGAGTCTTATCCATACATCATGGTTTCAACTAATGTTCTATAACTATTATACTTTGAAATTAAAAGGATCATTTCTTTATTATCATCCTAAATGGTTGCATTAATTTTGGGATGATCCAACCTTACCTTGTTAAAATCATTAGGATGGGATTTAATGTAATTACTATGTTTCATTTGAAATGTAAACATGTGATGTTTTTTTTATAATGATTATAAAATAATGAAGTAGTCATGTATATGTTCTCTAGTGTAATACAAATACTAACAGTAGTAGACTCATAATAAAATTCTCTTAAAAATAAATCTCTTAAAGATAGTAGTAAAGACCTGTGTGATTTAACTATCCCATCAGGGGCTACATTTATGTATTCAATAGCGGTCTGTCTACTCAAATTTATAGATATGATAGGTTTCATAGGCCCACATAGGGCATAAATTAGTCTATGATTTATATGTAGGTATATCATCTTATTTTCAATATTTTAAAGTTATTATTACCATTAAATTTCTCTATTTCATATCTCATTGTTGACATGTTTACCCACATTGTAGATTTTGAGTTATTTTGAACAATGTTAAGCGTTCAACTCTAACAAGAGACCAATATATGGGGTAAATAATGCTTATACAAATAGATAAAAAATATAGGGAAATTTATATGGGGTTGTGGATTTAGAGAAATGTAATAAGAAAGTATCAATATAAGAGTGAGATCACAATATGGAAATTAAAACCAAAACAAAAAATATAAATAATGAAATCACAAATAAAATAAAAAACAAAAGTAGTCCAATATAGATCTGATATCACTTGTGATGGAGAAGGGGGAACTATATAAAAAAGTACATTAATCCCAATAAAACCAAATTATTTTAAAGCCTCAAAAATCAAATATTAAAATAACATATGAATAAAGATGGAAGAAAATAAAATAAAGGGAAAGGAATATAGGTATTTAATTGCTTCAGCCTTGTGGGGTCTTAGGTGAACAAAAAGAACACCACCCACACACAAAATAGATTAATTATCAAAATATAAATAGATTTACATATTACATAGGTGATGTAAAAATAGATGAAATACAATGAACTATCATGTTATAATTGAGAACCAATAAAACAATAAAAACCTCATAGTGTCGGATGTGTTAGGGTCTATTCATCCTAACCTCTTTAAGTATTCTCTTGAGCGTTGTTCCAAATTCATCAAAATCACTATTTATATAAGATCTCACAAATATTCTTCCTTAGTATGGATCTTAAGAAACTCAGGTGCTGACCTTTGCATCATTAATTTCAAGGGAAGATTTTATATATTCTCCCCTAGAAGCATCACACCATTAGTATAGAGTGGAGTTGAACTAATATAGAGACTTACAACCAAGTATTAACTAATATAGGGTTTTAGATCCTGAGTCTGGGGAAGAGAGAACATCACACCAGTTAGAGGAACCAAAACTAAATCCACCAAATCATCTAGGGGCTAGAGGATGATCAATTCCCCAAGACAAGCCCTGAAAAATCCATAGTACAACAAACTAGAGAGTACCATGAGTCCAGTGGAATATAATGTGAAAAGTATAATCAAAGGCAGTGTGCACAGATAGATAGTGGATACACAATTGATGGAAAGGGTTATCAATGTCTAGGGAACACAATCAATGGATAGCGAACATGGAAAGGTTATAAGTCATAGGCCGCATCATAAGACTGGCTGCATGAACTAGCCCAGGAAACGAAGGCCTATATATAAACTACTTGAAAATAATCTAGTAATAGTGCTTCAATTTTTCATAACTAGCTAAAATCACTGATAAAGGCCCCCTTTATGAGTTCTTGAAAAAGTGCTAACAAAGGCTCATTTTATCGTTGGTAAAAAAAATATCTGATAAACAGGTCCTACTATCCATACAAGTAAAAATTCAATGAAAAAGGGGTCCCTTTATTAGTTCTTGCAAAAACACTAATAGAGGGGCAGGGGGACTTTATTAGTGCTTGTAAAAAAATGATATTAAAGGGGGTATTTTATGAGTGCTAGTAAAAACATTTATTTTGTAGGGGTCTTTATCCATGGTTTTTTACTAGTACCGATAAAGGGTAAATTTCATAAAAAAAATAAATTATTAAAAATATTATATTAACATTAAAAATATTAATATTTAAATATAAATAATATATTTTGTTTAATATGATTTAAATAAGACCAAATACTCATTTTCACTTAATATATATTACATTTTCTGAAAATGGGATTAGAACATAATTAAAAATTAATTTTAATAAAAAAATTTATAATTATTGTTGAGTAATAGGCATTTAAAAACATTTTGAAGAAAGAGAAATAAAAAAATTAATAATCATTCTAAAATAAGTTAAAAACATGACGCAAACTTTAAACTTCCATAACTTTTGATCTGATGGTTCGTTTGATCTCTACAATATATTAAACTGAAGCATGTGATGAGATCTACATACTAGTTTCCAAAGGAACCCCTGATCACTTTTTTTAGGCCAAAAAGGACCATATTCATTCAATACTGATGTTAGTCAGGGTATTCTAATTTTTTAACCTTCGATGGAATTTTATCCCCATTTAAGGGGATCTTATAGTCTTATTTTAGTGGATACTGAATTTATTTCCATGTATTACATTCATATTGATATTATGGTTTTGATGTTTTATCATTTTTAATATTTTAATTTTATTTATAATAAAATATATTAAAATATATTCAAACATTGTATATATTAAAACATACAAATTTATTTTCAAAAATAAACATCTAAATATATTTACATATAAAATATATTTCTCAATATGTAAACTTTATCTAAATAAAAAATAATATCTATTTTATTTAAAATACAAATGTATGAATATTTTTGTACATATACAATTAATGTATATATATTGTATATATAATTTTTATATATAAATATATTTATGTGTGTATTGACCAAAAAATATATATTTATCTATTTATTCTAATTATTGTATATAAATATTGATATATAATATATGTAAATAAATATTAATACGTATAATAAAATTTATACATGCACACACACAGATATATATATATATATATATGTATGTATGTATGTATTTATTTATAAACACACACATACAAACACACACAGAAAAATGTATTTTATATATGTATTTAAACACACACACACACACATATATATATATGGATAATAAAATTTAATAATATATATATATATATGTATATATTTATCATAATATGGAAAACACAACAATATAGGGGAGTGGAAAAAATAGGTTTATGAGCTAGAGGTTTCTAGTTTCAGACACACTAGAGGTTGGGGCGCTCACAGGATGCTGGAATTATGTAATGAACTGATAAGGTTGGGGAGAAGCAACATGGAGGGTCGGTAACAAGCACGGATAAAGGGGGTGGGAAGTGCTGATAAAAGTTGGGGTGAGAAGAGGTCCAAAAAAATTATCTCTCTTTATTACAGATGATAAAGGGAGCCTTTATCAATGTTTTTTTATAGAGCTAACAAAGGGGGCCTTTAAGAGTTCTAAAAAAGAACTGATAAAGGTGAAAATCAACAGCTCTAAATAACTACTGATAAAGGCCCCCTTTTTCACTTATTTTTTTAACATTTTTATAGGGGGCCTTTATCAGTGATTTTTGAAAGTGATGATAAAGTTAACCCTTTAACATTACATGGATTATCAAAATTTATATAGTGATGATAAAAACCTTTTACTATAATTGTTAAAGGCCATATCTTTACTTATGGAAATAATAACCCAACATAACTAAATGAGTCAAGTAAGCATATATACCAATTGGGAATTTTAAAAAAATCATACAAACATTTTTCATGCATATGTAAATAAAAAATTAAAATTTCCTGATGTATTAGCTTGGTATAATTTCAATATAAAAACAATAAAATGAATTTTATAATCCATAATATTTATATTTTTAGTCTCAAAACTAAATTCTACCATAACTTCTTGAAATTAAAGTGGATACACTATTTCAAAACCTATAATAAACCACATTAGACATTATCAGAGTTAGCAAACAAGTGTTGATAATGGATAGATTAATCATTGCTAAAAAAATTGTATATAATGACAAGCATTTATCATTGCATTTTTTAGTACTAATAAATTCACCCCTTTATCACCATTTTTTAAGCATTGATAAAGGCCAACCATTATCAACACTAAAACATGGTGAATAGAGATTTGTTTAAAATAATTATATCATTAAATCATATATTAATACATAAATATATTTATATTGAAAAAAATATAATATATTTTTTAAAATATGATTTATATATGATTGGATGTACATTTACACTTGATATATATAATATTTAATTAAAAATGAAATACAAAATTGAAATTATTTATTTCATTTAGAAATATATATTGATATATATATATATATATAATTTTCATAAATATTAATTAAATAATACCAATTAATGTATTATAAATCATAATTTTTTGTCATATAATTAGTGAAAATGGTTTATAATTTAGTTAAAAAATAATATTAATTTCAAATAGTGCCTAATTAATATTAATAGATGTTTAAACTTTTTTTTATCAATGTTAGTTTTCCCATTTTACATATATATCAAAAAATAAATAACTAATTATTAAGTGAACAATAGACTAAATATGTTACACATGATATCTCATTTGATAATTTCACACATACATATACAAAATTAAATCAATTTTATAGAGACAAACTTGTAGAAAAACACTTAATTATTAATATTATCATTATATTTTTATCTATTAATATTTAATATTTAATATATAAATTATTAAATTGTGAATTTGTTTGCATTTTTTACAATTATATTATCTATATATACTTTTATTAGTTTATATATATATAATTTATTCATTTTTAGTTTTTATATCTTTAATATTTTGGTAATTTTATTCATTTTTACTATTTATTTATATTTGGTGATTAGAATTAGATATTTTTTTAATCCTATTTTAATTTATAGAATTAATATGTGTATTCATTTCTATTTAAACATAAATTCATTTTAATTTTTTTAATTGTTATTTTTAATAACTATAAATCATTTTTTAATATTTTTTTCAATTTATTCATCTTAAAATTATATTTCATTCATTTTTATCATTTTTTCAATTTATATTATTTATTCATTAATAATTTATGGTTCTTTTTTAATATTTTATAATTTATTCATTTTAAATAGTTATTCATTTAATATTTTTTGTAATTTTTTCAATTTTAATGTTTTTATAATAAAATATTCAATAATATATTTAACATTTTTAATATATAAATATAAATATATATATATTATATATAATATTTCCTTAAATTTTATTTATATAATATAAAATATGCATTTCCACTAAATAAGTCATCCATTTAATGAAAAATGGTTTTTAATTTAAAATTAAAATTAATTAGAAATACATACTAATTAGTATCAACTAATGGAAATTTATTAAAATGTAATTTGTTGTAGTTGGGGTTTGAATTGAGTGGAAAAGCACTTTGTAATACTACATCTACGGATGTAGTTTATATTCTTCTAGTCCCCATTTATCGGGAAAATTCTAGGTGTTTTGTGTGAAGGGGTAATACGTGTTTAGGGGGTGGCGTGTCAATGGAAAAAATGAACTATAAGATTTTGAGTTATTTCTTTGGTCATCATTAGCAATAAGCCACAAGTGGTGAAATGGTACCTTGCTCGATAGTAGGGGAAGATGCTTTTCATGGGTTACTGTAGTGTCAGCGTGTCAATGAGTGCTCTTAGATAATATGAATGGCTGGCAGCAACAAACTCTAAATGATGGTGGGGTGTCGAATGTAGCTTCTGATTTGATTAGGAGATGACGACAGGTGAAGCTCGAGGACAGCAGTGAGGTGTCGTAGGTAGTTTCCTCTAGTCCAATGATACGGAAAATCTATGATGTAGCTGGTGGAGCACATAGGAAGCAGGAATAAGGAACCTACAGTGCGGTTTAGGTTGGGCCCACTATGTGCCTAATGTATTAGGGTTTGATGCACATTGGGCCTATAAATTTTATATAATGAGATGTATTTTCCCATAATAACATGAGGTATGTATTTGTATCAATTTAAAGGGGGTCCCCCTATCTATTTAAAAATAAAATAAAATGTCCTTTGTTTTTTCAATTTAACATATATCAAACTTGTGTTTCATTAATTTCAGATGCACATATGCTTAATTAGTGAAATTTAATATAAAAACAAACACAGACACGTAATATTTCATCAATTTTTTATCTTTTTAATATTCCTTAGATAATTTTATTTATTAACATAATATATATAATATATATTATGTTTTTAATCTATAAATCTTATTTTTTTTATATTTTTAGTCAATATATATAATTTACTACGTTTTAATATTTTTTTCCAAAATTTTTCAAGTTAATATTATTTATTCATTGGTAATATAAATTACTTTTAAAATTTTTTAAAATTATTAATTTTAAATTTTTCTTTTTTTTATATTTTTTAAATTTTTGCCATTTTTATATTTATTTACACATTTTTATTCATTAACATTTAATGTTTTCAATATGGTTGTAATTTATATATTTAATATGTATTAATTATCATTTTAATATATCTTCATTTTTAATGTTTTTAATAATCAATATAATTAATAACTTATTTATTTTTTTAATATTTTTGCAATCTATTTATTTTTAAATTTTTAAATTTTTAAAATTCTTATATTTAATGAAATTTAGTATTATATATTCAGATATAGGGATCATTAATTTTTTACTTATATTTTAGTTAATTTAATTAATATATTTTATTATTTGTTCATTTTTAATATTTTATTCATATTTGTTTATTAACATTTTATATCTTTTAAATACTTTTAAGGTATATATTTAATATAAATTTATCATCACATTTACTTTTTTAATAATTTATATAATTCATAGAACTTATTAAAAAATTTTAATATTGTTAAAGTCTATTCATTTTTAGTTATTAAATTCAACTCATTTATAACATTCATAAATATAAAATTATTTATTCATTAATAATGAAATTATTTTTAATTTTTTTTATAATTTATTCAATTATAATATATTTATGTTTAATATTTTTTTAATTTATTTTATATAGTTTTTTCAGCTCTTTCAAAAAAAACACAAATGATGATAGGTTTTATCAATGATTTCTATTCTATCCCTGATAAAACCGATATTTAATAGCTCTTTTTTAAAAGCATATATAACACTCTTTTGTTCTTTTAAAGGGAACTCTATTAGTGAACCCCATCAGTCTTCACGTTCATTCTCTAGAAAAACTAAACCTTTGTCACGCCTCCCCTTGAACTTCTCAAATGAATTGACACTCTCAAAACACAATGTGATTATGTTTTCTCCCTTTTAGTCAATATTTCATTGTTTGTGTGTTTTTAGTTTTTCCAAATGGATTTGGTTTTCCATTTGATCTATAGAACTCAAAGAGGACTGAGACTCACTGATCTGCAATGCCTCATGCTCCCAACCATCATGACATGCATACATTCTTCTATACAATGTTCCTCTCAAGTAATCATTTTAGTTTACATTTAACTAGAATGACTAATATTTGAGTACTATACAAATAAACCTTCCATAAACAATGACCTAGTTAGCCCTACCTTTCTCACATGATATGAAAATTTTCAACATCAATATCATTATTTTTAGATTAAACATTTTTTCAACAAGAAAAACTTTAATAAATATACATCATGTATTATTACATTTTCAAACTCATCCATCCTTGGTATTACTATTAGTTGAATATAAATATCCAAAATTGATTTTTTCCCTTAATAGAATTATTTGGGATCTATCTAAACATGACATTCCTATTGAAACATTTATAATTTCTTCTATAGAAAACTCAGACTATTCAAATAATTTTTGAATTTATTTTATGGTTTTTAATATACTCTACTATAATTATCCCTAGAACCTTGACTGATGTTAATTTTTCATGACTCTATTATCTTTTATAGAAGTCAAATTGAAATTTTATTTACCAACTAGATTAAAATTTATTTAAAACACTCTTATATATCAATCAAAACCCATTATGTTATTAGTACATATGAAAACCATAATCCACAAATGAAAAAGAAAAACATACTGAAATAGTTATTTTTCATTTCAATTCCATTTTATACCCCTCCTGAATTAATATAAATATTTCCAAAAAAACTATATTGTGATATGTTTGTTTATATAGTGTCACCCCATTGTAGATTATGTATAAATTCCTCATATAGGAATCAATTACTGATTCATTAAAAATTTACACATTAGATAGTGTTATAGGGATAATGTTAAGTTAGTTAATTCTTTAATTTAGTGTATAAAAATAGTGTGTAAATACATGTTATGTAGATGTAATGTGAAGTTTTGGTAAAGACAACACTTCCCTGTGAGCTAATGCTCTATGCATTGAAAAGTCGTCTTTTTTTCTCTATTTAATGCACATAATATCCCAATCCATCACTGTGACTTGTTTCTGACACTAATATAATCATATATTTATGTGATTTAATATATATATATATATATAATATGATGTAATTTATAGATTTACTTTGTAATCTATAAATTAGATAACATTGTCCATTAGATGTTGATAATTAATAGAATTATCCAATATTAATATTTTAGTAAAATTAATATACTATAAACTAAATTATATAAAATATCCTCCATTCCTAGATTAATATTGGGTTTTCAAAACAAAGATGAATTCCGTGGATAATTGAATATTCCATATAATTTATCATTTATGGGAAAAAATTATAATGTGGTTTCTCCTTTCATTACATGGTCCAATATAGAATGATATCTTATCTCGAAGTGTATTTTCTTCTAATGTTGAATTGTTTTCTCAAAAATTGATATATAAGAATTGTTTGTGCACAAAAAAATAGTTTTTTGAACATACTATACTTTAACTAATGATAATGATAATGATATCTTCTTTATTAAAATATATGTAATAATGATTTTTTCGAGATGGTAGAGAATATGAATAATAATTTTTTAGTCTATCTTAAATCAAATAAATCTAAATCTAAATAACACAAAACCCGTGATTTTTTCACCTACGGTAGAATAAATTTAGATTATTTCTTTCTTTCATATACTTAATATTCATATTAACTAATAACAAATAAAATTACTTATGATTTATCAAAAATATTCTTCTCATGAAAACACTATACAAAAGGCTATGTCTTCTAATAATTTGATAGAGAGACCCCATAATCATTCCTCTACATGTTTTGTTTTCTAATTTATGTTGTTATTCAAAATTGTAATTTTATTGGAAAATGAATGTGGAAACATCAGGTAACATCTTGATACTTTTTTTAGGTATGCATGAACCCCCATTTCAATAATACTTTGGTTGGGTCTTATTTAGGGGTCATTCAGGTAATATTTTGGAAATTTTTAAGGGCTCTTGTGCTATGCACGGTGGGCACATAGATTTCCCAAACTCTACTCTCTACTACTACAAATCATGGAAGCCTAGGCAGTTGGGGTTTGCACTGTTGGTGCATGATTTTTAAAATCACATTCCCACCAATGAAGAAACCATGTAACCCCACCAGTAGGGGAACATGGTTAAGGTGCACTGTTTTACTAACTGTATGACCTTTCCTAGGTAACAATGAATGTTTGAATTTGTAATTTCTAAAATTCTTTTAAAAATTCCTGAACCCCTATTTGGACCCCTTCTTGACCCTAACTCACCCTATTTCATTTTACAAGGTTTATAGGGATCCCAATAAACAATTTTGACTCCTCTAACCCTATACAAGGTATATCAAATCTATTTGATCTTCATTAGGTCCATTATAGTATGTTTTTTCTCCCCATTACTTTTATCCCACTCACTTATTCTCTAATCCCTAGGGATTCTTTGATTTGTGTGATGTTGGACGATCTAATCCCCATTGTTTCAGATCCTGAATATAGGGTTGATTCTCAGATCTTCAATTCAAACATTCATGGTTGTAGTACCCTATTACGGGTGATGTTATTTATGGTCCCATGATCCTGAGATTGGTGGTTCCATTTATAATTGGAAAAATTATTTAAATATAAATTGTTTGATTTTAATTAAATATAGTTCAATTAGATTTTGAAAACCTAATTTTTTTCAAAATATGGATTTAAATTTGATTTGGGATTAAATTTAGGAAAACCCCAAATTCCAAATAATTTGGGTGTGATTGTGGAATTTGATTCAAATCATGAAATAAAATTGTGGAATTTATTTTGTGAAAAAGATTTGTGAAACTGATTTAAAATTTTTATTTGATAAAAATGGATTATACTAATTTGATAATAACCCATTGGTTTTTTCTTGGAAGAGGCATGATTAGACTAATAACTTTAACAAACAATGATTTATCAATGTAAAATCGATTATTATAATTAATTTATATAGTATAAATCACATAAAATCATGTTATGAACACAATACGACTTTATAAATGAAGAATGAATAGAATAAGAGGGATTTATGGAAGTTAAATAACTCATACTAATAGAATAGTAACTTGATATTTGGAATAGTAATGTGACCCTTATGAATAGTAATTCAACAAATAGAACAGTAAACTCTCATATTTAAGTATAAATAAAATTTACGTATCTTATGAATGAAAAATATAAACTATTTATTTCATGGTATCTGTAAATAAATATCTTACAAATTATAAATTCAGTGTTGGTATTTTTATAAGTTAAAAATATTTTATTATAATTTTATAATTAATATAATTATTTAAATTAAATATTGTTTTCATAAAATGTATTCCTAAATTAGTATTTTTTTTGTATTGTGATTATAAGATAATTTTATGAGACCTTAAGTTAATATTTCAAGGTGTCATAGAATTAGTTATGAATTGAGAACAAGCATTTTTAAAATAAATGACGACTTTGATTAAAATTAAAATTTATTGTATTTAGAAAATTATTTTCATTAAATGGATTTTATTTTTTAATTCTACACATCATAAAATTGACAAGCTTAATTTTTTCTAATTTTTTTGAAATAGTTGAATTTCTGGTGAATAGTGAAATACGGTAAGTTATGATACATAACTATATAAGTTAAATAATCCATTACATGAGTCATCAGGGACATAATAAACCTAACTTTAAATATTATTTAATTATTTAATATATTTAGTGATATGGTTTTAACTATTAATATACTTGATCCTAAATAATAAATTAATGAATATAATAAGGAAAAACACCTCCTCTTCTATTAATACAACCTCTTCTCCTCACACATCCAAATCCTTTAAGATTTAAAAATTTCTACCCAATTATATTACCAATCCTCTTATCCATGTCTAGGAGCCTTTTTTACAACAATTTTCCAAAATCAATTTCTCTAAGGAGGTTCTCAAGGAGAAGAATTCGCGAGGTAAACCACACTTTCATTTTTTATTTAATTTATTTTCAATTTTTTTGTTTTCTTTTTTTATAATTGACTAAACTTATCAAAGTGGAATGATAACTCTATTATATTATACATAATGTTATTTTTTATATTAATGGAATAATATTTCATCAATCCTCTTCTCATCAACCTTTCAATCTTAAAGTGATAATATCAATCAAGAGGTGTTAATTTACCACCTTCAAGGATGACAAGATTTCATTTTATTTTACCACCTTAATGTATAGTAATAAAACCATTATAGTTGTTGAAAATGATTTTAAAATTTATGTTAAAATATTATTTTTGTTCTAGATCTAACATATATACATAATATAAAATAAAAAAACAAAATGAGTTCATTGTGATTGAAAGATGCCAAAATTAATCTAAACAAATATCATTATCTTTTAGTATAATGATCCATTCTCAAAAAATATAATAAAATGATATATGATACCAATTAAACTTTTTTAAGTTCAATAATAACTTATTATTTCTATTCTAGAAAATTATTATCATCTTATATTAACTTCTATACTTTTATACAAGCGAACCGACCACGCAAACCCCGAAATGAACACCCTCATAATGATGAAATTGAACTATATAACTTTTTATGATAGCCATAAATGAACTTGATAAAGTTAAAATGAATCAAATACATGTATAAAATGTTATGGATTTATTAATTAATGAATATGATTTGATTACCTGGGATATTAATGCGGAGTCAGAATTCCATCATAAGTTAAGGTAATTCTCAAAACCAATTTCTTTTCTTGAGGTTATTCATATTTCATTCTAAATATCGGAGTGGATGTTCTTTTAATATTATTAAAATATAATTTTATTTTACATAACATTACATTTTTGGGATATATATTCTTCTAATATGTTGTTATGACAAATGAATTATTTTTTTCAAAAGAACTATTCTTTCTAAAAACACATGCTTTACTTCTCTTTAGATTCTTAATTATTCACTCAAGATTGATGATTATTATACCAATTATTTTATTCCTTTTTATTTTGGATACAATAATTTTATATATGAATGTATTATTTCTAAAATTATCATGAAACTAATTTCATTTCCATGGGTTATTTTCTATCTAATATTGATATACGTTCAATGTGGAATGAATGATTTTGTAAATGTTATGATGTGATGGGTGAACACAGAATTATATAGAACTCCAATTCATAGGGTAATGTGATTTATCTCATGCGATAAGGTAAAATATGTGTGAACAAGATTCTGTATTTGTTCCAAATGATGATTTTATGATTATGCACATATCTTATGCATGAATATGATACAAGATATGTTCACAACTATGTGTGGTATTTGACCACTAAGACATGATGTTTAATATTTATTCATTTATTCCTTAAATACCTTTATCTAATACTTCTTATCATGATTATAAAGATGATCCCATTCTTATTTTAAGATTACAATTAATATTCTCACCTATTTTATATTGACTCATGATCTTATTTATGCTCTTATTGGGATTTTATCTCACCCATTTCCTTGATGTATATCCTCAAGTGACTACTTATAATAAAGAGAACATGAGGGCCAATAAGAAGTTATAGAAGAAGTAATTAAATTATTTTTGAGGTTTTATTTTGTAAACTTTATTTATATTCCAAATTTTATAATGAAAGTAAACATATATATCCAAGTTTCATAACACTATTATATTATTTATCATTAAAATGATTTAATAGAAATGCAAGAAAAATTAGGGTCACTATAGTTGGTATCAGATAATGGTTTTGTTAATTTGGAAATGTGATTAGAGAATATTAGTGAAAATCCATCATATGATATGAAGTACATTCAAGAACCCAATAAGTTCTTTTAGAAAAATGTTAAACAGTGGGATCCCACAAGATTTTCATTTAGAGTTAATTACACAAAAAATTAAATTATTTATTCATGACAGGTTGACTTATGTTTTGTTAGAAACAATTCTATTTTTAAAATTGTGCGAACCAGGAGAAACCAGGGAAACCACTCCTATTATGGATAATGCAGTTATTTACCGAATGACATCCCCAGTGCCTTGAGAGGTGGAGTTAAAATTTTCATTGAGATTCTTACCCAGATATCTTGGGATATGAACAACAAATATACTAATTTAGAATTTCCTCCTTCATATAAGAGGGAGAAACTAGCCATCGAGTCTTTTATGTGGAAATGACCATTGGTGTTCAGTGGATCTTCTGATCCACTAGTTTCACAACAGTGGGTTAACTCAATAGTGATGTTCATTTTTGTACTTCACTATTCTATGATGTAGATGGTGACTCTTTCAATTTATATTTTAGATGTATTTGCAGATTGATGGTGTGTATTGACTAAGAATAACAAGCTGATAGATGAAATTGAAGAGATAGAGTAGGAATAATTTAAAAAAATATTCCTTAATAATTATTTCCTCTAAAATATTCATACCAATATAGAGATCCAATTCAAATAGATGAAGAAAAATAAAGGTTAATCTATTATGGAATATGAATCAAACTTAAGAAGGATTTTAAATTACTCCTCATATTTTATTTCATGAATGATTGAAAAATAGATAGATTATTTAGTGGCTTAATCCCACACCTTCAAAAGGATCTAGAAATTTGAGAAATTGGGAGTTATAAAGAAGTTGATAGATTTGATTTAAAAGTGGATATGGAGTTTGGAGAGTTTCCACATAGCCATAGTGATAAGAAAAATAAATGTAGAGTTTCAATATAGTGGATATAATGACAAAGGTGGAAAGAAAACTCAACCACCCACATGTAAAAAATGTGGGAAGAAGAATCAATGGAATGTCCTTAGAGGGACAAGGAAATTTATCAAGTGTGGGAGAGAATGACACCAAGATCATGAATGTAAAATAGATATGTGGAAGCTAGAAATTGTGGTGGAAGAAAGGAGAGAACCACCTATAGTTAAATGCTTTAATTTTCGGGATAAAGGGCACTCTGCAATCCAGTGAACTAAACCTCGGGTTCTCTAAGTTTATCAGTATTAGAATCAACCAAATCAAAAAGATAAATGGAAGTATTATTCCACCACTACTACTATGGTGGATGTCGGTAATTATTTGATTATTTTTACCTTGGGTATTCATTAAAAAATAATGACTGTATTATTTTATTCTGGATCAAAGGATTTTTTCATATATTTCATGTTCAGTAGAAAAATTAAAACACTACATCAAAATATGGAGGTTGTGTTTTCTATGAGAACATGAAATTGTAAAATTATTGCATCCAAAGTATATAAATCCTCCCAGGTTAATTTTTATGGACATAACCCCCCCCCCCCCCCCCCCCGCATAAAATATCATATTACTTCCTTTGTAATAGTTTTATGCTCTATTGGGCAAGGATTTTCTATGTTTATACAAATCCATCATCAACTGTCGAAAATGGGAGATCATTCTTCACATCTTAAGGTTGCCTAAAATTATGTATTAATGTATTTATGGGGATTAATCTACCTTAGAATCATTATCTCATGTGTGGATATTATTTCCTTTGGATAAATCATATCTAGCTCAAATGACTGAGACATAAGAGATAATCATGAACAAACACATGCACATTGTTAGAGACTACAATGATGTGTTACCTGAAGAATTTTTTGGTCATCCACCTGAACAAGTGGTCAAGTTCTCAATTGAACTCATTCCTAGATGACTAAATATATCAATGACACCTTATAGAATGACCAACATTGAGTATGAGGAACTGAATATGTAGTTAGAAAGTGATCCAGAAAAGGGTTTTATATGCCCGAGTTCTTCAACATGGGGTGCACCAATACTCTTCATCAAGAAAAACGATGGATAAATGCACTTATTCATTGATTATAATTATCTCCATAAAATCATGATAAAGAAAAAGTATCCCCTATCATGGATATATTACTTGTTCGATAAACTACATGGTTCCATGTATTTCTCTAAGGTGGATCTTCGGTTGGGATATCACAATTTAAAGTTGAGGAACGAAGATATTCACATGAATTCTTCCCTAATGAGGTATAGACACTACGAGATCACAATTATGCCTTTTGGACTTACTAATGCTCCAATAATATTCACAGTCTTCATGAATAGAGTCTTTAGAGATTACCTTGACATGTTTTTGGCAATATTTATATACGATATAATAATATACTCTAAGTGAAAGGGGGAGATGAGTAAAATTTGAATATTGTGATAAAGAACTTGATAAGGGAGAGACATTATTCAATGTAAACTAAATTTGAGTTCTAGATAGTGTAAGTATCATCAACAGAGCATTTTATCACTAGAAAATGAATATATGTGGACCCTTAGAAGGTAATGAAAATCAATCAGTGGATAAATTTAATATATGTAACAAAGATCCATAGTTTCCTTGGTCAAGATGGGTATTATCAGTGAGTTGTGAAAAACATCTCTTGGTTTTCAAACCCACTAACCAAGATAACCTTAAATGGAGAAAAGTTTGATTGTACTAGTAAATGTGAAGACTGCTTCAAAGAGTAAAAAAATATGTTTATAGTTACACCAATATTCACACTTATGAAAAGTAGGGATCTCCTTGCGGTATAAATCAATACTTAAATGAATGGATTAGGCTTTGTACTGATGAAAAATGATAAATTGATAGCCTACGCACCAAACATGTTGAAAATTCAGGAGAAAAACTATCCTACACATGATCTAGAGTTAGTAGATATAATCTTCACATTAAAAATATGGTGGAATTGTCTTTATGGATAGAAGTGTGAAATATATACTTATTATATGTTCCTTAAATATATATTCACATAAAAGTATCTTAATACGCACCAACGAAGATGGTTATAGCTCCTCATGGATTATGATTGAACAATCCACTACCATCCTAGAAAAACGAATAAAGTTATAGATGATTTAAATATAAAGGATCCTCAAAAATTATTAATGGAAATAATTGAGAAGGATATAGTCTATATATAATTGAAAATGATGTACATGGGAGTCATTAAGGAATTAACATCATCAATACATTATAAAATGAGTTATTAACATGGATAAAAGAAAGGATTCTCAAATAAATGATGTAGAAATTTCGATGTATCGAGAATCCATGGAAAAGGGGAAATCCATAATGATCAAAATAGATGAGGAATGAGTCATGAGATTTGGGTTATGACTATGTGTACCATTAAATAAATTCATCAATAAAGAGATTTTGGGTGACACATGTATATCAAACTTCTATATTCACCCAAGGAGAAAAAAGATATATCAAGATCTATGAGTGAATTATTTTTGGAAAAATATGAAAAAGGAGATTGTGCAGTATATATAAAAGCTCTTGGTATGTCTAAATGTGAAGGGTGAAAGGAAAACACCTAATCGGATGATTCAACCATTACCCATACCAACATTGAAATGGGAAAACATCACCATGGACTTTGTCAACGGATTTCTGAATACATCAAGAGGAAATAATGGTTTATGGGTTATTTGAGATCATCTTACAATGTCATCTCACGTTATAGAAATTTTTGAGGACTTCCTACTATATCAACTTACAATTATATTCATCAGATAACTGTTAAGTCTTCATTGAGTACTACTATTAATTTTATCTGATCAAGATATCATATACACCACCATGTTCTCGAAAAGTCTCCAACATTCTCTAAACATTAAGATGGACATCAGTACGACTTATCATCCAAAAAATAATGGAAAATATGAATGGAACATTTTGAAATTGGAAGAAATGATGAGAGCACATTATATAAACATCAATGGTGGATTGGACCAACATTATCTTCTGCTTAAGTTCTCTTACTAAAACAATTTCCAATTAATTATCTGAATGACTCCATATCCAGCCCTTTATAGGAAATTATGTAGAAGGGTAACATGTTGGGATGATGTCAGTTACCATAAGATTCTAGGACATGAAATGGTTTAATAAATGGTACAGAAAGTGAAAACCATTCAGAAGAACATCAAGGCAGCCCAAATTTGAAAAAAAAATCTTTGCAGACAATCATTTATGGGACCTAGAGTTTGAGGTTAGAGAC
Source organism: Viscum album (assembly GCA_963277665.1). Classification (NCBI taxonomy): domain Eukaryota; kingdom Viridiplantae; phylum Streptophyta; class Magnoliopsida; order Santalales; family Viscaceae; genus Viscum; species Viscum album. Next base: position 914,102,463 of record OY728138.1, on the reverse strand, counting down.
GTGGTATTTCACTACATATCTCCATGGAAGAGGATAATGAGATTTGGGGAAAAAGAAATGTTGGTTCCTAGGTATATCATTCCCTAAGAAATTCTTGATCATGTTAGAGTTGTGGCCTATCTAATGGAACATCCACCTACCATGTCTCACATACACTATTTATTCTATGTATCCCTCTTGAGGAAGTACATACTAAGTCCCTCACATGTACTGAATCTAGAGTTGGTATAGTTTGAAAATGATAGATCCTAGGTATATCAGTCCATTAGGGAATCTTCATCATGTTGAAGTTATGGCATATCGATTAAAATATCCACCTACCATGTCTCACTTGCATGATGTATTCCATGTATCCATCTTGAGGAAGTATATAATATGTCTGTCACATGTACAGAGTCTATAGGTGGTACAGTTAGAAATTGATCTCTCATTGAGAGAAACTGGTGAAGAACTTGGACTGTAGAGGTAATGTTCTACACAACAAGACTATTCACCTAATCAAAGTACTATGGAAGAACCATATGTATGAAGAGGCAACATGGAAACTGAGGTAAGTGATGAAGGAGAAGTACCCACACTTTTTTTCTCCAATGTATGTAAAATAAAATTTCTAGGGAGAAATTTCATTAGGGGGAAGAATGTAACAACCCATAATATTATCAATGGAAACACCATTATTATAATTATTCCATATAGTATAAATCACATAAAATCATATAGATAACACAATACAACTTTATAAATGAATAATTAATGGAATAAGCAGTATTTCTAAAAGATAAGATACATATATCATGGGAATAGTAACTTGATCTTTGGAATAGAAGGGTGAACATTATAAATAATAATTTATCCAAAAGAATAATAATCTCACTTATTAAAGTATAAATAAGATTGTAGTATCTTATGCATAAAAATATTATATATTTATTTAATGGTATATGTAAACAAATGTTTTATAAATGATAAATTATGTGTAGGTATTTTTGAAAGTTATAAATATTTAATTAAAATTATATAATCAATAAAATAATTTAAAATAAAATGTACTTTAAAACAAAATTTTCATAAATTTATATTTTTTGTGATATGATCATATGTTAATTTTATAAAACCTTATTTAATTTTTTAAAACTATCGAAAATATGTTATAGTTTTAAAATTTGTATTTTTTTGAGTAAATTGTGATTTAAATAAATAATATAATTTTTCATTTTCAGAATATTTTTTCAAAACATAGAAATAGTTTTTTAGTTCTTAAAATCAAAAAATAAATAGGGTGAATTTTTGGGATTTTTCTGAAATAGTTGACTTTTTGGTGAATAGTAAAATAAGATAACTTATGGTATATAATAGTATAAGTTATATACAGTATTTATTGTGTAATTTCTGATATAAGAACCATAATATACATATATCATTCATTATTTAATATATTTAGTGATAAGGATTAAATCATTCATTTTCTTGATTCAAAATAATAAACTAATGAATATAATAATAAAAAACACCCCACTTCGCCACTATAAACACCACCCCTCACCACCACTTCTTCACACACCTCCAAAGCCTTCAGGATTTTCCAATTTATACCCTATCCTCTTTCCATGCCTCTTAAACACTTATAGGATCCTTTGGTATCAATAAAATACCAAAACCAATTTCACTATGGAGTTTCCCAAGGAGGATAATTCGACATGTAAATACCTCTTTCATTTTTTCTTTAATTTTTTTATTTTATTAACTATTCTTATTATAAACTCACCTATCCTTATCAAAGAGTCATGATAACTCACATATATTATATATAATTTTATTTTATTTTTTAATGGGGTAATCCATCATAAATCCTCTTCTCCTCTACCTTTTATTCTAAAAATGAAAACCTTATTTGTGAGGTGTTAATTTATCATCTTTTTGGACAAAAAGTTTTCATTTTATTTTAAAACCTTCAAGTAAGGTCATAAAACCATTATAATGGTTGAAAAATATTTTTATATGTATTTTATTTCCTTTTTTATGCTTTTGAGATAACATATTTACATAATATTAAATATAAAAAAATGAGTTTGTTGTGATTGAAAGGTGCCAAAATTAAATTAAATAATTATTATTAACATTTTTTCTAATGATTCATCCAAATACAATATATAAAATTAAATATAAGAACAATTAAACTTCTGGATTCTCGCAAATAAAATATAAATTTAATTTTGGATAATTATTATCATCTTACATGAACTTATATATTTGTATACTAGTGAACCGATCAAGAAAACCAAGAAATGAACACCCTCAAAACAACCAAATTCAACTAAATTACTCATCATGATGGCCATATATGAACTTATTAAAATTATAGTGAATAAAATTCATGTATAAGAGGTTTATTATTTATTAATTAATGAATATAATTTCATTATCTAGGATATTATAGTGAATAAATAATTCAAACATAAGGTAAGGGTATTATGGAACCCAATTTCCTTTCATTGGGATATTCTTCTATTGTGAAAAATTTCTATATGGATGTTATTTTAATATTCCTAAAATATAATTTAATCTTCTTCCTCATTTCATTTTTTGGATATATATACCTCCAATACAATTTTATTAAAAATTAAAATATTTTCCAAAAGAACACGTCTTTAAAAAAAATACATGTTTTAATTCTCTTGATATTGTTTCTTCTTCACTCAATATTCATGGTTCTTATAAAAAGTATGTTATTAACTTTTTCTTGGGGAACCAAAAGGTTTATTCATAATTGTATGCTTTATGAAATTCTAATGAAATAAATTTTCTTTCTATGGGTTATTTTATGTCTAATATTGATATACATTCTATGTGGAATACATGATTATGTAAATGTTATGATGTAACAAGTGAGCCCATAATTATATAGTGATCCAATACATTAGGTAATGTGATGTAACTCATGAGATAATCTGAAATATACAAGAAGATGATTCTAGATTTTTTCATAATGAAGATGTTATGATTATAAACATATTTTAAGAATGAACATGATGTTATATTTGTTCACAGTTATGTGTGGTATTTGACCACTAAGACATGATGTTACATTTTTATGAATTTACACATTCCATGAATTTATATAGTAGTTCCTATCATGATTATTATGATGATACCATACATACAATATGATGATAATTATTATTCTCACACATGTTATATTGATTCATGCTCTTACATATCCTCTTACGGGGATTTTAAGCTCACCTCTTTCTTTAATTTATATCCTCAGGTGACTACTTATAATAATAACATGAGGTACAATAAGACGTAATAGAAGGATGAATTAAATTAATATTTGTGTTCTATTGTGTAAACGTTTTATATGGTCCAAATTTTTTTAAGACACTAATCCTTTGGATCATGGTTTTGTAACACTATTATATTTTTTGTCTTTAAAATGATCTAATAGTAATTTAATATAAAGTTTGGTCACTATAAAAAAACGTTTTTCTTTTAAAATGGAAATTGAAATATTGAAATAGGTAATGGGTTTATTATGTGTTATATAGTTTTGAAATAAATTTTCCATTATTTATTATTGTTAGAGAACAAGAATGCCAAGGTAGTAAGAGATTTAGTTGGGATAACACTATATTAATGCTTTACAACTCTAAAAAACATAGTGCATAATGTCACATCCCCATTGGTATGGTGATGGGTCCCCTTTGACTAGTGTATGAAGGAGGTGTGTACACATATTACTATGGTGACCTATTTGAGTGTGTGAGGATCCCATAACAAATAACAATCCTACATCATAGATGATGACCACGTTTCTTTTTTATGATTATTTTGATATATATATATATTCCATTTTTTTAAACTAATTTAAAAATGTATTTTTTATTTAAATAAACTAGTTTATGTAAAAAAAATTATTAAGACATTGTTCGAAATATTTTATTCCATTAAAATCTATATCAGGATTTATTTTAAATATGATTTTATATTTCCATGAGTCTTCTTTAAAATATAATTCTTTATTTGGTTAATTAATTTAGAATATTATTATGGAATCTTGGGGGGACCATACTGATATTTTATATCACACCCAACTTTTTCCTTTGTGTGTTAGTCGATTATCTTTTTCCCGATTTGAGCAATGGTAAATTTCCACTTAGAGGTGGTTCTTGTTGTTGATTCTTTAATATTGGAGAGATATTTCCATTTAGACTTGGGTTGTTATCTTTTTATTTTCTATTATATTGTTGATGTACTTTGTTTTGTTTATAAATATTTTAAATCTGGTAGTGTTCTCCCTATATTTTTATATAATAAATACCATTAGTTATTTCTTTCATTGTTTATATAGAAAAACTATTCCTAGTTTTATCAAGTATGATGGTAGGAGGTAGTCATTAACACATGTGGATTTGTAACACCATTTTGGCTATGTCAGGACTGACTCGGTTATCAGGGTACCAAGGTGTCTAGGATGGTTCATGAAACATTAATATAAGAGGCATGTTAAGTATCCTTCCTTGATGTCATTATGTAGTTGTGAAATATTGAAGGGACTTAGGGGTAATTGCAATTGATTTTTAGGTCATATCTCATAGTAATGAAACTTAAGTCACCAGGGGTAGTTTGGGAATGTAATCATGAGGATTAGTTCTTGTCTTTTACTTGTTTTTATGTGGATAGGATGAAATCCAAATCTTGTGTTCTTCTCTATTGGAAATAATTTTCCCTTGTTTCTCTATTTGATTGTTAATTTGATGTCTTTTATTTTTTCTATTGATCTTGTGTAGCATCATGCCTCCAAGAAGATATATGAATTATATCTAGGAGAAATATGATAATGAAACTTAGTGAGAAAATCATCTCATGGACTAGAATCTAGTTAATGTTATTATAGATGTTACCCATGCTCTAGGACAGGCACCTTCACCCATACTCTTTCAGCCTCCAGCTGTGGAACCCCAAAGGGATGTTTTATAGAATCTTGATCAGGAGTTACTTCACCAAAATCCACCAAAATCCCAAGGTTCTAATAATCATCAACTGAATCATGATTGGTTGAGATATATCATGTTTTTATTTCAGTTCTTGGAAAGGCCAGATGAAATCATGGTGATATGTGCCACCTTCAAGCTAGAGAGACCTAGAAGTAGATGGTATGACACTACAGTGATGGTGAAGAACAAAATTAGTCCTATAATGGGAATAATTTAAGGATAATTTCAAAGACCCTTTATATTTTGATTTAATGGTGTTGGATTTAGATTTTGAGTTTTTCAAACTCATGCAAGATCACAAGACGATGAAAGAATATGAAAATTGTTTTCTTGAGATTGTTATGTTTTCACATGATATTGTGTATATTGATAAGATAAAGAATCAATGGTTTGTGATGAGACTTCAATATGATATTCTTTATCAGGTTACCTTATTTAATCTTCTTTCTTTTTCTTATGTGTCAGATAGATCCTTAATGGTTAAGTTAGACCTTGCTGGTAAGTCCAGGATAATGGGAGTTCATATTTCTATCATTGGGGGTGTGATTTCCTTTAAAGGAAGTTAGATGTATGATTATATTCATGGTGTTTCTCAATATAAGGTTTCTTCTAGAACACTTGTAGTGCTTGCATGAGGCCCTTTGATTTGGTACCATTGTGAAAAACATGGGAACTCCAAATGGGATTGCACCGATACACCCATGATATGGGGTTCAAGCATAGGCTCAGGACACTTTTAGATGTTCTGACTTATTTATTCTACTCCATGTAGTGTAAGAAGATCATAAACACCTAATAAAACTGTGGTGAAATAATATACTTCACAAATAATGGGGTTCCATGCACATGCAACCAAAATAAAGATTCTTCATAAAGTATAAGAGTTTCCTGAGGTAGAAGAAACATGTTTATTAACTATGAGAGGTACCATCACTATGGAATCATCAATAATGTCTACTTTATTTGATACAAGTTCATATCATTCATTTATTTCAACACATATTTTGAATCTTCTTAATCTTCCTATAGATCTTTTATTTTATATCGTGTATGTTACTATATTTCTCAAAATAAAGAGAGTGCATGGTCTTTGTAGACCCGCTTGTGCTTTCTCATTATCAGATATTGATTTCACCTAGAAGATTTCTAGTACTCTACATGAAACCTCTTGACTTAATATTCGGAATTTTTGGTTCTTTCCCTATAAATCTTAAATTCATTATTATCATAAATGGGTCTCCTATACCACAATCGATGGTGTGTACTGTATCCTTCATCGAGAATGGGACCCAAGGTTGATTAGATTTGGACCTTCTTATCCAGTGTTGGGGAATTTTATATCACTATATTCTTTTGATTTTGGGTGATAATCTTTGAGTCGTGATCTACCTCCATTTTTCATTGACATTCCCAATGTTGTTTCTTTATAACTTCTCTATTTTACCACTGGTAAAAGAGGTGGATTTTTATATTGACTTAGTTCCTAGTAATCAACTAGTGTATATTCATTCCTATGCATGGTTCCAGCTGGAATGAATGAGATGAAGACCCAGTTGGATGAAATTTTATAGAATGGTTTTATATTCCTGAGTGTTAAAGCTTGGGTGGATCCAATTCTCTTTTCTAAAAAAGATGATGGGTCACTGTAGCATTATTTGGATTTCCAAAATATCAATCGTGTTATGGAAAAGAAAAATTATCCATTTCCACAAATTGATGATCAAGTTGACCAGTTAATATGGGTGAAATATTTCTCAATGTTTTATCTTTGATCTGGTTATCATCAGTTGATAATAAAAAATTATAACATTCGTAAATCCATCATTTCGGAGAAATAACTACCATTATGAGTACATTTTAATTAAATTTTCTATAAAAATTCCCTTTAATTATTTATGGATTTAATGAACATGATTTTCCATGAGTATACTGAATTGTTTTTGGTGGTCTTTTTGGATTCACTACTATAAAATAGGCATTTAACAATGCTAAAAATTGTCGTTTTCTGCACTAATGAAGTGTTGACTACCAGAGTGAGATTAAAATCCCATGTGTTTTATCAGTACTGAAAAAGATGTGATAAATGGGTCATTTATCAGCACCAATAAAATCATTAATAAATGTCATCTTTATCAATTCTTTTATAAGAACTCATAAAGGACCCCTATATCATCTATTTCTCAAGCGCTGATAAAGGACCCCTTTATCAGTGCTTTCTCAAGATATGATATAGGAACATTTATCATCACTTTTAATATCACTAATAAAGGTTCATACTGCAGTGTGTTGTTACATCACACTTCCCTACCAGTGTAGTGTGTTTTAATAGAACACTTCTACACCATAAAAAATAAAACAAAATAATGTATGACTACATAATTTAAATAAAGAGAAAAAAATTTGGTCTCATTTGCTTAGTTTTTTAGATATGATGCATGTTTTAAACTAAAATTGTACTTTTATATTGAAAAAATAAATTTGGAGTCATACTGATCATTCCATGTGTCAGATTGAGGTGTGGTTATTTCATACGCATCTCAAATGACATATGGATCATTTTCCTAATGTATCAAAACAATTTGAATGTGTTTTCCTGGTTTTGAGTACGCTACCTATATTTTTTACTAAAATATCATTTTAAACTAGAAATGTTCCATTTGACTTATATCAGTCATATAGTGTGTCAGTTTGGTGTGATACCAATTGCTACACATTACAAATTACTTATGAATATTTTTCCAAAATTATAATCAAAATCCAAGTGCATTTTCTTAGTTTTTAGTGAGTGACACTTTTTGAACTAAAATATTGATTTTAATATGATAATGGACACATTGAGTAATTCTGAACACATCATGTGTCTGATTGAGGTTTGTTTTATTCCAACACAGGAAAAATGACTTATTGATCACTGACCTAATGTATCAAAACAATCTTAATGTGCTTGCTCGGTTTTGAGTTGTTGTGCATCTTTTTATTTAAAATTGTTAACAGACACAGTGAGTAATACCGGACACATCATGTATCATATTGAGGTGCATATGATTCCTATATCTAAAAAATGACTTATGGTTCATTTTGATAAAGTATCAAAAAAATATGAATGTATTTTTTAGTTTTGTTTTGGTGAGTTGTCCTTTTTACAAAAATTGATGTCATTTTTAAATAAAAAGATTTACTTTGAGTCTTATTAGTCACATCATGCATCAGATTGTGGTGAATAGAATTATTACACATCCCAAATGTCTTATGGATTGTTTTCATAAATTATCAAAATAATCTAAATGAGTTTACTATGTTTTTAGTACATCACATATCTTTTTAACAAATATCATTGTAAACTAGAAACATGCACATTGAAACTTACCGATCACATTGTGTATCAGTTTTATGTGAGTCTGTTTCTTATACATAAAAAATGTCTTATGAATAAATGTCATTACAATCAAAAAATCCATGTTCATTTTCTCGGTTTTCAGTCAGTGGAATGTTTTAACTAAACTTTCAATTTTAAACTAACAACAAAAACATTGAGTCATACTGGAAAAATTGTACCTTGGATTGAGGATTAGTTGATTCATACAAGCCAGAAATGACTTATGAAATGTTTTCCTAATGTATTAATACAATCTGAATTCATTTTCTTGGTTTTGAGTAGGTCATTTTTCCTTTTTATTAAAATTGAAATATTTTTAAATATAAATATTTACTTGGAGTCATACTAGTCACATCGTGCATTGGATTGAGGTATGACTGATTCCTACACATCTCAAATGATGTATAGATCATTCCCATAAGGTATCAAAACAATATGAATGTGCTTTCTTGGTTTTGATTACGTCACTTTATTTCACTAAAATTTCATTTCAAACTCGAAACATGCGCTTTTAACTATATCCATCACACCGTGTATCGATTTTACATGAGAAAAATTCATACACTTCATGAAGGAGTTATGTATAGATTTCCTAAATCATCAAGAAAATCTAAGGACAATTCATTTTTTTAGTTAGTTATACTTTTTGAACTAAACTATTAATTTTAAACTACTAATGGACATAATTACCCAGAATAATAATTATTTATAATTAATATAATTTAAAAATTATTATTAATATATATTTTTTAGTTTCATAAGAAAAATATTTATATATATATATTGAATAACATATTGTGCATTTAAATAAATTTAAATATGATAAATAATATATATATATTTATATTCAAATAATGTTACTAATATAATAAACAAATATATATAATATTTAGGTTGATTCACATTATTTATCTATGTCTAAAATTAATATTGACCTCTATTTTATAGTTATTGATGGTGGAAGGTGTGAACCCCATTCATGTTTATTACCTATCAAGGTAATTTTGAATGAAGTACACACCACCATAGATCTCTTTTTCAAATATTATAAAACACTATCATTTTTTAAATAAAATAAAACCTATTAAAAATATGTGGTTTATAAAAAACATTAAAAAATTATCAACCAATTATTTCATTAAAGTTATATCTGGATACATGTGTAAATTTGAAGGATAAAAATGAAAGTTATTAATAATTAACTCTAAATACATACCAAATTAAATAAATTAATTTCAGTAACATACACTGGCCAGCTGAAATTACACAATAGAATCCCATATCCCTTAGGCTACACCACACTGTAGTTGTGTATTCTGCTTCTTCAGTCTTCATCCTCTCCATTTTTTCCAACCCTTCACTCTATCATTCCTATGGTTGTATGGATATTTTCTCTAGAATGAGTTAGTGGAAATAGAGGTATTGAGTTAAAAACTAGTGTCAATGGTGTAATTCTCATAAAAGGGAGTCTTTTTTTATATAAAATAATTAAGTTCAATTGACATCATCATTAGCTCATCTCCAGAACAGTTATCATTTAATTTTGTTGTTTGAATCACTTTCTCAATCAGTTGTGGACATGCACCTATGTTGCCAAAAAATACTCTAAGTAGTAGTCATCCATGGGATGACTACGGCTCAGAGTATTACAAGATACATAAAAGTGATGGGGATGAACCTTAAAGAATAAAAATAAAATAAAAACTATTTCAGTGACAAAACTGATGAGGATGTCAATTGTACTTCATTGTGTTCTTCAAAAGGGGAAATGCCACCCATTTTTGAGAATTTCCCCCATTGACACTAGTTATTAAATCAATTCCTCTATTTCCACCAAATACTTCAAGATAAAATCTCCACACTACCTGATAAATGATAGAGTGATGGATGTGAAAGAAATATAAAGGGTGGAGACCGAAGAATCATAATATTCAACCGCAGGGCTACGTAGCCACGAGTATTGGGTTTCTACAATGTAATTTCAGTTGAAGATTATATGTAATTGAAATTAATTTATTTTATTTGATATTGAGTTAGTGTAAATGATGAATTAATTTCAATTTTATCCACAAAATTATCCACAAGGATCCAAATAAAACTTTTATAAAATAATTGGTTAATGATTTTTTTAATGTTTTTCGACATAACGTGGATTTTTAATAGGTATTATTTTATTAAAAAATTAATAGGTTTCTATATGAATATAAAAATTGTTTGATGGATTCATCTAGTTCATTAACACTTACCTTGATAGGTAATAAGCCTGAACGGTGTTGACATCTTCCACCATCAAAAAATACAAAATAGAGGTCACTCATCATTTGATACATTGATGAATAAAGTGAATCTACCAAAATATTATATATATATATATATATATATCTGTGTGTGTGTGTTTATATTCTTAGTAACATTAGTTAAATATAATTATAATTATATATATTTATCATATTTAAATTTATTTAAATATACATTATACAATTTGATATATATATATATATATATATATTATTATATTTTCTTGTAAAACTAAAATAATAATAATACTAATAATTTTTATATTATATTAATTATAAATAATTATTATTCTTGTTAGTTGTGTATAAAATATAATATTTAAATTTTGGAAAGGTTACTTATTTCAAATAATTCTACATATAGTTACCTAATTTCGTTATTTTGAAAGTAACAAGTGTTTAAAATATTTTATACTTTATTAATGTATAAATTATTTTACTATTAATTAATGTATATATAGACCTAAAAAGTGTATATAGTCCTAAAAAGATTAATACCTAAAAATAATTTCTAATATACAGAATTTGATAACTTATATTCACTGAATAGACGTGCCCCCTCAGACTCGCATTGAACATCCTTCGCATTGTATAGGTTATTAGAAACGTCAAACTGACTCTACCCCATTGGCCCTTCACAAACACCAGGCTCGATGACCTTTCTATTATCTCTAGAAACTCTAACTTTCTATTTTCTTTGGTTCTTGGTCCCTCGCCTATAGGTAGATGTAAGATGACCCAATTTCTTACTGGAACCTCTTAAATCGACCCACGATTCATAACACACAACCTGCTTGCATCAAAATTATTCCCCATGTAATCCAAATATAATTCATAGGAACTCTAGAGACAACAAATTCCATGAAAATACGAGGATAAATAGGGTGAGAAAATGACTGGGTTCAACTATCAGAACATAAATATCTCCCAATGAGATTCCCTAGCATACATATAATTACTAGATTTTGAAAAGGTAAAGAGAGCATGAAGAAACTAACCCAAATCATTGTTGTTGGAATTTAACACTTCATATGGAGGTCATATGACCACATGAGGTGATAGGAAAAATATTATTTACAACCACTGAGGGAATTAGATCAATCCCTGACTAGAGTTTCCTCTGATGCCAACCGAATCTTGATGTTTTTTTGTCAACCAAACATACCATTTCTCAATCTTGAAATCCCCATGACTCAAAGATTAACCTATCAAAGGTGTCCATAGAATGTTGATGATACATAAACCGAACAATCAAGGTGATGTTAGGAAGATCCAATGTCATGCTGTACTCCGAGGTCAAGATCAAAAGATTCTAAATTTTATTGAATAGATCTGGGACCTTAGGGTGAAGCAATTGAGGGAAAAGTGGGAGAAAATTGGGGTTGGAGAAAGGGGAGAATTAATGAGAAACACACTCAAAGGGTTCACAATAGTAGTGTTTTTTATTATACCAGGACACACTTATCAGTGCTTTTAAAAAATCGTTGATAAAGAGTCATTTTATCTGTGCTTATTACTTAAACACTGATAAAATTCATATTTATCAGTGATTTTTTAGCAATGATAAAGGTATGTATTTATTTGTACTAAAAAGGCATTGATAAAATCCATATTTATCAGTAATAATGTTTTAGCGCTGATAAATATTACTTTTATCAGTAGTTTTTTTAGCGTTGATAAGGCCTCATTTTAATTAGTGCTAAAAAAAGTATTGTTAAAGAATTCTTTTATCATCACTTATTCCTTAATCACGGATGATAGATTTATTATAATAATTATAAATACAAAAATTGAATATATATATATATATACTTAATCAATATATATAAATATAAATATAGTAAATATATTCCATATTTAAATATATTAATTATAATTTTCTTATTATTTGAATATATAATTAATTATTTATAATTATATAAATATTATTCAAAAAGAATACTTATATAGGTATATATATTTATATAACTATGTATATATATATTATAAGTGTAGTAAATATATTAATTATTTAAGTAAATATATTAATAATTTAATAATTATTTAAATATATAATTATTTATTAATAAATATTTAAAAATATAAAAATATTTATTTATAATTATATATATTCTTTTAAAAAATTATTTATTAGTATTTATAAATATATAATATTATAAATACAAAATGTACATTTTCAAATATATTAATTTATAAATATATTTTTTACAAATATTTTATATATATATTTTTTAACATTATTAATTAATATTTGATTTTAAGTGGATTCGTGTTAAAAATGAATGAAATTGAATAAATTAAAAATATTTACACTTTAATAATATTCAAAAAATGGATAATTTTTGTGTGTGTATATTGTATATATTAAAATGTACTAATTAAATATATTTGAAATCAATATAACTCACATTGGATCTATATTAAATTGAATAATGAAATGACATTCAATTATAAGTCGATTACTCTATTTAATTAGTCGATATTTTTAATTCATATTAATTTTTAATTATAAACCATTATTCACTAAATATAGTGCATAAATATTTTTTAATATATAAATCATATATATATAAATTAAAATTAATCTAAATATTTAATATATACTATTTATTAACATTATCACTAATCTTCTATTTAATAAAATGTTTAATGTTTTTCTAAATTTATTTATTTTAAATTTTAGTTTTTTTAATTTTTATTTTCAGTATCTATATATTTAATACCTACTATTAATTATTAATTACAGTTTATATAGAGTATAAATAATTTATTCATGTTTATCAATAATTATTTAAATAATAAAATTGTAATATTTTTTCAATAAAATTAATTTATATTTTTATTAAGTTAATTATTTCATTTTATTTATTCAGACCATTATCATTGCTAAAAAAGAATTATTAAGGACTACTTTATAAACATTCAGAATATTGTGCTGGTAAAAGGTATCCTTTATCATCATTAAAAAAAGCGCTGATAATGGGTACCCTTTATAAACACTAAAAATAAAGCACTGATAAAGGGTAGCCTTTGTCATCGCTATAAATGAAGCACTGATAAATGGGACCTTTATTAGTGCAAAAAAAGTACTGATAAAGCGTTAAATTTATCAAAACTTACTTTAGTGCTGATAAAGATTCAATATATCAGTGATTTTTCTAGTGCTGATAAATACCTACAATACTAAATGCTACTTGTTTGTAGTGATGACACACCTATATACTCTATGTCTGATGGGGGTCATCTATGTAATCTGAGAGTATTTATAGAATTTTTGAGGAATCATTGTCTTTATTCCAGGATTTCAAATTGTGATTTATTGATTTGGGAAGTGGATTTCTTGGGACATGTGGTGTCAAATCATAGTATATTTTTTGACCTTAAAAAGGTAAAATCATTTATGATTTGGGAGCAACCATGAAATTTTTTTGAGATTTGAAGGCTCTTGGGTTTAACTGGATATTATCACTAGTTTGTAAAGGTATTCTTAAATTTAGCTTATATGATGACTAATCTAACTTGGAAGGGAGTAAATTTTAATTATGATGGAAAATGTCAATGATTTTTTGTTGAGTTTAATGGTCTTTTGACTACAGCATAATTATTGACTCCCCCAGAGGCTGGTAGATGTATATGCTCTTCTATTATGCATCAGGTTTTTTTTTTTGATGTGTTTTCATGTAATGTGTCCATTTAATTACATGTGGCTCTCGGAATCTTAATCTACATGACATAATTTACCCAACCCTAGACTATGAACTTGTAGTTGTGATGAATACACTAAATAGTTGGAATAATTACCTCTATAAATAAATTTTTAGTTTATTTTATGACAACAATATATTGATTTATATATTCTCCCAAAAATATTTGAATCCATTCAAGATGTGTTGGGTGGAATATCTGCAATATTATAATTTCAACATTTTCAATACCATTGGGAAAGGTAATGTCATCATAGATTCATTGCCTAGGAATCTTCTAACCAAGGCTGTGAGAGAATCATCAAAAAAGTAGAACTTGGTGGCTCTTTTTTCACTGTTTCAAATTGGAATCCAGGAATCAAAGGTCATGTTTTCCCTTTCCAGTATTCAGTTTACATCTACTCTTCTCAAAATTATTCTTTAGGAACAAAATCTTGATGATGAGGTCCATAGAATTATAGACTATACTTTTCATGGGTATACCATGTCTATATAATTATTTTTTATGTAGGGAATTCTAGTTTATTAGAATTTGTTTCTACTGTTATCAGTCCTGAATGATGTGATGGGGGTTCCCATAATTCCCAGTGGTCATTTCACCCTGGAACCATGAATATTTTCTATAACATAAAATTATGACTCTAGTGGA
This sequence comes from Viscum album, assembly GCA_963277665.1. NCBI lineage: Eukaryota > Viridiplantae > Streptophyta > Magnoliopsida > Santalales > Viscaceae > Viscum > Viscum album. Next base: position 914,087,440 of record OY728138.1, on the reverse strand, counting down.
CACATATAAAATGAGAAATTGATAATATTTTTTCCCATTATTATATTTTCCAACAACTCAAGGTCGAAAACCAAATACCTTTGGGATTAATTTATCCACTTTTAGTGCTAACATGGATGTGGGATGAGATTTCAATAGACTTTGTGGTTGTGATTCCACATACCCTGAAAAAGAAGAATTTGATATGGGTCATAATCGATATATTGGCCAAATATGTTCAATTTAAACCCATTTATTATAAAACCAATGTTTAAAAGTTGGGAAATATCTATGTGATAGTGAATTTTTGGTTCCACAAAGTTTCATATGCTATATTTTATGATAGATATCCCTAGTTTAAACCTTGTATTTGGAGTGACCTTTAGGAGGCGTTGGGATCTCAGGTTCATTTGGGTATGGAATACCATCCGCAATCAAATGGCTATATAAAAAGAGATATACAGTTTCTTAAGGATATTATTCATGCCTATGTTGTCAAATTTTTTGGATATTTTTATGAACATATGGGTCTTGTTGAGTTTTCTTATAAAAATAGTTATAGTACAAAATCAAAATGGATCATTTTGAGGCTCGTATGGTCAACCTTGTAAATCTCCATTGTGTTTGTTGAAGATTGGTGAATGTGACATGGGTTAACTGAGATTGGTTCAGGATAAAGAAAGATTAGGTTGATTTAGCAGATAATTTTTGTGGAACATATACAGTATAAGTATTATGATAATATTCTTTATAAAATATTGGAATTTCCAGTTTGTGACATTGCGTTCTTGAAATTTTCACCTCGTTTTGGTCATCAACAAGATTGGAAGTAGGGGAATATTAATCTTCATTTTGTAAGACCTTTTTAGGTTGTTGAGAAGGTGAGGAATTTTATTACCATTTATAACTTCAACCATAGCTGATTTTGATACATAAAGTGTTCCATGTATCTCATCTATGAAGGAATATTTTTGATCCATCGCATGTTCTGAGTTGGAGTTGTGTTGATGTTGATCCTAATTTATTTGGGACTGAGCATCCTGTCAGGATATTTGATTCTAAAACCAAGGTACTTTATTGGAGGATGATATGTTTGGTTTGAGTGTTATGGCATCACAGTACTAATACTCATGAGACATTGAAGGGAGAGGCACTAATGAGATAACAGTGGCCGCATCTTTTTGACAAGGAAACTTCTAAACATGTTTTGTAGGGATAAAATATTTCTATGAAGGGTAGGTTGTAACATCATGTCACTATTTTCAGGTAATTTTCATTAACTCTTTTTATAATTCTTTTTTTGGGCCTTGTTTATTGGTGCTTCGTGAATTTTTTTTTGGAAATTTTGAAGGGATGTTGGGTTGTGAATGATTGGCACACAATTTTACCAAATTGTGCACCCTGCTAGTGAAAGCCATGAAAACCTAGGGTTTAGGGGTTTGCAAAGATGTCACATGTTTTTTCAAACCAAGTTCCCTTAAAGGAGAAACCATGCAACCCTGCTAGTATGGGTGCACATTTAGGTAACACGATTTAAAAAATCATGTAGCCATACCCAACTAATGACACACGTAGGATTTAATTGTACCAAAATTTCATTTAAAATTTCCGGAACCCCTATTTGTACCCACACTCAACCCTAACATTCCCTATTTTGTTTTACAAGGTTTAGAGGGCTATCAAAGACCCATTTTGGCTCCACTAAACCCTCTTTATGGTGGATCAAATAAAGGTGATCTTCATTTGGTCCACTCTAGGAAAGTTCCATCACCCCATTATTTCTCTCCCACTATCTTATTTTCTCTTCCCTATAGTCTGTTATATCTCGATGTGGCTGGAGGACCCAATCCCCAATATTTCATATCTTGAATCTAGGTTTGATTCATGGATCTTTGTTTCTAATGTTCGTTTTCGTAGTCTCCTATTGCGGGTGTTGTAGTTCGTTGTCTGTTGATCCGGAGGTAGGTGGTTCCGTTTATTATTTGAAAATTGATTTAACTCTAAATTTCATGATATAAATTAATTTTTTTAGTAATTTTTTTTGGAAAACCTAATTTGTTTTAAATTATGTATTTGAATTTTTTATCATGAAATTTGTGAAAACCCTCCTATTCCAATGAATTTGGGTGTTTTTAAGAGATTTGATTGAAAATAGTGAAAATAAATTGTGGAATTTAAATTGTGAAATTGATTTAAATTTTTTGTTTCATAAAAATGGATTAAACTATTTTTATAATAACCCAGTGGTTTTATGTTGGGAAATGCATGATTTTATTAATAACCCATTTTGGGTTTTAAATGGAAATTGGAAAATTGAAATACTAAATGGGTTAATTCTGTTTTAAATATATTTGAAATAAAATTCCCATTATTTATTATTATTAGAGAACATTAAATCCTAGGTAGTGGGTGAGTTATTCAGGATAACATTGTTGATGCTTTTCAAATCTTACAAAACAATGAGTAATAGGTCACATCCCCAATGGGGTGGTGTTGAGTCCTCTTTGACTAGTATTTGAGAGACATGTGTACAAATATATCTATGAGCACCTATTCAAGGGTGTGAGGATACCATAACCTAGAACTATCGTACCTATAGGATGATGACCATGTTTCTCATTTGTGATTATTTTAATATATATTCCATTTTTTCTATAATATTTTACAAATTCCAGGGGAATATAAATAAATAAAAATTATATAAAACGTTTATTAAACCATGTTTGATATACTTAAATCCATTAAAATGTAGAACATGATTTTGTTTAAAATGATATTGTACTACCATTTCTGTGTTATTTAAAATTGAAAGGTTTATTTGGATAATTAATTTGGAATCCTAATATGGAAGACTTAGTGAGATGATACTGGTCTTTTAGTACACACCCTACTTGTGCCTTTGGGTGTTTGTAGATTATTTTCTTCCATGTTCAAGAAAGGGTAATGTTCCCTGTGGAGTTTGTTATTATTTTCGATCCTTAGGTCTTGGAGAGTTGTATCTATTAGAATTTAGATTGTTATCTTCCTTTTTACTGGAAAATTGATGATGAAATTTTAATTTTTTTTATACCTATCTAACTTCTTATACTTTTCTACATGTGGAGTTTTTCATTTGATCCAAATGACATGAAGCTATTTCTTCCACTATTTGTGTGGAACCATGTTTCCAATTTTATATCGTATTATTAAAGGTTCTAATATCCAACACGTGGGGATTGGGAACTCCCTCAGGCTCTCTTAGGACAAGCTCAATTATCAGGGTAACATAGTATTTGGGTTGGGTTGTGACATAATGGTTTTTGAAGAATTAAACACAAATAAAATAGTGAAATATTATTTAAAATAGAAGAATTTATATTTTTAGGAATTTAAGAACAATATTTTAAGTAGTTAAATTAAATATATTCACGAAATGTAAACCATCCCAAAATTGAGCATGCATACACAGAAATTCTAGAAATTTTTTTACATATCATTGTATATATACATTATATGAACACCTTATGTGTATTTATTTATTTTTCTATTCACAATTAATATTATTAAACCTTATAAGATGAATATGAATAAAAAATAGAAGGGTGATATTCCTATGACAACGTATTATGAGTATGGAGTTAAAGAGTTTATCAATTTTTCAACAAAGAATTTATAAGATTGTTCTTAAATCCATTGTTCGTGTTTATATTATTGTTATTCATAAAAATACAACAATAATAGTTGGAAGAACGTTTTATTTTTCATGTAACTGGTTAGATCTATAAATGTTGGACAAAAAAGGAGGAAATTAATGTACATAACGATCATTATGACTCATACAATTATGGATCCTTTTATATGAGTACTAGTGGAAATGATGATGGAGATCATAACGAAGAAATTAAAATGAAAATTAATGATAACCGTCATGATGGTATTAAAATTTTATAAGTTCAATACATATTTTAAGACACCATTTTATACTGGTGGTACTAAATATACCAAATATTTTGATGTATTGATGTTATATAATTTGAACGTTGGAATCAAATGAAGTGACAATAGTTATATAGAAATAATTGGTCTTTTTAATGATATGATACTAAAATAAAATGATCTTCCTTATTTAACATATGATTCTAATTTAATACTAAATTAAATGGGTATGATCTATAAAAAAATACATGTCTTTCGAAATGACTGTATATTTTTTACAAGAGCCATGAATCACTCAGAAAAAATCCCTATGTGCGGTATGAATAGATACAAGAAATATTAATCAAATCCTTTAAAATATTTATGGTAATTTCATATCGTTATAAGGTTTTTATGACTATATGGATGTTAATAATATAGTAAAATATTGATATGAAACATAGATACAACAATTGATGATGGGAAACTATGTCACTCAACAAACTCTCCTTAGTAGAATAAAATTGCTTATGAGTATCAAAAATTTGTAAATGAGATAAGAAACCATTCTATTGGGTTATTTATAGATTGAATAAATCTTTTTGGTGTAAAAAGTATCACTCATTGTACATGGATAATTATCTTGCTAAATTATAACTTTCCTCCATGGTTATACATAAATCAAAAATACATTATTTTCTCTATTCTTATATCTTGACAAAAACAAACATGTAATGATATTGATGTCTATTTATCTACATTAATTTATGATCTAAAATTGGTGTGAGATACAACTGTTACACTGTTTGATGCTCATATAATTGATGAGTTCACGTTGAGAGTAATGTTTCATTGAAAGAAAAATTACATTCCTACTTATATAAACTTTACAAGATATAAAATTAAATGAATGTTTGGGTGTCCCTTTTTTGGATAAGGTTCACACTCTATTAGGTTAAACATTCATAAAATAATTTTTTTTTCAAGGAATCAAAAATATTTATGTTGATGACATAAATACTGATCCTGGACAACATAATATAATGGAAATAAAAAACATGGTAAAACACCATCTCCACTAATAGTAGATTAACTTTCCAAGAATATAAAATAAATTGACACTAATTTTGGTAAATCATTTTTTAAAAAAAATATGAAATTATGTTGGAAAATGATATCAATTTTCTTTAAATTACAATTGTAGAATTTTTTGTATGTTATAAATTTTCTTGATATCATGCAAGATAAAAAAATATGTGATAGTGTAATTGGAACATTATTAAATGTAACAGAGAAAAAAATATATAATTAAGGCTAGGTTAGACATTATCGACATGGGTATAAGGGATGATTTGTCACTACTGAAGGGTGAAAGATGAACTTTTATTCCTTCAATAGCTTTCACTCTAACCTAACAGGAAAGAATACAATTATAAAACATCCTTAATAGTTTCAAAGTTATATAGGGATATTAATCAAATATCAAAAAAAATCAATGATTAATTTTAAGTTATAGTGTATAAAATCATAATATTTTCATGTTTTGATGTGTGATTTAATTCATATATCATGATGTTACATTATACCTAAACATTTATAACATACATTGACCTGCCTTTTCTTCTTTATAAAATCTATATGCATTAAAGTCAAAAACCCAAAAAAATAATACAATTATGAATAAGAAAATTGTAATCATATTATGTGCGTTGAAGATTCTCATCAAAACATTATTCTTTCATATAATGGTATACCTAATAATTAACTTGGTTTGAGAGATTCAACTATGTGTTCCTATACATTATATATGGATGTACCCTATTGAGTGTTATACAATGATTTCAATAGGGTATGTCAAGAATAAAATAATTCCATATGGTTTTATTACAAAGAAATATATTATTAAAGAATCTGTTGAATTTCATAATGATTACATTTTAGATGTTGATATAATTGGTCTCCCAAAATCAAATCATAGTGAACACCTTTTCGGCGAAGAGATTTTAAAAAGAGTTTTTTTACAATTACTATTACAGAGTGGGAGAAATATCACTTTTAAATTTTACCAAATAGTGTAGAGGTTAGTCCATAGATTGAATCTGACAATTAACATCATAGACATTTGAATCCATCAAGGACCGGAGGATGAATATCAAATACTGATAATCAAAAATTTATAGAATGGTCTAGGATCATATTTATAAGGAGTTATAAATAAATCATAAATCAATTGCGGAATGAATTTAATGGCGATCTAGTGGACTAAACATAAATGATTTTTATTTAATTATAAAAAATTCTATACAAAGGAACATGATGAACACAATATGATTCCAAATGGTGGAGTTACACTTATGGAATAATCAATTCATATATCTTATTCGAAGAATGTAAATATAATTTATGAAAATCTGTCATATTTTGGAATCATTTAATAGAGATACTAGTTTAACTTCAAAAAATTTAATATTCTTATTTCCCATTGAAAATGGATTTTTAATAAGAATGCAATTAAAGTCTATGAATTGGGAATTTTTGAAGGTGTATTTTAGTGTTTAAGGGTATAACGACAAACCATTCATAATGGAATCACATGAATAGAAGTTATTTTGTGTCCTAGATCGAAAAAATAAGAATTAGTCAATTGTTTTGTTGGTGACTAAAATAAATGCAGGGTTAAATGAAAATTCAATTGAGGATGAACCTTTCATTAGGATATTATAATCATTTCATGATTTTCCCAATATTGAAAATGTATTAGAAGTTAGAAGGGACCAACCTGAAGGGATTTGGATACTCGATAGATCAACCAAATACCTTCAGCCTTTAAAGAAAAAAAAGTGATCTTAATGAGTGAGTTAATGTGTTTTTTAATCTACCATGATTTTCTTTAAAATGTTACGTTTTATTTATTATATTTATTTAATCTAAATTAAATTTTTTGACTAGTCGTCAAGATAATTACTTACCCATAGGCTAATGTTACCATTAACAAAGAAGATAACACAATTTGTGCTAAAACTGAAAAATTAATAGGGGTCAACAAAATGTGGATGAAAAAAACGAAAAATGATGTAGCATAATTTTATTAACTAAAATTATCAAAGAAATAAGAAAAAATATAAAATTTGATGTTCATTGGAATCAACATGGCTAAATTATTGACCCCAAAAATTCAATTTCGGATAGTTAAATTAGGATCAAAATGAAAATCCATGTGTTGATTGATATAGTTACATGGAACAATTCCATTCCTACATTAATGGAAATCATTTGACAAGATATTAGGGTAATGTTATTATATAATTTCTCTATATTAATGAACAATATATAATGAAAATTTGATTTAATTATCATTATTCCTTATATAGTTTATTTATTATTATTGATTTTCAAAAAATATATATATCCTAATGGTCACTTGAAAAGATCATAGAGTATTTTTGAAACTTCTTACAAAGCATCATCTCATGGATGATGAGGGGAAAGTAAACCCCACCCAACATTTTTGTATGAACACATTATAAAGAAAGAAAAAAGGAAATATTTCTTTAGTTATCATGGTGAGGAATCATTTTAGGTGCATTGTAGTTGATAATATTTTATTTCACATTATTTTTTATCTAATTTGATTCAAAATTGTTAATTTAAGAATCATTAATGGAGTTATAAACATAAAAAAACATGTAGCAAAATCAATTCCCCTCTATTGTAAATTAAGGTCGGGGCATAATTCACTTGAAAAGAAAATGGTATATATTTTAAATTTATAGTAAATGTTTTTTGTGATATGAAACAATATACTCTCCATTTTATATATATATATTGATGAATCAGAATTTAGATCCACCTCAATCTCATGACATGTGAAATATAAGGAGGACTATGTAAATAAATAGGGAAAACTAATTGCTGAAAACATACAGATAGTATGAAAATCAAATGTAATTATTACATAATAGTAATTTTTTATTCCTTATAATAGAATTATATAAAAATATCTATTCATGTTCATATATTTTTATATTTTTAGGAAAAATAATTTACATTAATTGTACATGATGAGAAAATACATTTAGTACCTTTAAAGTGGTTGGAACAATATGGTGGCATTAGTGTTTTAGGTTTTGGAATTTCACCTCAAATAAATTTTTAAATGAAAAAGCTACAAGGAGATGTATATGAGAAGATGAAAGGAATAAATACCTAGAACAATTATTTAAAATATTTTGTTTTATGCTTGAGTTTGGTTGAAAAAACATATGTGAAAGGATCGAAGAGTACTTGTAGTGGATCAACGACTAGAGCTTGAAGATCCGCTTAACCCCACTACCTTTGATGATAGCCATTCCCTTAAACCATATGAAATAACGAAGGTAATAATTTTTTTCATAAATCATTATCCTATATGTGAATCAAATAGCATCAGATAAATATATCTTACTAAAATTATATATAGTGAAATGATATGTGATTTATATAAATCATTACCACCACGTCACCTTATTTTGATGGTAATGGTGTATAATATCAAAATAGACATGTTTTACAATAAAAAACTCCTATAATATCACATACAAGTGGGGATTGAAATAGCTTATGAGCCGATCATAGAGTTTCATGTTCTAATTGATGATCTGGATGTTACTACATTTGATAATTCTATATGATCTTTTATAACATGGATGTTTTATCTTATAAAGACACATGTGGTATGTCTCTAATAAATTTTTTTAAATGAGAAACCATTAATAGTTTATGATAAAATATGTGAAATTATTTATGTTATTAAATATAGAAAAAAACAAATTGGAAACACAAAGGTGAATCAAGACAAACTAGTGGATTAGACAAGAAAACAAAAGGACCTTCTGAGAGTACCTTTGCCCCACCAGTTCCACTACTATATATATTAACATTAAAAGTTCATGCAGATATAATATTCAAGGATGGAAATATGTTCCTCATTGAATATGAAGAATAAATATTTAGAAGTACCATTTTAGTCACGGATTTTCTTGAGAGTATAAATGAGATTATCAAGTTTGAATAGTGGAAAGTCTCAATTGTGAATACATACACAAGGTACATTTTCTTAATCTATTTTCCAAAACAAATATCTTCTATTTTCATTATAGTGTATAATTATTCTTAATTTACATTGGATTATATATTACTACTATATAAATGAAAATCCTATGAATAAATAGTTGGACTCATTAATCCCTCTATTATTTCTACAAAAAAAGTTTCTTTAGAATAGAAAAAATTTAAAAAGAAAAAAATGGTCTAAGTAAGAAATTTAGAAAGAAAATAATAGCTGATAGACACCTCTTGATGCCTAAAATTCATGGCTAAAACTCTATAATCTATTCATATGAAATATATTTTTATTTTTTCATAACTTATTTTTATTTGTATTTTTGGGAGAAATGGATGATAATTAAAATCAATTTAGTTACTGTGAAGGTTTATTTTTTGGATCCAAATCTTTGATTTCCAATAAATTAACCACACATGATGTCCATTAGAAAATTTTAATTAACTTAAATAAATAGTTCATAGATATTGTTAAAATTATATGTTTTTGTTTTTTCTTTATCATGATTTTTGTTGTGATAGGGTGATCTATAAATATTGGATAAATCATGGTATGAGGTTGGGGACTGAACCCAAAAAGCCTATGGATTTCTTTATATGGCGTAAAAATAAGGTATATATAGTAATATTTTACCATAAAACCATATTTAAAAAAATTACTTATTTTTGGAAAATGTTTTTATAGTGTCTAAAACTAAATAACAACAATTATTAAAGATAATACAATATGAAATTTATGAATTCTAATCTATATCAACATAAAAAAGCATACCTAAATAGTAATTTTATAAATGTAATTACAATTTCATTTAAAATATTTTTCAATATTTATTTGCTTATATTTTTTTGTACTACAAGGACTGAGAAATGCCTACATACTCAAAACAAGAATAAACTTTATTTAAATATGAGTGGGAAGAGTAATGGTTTTATAATGTTTGTTGACATCACGTTGAGGTGATTACCTATTATGTCTGTAAACTAATATTGACTAAAATAAAATTCATATATTCACTAATTTTTATCATTTGGTGGTTAAGGTGAGTTTTTAGAAACTAAAAAATGATTAGTTGATGAACCTATAAATAAAGAATTATATGGGTTGTTTATCAGGGAGATATGGATTAATGGGAGAAACTGAGATAATGGAATGATTCAAATGGATGAAGGATGATTCTATCCAAAAATCTTAATAAATATATCCAACTATTGTGGATGGTAATTACATACTCCCAACCTCATTAATTTCATTTTTTTTAATGATTTTTTAAAATAGTTTAGGCCCTATTACAATCACTTCCCTGATCTTAGCCTCATCAATTCTAAAATCATAATTGTGTAATTATCTATGATGGAATTTTAACCAGGTTTGAAGTTGAAAATTTTGAGATGTTGGTTGTTCTGAACAATTTAATATAGTTTAAAAAACATTCTATATTTTCTAACTATTAAAATGGGATCAGATTGTTTTTTTAATTTTTACAATGATCCATATTTCATTTTATATGTTTTGGAATAAAACAAACTTGAATATCATAGATGATTTGGATGTTATGACCCAAAGTGAATGTTCTTAAAATAAAAGTGTCTTCTTACGTTAAAACATGGGTCACATTGTCATAATTTGGGAAAAAAGATCAAATTTTCTTTAAGACATAGGAAAATGATCCATAATTTATTTTTCACAAGTAGTAATCTACTAAGCATCAATTTGAGAAACTATATAGATTTTATGACTCAAAGTGCATCTTTCCACATTAAAAGTGTCATTTTAGTTTAAAACATGTGTCACATTTTCACAAGCATGAAAATGATCTTGGTTAATATCAAAATTTAGTTTAAATATCCATAATAAATTTTTTGATGCATAGGAATCAATTTAATGTCATTCTGACACACTATGTGGCTAGTATGACTCATAATGTGTTTTTCCTTATAAAATCATCATTTTTAGTTAAAACACATGTTACAAATACAAAACCATGTAAACAATCTTAGATTGTTTTCTAACATTATGAAAGTGATCAATAATTCCTTTGAGACTTATAAGTATCTACAATACATTAATCTAACATGTGATGTGGCTGATATGACTCTAAGTGTATGTTTTCAATATAAAAGTTTCATTTTAGAGTAAAATGTGTGTCACATAGAATACAATAAGTAAATGATATCATATTTTCTTAAAACATAGGGAAATTATCCATAATTCATTTTTTGGATGTGTGAACTAACTATATGTCAAATTGATACATGATGTGGTCGGTGTGACTCCAAGTCTATGTTTTCAATATAAAATTTTCATTTTCATGTAAAATTCTTGACCCATAGAAAAAAATGAGTCAATGAGATTATATTGTATTAAAAAAATAGGATAATAATCAATAATAAATTTTTTTGGGTAGGAATAAACCACACATCAATCTAATAAACAATTTGGTCCATATGACTACAAGTGAATGTTTTTAATATAAAAGTGGCATTTAGTTTAAAACATGCATCACATTGTATAAACTGAGAAAATGAGCTTTATTTTTTAAAAACATTAGGAATTTCATTCATAATTCATTTTTCATGTGTTATATTTGAACACATATTAATATGAAAACATATATGGACAGTATGGCTCAAAGTGCATGTTTTCAATATAAAAGTTTCATTATAGTTTGAAAAAAATGTCACATAAATAAAACTAATCAAAAGAGATCATATTGTTTTAAAACGTTTTGAAAATTATCATAGATTAATTTGTGATTTATAGGAATTTAACACTTGTTAATCTGACACACGACATTTCTCATATGACTCCAAGTGTGCGTTTTCAATATAAAAGTGTCGTTTAGTATAAAACTCATGTTACATAGTCAAAACTAATAAAATAAGCTCATATGGTTTTTAAAACATAATAAACTGATACATATTTTAGTTTTAGTTTTTAGTAATCAACAACCCATTATTCTTAAACAATATGTGAATGGTATTACATCAAGTGCACGTTTTAAATATAAAATTGTCATTTTAGTATAAAATGTGTATCACATTGTGAAAATAGTGTAAATGATATCATATTGCATGGTATATTTATTAAAATTATAAATAATTTATTTTTTGGATGTAGGAATCCACTACATGTCAATCCAACAGACAATGTGTTTGGTATGATTGAAAGTGTTTGTTAATAGTATAAAAGTGATATTTTAGATTAAAAAATGCATCACATCAACAAAACTGAGTAAATGAGATTTTATTGTCTGGATAGTTTATAACAATTATCTATAATTTATTTTTAGTATGTTGGAATTTACAATGCATCAATCTAACACATGATGTGTTCATTATTACTCCAAGTGAATGTTTTTAATATAAAAATGCCATTTTAGTATAAAATGAACATTACATGGACAAAACTGAGTAAAAGTGATCTATTTTTATTTAAACATTAAGAAAATTATCCATAATTAATTTTTTTTTAATGTATGATTCAATTGTATGTAAATATATTAAAGGATATGACCAGTATGACTCAAAGTGCACATTATCAATATAAAAGTGTCATATTGATTTTAAACATGCATCATAGAGCCAAAACTGAGTAATCGGGATCAAATTATCTTGATACTTTACTAAAATCATGTATAATTTAATTTTTGAATATAGGAATCAACTTCACATCAATCCAACACATGATGTGGATGATATGACTAAATTTCATGTTTTCAATATTAATGTTTCATTTTTGTATAAAACATGTGTCACACTGCTAAAAATAATAAAAAGAGATTGGATTATTTTCAATATTTTGAAAAATGTTCCATAATCCATTATTAATGCATAAGATTCAATTATAAATCAATCTCATGCATTATGTGGCTGGTATGACTCAAAATTCATGTTTTCAATATAAGTTTCATTTTAGTATAAAAAGCTGGTCACAAAGATAAAACCATGTAAAGAAGATCATATTATTTTCAAACATTAAGAAAATAATGCATAATTAATTTGAGATTTGTTGGAATTTATAGACCATTAATCCAACACATGTTGTGGATATTATGACTCCAATTAATTTTTCTCTATATAAAATTGTTATTTTAGTATAAAACTTGTGTCACATAGACAAAACAAAGTAAACATTCTTACATTTTCTTAAATCATTAGAAAAATGATCCATTATTGTTTATTGGAATGTACGAATTGAATAAATTTCATTCTGACACATGATGTGGTTTTTATTACTCTAGTTTATTGTTTTTAATATAAAATTTTCATTCTAATGTATGACACACGTCACATATCCAAAATGAAGTGTAAAATATCAAACTATATGTAAGATTTAGTAAAAAATATCCAGAATTCATTTAGGGCATGTAGGAATCGACCACACGTCAATCCTATGTGTGATGTGATTGTATGATTCCATGTTCATGTTTTTAATATAAAAGTGATATTTTGGTTTAAAACAAGTGTCACAATGTAAATACTAATCTAAATAGATTTTATTGTTTTAAAAGATTAGGAAACCAATACCTAATTAATTTTTGAGATGTTCTAATTCACCTCACATCAATCTGAATGATAATGTGTCCAGTATGACCAAATGTGTGTGTTTTCAATATGAAATTTCCATTTTAGTTTAAAACACATGGCACATAGAAAAAAATTAAAAAAAGAGATTGTATTGTTTTAAAAATTTAAAAATGGTCTATAGATAATTTGACATGTGTAGGAATTAACTTCATATCAATCTGACAAACGATATGGATGATATGACTCAAAGTGTGTGTTTTCAATATAAAAGTGTCACTTTAGTTTAAAATGTATATGATAAATCCAAAACTATGAAAATGATATCAAATTGTTTTCAAACATTATAAAAAATCTATAATTCATTTGTGATGTGTAGGAACTAACCACACATTAATATGCACATGATGTGGCTGATATGACCCCAAGTGTGTGCTTTCAATATATAATTGTTATCTTAGTGTAAATCATGTGTCACATAGAAAAAAATGAGTAAAGTTTCTTGGATTGTCTTGAAATATTAGGACAATTATCCTTCATTCATTTATAGAATATATAGATTGATGCATTTCAATCCAACACATGATGTGGTTGATATACCAAATTGTGTGTCTTTAATATAAACGTGTCAATTTAGTTTAAAACACATTTCACATAGCCAAAACCAGATAAATGAGATAATATTCCCTTGATTATTTAGAAAAATGATCCTTTCTTCATTTTTGGTATATAGTAATCAACCACACATCAATCCAGCACATGATGTGGCCAGTATAACTCTAAGTTCCTTTTTAATATAAAAATGTCATTCTAGTTTAACGATATAATTATTAACAACTATTTATGTAATTAAGATAATTAATTACAAATAATATCATTAATATATTCATTACATAACAATATAATTTATAAATATTATCAATTAAAAAAATTAATTGTTTATAATATAATTATTAATTAATAGTATAATTAAAAAATACAAATTAATATAATAATTACATTGTAATAATTAATAATATAATTAATAGTCCAAACAATAATATCAGAACTATATACAGTAATTAACAATATAATTTATCATATGTAGATTACATAACACTAAAGTTAAAATTTATTTGTTATTTATTTACTATTACTAAAATCAATACTGGTTTTATTGCATTGAAAAACATATATACAGAGGTTCATAATTGGAGACTGTCTTCTATAAGAGTTATAATATTGTAAATTGGATTATTTTTTTGATTAATTGTAAATATCAAATCAATGTAAATATTTCCTATTTAAATTTCGAATTTAAATGATTGTGAAATGTAATATTTGAATCTCAATTATGTATATTTGTATTCCTATCATGTATTATGATATAAATTATTGTTATAGGGATGCTTCAGGGCTTCTATAGGGCTGTAAATATGTAGTAACTTCAATAAATTTATATTTCTAAATATGGAATGATAAATATTGAGTTCTTTTAAGTGTTCTCTAATTTTTAGATCTTTTTTTATGACAAATTGTTTATATATAGTGAAAAACTATAAATTCATTCACCTAACCTCATGACTCCCCTCTTATTGGGATTCCTCTTGTATGATTTATAGTAAGGTATACTATCCTTTATCCCCTCTCTTGGTTTTATACATTTTGGGTTTATATTTATCAATGGTGCCTGAGATGATATCTCATATCAAGATCTTGGAGCATCACTTTTGAATCTTCTAATTCACAATTTTTTCAAGTTGTTCTCATTTATTTTATTTTGGGATCTCCTTTCTCAGAGCTCATTTTATACTGGTCCTATTATCCTCTTATTTTACAATGATGGTGGTAGAGGAGACATTGGTTTTTCATATTTTCCCTATGATCATCATATGTGGGTTTTTGGCCTCCCGCACCCTATATCTAGTTTCTTCTAGATCCAGAAACTTTTGTCGCATATTTCAATGTTGTGAGTTATGTGGAAGAGGAACCTTGGTGGAAGATAATGATTGAGGTCATGCGTGAATATATTATTTGATATGGCCTTGGTTTGTCATGTTGAGGCTTTCCCTATTATGACTTTGGTGGGATTTAATGGAAATTATTGGATATGGATATGAATCTAATTTGACAGACAATGATGATGGCCTTCTGGAGGTTATTTAGCATCATCTATCTTAGTTGTGAATACAAAGTTGTTTTTATTTTTTGTCTACCTTATTCTTGTTTCATCTTGATTACACATTGATTTTTGGAAATGTTTTTTATTTGGGCTACTGATGACTTTTCAATCATTTGTTCTAGTATCATTTCATTTGGTATGGTATATATTGTTACAAGTGTCATTGGCCAGGTAACCTCAATGGAATAATGGGTGTGTTGACACCCATAATCATCTATCTTTCCTCTTCCTTATATATATATATGGGTTCCTTTTTGTTGAATTTTTACATATATTAGACTATTTTGTATTGTGTTTCATTAGGATGACATTACAGTGACTTCCTTGTTGCTTTTTTAGGTGGGTGCCTCAAAAGTGGGATAGGTATAACAGAACCTCTCATCTAGTCCTCTTATGATATATCACTATGGGAAGGGGGTTCTCTTCCTTGTTTTTTTTTTGACTTGCATGACACAACTTCTTATAAATGGGGATGACACATAATCATTGAATTACTTCTCTATTTAGTTGAATTGTTTGGGATAGTCTTTTTCTGATTCTTTTCATGATGTTTAAGTCCCTTTGATCATTCAGAACCACTTAAGGACTTCATGTCATGTTTCTTAATGGAATTTGTGCCTCTGTGTATTGTATGGGTTCCCTCTCTACCTAGTACTCAAATGGATGTTCTTATTTTATGTTGAATAAAGGGGTATTTTACCTCTATTTTTTTAAAAAATTGATTCTTTCTTGTACTATTATGAACCAATTATGTATTATTGAAATGAGATAATTTTTCGAAACTAATATTGTGAAATTGAGATTATTATTTCAATACTAATACACAACATGTAATTATCACCCATGGTGTAGGCCTCAAGCCTATCACATTACCCATATTGGTTAATGTTTTGTTAAAATGTATATTTTTTTATCTAGTATATATTTTAAACTATTAAATGGTCAATATCAAATATGTCATGATAGTGATAATTTTGGGACCAATTGTGGTCATTTTGAAATTGATTTTAGTATTTCAAAATACTGAATATCAAGATTATCAGTGATGTGGGTCATAAGCACTTCAAAAGTTCCCTCTTGAAACATTTTCACATGTAGAATTTGATGGTTCTCTCCATTTATATATTTGGGTCCTCAACATGATGAAATTGATAAATATATTTTAGAAATGATTATGAATTTTTTGGAGTTCAAGAACTATTCCAATGATCAAGATGCGTGATGATACTCTAATTGGACCCATTATAAATTGTATATTTAATATGATTGGAATATATAAGTGTTTCATTGTGATATTATTATTTAAATATAATATTCTCAATGGTGATAAACCAATAATTTTTTTTTGAAATTTTAGTTATTGAATGTCCACACAAAAAATGATATAGCTAATATAAACATACATGGTTTTTGAGGGTGTGATACTTTTATTCCCCTCTTCTTTATAGTGCTATATTCCTGAAAATATTAATTTTACTTAATATAATTTAGATTTTTACCTTGACACCTCAACAATGCACAATTGGGTTATGATGTGGTTTGATGTATAATTTTTTCAATGTTTAATAACAATGCGATAGTACAGATTATAATATTTTTTCACCCTATTTTTTTATAGATTCTAAAAAATATCCTTAAAATATTATAAAAATATATTTAATTAATCCTAAATGGGATCTAGAAAATTTCTAAATTGGTTTGACCCCCTTACTTTTTAAGCACTTATCTATTTAAGATCAATAGTAAATCCAAATATTTGAGTGAATAAACAATTCTAAGAGGATAAAAATAATTTGTTGTTTATTTATCTTAAAAGATTGAGTTAGCCTTTCCCCTTGTTCTTCATATAAATCTTTCAGCTAGCCTATATGGTGTTATCCACTATGTGAAACCTATAGAAAACAAATTAAAACTCCCATATTTTCTTGGATCAAAATAAAATAAAAAAAGAAATTAAGAAAAAAGCCTTGGGTTAATCCCTCCTAAGACGGGATATATTTAGGTTGTCCATTAATGGAAAATGTTTGTCTCATCCTCTGTTTTAATGGGGATTAGTATTCTATAATTAAAAATACCGCATATTAGTGGTTCCTTTGTGCTTTAGTATGTAATATTTCTCCTTGAGGGGGCCATCATTATTATTCTTTTAGCCTTACACCCCTTATTTAATAAAGATTATATTATAATGTCGATATAGAATCAGGTAGTCATATTCCTCTTCCTTTTCCACAACACCTGTGATTTTCTAATCTAGTGTCTGCTTCATTCATGCTTCATAAAATAAAGCTTGGTATTATGTTTCATCATGAGAGTCCATGAGGAAATACTCTACTAATTTTCTTCCCTACTTAAAATCTTCTTGGTACATAGGAGGGGTTCTCCAAAGGGCAGCCTTAAAGTGATTCCACTTCTTCCAATCCAGCAACCTCTCATGTGAAATAATTTTAAAACTATTCCAATGTGGATTATGGTAGATGAAAAAAATAATTCACATTCAACTCCTCTTCATCTACTAATAGACATGGGAATACCATTGGGTATATACAAATAGCTCCCAGGAGTGGCTAGTCATCTGGTTTATCTCAAACTAATTATTCATCATGTAAGTACTCTTTCATGTCCTCTCTTTCTTAAATCTTTATAGGTGAGAAATGTGGTCCTTCCAAGTCCTATTTCAAATCCTATTCTTGTTTAGTATGGGAAATAATTAATGGAAATGGGGTCAAAATGTAAATTAGATTGTGTAAAATTAAAATGGAATGAGATAATGTTTTGATAATCACCCTCATTCACTCTATATTAGCACTCTTTTAGTTCATGAAATAGCATTGGAAATTCATTTAAATATTTGGAGGTTGGGGTCCTCAAGAATTCACTCGAACAAAAAGTCCTCCTATGTGTCTTCGTCATCATCCAATCTAAGAATTGTTTCATATTAATCACCTATTGAAACATAATGAGAGTTAGATTTTAATACCTTGTGAATAAATTTTTTATAAAACGAGTCTATTTTAAGGTAATATACATATTAAATTTTATCATTCATTTCATTTTCTATGTTTTATACCTCTTTTAAGTATTTTAGGTTTGATGGATGTGGTAGTGGGCATTTTATCTTTTCATCAATGTGGATCCCATCTATTCATTCATTATTGTAGAAATACTAGGCTTATGGGGTGATTGTTGAATATTAATTCATAGTATAGAGAGTATGTTTATTAAAATAATATTAAATGAAATCATAAGATCATGTGTCAAAGGAAACAGTATCTCCCTCAATTGTATAAACTTCAAACTCTTCTTCAAAATACATGGTTACTAGAAAAATGTTTCCTTTAGTAACAAATAGTGTTCTTTCTTGTTCTAAATCTCCCCCACCTTCACTATTTAAATTATCAAGGTATTTACTTTAGCTTTATCATCCTTTATCACCTCATCATCCAAAATATATTGGTTTTAAAATAAATTTTTAATAGTTAATGTGGCTTAATTGATCAGGTTCCTCTATTCAACATTGTTGAATATCTTTTATTCTATTCATTATGAAAATTTGGACAAAATAATTTTTTAGTATTAATATCAACTGATTTCTAGACCATGAAAATATGATTATTATTATTATTATTATTATTGATGAATATAGTGTACAATATAAACAAATTGAGAGACATGTGGGGACCAGGGAAATAGAGGGACTGAAATAATGGAGCCTGAGAGCATCCACAATTACAAAGTCCCCCCTTATAAGGTAAAGAGTTTATTCATGGGAAACTAGTGATATTTTTACCTTAGACCATCATGGAGTAAATTTAATCTTGAACCTTTTTACCCTCTTACCAAGTGTAACTGGTAGTCATGTTGTTGTTAATGAGATCCCTACACCTAATGATATAAGAGATTGACCAAGGGAAGGTACATATTCCATGTAGGTAATCATAAAAAATTATATAGTTAGTTTCCACCAACGCCAGGCCAATACCCTATTTTTTTCATAGATGGATACCTATTAGTATAGCCAAATCTTCATCTCAGAGAGAGTGTCCATAACCATAGTACACAGTAGACTAAATCATGATAGATACCATATGTCCATGAACGAAACCTCATCCCCATAAGGCTCCCATACTACACAAGTTGTCATTGTTGAGTTTGTGACCCAATGGGTGGGAATAATAGCGAACCCAATAACCAAGAGTGCATTTTAGGTTGTAATGGGAGTATGTGTCGGTATCCATGAGTATTCTGAGAGTAGGTAAATATTACCATTTATTTAATATCTAGATCATGTCAACTAAGAGATTCTTGGTTCAGAAAATAAAGGATCTCCATGAACAGACAACTCTGTCAAATCAGTATGTGTTCCCTTCCTACCATATACACAAGCATCTGGTTTATATCACTATGACTCTTTCACTCTTCTCCAAACTAGAAACTCTCACACCCATGAACCAACACTCAATAAAAGAGATGTCTAGTAACTCATGGAGTAAAACTAATTAAAATCCAAAAAGAATCTACAAAGCCCACAAACCTAATTGCCTTAAAAGAATAGATGTTCAATGGTATCCTCTCTACTTTCACTACAACACGAGAATCTAAAAATGAGGTTAACACAAGTTCATTTGATATACTCATCAGTTCCCAACCAAATAATGGGAAAAAACATAAAATAAAATTTTATAAATATCATCATGAAAAATAATGAAGATGTGAAAAAACTAAAATGAGTTACCAATCATCCTTGGAAATAAATCAAGTGATATTAAGGATATTGTGGCCATTCAATCAATAGAAATTATAGATCTCTAGGAATGAAGCATAGGGATGAATGGTGTTTACTTAATATGAAGGTAAATATAACTCATGGTATTTACACTTTAATATCCTAATACTAGTTATATTTAAAATTAAGGTAGAATAAGTAGTGTGTTCATGGAGCTAAATGAAAAACAAGTGGAAAAAAGGAAAAATATATAGAATCCCTTGGATAATTCTCTTATACAATTTTTAATAATTTAATTTAAAAATAAATTACCTCTTATGCCCAATTTTAGTGAATAACTCAATACCTGAAGCCACACACTCTCACTCAAGTATGTTTGGATAGGCAGTGAAGTTTTAATCACTAAAACACTACACTCACCTACCCATAGTGACCAATAATCTTTAATCGCTCCTTATATAATCCTTACAAACTCTGTAATGTAAAAAATCAAATAATACTATAGTGGGAATATGTAAAAACCATATTAAGAGAAGAGACTGAGAAGAAATTCACAATTTTAGTGATGATTATATATTGTTCTTATTAATGCACTTAGTACTCATGAAAATCATTACATTTGAAATGAAAATAGAAATTTATTGAAATTCAAAAGTGTCTAAGAGAAAAAATTTCTTATAAAGGTCACAATATCTTATAGTTCTATCACTGGAGTAAAAACTAAATAGTGAATAAAAAAATGTAAATTCTAATATAATCCAAGAAAGGTTTATGTACAGGTTTGGAATATTTTATAAAATGGTGAAGAGGAATATTATATAGTAACCACAACTCCAACTTCATTATTCTTCAAAAAGTTATTGTCGATCAAAATATTTTTCATCCTAAGATATCATCCATATATACCGGATGAGGGTTTAAATTGTTGAATATAGGATCTTCTTGAAGATTCATGATTTTCGGCATTCCTCCCATGATCTCCATATTCTCCTTTATCTTTATGACAACTTATTGGTTTTTTTGGGGATTTTTTGGGAGTTTGTACTTATATTTTCAGATAATAAAAATTTAGTTTTTGTTGTTCCTTTTCTTTATTTTGGGAGTTTTGGTTTCAATCCACATGGTTAAGTAATTATAACCATTACATACTTCCCTATGAATCCATTAAAACTACCATCATGTAGGTACAAATTACCTTGATGCATCTCGTTTTCATAGTGAAGTACCTTTATTTAGCCTAAAAACCTTACAGGTACCCTTAATAAATCATCTTTTTACCTTGATGTAGTACTTCACAACCTTAACATAGCATAGCCACCCCAAGATGACCTTTATACATCTCATTGAAATTGTGAGTTACCTTTATGAAATGACTTCATTATCTCAAAATAGTGAAATTTCATAACATATGTACCCTTACATAGCCTTCACAACATGCTCTTTACCTTTATGTAGTTATAGTATTACCATGAATTGGCCCTTGACTACCTTGATCCAACACTGGAAAAATGGCTACTACCAGTACTCAGCTCTTCATAAGTGTGGTCTGCCTTTACATGACTATTGTATTGGTCATCCTTACACATTTTTATTATCTAAAGTCATTTTTCATCTAGTAAACCATGAATATCACACTTAGTTTAGTATTTTTCTAAATTAATCCAAAAAATATTTAAACCCTGAAATTCATAACTAAAAATTCATTAAATATCTTATGCTAGAAATTAAATTGTCAATATATGGATTTTCAATTAGATCCAAAAAATGAATAAGACATAATAAATAAAGATCAAATATTTTATAATTTAAAATTTCATATTTTCAAAATTATATAAAATCAATTAATAATTTTGGTTTTATCTATTTTAGGGATTTAATTATCATTGAAAATTAGTAAAAAATTTCATTAATATTGTATATCATCATATTTTTATCCCAACAATGTTAGTCAACTATCAAATCATTGAAATCTCATATTTTGATCACATTAATTATAGAATATTATCTATAAATTTTTTCTTATTTCCATAAAATATGACTCTAAATGACTCTTCCATGTCTATCAAATTTTTTAAAGACTCATTTTATACCAATCACAATATTGTGTCTAGAAATATCCACATGTTCCCAAATTTTATTCTTATCAATTTTTTATGACTCTATAATCATAGATTTCAACCGTGGTTCTACCTTTACTAATTCTCGGAATGAATTTGGTTCTATATGTTTCAATAGAGAAGTGTGTCCTATTCTTCCTATTCTCCATGTCTTCATTAGATCAAATTTGTTGCTGATAATGTTTCTTGGATCAACTATAACTATAATTCATCTTGTTTGTGTAAACATTTGACATACTTATTCATAATTATTTCCAATAATTTGATATCAGGATCCTCATCAATTAAGGGACATTGAGACTCTCTTGGATCATTAATTATCTATTCTTCTTCTCGAATCACTTCTTCGGGGGGAAAAATTATAGAATTATTTTTATATTCATATTAAATAACTTTTACATTATTAAATTTAACTATTTTGTTTGTCCTTTTTTTGAAACATTTATAGGATTTACTCTTTTATTAGTGGCCTAAAAATATTCATTCATCTTCTACATCACCATACATCCCAAAATATCCCTCTTTATTCTGAATAAAAAAAATTCGTCCAAAAACTCTAAGATGTTTCAAGAAGGTTTTCCTTTCATTCCACAGTTCATATAGAGTATTTTATATTCCATAACTATATAATTGTCAATTATGAGTGTACACATCCACCTATAGATCTTCATTCTAATAGTGGTGAGATATTCCACTTTCAATAAAAATGTATTGTCCATTTCACAACTCGACCTCCTCGAGCCATAAACCTATTCATCTAACCCCATGACTATGCCCCTAGGAAAACACATGTAATTTTAGTGTGATTAGTCCTATTTTTTTTATGGATTTCACCAATGATTCAAACTATACGTTTTATTCAAATTATGTTTTTTTACCTTTAATAATAGAGAAGTGTGGTCTATCATTTTCATTCTTCATCTCTTTATTAGAGAAGATTTGTCTCTAATAATTCTTCTTGGAACAACTGAAACTATACTTACTCTAGTTTGAGTCATAGGTTAAATCCCTTCATCACAATTATATTATTATAATTTTATTTTATAATCCTCAAGAATTATGTGATTTTAAGGCTCTCCAAAACCTGCAATTATCAATTCTTTCTATTCACTCACTTCTTCATAAAAAAACATACATAATTCTATCTATCTTAATATTAAATAAAATTTTGATAATTGATTTTAACTAATTTTTTAATAATTTTTTGAATCATTTATAGACATTATTTTTTTATAAGTATCCTAAAAATATTCCTTCATCTACTGCATCACCATATTTTCTATAATTTCTCTCTGTATTCTAAATAAAAAATTGTCTTCCTAAAACTCTAATATGTTTCAATAGGGGTTTATTGCCATGTGAAATTTCATATGACATTATCTCTTCTCCATGACTAATAAATGTTAAATTATTAGTGTATAAATCTATATACACTACTTCTTTCAGATAATAAAGAGAGATACCACTTTCAATGAAAAATGTTTTAGACATGTCATAACTAAACCTCCTCAGGCCATGAACCTGGTAATCTAACCGCATGAATGTCCCCACAAGCAATAAATTGTTATTTTTGTATTGTTTATACTCACTTACACACACCCTATGAAACATTTTAACATGTCACCCATCCTAAAACTGCTCTAGCATAAGTACACTTAACTATGGGGTTCTAATATTATAGGCTCTCGAAAAGAAATATACATCCTATTGGCATGGGTAGTGACATTTAGTCTTTTAATTATCATGGTTCTGGGGGGGTATTACTAGTATTTTTATTTTACATATGATTATATATTTCCAAAATTCAATTCTATTAAGGAGTATTTACCTCATAACATTCATGCTTTATTCCATGTTTCTATAAAAAACCTTTAAAATTATTAAAAGTATATTCAATTCCATTATTGTACCATATTCATTATTCCCTCAGTTTCATTATATGCTATTATTTATACTATTTTTATGAAATACAAAACTACTCTCTTAGAACTCATAAACATATCTCATCCCATCCTGCCGCAGTCATCAACAAATAAATTAATGTATCCCTCCCCACAAGTTCATGCTTAACTGATTAATCAATATATATCAGTGTGAAATATATTCAATAGATTTGATGCTCCCTTCTTCATTTGATGGTAAGTGGCTCTCACAAGCTTTATCCTCAAACATGAATCAAAAATATTTTATATGTTCCTGTTTAGTGAAGTAATATCAACAAAAATAGTCAACATTGACATATTTTCCATACTCTACTGATGAATGTGACCAAACATAGGGTTCCATAAATAGTTCTCATATTCTGTATAAAGTAGATAAGTTTCATTTTTAATTACCTACCTGATATATGTTCTCATTTTTTCTCCATCCTTGTATTATAGAAATTATATCCTTTATTTTGATATTAAAATATTTTTGGTTGGATGTAACATCCTATATTGAGTCACATATTTGACTCAACCTCAAAAAAATTGTATTGAAGGCCATAAATATAGAGAACCTTATTATTCTTCAATCCATCACTGACCGAATGGGTTTTATAACTTTCAATAATTTTTAGAGATCTAATAATTCTAAATTGAATTGTTTTGTTTACTATTCTATTCAAATTTTTTATGACAGTCAGATTACCTTTTTGTGGGATGAGCACCTACTATCAGGAATCCAACTAATACTTTTCATTGTATCTTTAAAAGATATAAAAAAGGATAGATTTTTTTATTCTTCTTGAGCTTCATCTATTTCCAAGAATCACAATAATGTCTTGATAAATATGTCTTTATCTTCTCATTTTCATCTACAAAACTAACCAACTTATATTTTTTATACATAAATGGGTAAAATTTGTTTCTAAATAGAATTGTATTAGATTATTGTGCATGAATTTTTCTTTTACTTACATAATAAAAACATAAACTTCTTTTTATGTTATTACGATATTTATTCCTAATGTTACAATAATTAAAAAATATAATTAAAATTATTTTTTATTCAAATTTGAAGGACATGTTTTGCTTCAACATTTCTGACATCCAATTGCATCTTCTTTTAGGTAACATTCAAATTCACTATAATTTTACATTGTGTGGCCTAAGTTGCCACAAAATCATAACTTTATCAATGGAAATATCTTGTCTCTATCATTTAAATATATATCCATAACTTTTTTATAACCCCTTTTTTGATTGTATGTTTTTTATGATTGAGAAATTTTACATATCATCAGATTCCCTATTCTTTTTACATCTACTATAATGGATTTTGGTTATTTATCTTCATATCCAAGACCATATTTACCAAGTAATTGTGTTTTTGAGTACTCAGCACTCTCTAAATACTACTTTCACCTCATTCTTACCTATCCTTTAATACTTCAACTAAAAATATTCGAAATTGTAGGTTTTTACATTGGACATCTATTTTTATATTATACTCTATCTTTTTTCTCATAAATAAAACATCCCCTTCATGTGTTTTAATATTATTAGATTTAACCTTAATGTACAGATTAATATCATCAAACATCTTATTATTCTACTCAATTTTTAATATTTCTCTCACAGATTCTATAAGTTTTACTTGATCATTTTAATATTCTTAGATAATTTTTTATAAAAGAAAAATTATATGTAAATATCATCCACAGAAATTGATGATTCCTTTACAAATAGACTAATATTTTTGTTCTTCTTTATTTATAGATCATGCTTCTCAAGAGCCCCTAATAATTCCAACTTGAGATAAAAAAATCCCTCTTGGTGATTTTCCTCTTATACCTAGGCTTTAGATTTCTCTACTATAGCCATCATAGAATCATACATATTTGAGATAAGATTAGTTTTAAAACCCTCTAAAGGATATTCTTTTGCATCTTCTTCCTCTTTTCTAACCAAACCCATTCTTCAAAATTTATTTCCACTTTTATTTTAAAACAATTATTTACTTTATAGGGGATAACCTATTCTTGTAACGTCCCAACTTAGGAGCCACTAAAATGGTGCCTCGAGCCGGTGGCTCACATGGAATCAATCACACATCAAATATTTCTAGACGCGGAAACTAGTAGAAATAGACCATGGTGGTATGGTGGGGATACAATACCCCAATATCAGACTGGAACAATATGTATAATATTAAATGGAACAAGAATAATTGATAACTATCAACATTAAATAATAAAGTAAAATAACAAAAAGTTGAAGCATAAACAACCATAAAACTATAATAGTAATCAAATCCATAGGTTGAGTCATATACAAATGATTTCATGGTATACTGATATACAAAAAAAGGGAACATGGGATTTAGGGAATTAAAATATACTACATCCTACACAAAAAATAAAAAAGGATCAATAGACATCTCCACTAGAATTTTGAGCATATGCTCAGTCTTATTCCCTCATGATCTATGTTATAATCTAAACCAATCAAGCATCCATCACAAGGTTCTTGAATTTATCCACAACTGCAATCATGTAATCTTCTCGGGTGCCAAAGGTGGTCCATGTAGGGTGTGAGATAAGCTCATTAGTTCACCACCAATGGTGTCTAGAATAATCTAGCCAACATATATATAATTGCAGTGTACAGGCATAATGTATAATAAAAGAGAAAAAAATAAATATTAGTTGATTCAGGTTCTGACAATATACCTGGTAGATGTTACATTCTTTGAGATAGGCTGAAATAAGTCTGATTTCTATACCACATATAAATAATAATCATATGTATATATAATATTTATTCATGTATATAAAATATATATGTGAGGAAATAAATAATCATATACATGGATTCTAGGAGATATCTAGACCTAACCATAACTCAGGCACCCATGACTAGTCTAATGAACTTAATTATCTAGTAAAGGTATAATACATGAATATCATATGAGTGGAAGATGTCAATATCATCACTCTAGAATGTGGGGTGAGTTATCATGACTAAAACCTGGTGTAATGGAATGTGGAATGTCATGCCCATCATCTAAATAAGAGTAAACAGTGTGACATGCAATGCCCAACACCCAATAAAAGAATAATGAAACACCATGCTTAAGAACTTCCGTAATTTATGTTCACTGATCATTACCCATTGTATAATAATAATAATATTCATAAAAAATTATCAATTAGAACATTTATATTCATATATTCCCAACTAACCATGAGTTTTACAATTTATGAAATTCATCTATATAAATAAATAATGTGTGGTGGACCCTGCCAACATCTCTCTTTCTATTCAATTTAACCATTAATTTATTTAGCAATGAATATCCATTTAATGGTCATTCCATACCACTTAGATGGTGGTTGGTTAAATTAAAAATTTTACTCCTAGAGAGAAATAAAATTAACAAACCCAAAGGGGTGGTATCTAATAGGTAGAAAACCTCTAATAATTCAACACAGGTCTATAGGCGTTTCTAAACATGGTTCAATTAAATTATTAACAAAATTAAAATTATAAGGAATCACATGTAAAACTCCAGCGTGAAAAAAATAATCTCAAAAACTTTTTAAAACACCTAAACATTTTTAAAAAATTTCTTAGCCACCTACATTAGTCTCATATCACTCTCCTCATCTAGTGTCAGTCTTTTAATTGATCTAGAATGGGAAAAATTGAATAAAATTTAGAATACCATGAAAATAGGGCACATGATCATGACCTAAAATAGCATAAGATATGCAATGATAAATGATTAATAGAATCATGAGGATTAGGGAGATTACCATTACAGATCCAATGTGACTAATGATGTTGAAATCAGAGACTAGATGGAAGAGTAATGGAAAAGGCTTATCTTAGGCTTGGGTGAGATCCTCAAGAGAGAAAAATGGATTTTTTCCACTAGGGGAAGGATACAAGTAAGGTTGAGGGGTTAAAAAATTCCTAGAGAAACCCATAAAATCACCATAAAAAAGTGGTCACACAGTTTGGCCGCAAGGTTATCCAAACCATGTTCCAACTGTGCACCCAACACTTTCCAAGAACCCCCCTCACATTGGGTACCTACATGAGTTTCCTAACTATTCATAAGAAATTTGAATTTCTTCCATTAAAAAGTTTCTACAATTTTCACGGGCATGAATCATGACTCACATAGTTAAGGAAATTTGTGCAGCCTCCGAGTGTATACTAAATTCCCAGCACGGTTGAGTTGTATACTTTGGAGTAATCAAACATTGAACATGAAACTTATTCTTCCTCTCTAATTTCTATAACTCCATTCTATGAAAAATCCTTAGTCTCTCACGATACATTCTATAGGCCGTAGGGCATTATCACTAAGAAAAAAAAAGCTTTCAAACTAAAAAACCTATAAGTACCTTTGTGAAAATTCAGTTTGTTGCAACCTCCCCTCTATAAAGAAACTAATCATTGAGTTTTACATCTAATGGTAACAAAATATTATATATCAAATTCTTCAACCACTAATAATGTACATCATATTCTTACTCCTAGGTCTCATGATGTACTTGATCATGCTTTTATAACACCCACACCCGAGAAATTGGCCTTCCTTAGAGAGCCTTCTTGGTCTAATTAATGACACACACTAGGTATTCCTCAAAATAATTATCCACATATAACCCAATATTTCTAGGATGTAATACATGAAGCATGGCTGGATAATATAAGAAAATCTATGACAAAAGAATTACATATTTCATAGATCAATATTATTCACCATGTGTTGTCCTATAATCCAGTAGTCCGATTCTCTAAAAACCTCAAATGGTCTGCTGAATCATAGATAAATATTACCCAACCTCTAAATATTATGATGAAAACCCAATGTGAAACATAAAAGAATACCCAATACTCAACCTTGAAATAAAGAGGTCATCAAGGGTGGTTGGTAAGTGACAAATGCCTCCACTGAGTTTTCAACATTTTCTTTCTAATCATTTAGACTTTCTCTGAAGTCTCTTGAATGAGATGTGGTCCAAGCAAAGATACCACCCCTTTATTTTAACCAACACATTGGTCATCAACATAGACTACCAAATAAGGTTTAATAAGGATCCATTTTTTATGTTTTCCTAAAATTTGTTGATGTAGAAGAACTGAACTCAGGTTATGTGTTTCTCCCATGAACACTAAAAGTCAAGGAAACATGTACATAGCATGTCCTCTAATGTTTATATCATATGCTCTATATGACCATTGTTCTGAGGATGATCGGTCATGATAAGAAGAAACTCTATACCCAAGTACTTATTCAACCCCTATATGAACCATGATATGAAATGAGTGTACCTGTTAGATATGATAGAATTAAGAGCTCCATGAAGACATACGACCTCCCTATTGTATAGACTCTCATGATTTTCTATTGATAAGGTCACCCAAATTGATAAGAAATTTGATACCTCTATGAAATAATAAACAAATAACCAAAATGTATCATTTACTCAAGGATATCTAGGAAAACATATCATGAAATCCATGGATACATCTTCCCATTTTTACATCAGAATGGATATTGATAGTAAAATCCATACCAGTCATTGATGTTTCACATTCACTTACTGATAGGTGGAACATTGATTAATAAATATGGATATCTCCCATTTCACATCAGGACACCAATATTATAGATGTATGTCTTGATACATCTTGGTGACCTTCGGATGCACCTTCCAAATTGAGGCATGAGATTCCCTCACCAACTCCTCTCGAATGACTTGTGGAACTAAGACATGTCCATGTAAGATTAAATCCTTATCCACTATCTATCCTGACATCAAATACTCATCAATGATGGTCTACCTTAGGATTAGGCCCTTGGGATCAGAAATATACCTCACCATTACCCATTCCAAAATGGCAGAGGTAACTACTAAGGCTAAGAGTTTTTTTCTAATTGTGATCCACCGGAACCTCAATACGAATCTCTAAGAATAGTGGAATGTGTTTTCACTCACCAATGGCCCCGTAAAATTCCTATGTCTTATTATTCCATCTTAGATCATTGGTTACTGTGTTTCCTTTTCTAGTATTATAGGAAAGATCAAGATCAAATGGATTTGGTTATTGAACCCATTTTTATTAAATGAGATTTAAATCATGCTGCATATTGAAAAAATTATGGGGTTATTTACCAGTAAATACCACAAAACACTCCACACACAAATATTTCCTCCAAAATCATAGAGTAAGAACTATAACTGATAGATCGAGGTAATAAGTAAATTAATTCCACTCATGAGGCCTCAAATAACAAGATACATATGCTATGACTTTCTCATCCTATATCAGAACAGATCTCAGATTGATGCCTAATGCATCACAATAAACTGTATAGATTCTACCAAAACCCCAGTAGAATTAGGATCATTGTTGAAGTCAAATGGACCTTCAAATCCTAAGAGTAAATTTATAAATATTATGACATTATTAATTTAACTTCATTCTTAGTCAATCCTATAAGAGGTTATATTCGGAATGAGAAATATTATATGAAGCATTTTTAATGCCCGGATGGCCCCAAGAAGCTCCCAATATGAAATTAGTTCTTGTTCTGTACATAGGATTCCACATCTCTAACCTTATCTAGGTCAATTGATACTCCCAAATCCAAGATTATGTGACCCAAGAAGTGGAATTTGTTAATCCAAAAGTATAATTTTTTGTGTTTTTCATAAATATGGTTCACCCTCTGTGTATTCATTATGATCTTGGGATATTGTCCATGGCCGTGGAAAGTGTGACAATGCACAAAGATTTCTTCCCAAATTCTACCACAGATGAATCCAGATAGTGGTAGAAAAACCAATTCATCATATCCATGAACATAGGTGGCATTTTTATCAGAATTAATGGCATTACTAAATAATCATAAAGACCATAAATTCACCTTAAATAAATATGAGATATATATATAGATCTTACATACATTGGATGATATCCCAAACACAAATTTATCTTCGAGAAAACCTGATATCCTTTTATCTGGTCAAAGAGGTCATCTATTAGAGTTAGTGGAAACTAATTCATAACCATGATCTAGTTCATCCTTTATCAATCCATGAAAATACTGAGGGTACCATCCACCTTCTTGGAAGAAAGAAAAAATGAATCCCAATGTGATGTACTAGTTCAGATAAAACTTTTAGTCTACATGTCTTAATATTTATTCCTATGATCTTGAAGATCTATTGTTTCCCACCTATAAGGAGAAAAGGGAATTTTTGTTTCCCCTGGAGCCTACTCAATAGTGAATGTTTCCTCTCTCTCTCTAGAGGTATCCTAGAAAATTCAATAGGGAAGATGTATCTATCACACTTAGTTTTTTAATTATTATCTTATGTTTGGGTTCGTTGGAAATCCCAATATTTTCCTCATTTAATAAGTGATAAGGAGGTTGAATTTATGAATTTTTTTTCATTACTTGTCATGTTTTCCCCCATGGATAGTCTTTGTTTCATTGGGGAGTCTTTTGGGAAAACATGGTAGTTTTTTCATGGAAGTTCCATGCGCATGGTTGTTGCATAGTTTGATAAATTGTGTGGAAAAACCTAGGTAACTATATATTGGGTATAAAACCTACTACACAATTGTATCATGGTCATCTGGTCTGTTAGGAGTGATTTTGAGTTTGGTTCTTGTGGATGTCACGCAGTTTCTTCACGGTTTAATAAAATGTGGGGACTAATCGTGCGCCTTGCCTAGAACTTAAAATTTGTGTTTTTCTATTTTTCCCCCTCAAGATTTTTGGATCCAAATCTACCCAAACCTTATTCCCCTAGTGAATCTAGGCATAGGGTGACCTCTCCCTTTCTCTCCAAGCCTTTCCGCCTCCTCCTTTGGTGTATATGTATTGGATGTTCAAGTTGACACTATAATTCTCAAGGTAATTCCTCTCCTTTCTCCTCCCTCTTCCTTCTTCTTTAAAAATTTTCTTGGGTTTCTCTTCTCTATGGTCATTTTCAACTTAGGTTTATATTTTCCCATGATTTATGATGGGTTTTATGTTCTTTTAGGGTTTTTCTTCATAGATCTAGTGTTTTGGAACCCTCATGGAGTGATTTTAAGTGTGTGTTGTCATTCCGCCATGGATTTGTGGGAGGTTTCCCGTTGAACATGCATTTTAATTTTTGATTCACATGATTCATGTTATTCTAACCTCTCTTGATTTATAAATATTAATGTATGATCCTTGGATTAATTTTTTTCATTAAGAATTAGCAATTCATGTATTGTTTTATAAAAAATGGGGTTGTTATGGTTAAAAATTGCACACCATGTGTTTAATAAAATGTTATTTTAGAATTATCACATGTTTTTTGATCATTATAACATGTTTCATAAATTTAAATTTTTTATGGAATAAAAATAGGTGTTTTGTACCTTCTTGTTTGTTAAATAGAAATTTTTTTGTAAAATATTTCATACCTGGTGTTTTATTAATTACCTTGTTGGCTTTTATGGGTTAATTATGATAAAATTTATTTGGTTTGGATTTATAAATATATTGGAAGGGTGAAAATTATATTTATGGTTCCATATATGGTTTCCCAAGTGGTCTTGGTTTTTATAATGAAATGATTAATGGATGTTAATCTGTTTGGAATGTGTTGTTAGTAAATAGCCCATTTTGAATTTTTGTAAATATGGTTTGTTCCTTGAATATATAACCTAAATGTTTTAATAAGATTACATAAATATTTTATGTGGAAAATTGTGAGTTTTCACCCTTTTATGAAATGTGGATTTTGTATTGTTGATATATGTTGGTTTTGAATAATTCATAAGGGCCCATTTAGAAGCTTTGTGAAATTGATGAAAGTGTTTAATATGAAAACCTTCATTGGATGTTTCTCATTCCATTTCTATATATAATGAATGGGATGACCATTCTTTGTAATCATTATGATCTATTATCAATGTTCCCCAATTTCGTCTCTTTGTGTTTTATTTATTATATTGTGAGAGATCAATCCTTGGGGTGGTTTAGGGAGATCCAAGTTGTTGATTTATTATTATATATACTTGTGATTTGATAATTAACTAGAATATTTTGTCTCACCACCATTATACATGATACATGGGAACCTGTCATAGTGATATAATTTTCTGAGAATAATTTTTGTGATGGAAGGTTTATGCACTAGTCGGTGGCCCATAGTAGGTGGATATATTTGGTATTATTTATATGGGATTTCCCCCTCAACCTGTATGAAGATAGGGTGGTCAAGAGTGTTATGGATCTTTTGATTTTATCATGTGTGTAATTATACTAGTAATGGGGTTTCATGTATTAGTATGTTGTCGATTCTTCCTGATCTTCTGGGTTCACCTGTTTCTATTGGCTCTTAGTTACTTGTAGTGATAAATATGATACTTGAATACTTATTTACATTTCTCTACTTATATGATCATTATGATACCATCTTGTGTAGTTTTTCTCTTATAAATAATGTATTGGTTTTAAAAGGTATTATTAAATATTTTTTTAAATAAATTTTCTTTCCCTTCTTTGTCAAAGTAGGAAAATAAGGCATCACGTCCTATTTTAAAATGTGAACATCGCACTAATGGAATGATCTTGGTTTTGATAATTGAATAAGGAAAATGGTTTTTACATTGATTTTAAGTAATATTTATAGAAAATCATAATTTTATAGATTTTAGTTCAAACTTGAAATTTATTTTTCTTTTATTTTAATGGAATTTCATTGGGAATAGATAATCGGGTTATCTTAATTATTTTTAATACTCACACCTATAGTTATTTTCCAATTTTATCCCTTGTACAGGTTTCATCTTAAGTTAGGTCACCTCAAGTGAAGTATGATCATGTGTTGGAGAGTGAATTTTTGGGT
This sequence comes from Viscum album, assembly GCA_963277665.1. Lineage (NCBI taxonomy): Eukaryota > Viridiplantae > Streptophyta > Magnoliopsida > Santalales > Viscaceae > Viscum > Viscum album. The sequence continues at coordinate 914,053,103 of OY728138.1, read as the reverse complement.
CACATGGAGTTAGTGTAGTCTTCATGTTTTGTTGGTGGTATTGGGTGGTTCAATTGTATTTTTAGATTCTTGTATAAATTACGTTTAGTTCAGTTTCATTTTTATATTGATCTTCTTGTACAACTTTCATCTATTTACTTAAATTATTTATTTATTTGGTTTTATGGTATCCTTTCTATGTTTGGTTATTTTTTTATTTATTGGATGAAATCATTCCCCTGTAGTACTATGTTAACGCGTAGAACTAGTTAACAGCCCATGGGAATTGAGAACACCCTTCGGGCCATATCATGGATCAGCTCAGGTGATTGGTTTAGGATCAACCTAGGTTGTTCCATAACAAAATGGTATCAGAGGAGGTTTTTGGCTCTTTGGAGTCCTTGATTTTCAGAGCACCCTTTGTTACAATGTGATTTCAAGGTAGATGGATTTGTATTGTGAGGACTCAAGGTTTAGGTTTGAGAAGAGTGTCATGAACTATTGCTCATTTTGATTCTCAGGTTCCATGGGAATTCAAGTTTTGTTATTTTCATGGTCTTTAGTGAATTTTTGGTGATTGGGATATGAAAGGGGAGTTGTAATTGTGGTCTTTGTGAGCTCACAGGGCCTAGAAAGTCTTTTGGAGCTAGGTTCATGATCCTAGCAGGATCTCTGTGTTAGTGGTGTGTTTGTCTTATAGACACCAACCATATGGCCAAGTCACCCACCGATTCTAGTTCCCCTTGTGAGACTCATTGTGTCTCCTTTGATCTGAAAATTGTTTTGAAAAACCATTGTGTTGGAATTTTGAAAATGGGATTTTTATAATTAACCTTGTGGGAGACCTGAGAAAAATGTGTATTTATAAAATGGACTCTTAGGGGTAAAATTGAAATGGTTTAATGTAATAGGGTTTTATTAATAAAATTTTAGGGTATATGGAAGGTGAATATTTATTTGGGAAGTTGTTTTTAATGAAAAGGATTTAGGTTTTTAATCAAATGTTTTTGGTGAAATGAGGTTTTTTGAGTTTCTAGAAAATGTTTTCAATGCAATAAAAAGGATATTTTTATGGAATTTTATGGAATTTTATTTTTAGGTATGGTGAAATGGTTTCATGTGTCAATATAAAAATGATTTGGACATGGTGGTTTGTGAGCCTTAGAAAGGACCATGATATTTTAATTGGGTTGAATGATTTATTATAGAATATGATAATGTTTGGTTTTATCCATTGGTGTTCTCATTGGTGCTTACATGTGTTGTAGTATGTGGGAATGTTAATGGATGCCTGGTATGGCATGGTGGATGGGTGCTCATGGTTGAATGAAAGCATGCATGTGACTGAAAATATATGCAATACCAATGGAAAGAGTTCAACCCACCAAATTTATTTTAAATTAAATATTTTTTCAAAAGAGAAGATTCGATGTTATACTGGCTTGTTTTCCTATGTTCAATGCTTGTCACCTATGCAGTGTTTGTTCTTAAGGATTTTTTTTATTATGTTGGTCATGATCTAGTTCTTAACTGTTACATATCTAGTAGTATTCCCTATGGAGCTTATATGTGTGATCGTAGTGTGGTTATGGGTGATTCCTCGTTAGCATTATTTCAAGTCGATCAACCTAAGCATTTAATTCTTGAGTTTTAGAAGCTGGATCCACCTCTATTTTATGTACAAATAGATACTCTTGAGGTAGAGGAGTGGATGTGAAAGATCGAAATGAAATTTATCATCATTGAGTAGCAAGAGTTTTTAAAGGTTAAGTTTGAATAATTCATGCTTGAATGTTCATCATGGAAATGGTGGAAGTCGGTATCTTGGAACAATCCTTGTAAAGATCTTACATGTGAGTTCTTTAAGTTTTCGTTCTTTCATTGGTATTTCTCTGAGGGTGAAAGGGTGATAAGTGGGATGAATATGTGTTGTTTCCAATAGGGTGAGGGATCAGTGTTGGATTATTTTAATCACATTGGAGAGTTAGTTACTTACCTTCCATAGTATGTTGTGGATGATTCCATGAAGGCACACTATTTTTAGGTTGGGCTTCAAACTGATTTGTAGTAGAAGGTGTTAGAGTGTAATCTAACCTCTTTTACTAATTTGGTGAGGAAATGTTTTCATGTTGAAGCCTTAATGGTGGGAGTGATCAAGGTGTTCCTCCCACCTTCAATCCCAGGAAATAGTGGGGAAAATTATTGTAAGCAGATAAAAATGGGGTTTAAAGTTGATGGGAAGGGTCACGTAATCAAAAGGCCTCAAGAAATTTCATTAATCACTTCTAAGAAATAGATCTTAGTGTATTACCAGTGTGTCCAGTCAGGTCACAATTATCCATCATTTCTAAATTCCCCTAATCCTTTCCATGATTTTAGACACTTGGTTCACCAACATCAGTTTTGTTAGGGAGTTTCTAGAATGTTCCATGGAGGTAATCCTCAAAAGTGTAAGTATTTGATTAATGTTTTATTTGGTATGTGTCCACCCAACTATAAGGGGTCTCTTTGGTGTGGAATTTTTTCTGGTGGTATCCTGTTTTTCAGTATGTAAGGGATAATGTGATCCTTTAAATGAAGTCTTGGATAGTGTGGTTTCTATTTTAGACATTCTGATCTTTATTTTTATCTAATTAGGGTATGCATGTTCTTCGTAGGGATTATCAAAACCTAACTACACTATAGGATATGCTTCATCCATCATAGCTCCAGCTATAGGTCCCGAAGTTAATATGGCATGTAGTCAGCAATCTTAGGATAGTGGTAAGGTTGGATAATATCAGGCCTCTACCATTATGGTGAGGTAGTTCCTATGTTTCTGTTATCATTTCTCTATTAATGCATGATTATGATTAGTGTCCTTGTGTATACCACCCATGTAAAATGTATGTGGTTTGTTTTGTGTTCATATGAGTGGTAAGTTGTAGGCAGTTGTTATTTTTGGTTTTAGTGTTCCAATATCTAGACCGCATCCCTCCCATCCTCGGTGGTGGGGGTTTCTGGGTCTGTGTGGGGAGTTTTGGTTTAGTTCCATTGCCCTCTGTTTGAGATTGGGTAGTGAAAATATTCCTACTGCATTCTTCTTGGCCTGGGCTTATAGGTTGTTGCAAGGAATTTTTGGGTTGGAATGTGTGGTAAAGGCCTAATTTTGGTTCATCTTGAATTCAGATCTGGTCATTTTTAGATGGTTCCTAATGGTGGGGAGACCCAATGCGGGTCTTGTTGAGATTTCTTTTAAGAATTAGTCGAGTTCTAGTTATTCTCAAATAGTGGGGAGTCCATTCCTATCTTCATTGAATTTGTTAGATTTTTTAGTGCACTTTGATTTGGGTGATCGTTGGGATTATTGGGAGAATCCCAAATAATATACTTCTCATCTTGGTTGTGGATGTGGTGACTTGAACTTTCCGTTGGGGAAGTAGTTTTGAGTTATGGATTCATTTTGGGAAAGAGGATTAAGTTGCGTTCATGGTAGGTGAAATATCCTTGAATTAAGATTTTGGATCATGTTGATATAGAATACTTATGAATTGATCAATCAGTTTGAAATTTCTATGAATTTATGGGGGAAGAAAGAATTAATAGTAGGAATAATTGGCACACCTAGTTTTTATTTTCTTATCTTATGTTCCGGTTCATTGGAAATCATTGTCTTTTCCTCAGGTCCTAGGTATGAAAGGGGTCTAGTTTTGAATTTTTTTTCCTTGTATTTAGTTGTCTAGTTTTCCCCCATTGTTGATATTTGGTATGTTTGGGAGTTTCTAGGGAAAACATGGATGTTTTGGATTGGAAGTTTACTGAAAACAGTTGGCACAAAGTTTGAAAAATCATTTGGTCGAACCTAGATAATTATGCTACATTTATAAAATTTACCAAAGGGTTATCACATGGTCATATGGTCGATTTCAGGTGACCATAAAATCAGTCCCAGGGGTTTTTGAATGGTTTCTTTCAGATTTAATAAACTGTGCATCCTAACCGTGCACCTTTCCCAGAACTAAAAAACTGTGTTTTTTTGAAGTTTTCCCCCACATGAATTTTAGACTCAAATAGTCCCAAACCTTCTTCACCTGGTGTGTCCAATCCTAGGGATCCCTCTCTATTGACCTACAATCCATTAATCCTCCTCTTTTTGTGTAGATCTAAGAGATCACCATTTTGGGGATACATTTCTCAAGGTAATTCCGCTTCTTTCTCCTTTCTCTTCCATCATCTTTCATTTTTTATTGGATTTATCTTCTCTGTTGGTCATGTTCAACATAGGGTTCTATTTTTCCATGATTCATGAAGGTGTGTTTTTTTCTCATTAGGATATTTCATCATAGATATAGTGTTTTGGAACCCTCGTAGAGTTATTTTGGGTGTGCATTATCATTCGTCCATGGATTCAAGGTAGGTTTCCCCTCGTACTTAATTTTAATTTAAGAATCACATGTTTCATTTTTTTACACCTATCTTAATTTATAAATATTGATGTATGATCCATGGATTATTTTTTTTGTAAAAAGTAGCAATTTATGCCTTGTTTTATAACTAATAATGTTGTTTTGGTTAAAATGTGCACCCCAAGTGTTTGATAAAATTTTCTGTTAGCATCCACACATGTTTTGTGATACTTAAAAAATGTTTTCAAAATTTATATGAATTTATGGCATGAAAATTGGTGTTTTATACCTTCTTGAGTGTTAAATAGATTTTTTTGTTAAATATTTCATGCCCGGTGTTTGATTAATTGCCCAATTGGATTTTATGGGTTAATTGTGATATAAAATGATTTAGTTTGGATTTATAAATATATTGACCACATGAGAAATAATATTTGGGGGTCATTATATGATTTACCAAGTGGTATTGGTATTTATAAATACATAAGTAATGAATTTTAATTTGTTTGACATGTGTTACTGATAAATGGTCTGTTTTGAATTTTTATAAAAATGGTTTGTGCCTTGAATGTGTAACCTAATTGTTTTAAAGAGATTATGTAAATTTTTTATGTGGAAAATGGTTTGTTTACACCAATTTATGAAAAGTGGATTTTTTATCATTGATAAATGTTTGTTTTGTAAAATGTTTAAGGGCATATTTGAAAACATTGGGAAATTGATGAAAGTGTTTAATATAAAAACCTCATTTGGATGTTTCTCGTGACTTTTCTATATATAATGGATGAGATTTACTTGATAAGGAATCCTTGTAATCCATTATCAGGATTCCTAGATTTGGAATCTTTGTGTTCTATTTATTCTTTGGCATGAGATCAGTCCTTGGCATGGCTCATGGTGATTCATGTGGTTGATTTATTATTATATATGTATCTCATCGGATGCTTGGATGGAATTGGGGGGATCACCCCCTCTATAAACGAGACATGGGGACCTAGAATAGTGAGATAATTTTCTAAGAAATATTATGACATTGGATAGTTTATGCACTAGTCGATGGCCTGTAGTAGGTGGATATATTTGGGTTTATTTCTTTCAGATTTTACCCTCGACATGTCCTATGTTTGGCTGGCTAAGAGTGTCGGGGTGTTTTTTATTTCATCATGTGTGGAATGATACTGAGGATGGGGTCTCATGTTTTAGTATGTTCTAGATTGTTCTTGATCTCTAGGGTTCCTTGGTGTCGATTGGCTCTGAGTTTCTTTTGGTGATAAATGTGATAATTGTATTCTTATTTAAATTTCCCCTTTTATATGATCCTCATAATTCATTATTGTGTAGTTTTTTTCTTATAAGTGATGTTTTAGTTTTAAAAGTTATTATGAAAAGTGTTTTTAAATAATTGTTTCCCTCTATTGTGTAGTTTAAAAAAGATGACATCACTTCCCTTTTTAAAATGTGAACGTCACGCTAATGGAATGGGCATGGTTTTGAGAATTGAATAAGGGAAATAGGTAGTAATTTTTTTTATGAAAAATATTTAGAAAATAATTATTTTATAGACTATATTTAAAAAATGAAATTGATATTTTTTTATGTTAATGGAAGTACATTCAGAATAGATAATTGGGATATCCTACTGAGAATTAATACTCTCACCTATAGTACATTTCTATTTTTTCTATTTTGTAGGTTTTAGCTTGAGTTTCCTTTCCTTGAGAAATGGTTGATCATGTGTTGGAGAGTGACCGGTGGAGTCACATGGATTTGGTGTAGTCATCTTGTTTGGATGGTGGTATTGTGTGCTTTGGTTGTATTTTTAGATTCTAGTATAAATTATGTTTTGTTTAGTTTCATTTATATATTGATCTGCTTATACAGCATGTTTTTGTTTAGTACGATTACTTATTTATTGGGTTTTTTGGTCTCCTTCCACTATTTGGTTATTTGTTTATTTATTGAGTTAAATCGGTCCCTTCTAGTACTCTGTTGATGTCTGGTACTAGTTGTTAGCCCATGGGAACTAGGAACACCCTTCAGGCCAAGTACAGATTGGTTCAGGTGATCAGTTCATGGTTGACCTGAGTTGGTTTGTGACATTACCTGAGATGATCCGATATAATAGAGAAAACTGTTTGTTGTATCCCCTGATCATCTAATAAAATACTTGTGATATTAACTTAATATCTACATATCTCCTACTGCAAATGTCCAGATCAAGATGCATAGACATCACATTTTTCCTTATGGATATGTCTACCACCATCTGGTGATCTAAATGTCACCCTACATTGATAACAATAAATATGGGATTGAAAGGGAAATAACTAGTATGTCCTGAGAATTACATAAAATCCTGTCATATTGAGAATTAAAAATTCCACATGAACAGATATGCACCTATCTCAAAGGGGAAATAATTACATTAGTGAACACTATCCAATTGAATACCCAAAGGGTTATTGAGTGTCACACAATATAGAAGTACTTTATCTCGAGGCCTAGAATCAATAGAATTATCATGGATATAAGAGTGTGTGATGTATATGTTCAACTAAATCATACACTATAGTAGAGGCTACTACAATAGTACCTATAATAGTAGAAGTTTTTACACCTTTCTCCTTTATCATAGGTTTTACTACATATAATTGTCCTGTAACATGGCCCCCTATGAAAACCTAACATCCCTAAGTAGGGCTGCTCTACTAGAACTGTAATTCATGAGTCTAGTTCTATATTCCATGACCTCCACCTCAGCCTAAGCATTTAGTTGTCTTCCAACTACCTTCCTAATGAGGTACTACTGGTCTAGCTCCATAATGTAGACTCCATATAGTCCCCCTCTCAATATAAAATGGTGGAAGAGTCCCTAAAAATATTAATTTTCCACATCATTATATAACCTCTATACTAAACTAGGTCTTGCATACACTTGGGTTTTAGATGTCCTAGTTTCACACACTGAAAAAATAAAACAAATCTTTCATTATGAGGTGTATAACTATTTCTACCCCTATATGATAACATTAAGTGATGCTTCTATTTTCTAGGAGAACCACTACTAGGTCTTGGTTCTGAACCTCCCTACCTCACATTATCATATTCCCTAAAATTCAAATCATTAATGAGGGATTCGTTGACTATCTAAGAAATAGTGGTTAAATGATAAATGTTAACCAGTGAGAGGATGGTGTAACCATCCAATCCTAAAATTTCAAATAATTCAAGAGATAATATCCTTCCATAGTTTTTGTGAATCACATTAGCTCTACAAAATGGATAGAATTATTCACTACATACATAGCTCCCACCTACAATTTCATGAACACTCAAGTCCAACCATCTTTCAATGTTTGTCAAAATAATTTTTCATAGAAACTGTCTAAAAATACATCTAGATCATATCCCAATATTGTTCTTCCTAGTTAATGGCATCCCAACATATCTTTCTAAAAATGTGTAGCATAGAAGAAGTGATATTGACCCTCTGCACTAGAGGCTTCTCTATATGCTTAAATATAGAAATCATGGCCTCCGACAATGACTCTACATCATGAGGTTCGACATCCCATAAGAATGTCAGAGGATGATGGTACTAAAATTCTAGAGTCAACTCTACCATATTCAAGGGATGTCAAGAAACTCCCTCTATCAACTTTATTATACTAATTAAATCCTCTCAAAACATAGAATCAACACCCAAATATTGAATTATAAGTTGTTTCATATGTGGAACTATAATAGGTATTACAAGTGGGTCAAGGACCACCACCTCTGGAGTATGATCATCACAACCCTCCTGGTATATGTCTTGAGGCTGTCATGGTGACATTATTATACAGTTCCAAACGCACTCCTTAGAAGAGAAACATAGATGAAAATTTTATAGATAAAGAATAGGATAGATACATATTCTTCCTATGAAAAGATCAGAACTCTATACATTTTCCAAAATCCAGGTATATGTGACCATGAAAAACCCTAACAGTCCATTTTGATTGTATGATATAACCCCAACTACCCACTAATAAGGATGGGTTTGGGTCAATGTCTCATATAACATAGAAAATTTTATGGTATATAGAGTTTTAATTGAAAGGTATAGAAGAAAACACACATTACATTGCAATTATAATCCCATTTAGTGTTAACTATTTCATTTAAAGGATTTGTTTCATTTATGTTCATACACTTATATATATATATCATTATCTAGTAAAATGTTTCACCATTCATAATTTATAAAATCCACACTCTTATAAATTGGAATAGCCACATCATGTTACTATGAGATGGCCTTTACATATGGTATTGGGATTTATTAGGATGTATCAAATGATTTGATTATATGAATTACCAATAAAATTTATAGAAGTACTTTCTTCATAAATTATCATAGGAATTTCAAGAATCCAAATCAACTAATGTTGTTTATGTCTATGGAAGCACTAGGTCCATAACCCACCTCATGATATAATTGTCCAGTTTAGGTGTCATAACTAATATATGTGTGAAAAAAAAATATTGATGTAGGCACTTTAAATAATCCAATTATTTGATCCTTAAATGAAATGAGAGCACAATTACATACATAATAACCAAGGATATTTCTATTTGCTGTAGGAAATGCACATAGAATGTAAATATAGGCTGGCAGAACACATAGAATATAAGTCCAAAAGAGCCTATGATAATTCCATAAATGATAATTCATTTCCATAATAAGAAAATGCTAAAATAAATAATAATGATGATGGTGATGACATAAAAGACCATGTTCATCATCCTATGTTGAAATCAAATAAACTTCAATAGGCATAATCTAAAAACAATATTAACCCATCCTAGGTAATTTGGGTTTCCCATGTACATGAGTTAGCTACTCCCAGTCACAAGCTCATTACCAAAATCCATTACATCCTAGACCAATGTATAATACCCAAATAGTATGAAAAAAGGAATAAACCTCTAATGTCACTTTATAACACCCCTAACATGGAGCCACTAAGATGGTTCCCTAAGCCGATGGTTCACATGGCCTCAAGGTCAACTCCATGTTTACTAGAGGTTTCCAACTAGTAGCAAGGGACAAGGTGGTATGGTGGTATCACTATGGCACAATAGATATATTATTTAATAGAAATAATAAATTTCATAAGAAAAATAGATAACTAACAACGTAGTAGAAGCATGTACAATAACCAATAGGGGAATCATAGAAAACTAAAAAATTGTAATAGTAATAAAATCCATAGTTTTAGTTATATACAAATGATTTCATGTCACACTGATATACGAAAATGGGGAAATAGGGGGATACAAGACCCAATAATATACTATATTCTATAGAGAAAAAATAAAAAAATACCAAAATATTTCTCTAGTAGCATTGTGTGCATAATCTCAGTTGTTTTCCCTCATGATCCTTGATATAAGCTAAATCGATCAAGAATCCGTGACAATGAACCAACCCTTATCCACACCTATAGTCATGAATTCTTCTTGGGTAACAAAGGCTGCCCGAGTATGGTGTTAGATAAAGTCAGTAGGCTATAACCATTGGTGTTTATAATAACACGTACAGTGTCTATAGTATAACAGTGTGGAGTAATAATGTATAACATAAAAAATGAAAAATAAATACTAGTCAGTTGAGGTTCTAGTTAGATACCCGAAAGACTTTACGTGCTTCAACATAGGCTGAAATAAGTCTAATCGGTAACCATATATATATAGTAATCACACACACACACACATATATATATATAATATGTATACATGTATATATAGTATATATGTGATGACATATTTAATAATATACATGGATTCTATTTACTAGTTAGAACGAGGAATAACTCAGGCGTCAATGACTATTCTAATGATCTAAAAGATTTAGATAGGGTAAAATTCTTGGATATCATTTTTGTGAATGACATCATGATCATAACTCTAGAAGGTGATGGATTTTTCATGCCAAACAATCAGTGAAAATGAATGGGGAACATCATTCCCATCATCCAAATAAATGTAAATGGTGTGAGACTACATGCGTAACACGCAACATAATGGATTATGAAACACCATTCTCAAAAAGTCCCTTAACCATTTCTATTTGACCAATACCCAATCGTCTAATAATTATAATCATATAAAATTTTAAATTTTTAACATTTACATTCATTTATTTCCATTTTACCATGAGTGTCACAATTTATACAATTCATCTGTATAAATAAATAATGTGCATAATGGACCTTACAACCACTTTCATTCTATTAAATATAACCATGCATTTATGTAGTAAATAAATTATATTTGAAGGTCTATATATACCACTTAGTTGGTGGTTGGGTCAGTTATACTTTTAACTAATTGAGATAAATTCAATCAATGCACCCAAATGATTGGTACCCAATAAGTAGAAAACATCTAATAATTCAACATGGGTCTACAAGAGTGTGTAAATACAGTTGAGTTAAATTAAGAATTAAATAAAAATTATAAGGAATCATTTATAAATGTCTAGGATGTGGTACAACATAAAAATATACAAAAACAACTCATATTTTTGGGAAAATTTATAGACCACCCACTATAGTCTCATAGCACTCCCCTCATGCGTTGTCAGCCACTGAATTGAGCTTTAATGGGAGAACTCAAATGAACTTACCAATTCCTTAAAAATAGTGCATATTATCTCACACCAAAATCACACAATATGTGGAAAGATAAATAAAGTACATAAGCAAGAGTATTAGGGAGATTACCATTGCAGATCCAGCATGAACAATAGAGATGAGATAAATGACTGGATAGAAGAGAAATGGAAAATCCTAGCATAGCTTTGGTATATCTCCCAAAGAGAGAAAAATGGGTGATGTATTTTTTATAAATGAAATAATAAAGTATGATGGGTTAAAATAATTTCAGGATAAATTTTTTAAATCCCCCCCAAATTAAGGGTTTAATGGTTAGGCCACATATTTTTCCAAACCTTGTGCCAACTGTTCACCCAACACTGTCCAAGAACCCCACTCACATGGGCTAGGTGCACAATTTTCCAAATCATGTGGAATCCATAAGAAATTAATCTATTAAAATCCTTGTAGTTCTGTATGAAATGCACGCTAAGGTAAAACCATGAAGTCTCCTTTTTAACTATGTTCCATGCATGGTTGAGTTTCACAGTTAGTACAAACTATGAACTAATTGTGAGGCTCATTATATCTCTCCAATTTTTAGAACAACAATCTTGAATCAATCTGAAGTCGCTATCAACCATCCTAGGCCCATAGGGTACACTCACAAGGATAAAACATGGATTTGAATCCCAAAAAACAATGATATATACCTTCTTGAAAAATTGAGTCATTATAATTCCTTTGTTTTTTTCGATAATTCAATCCCTTTATCCTCTCCACTATGTTTTTTTGACACTTATTACTAATGTACCAAATTTATCCAAAATATAAAATAGTTAATGAGTAACTTACCCTTAAAACCTACTTTTCCTATCTTAATCTTCCTTACCACAAGAGATAAGAATTCATCACTAACATCTTCAATTTCAGTTTTTTGAATTTTAAGATTCTCTACTTCTTTGAATTACATTTCATTATATTAATATTCTAAATAAATTTACCACTTTACTTGAATTTCATATGAGACTAGTTCACTATTTAGTTCTTTAAATGAAAATTCTTCAATATTAACTTCTCCATGATTCAAAACATTGGGATTATACATTATTGAATATCTTTGTTTGATCTGATTTACTATATTATAATCCTTCATCTCTTAACCAATTCCATGAATAACCCCAAAAATTTTGATAAGTTAGCTGGATAAATGATCAACAATTTCACTTAAATTCATCTTCTGGTCACCAAATATATTTCGAAAAACCAAAAATGTTTCCCCTTTAATTTTTTTCTCACCTTTATAAATATTAGAATGATTGTCCCAATTTTAATTTGTTGTTTTGAAATTCATCAATTTCATGTAAATATAATTAGGTAATTCTCTAAAAAATATATTTATATCATTTTAATCATCATTAAAAAATTTCAATTCAACTTGAATAATTTAATTTTTAGTAGAATCACATATTTAATTCCATAAAAAAATCTATAAACATAAATCCCAAGTGACCATAATTGTAATATCATTATATTATTCCATACCTGATAAATTTAACCATGAAATTATGGCACTCAATTAGCATTTACATCATTCTCTACAATTTCATCTTTCTCAAAAAAAATTCTAGAATAACTATTGGTTATGATACCACTTTATATATCCTTAGGAATCATAATATTCACCCTAGCAGTGGGGTTAATTTTACTGAATTGAAATTTCTTATCATATATATTTAAACTGGAAATCATGAATATATCACTTTTATGAAATAAAATAAAAACCGCATGAAGAAAAATAATTAATTTTGGTGATTACCTACTAAAAGAGGCTAATATCCATTTTATATATCTTAATATTTATTTTTTCTCAATGTTTATACACACCAATTTTTGTGCATTTTATAAATTGAACTTCATTTCACTTAATTATGCAATTCATGTATAAAGATTAAATTTGGTCCTAATTAATCATCTAATTTTGGAATTAATTATTTGGATTATCTGAATTTGATATTTTGGAAAAGGATTCATCACATTATTTGGAACTCTTGGTTGGAGTAGGACACTCAAGAGGGGGGTGAATTGATTTCCCGTAAAAAATTCTATGTAAAATACTTATTTCTAAAATCCCCTTATTTCAATCCAAATAGAGGCCACTAAACCAAATTAGCATATTTATAAATGATTTAATCATTTTAATGATTTATCAAAAATTGATTAGTTATCAGTTAAAACAATATTGATTACTATTTAACTTTTGAAAATAGTCCATGAAATAAAATTCTAATATAACCACTATCAAAGATTAACTATCAAAAAATTATGTTTTCTGAAATAATAACAAAGATAGTGAGAAAAAAAATATAAAAACACACAATAGAAGTAAACAAGAAGTTCAGAATCAAGATGAGAGCTAATCCTATATACTTTGTGATCACCTACCACAAAGAAGTATATATATATATATATATATATATTATTTATCCAAACCCTAGATTGGGGTAAAAACATTATACAAACTGTCCAGGTCAATAGACGTCTTCTACAGTGTAAGTGGGAGTAAAAAATAGACAAACATATATTCCATACAAGGGACCTCTTTCACTACTATCTATGGGAGTGTAAATTTCATGGATTGTGAAGATATATAATTGTCTTCCAGTTCATCTTAGAAGTCAATGTGTGTTTATAAAATAGAGATACACACACTACTTGTAATTTAAATAATATTCATAGGTAGATTAATTTAATGAGAATAGGTTTTATAATGCTTTTTGTGATGTTCTATGATGCTTCTGGATTCCATCAGGATAGTATAAGTGAAGCTGGTGTCATCTTCCAGAAACAGAAAACAAAACAAAGAGTCGTTTTTCTTCAATCTTCTATTCATTGTGAGACTCAAAGTGTTCTTTTATTCTAAGTTATTGTTATAGATATTTGTAGAATTTTGGTTATTAGTAGTTTCTTAATTTAATAATAATAGAGATAACATGTTTTTTCCTTGCGGTGCATGAACAAATCTATATATTTCATCCAGGTCACCTCTATCTCACACACATTTTTGTTAATCCGGATATTCCCTTTATACAGAAAAGTACAATGTTATCTCATACCATGTATCTTGTATTGGTCTTTGAAATCATTAAATGTTTTCTACAAAAAAACACATAGGCTCATTAATATAATAAGCAGTACTGAATTTCTTAAATATGACCATTAGTGGTAATTTTGAATTTATGAGATAGATCATTGTTGACTCAGTTTGTCATTAGCATTGATTTTTTCTGTCTCATGTTGTCATTAGATAATTCTATTGGTACCTCATTATATTATTTGATCATTTATATAGGTAGATAATACTATCTATATATCACACAATTGGTAGGTCAAACTTGCATTGGTCAATAGAGATATTGGTAGATGATGTGTCGATAGTTCAGCTTTTGGTTGATCGTACAAAGAAAAATTCAAACTGTCGATCAGTCACTCTATCGATAGGTCGTACTTTGGTAGGTCTGGATATGGTAGGTGAGGCATTAGTAAGTTAGGCATCAGTATGTCAGACGCCGGTAAGTAAGAGGTCAGTAAGTCAGTATGTCAGTGAGTCAATCTTTCGATGACTCATACATAAAAAAAATTCTGAGTCACTCTGTTGGTGACTCGTCTTATCGGTAGCTAATTTCATTGATAGCTCATGTATTGTTGACATTTCTATTAGTAAGGAAAGTATCGATAGCTCATACTTAACCAAAATCTATAATGTCTTATTATAGTGTAACAACAAACACCAAAGGATAAAGATATAATTAGACAAGATTAAACAAACTATATCTTGATAAATCATATTTAGTATATTTAATAATGATTTTTGAGTGTTAAAACTAGATAATGCCAATAGAAACATTTTAACTTTTAGTATAAATGGATTTATCATAGGGTAATATGGACATTATTAGCAATGAATGCATAAATTTATAAAAAAAAGAATAATGGGCCTTAGGACCATCAAATAAAAGTAGAGCCTATAATTCAGGCCAAATGAAGCTCAATTTTTAAAATTAGAAATAGTAAATTATTGGGATAATTTCATTCAACTATGGATAGAGATAATTCATAAGTTTTCAAGGATTTCCAAGGAGCCCAAGTTGACATTTAATTTGTGGGATAGATTTGAAGGTCCATAAAATCAGCCAACCATTTTGAACATAACATCTAAATAGATAAACAAATTGGCCTGAATGTTTTGAAGCTATTAAAAGAAACCAAGACTATGATATTTTCTCTTATTAACCCTTTATATTCTCCTATATTCAATGTCTAATTCTCATGTTAAAAATGGGGATGAATCTGGTCCAATTTTTATGGGAAACATTGAAAATTCAAGTCTCCTTTGATTTCTCACCCACATTTTACACTTCTAATTAATGGGGAAGGAATTAATTTATGGGGAATCAACATTGGGTTAATAATTTTATTATATATGTTGGAGTGGTGAAGGGATTTGGGGATACATTATTATTGTATCAATTGTAATTTCCTACATTCATTTTCTAATTACATCATCAATTTATCTCATGTAATTTTTTCATTCACGTTCATTTCATTATAAATTTTCTTATTCACTTTTTATATTTCTTAATTATTTATTATTTATTTTACCATATCTTGTTGATACCATTAAATCATGGTGTGAATTTATTCACACTAGTAATTGTTAAATTCCTCACACAATAGAAGAGTGTTTATTTTTTATGTCTTTATTCTTTAATTCCTCCCTCATAAGTCTACTTGTCGCTTCCATTGGTAGAATAACATCAATGGAGGGATAACCCACATATGGGTTGATCCAAGGGAGTATAAAAGGTATTTATTTGATGTTATTTTATGATATTTATTTTTCAAATCAGTTCATTGTTTTAAGAGTTCCATTCAATGAGTTATTATCTTCTTCTTCTTCATCAACTTTAACGATGACACATTTTGAGTGCTTGTATGATCCAATTCCTTATAGTGCTTATTAATGTGATCCTATAAGGTAATTAGAAATTATACATGGAATTGGGTGGGGTTAAATTGGTGAATGATGTTGGGAATTAACTCATTTTTTCTATACCTATTTAATTAGTGATCTGAAATTTTCTATGGAAATAAATTCATGCAATCAATCTGAAGTGATAACCAAGGATAAACTCATTATATTAAATTAAATTCAATTAAGTATTTAAAACTCGAATAATACATTAAATTAAAACCCAATTTGGCCATATAATATCCAAATAACCCCCATATATTATATGTTTCTTAAGGTTTTATCATAGATCCCTATGGATTTGATAACCCAAGATGTACTGCAGTGACTACTTACACTATATACCATGTTTAAATTTGGGTGAAACCACTTTTTGACACTATCTCCAAGGAACCAAATGTTATCTTAGACACTGTCATCATTTTCTCCCCTCAAATTCTCTATTATCACCATAATTTCTCTAATCTCTTCCCCTTTCTATTTCCATGCATCCAGATAATCTCAACCCCTCTTTTTCACCAACTACAATGGTGTATCTTAAAAATAACCCAATCATAACCCTAATATGGAATAAAATAATAAAATAATATTTGGATAAACCTTTTCTAAGGGATTTCTATGATTAATCCATGAATTATTACCCCACCCAGGGTGAAAGTTACAATCAATATGATTATGAATGCTTAATTGATAAAGTTCCAACCCTCTCAAGGATGGTTGAAGAGATTAAACTTAATGAAGTTCATGATGTCCAAAATCATATCCATCCCAATTTGAAACAAATTTTTGAAAAAATTTTGAACAATGGATTAAATTAATTTTGAATTTTCTTTATTGAGATTAGATGTACAAATCATTGAATTGGTCATGGAACCCATTTCTACTCATGTTGTCCCTTATTCATCACTGATAGAAGAATATTTTCACACCCAAACATCTCATAAATTTACTGATGAACTAACATTTTCATTTGGGATATATGAATAAGATCAATTAATTTTTTAAGAATATTTAATTAGTAAGAAATTGATTTTATGTATTCAAATTAGGGTAATTTAATATCATGGATTGATTTTCCAGAACATCACTCCATTGTTGTTTTTTTAGGTTCACTGATCACTGACCCATTATAATAAATCACAAACATTGAGTCAATAACCACTCCATAAATTCAAATGACCAATTTTGGGAGTTAATAATAATTCCAAAAGGAACAAATTGTTTCTAAATTTTTTGAAGAAGAAACTGATTTTGATTTAAATTTCAAATATTCTATAGGAATTTTCAATTAAACCATGCTCAAAATTATTATCTATAATTATCCACTGAATTATACCATAATATGTTATAAGAATGACCTTTTATTTGTAATTAATTATTCTCTTGAAAAAAAGTAAGAATGATCATGGATGACTTAGGAAACACTACAGAAGCAATGAGGTAAACCATTTCTAATATTTCAAGGATTTCCCCATTCATTGTAGTACATTGGATTGTATATAACACCAATTAAAATATATAAATCAATCTCAGTCAAGTAGAAGTGGATAAAAATTGGGTCAGTAAAATTTTGAAAGTTGGTATTGGATAAGTTGGGGGGTACAATTCAAGTTAATGTCTTTAAACAAAGTGCTTCTGAGGAGGCAAACTGACTTCTATATTGTTTTTATATTATTTTCCATTTTTTTGTGTTTTTTTATTAAGGTAATACCATTGGGGTTTCCAATGTGATATATGATTCTTGTTTGTTAAATTTACCATTTGAATAATTTTGGTATTTTTAAATAAAACCAATTATTTCTAAAGTTCAAACCCATCCATAAATCATCCCTAAAGAGTCTACATGTGACATGAATCCAAAGAGAAAAATTTTTTATTGATGGGTCATCATATTCAAAACATGTTGTTTTTTCCAGGAATACATTTCAAATCACATTCTCCCCCTATTTTTCCAAAATTTAGAACTATCTATTCTCATCTCTTTAAAAATTGATAGAGATGTCATTCTGGGTTGGGGGAGCAAAATTATGAGATTTTGAAAAAAAGATTTTATGGAAAATTTAAATTCATTATCATTTATTATGTTTATTCTAAAACCTGATAACAGAATGTCAACTCATTTTTAATTCCTTGATTATGATTTTAATTCATGTTTATGTTCATGAACATAGTTTTTGGAAAGTGTGGTTGTCTGATATGATTTTTCTGTATTTTCATTTTCATATTCTTAATCAAAATTCCCCAACACACATATATTTTATTTTTGGTGTAAGTTTTAGTTCATGGTTACCTTTCGTTATACCATAGGATTTGGGTCCACTTTTAGTTTAATTATAGTATCCAACAAATAATATATATATATATATATATACCACAATGTGAAATTTTTTATCCAAATGTGTGGATTATAAAACTTGGGGATCATGATTCCATAGTCATATTTCATAGTGTTTGTATTTACATCTCTATTTTTGAGTTTGGTATTGAAAAAATCTTTGCTGTCTCACACTAGGGGTTTGTGACTCTATAGTTTTATTTCCCTAAGATAGTATTTTCATAAATATTGTGGTTAAGATTAAGAAACAAAATAAAAAAAGAAGCAAATAAAAAAGGTAAAATTGGTTAGTCATATTATGTGTTAATGTGATTCCCAACAAGCACATATATTTTTTCCACTTAAATAAAAATTAGGCCCCATTTCTTTTGAGATACACAACACATCATCATGATTAATTGAAATTAGATCAATTATGGTGATTAATTTGAAATATTTAGTGGTATTAGTATTGGGATATTCTTGTGAACCTATATTGTATTGAATGATTTTAAATGGTTTTGTAATTTTTTGTAATTATGGATTTTGGTGAGAATTGTATGTTAATTGTTTTTTGAAAAAGGGTATTTTGTTTCATGTTTTTTAGATTATTTTTGATCAAGAAAAGAAAACATCAATTTGGGGGTGTTATTATCCACTTAAATAGGTTAATATTCATTGATTATATCTTAATATTGATGTTTTTCAATGTTCATAAACACCAATTTTAGTTCATTTTATAAATTGAACTGCATCTTACATCATTGTAAAATTCATGTTTAAAGTACCAATTTGGGCCAAATTAGCCATCTACTTGTGAAATTAATTATTTTGATTTAATTAATTATATTTTTTTAAAAAATTATAGATCACATTTTTTCTAACATTTTATCTTTTAGGATCAGTTGATGAATCATAAGGGAAAATGGAGATTTTTGGAAATGAATGCCAAAATTTCTGTACAAACCATAATGTGCCTTAGGCCCATCAGATAAACATGGAGCTGAAAATTAAATTCTAATGAATGTAAAAAAAATTTACTTTAGGAAGAAAAAATTACGAGGATAATTTCATTAAAATATATAAAATGCTAATTATAGAGTTTTCAAGGAGATCTAGGGATCACAATAGGATATTTAATTTGTGGGCCAAATTTGATGGCCCAAAAAATCATCACACAATTTTTTATTATAAAATCGTAATGGATTAACCAATAAGCATGAAATTTTTGTAGATATTATAGGAAACCTTTAAGAAGATATTTTTATTCTATGAACCCTTCTGATTCAGACATCTTCAATTTAGAATATTCACATTAAAAAGATGGGTAAATCTGGTTCTATTTTTATGGGAAACATTGATAAGTCAAATCTACTTTGATTTCACACCCACCTTCTACTCTCTTAAATAATGGGGAAGGAATTTATTAATGGGGGATCAAACCTAGGCTCCTAATTTTCTTATTTTTTTCATGTGGTGAAGTTATTTTGGGATCCATTTTTTATTCTTCCAATTGTGGTTTCACGATTTCATTTGGTAATTACATCATCAATTTTTCTCATGTATGTTTTTTGTTCACATTCATTTATTAATAAAAGTTAATATTCTTAAATTATTATATTTCTTATTCATTTATTGTTTCCATTTCCTTAACATGTTAATACCATTGAATCAAGGTGTGAATTTATTCACACTAGCATTTGTTAAGTTCCTCACACAAAGATGGACAGTCCATTTTGTTTATGTTTTTATTCTTCAATTCCATTATCATAAGTCTACTTATTTCATACATTGGTAGAATAAAATTAATGGAGTTATTACCATATTATGGGTTGATCCAATGGTGTACTAAGGGTCTAGATTTTAAATTATTTTATGATATTAAATCATTAAATCTATCCATTATTTCAAAAGTTCCAATCAATGAGTAACTCTCTTCCTTATCTTCGTCAAAATTAATTATGAAACATTTTAAGTGTTAGTACGATCCAATTCCTTAGATTGATTATTAATGTGATCCTCTAAGTGAATTTTTTATTACAATTGGGATTTTTTAGGAATTAAATTGGTGAATGGTGTTAGGAATTATCTCTTTTTTTATACATCTTGAATTAGGGATCTGAAATTTTCTATGAAATGAAATTCATACGATCCACCCCACGAGACAACCTAAGGTAAAATAATTCAATTAAATTATATTAAATAAATTCTTTATAACTATTTAATAATCCACTCATTTCACTCCCAAGTATTCCACATCATAGACAAATATCCCCCACAAAATGTATGTTTATTTAGGTTTATTTTAGGCCTTTTCCGATTCAATAACCCATGATGCATTATAAGTGACCACTTACACCATTTAAAGTGGGTAAATTTGGTTGAAACCAATTGGACATAGGTATCTTACATGGTTTACCTACACCGGGATATATCAATGGAGCATACACTAGTGATGTGTTCATTTGTAAATTAACTAATACTCCTCTAGTTTGTGATTACAATAATTAGGACAAACTCATTGCTCATCCAAGATCCAAAATCTCTTACCCTAAAATGAACCCTAAATTCCAAGAGGATTGCACAAAATATAATTTCAACATGAAATTAAAACCCACAATTATAACAACTAAAAATATAATAAAAAAATGGGTGTTCTCTATAATGCCTTAATCTTTACTTCCTGATCATATCTAAAATGCACATAAACTCTTTAATTCAATGTTTGAAATTCAATATAATCCAATCTAAAAACAATTTAATATATAATACCTTATATTAAAGCAATTTCACACCATGTTAATTTTGATTTTTTTTTCTTCTAGATATCCTATATTCCCTATCTATTTTCCCTATAGTAATTCTGTTAAGGATATTCCAATTTAACCTGGGAATTTTGAAATCCATATTAAAAATTTAGACTTAAAAATATTTTAACTTCATCTATTTCAAATAAATATATTGGATTGTTTCCTAGTGAATATATACTATAAATATACAAAAATATAGTTAATAGACGTTCCAAAAACTTCCAAACCATCTTTAGAGTGAAAATTCATAAGCACTATTTGAATCCTCCAAATTTTAAATGTCGTAGTTTGGTAAAATTACTCATGGAATGAAATATTAGTTAAGTTATTATTGGTCTTCCTAATTAATATATATATATATATTTATTTATGATATAACACTTAATATCATGATAAAGAGTTATCTTTCTCAATCATTCAAATCATAACTTTCGTGGTCAAAACTAGCTGATTTAATTCCTTTAATCTTGAATTAACCTTTATATCATAGTTTTATCAAATATTATATATTATTAGTCTCCAAAACTATTGTGGTGTAAACCTATTCCATTGTGTGGGTACCTCCAACTTGCTAGAATCCGTGAAATCCACTTGAAAACTCTTATGTCTCTTTACAGTGCTATCTTCTTCCCATTATACGATAGTGTGTTCCAAATTTTTAGAAAATTAAAAAAATGTCTGTTTTACATATAAATTCTTATATATTAGGGCATAAATATTATGTATAGAAAATTTCCAATTTCTTATAAATTTAATTATAGTGTGATATTTTTCTTTCATCATGTTGAATTATAGTTACATATTAAATCATTCTATGACCTTGTCTATACGCCATGATGAATAACCCATGTGTATGGTATTTCAACCTTATGAATGAGACTTTTCCTATTTTATACACATCCACTCCTTATGTATAACCTTTACATATGAAACTTAACCACTATAAATGGTAATTTTCCATTTATCTTGGACTTCACTAATGGTGTGACTCTTGTGACCGTGACATGATATGTTTTTTCAACAACACTTTTTTACTCTAGAAATTTTCACTTGACTCAAAATTTCTTCAAACATTCCAAACTACATTGAATGAATAAAAATCGACATACAATTGATAACAAATCCAATACTTCCACGTATTTATACAAAAATAATTGATTATTATATATATTTTGACTAGTACAAGAATTATAATGTGGTCAAGATATGTTCTATAAACATGTATTTAAGTGAGAGATTTTTTTTGAGAATGATTAGCTATAAATTATATTTATATATTATAAATCATATATTTATTATAAAAAATAATCAAGATTTATTTTCAAAATGATTTAATTATGTGTAGACATTTAAGGGCCTGATTTTCCTGATCAATTCTTGTATGTTTTAGGTGGTTGCAGGTTTATAGGAAATGATAGTGGTGTATAAGTGTGTTTAAAGCTAAATTTTCATCTGGAGAAGGGGGTGTTGTGGAATGGTTGTGTATTGTTCCACATGGTGTAGTCTTGGGGAGATATCCTTTATAGAATATCCTTGTTGTTGAAGCATAGTAATTGGGTGGATAGTTCTCAAGGTTATCCCTATTTGGAGACCTTTGCTTCATTGTTTCATGTGTTGCACCATAGATATTAGAGTTGAGGTTTCTAGCCTTTCCCTTCTTAAGAGTCAATTCATGGTGGGATAAGGATTTTACTATAGATTCCTAGTGGTGAAATTATTTGTCTTCATTATTATAGAGGTTGTTACGATGTTGTATCTTAATTATGACATGGTTGTTCCCCTAGTTTATAATATTATCGGCTTGAAAAAAATTAAATGAGGAGATACATGGGATTTTTAGTGTGATTTCAGAAGTGCCGATTTGTCTAGGCCCCTTACAGTGTTTCCATCTACTATGTGTTATTCATTTAGTTAAACCCCTATGGGATATGGAATAGTTAGGGGTGTTATGTCATGGACTTATGGTTTATCTAGCCTATATAAATTATTGATCCATCTCAAATTTATCTTATTTAATCCCTTATACTTTAAACCCTAGGTAACCCAATAACCTATTTAAGATACATTGATCCCCTTTTTCTATGATTTAACACCCAGATTCTATAGAAGGGTTGATAGTTAAATGAGGTGGGTTTTATTATTCCTTCTTGTTTCTATTATCTCATTTTCTCTCCTTATATTCTATGTAAGCTTGTTTAATTTTATTTTAATAGGGTTTATATTGATGATTAAATATGGATTCATGGTTGGAAGATATCCTTTTAGATTGTGGATTCTGTGCAAGATAGGTTATTGGATATCTATTCTTATTATTCTATTATTTCTCAAAAAATGTTGAAAGATTAATGTTGAAATATAAGATTCATGAATTATTTTTATTTTGTGGGAAATTGTGGGATTAACATTCTATATCTCCTTTAGATAATGATAGATTCAACTTAATTAACATAATACTTTGTAAATATAAGGAATAATTAAATATGGAATGAGATGCAATGATCACATGTGATTATGATTATGATTTATGCCATGTGATATTTTTTAGATAGTGTCCAATCTATTTTGTGTGACTATAGCTATTCCATAGCATGGTTTATATGAAGAAATTGGTTAAACAACATAAATATGGTAAATATGATGTATATAATGAATGTGGTGTATGAATTTAATTACCATTCACACTTGAAATTTTTTGATTGTGAAAGTATTGCTTGATAAATTTTTGTCATTGATTACTAGGTATTTATATCTTACTTCTATTGTGTTTTTGTTTCAAAAAAACTATTTATAATGAACTTGTTAATTAAATATGATAATTTTTAATGGTTAATTTTTCTAAATGGGGTATTTTTGGGGCTGTTTGAGCCCAAATATTCTTGATTGTTATGTTTGAAAAGGTGTGATGGCCTTAGTTACCCTATATGTTTTTATGGGTTCTGGATATATTTTTTTCCATATATATATATATATATATATATATATATTTTATGGGATGGTACTATGGATTATTATGTGGGATTAATATGGGGATTTAGTATATGGAAAACGTTGAGATTTTTCCTTGCTAGATGCCTATTTATCGAGATGGGGTATATGGACAGGTTGAGAGTGAGGATTTCCAATTTTCTAGGAGGTTGTGATGGTATTATTGATCGATTGATTAGTTTTTATTGAGAGTGGGGGTTTCTTTATTTTTAATGTTTCTTAATGGATAATTTTATTGATGATTTGTTGTTATGAGATCAAACTACTTGTTGTAGTTGGCCTATACAATATGAGTGTATACTTTTTTATGGTAGTTTATATTGAGTATTAGGATACTGAGATATGGGATTGTAATTTAAATTGAAAATGAACCAATGATATGGGTATTGATGATGGTAAATTTGAATAATAGAAACCATGGGATGGTAGAAATTAACATACTAAGAACATGGAATGGAAATCTAGAAATTGATATGTGGATTATAAATGTGTAATGGTGTGATGAACTGAAGAGATTAAACTAAAAATAATCATGGGGTCATTTTATGATTGGTAATTTTATAAATGGAAATGATTAAATGTATTAATTATATACAGTTGTGAGATTATATGAAATCTATCTTCCTATACCATAGTAGTGGTAGACAAGTGTTAGTAAATATGATTGTTGCAGTTGAGTCTAAATATAGGTAGTATACCTTAGTGTGGTTGTGCATGATATATATTTATATTTTGTGATTTAATATGATCCACCACCCAAGTAAAGTGGTTATCATACACCTAAATGTTTTGGGTTCATATTTTTTTCCTTTATATATAGGTTTGTAAGGAAACATATGGCTTAATTATCCCTCTTCCCCACTCTTCCTTCACACATAACATGATACGTTGGTGTATTTGCATAGTGATGGATTGATATAATGGATATGCACTCTCACATGATGTGATGTATCTCAATTTTACTATATATGAATTTTAGGGTTGTAGTGGCTCTAAGGTTATAGAATATATAGTGACTTCATAACCTACAGGTGCACATGGGTGAGATATAGCATCTTCAGGTATAGTGCATGATATACAAGATGTAGTAGCTTTCATACCCTCTACTTGGTTAAGAAATATGAAAATGATGAGGTCGTGATGAGATTCTTGGATACATGATGATATTATGATATGGTTGTTATATGTATACACAGGTTGAAGGATGACTTATAAAATGGATTTTAGTATTAAACGTTTGATATTAGGGTATGAGAGTGACAAACCAGTGGGGTGTTGAATGTGGCGTAAATTTATCATGTATATCATTTTGATATGGAATTACTTAATTATATGTGTTTCTTGGTGAGTGATCCTTGATCAATATTTGATATATTTTAAGCATATTAGGAAATTATTTAACTTCATATTTCCTTCTTTTGCATTTAGTATGTTTCTTTAACATTTACACAAGATTTTTCAAGGTGGATAATTTTTTGTTTACCTTTATGATCACCTTATATATATATATATATATATATATATATTGTTTTTAGGTCTGTAGGAGTTGGTTGGTGATCAAGTTTTGAATTATTACCTCATGAAGCTATTCCAATGCTGTTGGAGTTTGGTGGTTGTTGCTAAGGATTTTTTTGCGTATTTTCTATTGTTACCCTTCTATGACATTACATTCATGTATTTAGATGGATAATTTATAAAAAAAATTATATTTTATTAAATGATACCATTTTATCTATCATCATTAAATTTATATACTGAGGGTAATGCCTCCCATTTTGATGAATTCTATACGCTCAGTGCTAACACCAAACTATAGCCTACTGGAGGTGGGAATTGGGGGTAACTTCCTCTCTTCATTGTCATTCTAGAGGGGTACTAGTGGGGGGTTGAAGGAGTGCTATCAAAGCCATTTTGAGAGATAGGATAAAGCTTGGGGATATTCATTATTGAGTATTTCATAATTCATTTGGGAAAAAATATCATATAACCACAAAATGAGATATAAGAAAGGGAGATTGTATGGACATGGGATTTTTTAGACCTCTATTGTCTGATGAAGTGACAATATGTTTACTAAATGTACAAAGAAAAGTGTTAATATATATAGAGTATAAACCATGTTAAGGATAACACATCATGATACTCTAAAACTATGTTTTAATTTCGAAGACAATTTGAATTAGTTTTAATGTTTTTTAATTAACCATAAATATTCCATATTCTAGGACTAGGGAGTCCCTAAATTTTTTTCACTTATAGAAGTGGCACTAGGTTGATGTCCCCATTAGGTTCTTACAGATGTTTTCCAACAAGATGCACCAGAATATTTCAACAGAGTTGATATTATTGAGTATGTTTCTAGGAGGAAGACTCTTTAAGAGTTTTAGTTCCAATATATGGAGAAGTATGATGGATCCATTTCAAATGGGAAGAGTAAGAATTGGGAAGATGAGGTGAATGTTTCTTTTATATTAATCTTTTCTAAGAGGGGCACTAGGTTTATTTGGTATTACTATTCTACATGGGTATCTCAGTGGTGGTGGTTTTTATTCATCTGAGATGAAAATAAATCTATGGTTTCATGGGAGAAGTTTTTTTATTAGTTTTTGTCCATGTTTCTTTCATCCATGGTTATGTAAACTCATTGGTAAGATAGATTGACTCTCCTTCGGGTGAATTATAGTGTGAAGAAGTTTAGTATCCAGTATAAGAACTGTATTTTATATGATTCAGAACTTATTATTGATAAAGATACTTGGGAGATTCATTTAGAAGAATCTTTGTCTCCATATGTCCAACACCTGGTCACCCAGTTCATGTTGATGATATATCTGGAGGTTCTCGAGAATGAGAGGTTATTTGTAAGACACTGACTACGATTAGATCATTATGGGAGGATTGAAACCATGAATATTAATGGAGTATATCCATGTCAAGAATTAATTATCTTCCTAGTTAGTATAGTATTCATACAATCAGGAGTCAGTTCCAACCTTCTTCATCTCATTTTAGAGGGACTGTTAGTTCTCATAACCATACCAATGGATCGATAATGGGTTTCTATTCTTGTATAGGTCATGTCCATCTGAGGATTGAGAGATCGACCTTTCTCAATAGTCATCAATGATTTGGTAGGACCTTTTAGGGCTCAGTAATTATAGTAGTATCCTCTAACGCAGCAATAATAGGGTTACCCAACATTTGATTATATTAGAGGTGATTGAATTGGTAGAGAAAACACATATTATTCTCCAAATCCTTAAGGAAAACAAGAAAATAACGATAATAGAGGTGGTCACTATCAGGAAAAAACAGGTCATGTGGTAGGTAGTTGTCATATGTATGTGATAAATGTTTTAGTTTCAGATGAGAAAGAAATCATGCATGGTATTGTCTACTTATATTTAACAAGGGTATATAACTTTTCTAATTCAGGAGCTACGTACTCCTTTATTTCACCCACTCTATTCCTTGCTTTAGGGATTAAGGTAGAGAGGCTTCTAGTTCCTTTATCATTGACTATCTTAGTTCTAGGTTGAACTATATTATCTAATGTTTATAGAGATTTTGATCTAATGCTATAGAAAAATCACCCCTAGAATTATTTCTTAAGTTAGAAGATATATCTATATTATGTCATCCTTAGTATGGATTAGTTATATTTAGTGCGAGATATTGTGGATTTATTTTGGATAAAAATCATATTATTTGATATTTATGGAGGTCGTGTTATATTTATTTGTTATATATACCATCAAATGGGTCAAAGGATTCTAATTTATTATCTACCTTGATGACTAGGTAGATGTTTTTCATGGTATAAGATCATTCAGTAGTGTTTCCCAGGGTTGTAGAAGAGTACCCTGATGTCTTTACATAAGTGTTTGAGACCCTACCCACTAGATGTGAGAATAAGTTGTTGATATATTTATAACTATTTTTTTCTAATATAAAGGTTACTATATAGGATGGAACCTTCTCATTTGAAGGAACTATAGATTCAGATTGATGATCTTCTACCATGAGGTTCAATTTGGCATAGTGTGCCTCCTTGGGGTGGACCAAATCTATTTTTAAAAAGAGAGGATGATAATCTATGTTTGTGCATCAATTATCATTGATTTAACGAGGGGCTAATAAATTACCTCTATCTTTTTTAGTGTATTGATTATCTATGTGATCACCTGAAGGGATCTAATTAGTTATTGATGAACAATTTGTGGTCATTATATCATCATATGAGATTGAAATATGAGGTCATTCAGAATTCTTATTTTAGATGTCATTATGTGAATTGTGATTTTATTATAACGTTATTTGGTGTAACAAATGCTCCATCAATTTTCATGGGACTGATGATTTTTTTTGTTCTATGAGTTTTTTTATTAGTCTTTGGGGATGTTTATTGATGAAATCCCAGCATATTCTAAGTCTGAGGATGAGTATGAAGAGCATCTATGTGGTGTTTTTAGAGTTCTTCACCATCATTGGCTATTTGAGAATCTATTGAAGTGTATGTTATGGTTCTGTGAGGTCCATTTATTGGAACATGATTGGTATTTTTGTGTAGTATCCATGGATATTTCAAATATTTAGTAATTTATTTATTGAGTATCCCCTATTAATTTTGAAAAGGTGAAGATTATCCTTATCTTTGCACGATATTATAAGAGTATTATACCACCTGTATCTTGGATTTTTACTTCACTTATATATCTAACCATAAATGATCAATCTTTCACATGAACACACCAATATCATGATTCTTTTGAGTATTTAAAAGATAAAACAGTTAGTGCTCTAATTCTTCAGTTTCCTGAAGAATGAATTGTTTTTAAGGTTTATTGTTATATTTTCTATATTAGATTTTATTGTGTGATCATGTAGTAAAGATGGGTTCTATCATATGGGTCTTGGAAATTAAATATTCATCTATGTAACTACACTACTCATGACCTAAATATTTCTATATTTGTCTCGATTTTAAATTTTTAGAGAAGTTTTTTTATTGGTGATTGCTTTTTGTTCTTCACAAATAATTGGATATTGAGGCATATCACCTCTCAATGTGATTTGAAATTGAAACAGTGATGGTGGAGAGAATAATTATAGGATTATGACTTTTATTTTTCTTATATTCCTTGAAAACTGAGTGTTGTGGCTGATTATTTGATAATAAATTCTTATAGAGATGTTTTGTGTGAGTCTAGTGATTCTTGGAGAATATTGGAGGAACTCTTGGTTATGCACCTTGTTATGGGATAAGTTGGTGGTAGAGGGTTCCTTTATCAGGTTATAATGAAACATTCTTAACTATAATATGTATTGAATTCCATTCTTGTAATTCCGAGGTTTAGATTTTTTGAGATCAAGTTTTTTAGGGTGGTTCTCTCGAGGGATGGTCTGAGGATGGACAAAATCATATGTAGTTCTTGGGAAGTCCATTTTTTATTTAGATATGAGTGATATGGTACTTCATGAGTTCTAGAGTTCATATTTAAAATGTAATACCCCGACCCTAGTTACCCAGAGTCGGTGAATTATTACATAACAATGGAATGATCACAAAATATCAAGTCTCGAATGACCGATTAGTTTAGTAGTTTTGGAAACACTAGATACATTCATAAGTCTTTCATTACATAATACAATGAAAAACTACAAAAACTATTGTCTTCATATTCCCTCATACTATCCCTGCAGGTCATTCATAAAATACTTCTTCACCTCTTGGGAAAAATAAAATATTGAAAGGGGTGAGCTTAGATGCTCAGTAAAGATAACAATATAGCAGAAACTTTCTTAAATAAACATAAACATTTAAGGCAATGCATAACTAAAACGAAAGCTTTTAAAACTTAAACGTCAGCATAACATGGAAAAAATAAATTGAAATAATTCCATTTACTTAATCACATGGATATTATACTAGTTGAATAATCACATGCATTATCAATAAACACTTTCATAATGATGGAATGCATAATGTGAGACTATCATAACCACGTATCCAAGGCCTCGTGCCAAGACTACCAATAAGATTTTGTCAAGGCCTCCTGCCAAGACACTAGTTTGTCTCATGAGACCTATCGATGCATCAAGGAGCTATTGTGGGCTCCACCCATCACTTACTAAGTCCAATGCATTGTAACACCCAAGACTTTTATGTTATATAAATCATCAAAGGGATCTTTTTCTACACAACACTTGCTTGAATTGCTTTACACGCAATCGCGACCTTCCTCGATAGCTTGCGTCGTACGCAATACCGAGTTTCACTAAACAACAATATGCTATTAAAACTAGCCGTTATGAATAGTAATAACCACTTTTTGAAATTTTATAAATTTTATTTTTCAAAATGGACTTCATTTTTGGACTCAGAATATCGAAATTAGCCTAGGGTGAAATTTTGGTATTTTTTAGAAAACTTTCAATTTTTGATGAATAGTGAAACCACTAAGTGGTAGGTTAAAAACTGAATTTTGCATAAAACTTAATTTTACCGCTTCTTTGAATGGAATTTCGAAAATCCGACAGACACGGTTGATATCAGTAAGTAAAATGTGGTTCAATGAGATAAAAATAATTTTTTGGTGAATAGTAACTTTTTACTTTTTTTTACCGCGGTTAATAGTAAATAGGGTAACTAAGGGTAAATATGATATTAATATTACCCTAACACATGTCCTAATTCTATTGGACAAGTGTAATTCGACCAAAAACAAACTTAGGAATAAAATATGACCATTTAGGCCCACTTGGATTAGATTAGGACATTTATTATTAATTTATTTAAAGAAGGGTTAAAATAGTTAAAATCAATGTTTAATAAGTAAATCATTTTTAATATGGGGTTATACATAAGATAAATTCAATTGTAAATATTCATTAGAAAGATAAAACGATTTCCTACATGATGATATTTTATTTGTAATTTTTAGACATCAAATAATTTAATTATGACACAAAGATGATGCAGTAATTATCTTATTAATGAAATATTGACAAAATTGATAATATAAATACCAAAATAAATGTAATTTAAGACTTTTTATGAATTAAACTAATTTTCTAGGTTACTATGATATATTAATGTTGATTTAATCAACTTGGTTCGAACATATAATTCTGTTATGACTTTCACAAAAATCATATATCAAATAGTGTCAAAATTGACACAAAATAGTTTTTAAATCAAATATTATATTATTAATTGTTATTTTATTCCTAAAAATATAAGGTTCGGCCAAATTAATTAGATAAGGATATATATATTAATAATAAACAATTTGGGGTTCGTTTGGCATGTTATAGTAAGTGTATTAACCATATAGTGAAAGAAAACAAAAAGACACGGTAAAAGTTAAATTAATTAACTTAGAGTTAAATCTAATTGATAAGGTTAAAATAATACCCTAAACTTGTCTAAATCCTATTGGTTGATAGGATTTCGACCCATCCCCACTTTAGCTTCGAAATAAGACCCTTTGGAACCATTATAAACCGATTTTGACTTTAATATAAAATAATATTTTGAGATATTCCAAAGGTGCCCCTCTCCTCCCTTATAAAAGGGCACCTCCTCCCCCTCCTCCTCACACCAATTTGAGCACTCAAGCTCGGCCAACCCCTGCCATTTTCTCCTCTCCACTTCCCTAGAATAATCCTAGAGGTCCTGGTCTTCTCCAAAGACCAATCTTAGTTCCTTAAGTGGAGGATTCAAAGAGGCGTTCCAAAGAAGAGGTAATATCCATTACCGATCTTTTCAATTTCTTTCTTCTTCAACATCTTCTTCTTTAGTTGTTTCATGATAAAGTAATAACATCAGTATTACTTACATACTGATATGTTATTATAAATATGAAACAACCCTAATTCACCTTCTATCCATCCTACGGAAAAACGAAATCACCGCGTGTGCGTACGTACGGAATACCGTCTCCACGCCGTGGTGTAATCTATTTTTCCACCATCACCTTACAAGGATGGTTATAATGGTGTAATGAGTAACTATATATGATTATTATGAAGTAATATTGATACTGAAATAATATATATATATACTCCAATACAATTCCACGATCATAGGAACGATATCATCACTCGTGCGTACGTACGGAATACCGTCTCCACGATGTGATGCGACTCGTTCTACATGATCTTCATTTCATAATGATTATATAAATGAATTGAATGAATGAATATGGTATATACTACACTAATACCATTCTGTAAATGAATTATCTATAACCTAAAGATAAGAATAAGAATTTATTCAACAAAACACGCATACGAACAAAAAGTTATAAAGACCCGAGTAACAAGTAACAATGAAATATTACTAACAAGAATCTAATAATATGACCATATATGATATCATATCAATATATATGATTCTGGAATAAGTCAATAACATTATTTAAACCATTATACAGGAGCTTCGGACACGAACAAAGCAAATCGGACCTAAGGTAAGGGAAATATCACAATCTCATTTTT
This sequence comes from Viscum album, assembly GCA_963277665.1. Lineage (NCBI taxonomy): Eukaryota > Viridiplantae > Streptophyta > Magnoliopsida > Santalales > Viscaceae > Viscum > Viscum album. The sequence continues at coordinate 914,020,455 of OY728138.1, read as the reverse complement.
TTATCCGAGATTGTTTATTCGTAAGTATTTACTGGGGTGTATTTTATCATCCACATCCATGTTTCATCAAAATGTAATATTATTTCCATCCACATACAATTGTTTAAAACCATTTTTACCCTTCGGTGAGTTTTTAGTAATATGTATGAAAGGAATCTTTTGTCGTACGAGGTACTTTTTGACTTTTCCGACAAAAGTACGAAGAATGTTTTTTTTAACTTATACCGCACGAACGGATTTCTACTGTTTTATAAAGCCTTATTTTCATGAAGCTTCCTCTAAAATATTTCATGACTATTTTCAATAAAATCTCTTTCTTTTAAAATTGCATGATGTTTTGTGAAAATAAATTGATTTTGATGAAGAAAGGATATTTTCCTCAAGAATTCAATTCAAGTATTTTATCAAAATTATTTTCCATCTAAGATAATAAAGGGTTCTGTTTCTATCCATATTTTTACATTTATTTGACTATGTTGTGATGGAATTATGTTTATGAATTCTTTTATCTTATATGAATTGATTTATGATGTCATGATGTTTCAAGAATCCCATTTTTGTTACATGTGTTATGCGATGATGTATGTTTTATGATTATGTGGCACACATAAGAAAGGATTCATTATAAGATGGGTGGGACCTATATCTCCCTCCAATGCATTGGGTAATGATTTTATATCTCATGAGATAGACATGGCTGGAACGGAAGGTTATTTCGGTTCAGTGATACAGGACTGAAACGAGGAGTGAACTCGGTTCAGAAAGGGACTTTGTCCACTAAGATAGTCTTGGCAATGAGTCATGACTAACAAGAAATGATTTTCCATGATTATGTGTGCATGCCACAAAGTTTCAAGTTTTATGTTATGATTATGGGGATCTCATTTTCACTTCTATGATTTATTCCATGTTAAGATATTATGATCTCTTTTGCAGGTTTTGATTTTCATAAAGATATGATATGATTTTTTCCTTTATTTGCCCTTGCTGAGCATTTGAGCTCACCCTTTTATGTTTTCTTTTCCCCAGGTCAGGAAGATGGATATTAAGTAGAATATGCTAAAAGGGACCCTAGATATGATGAAATAAATGGGAGACACTGTAGAAGATTTATGAACCAGTTGTTTATGTTTCCCAGTTTCTAAAGACACTATACCTATACGGTCCTTTGTGGTTTTGTCATATGTTGTAATAAGTGTGCTTCAATTTCGAAGTATTAACAATGTATGTAAAGTATGGGTCGTTATAGTTGGTATCAGAGGAAAGGTATAGTCAACCTTTGGAAACTAGGATGTGAAAGCCTTGGTAAGAACCCTAAGGATAAGTCTAAGCATAGAACACAATCTTAGTGTTTTAGAAATGGCCTTGAATAACCTAGGATAAGACCTTAAGCATGAAAATTTTATTCTTGAATTATTTGGTTTCCTATTATAATTAGTGTTGCTCACACTATTCTTCTTGGTTTTAGTCAATGGCTGGAACCCGAAGGAACCGTGTTAATGCGGAATGCGATGGGCAATGCAATGATTGTCCCCCTGAGCAACCAAACGATATGGGAGCTGGAATGAAAAATCTTGTAGCCATGCTCACACAACTTTCTCAAGCTATGAATCATGCAGGATTTCCAAACGAGCGAAGGAGGGAGCAACATTCTGTTGAATCCTTCATGAGGCAGCGTCCACCTTCTTTCAGCGGGTCTACTGATCCATTAGTTGCTGAACAATGGATTAGTACTACTGAAAAGATATTTTCAGTTCTTCAATGTTCTGAGCATGATAAAGTCATCCTAGCAGTGTATCGTTTGGAAGGAGATGCTGATCAATGGTGGAATCTTTTTAAGAATACGAGGCAAAGGGATGAAATTGAGTCTATGGAATGGGACGAGTTCAAGAACTTATTTTTCAATAAGTACTTCCCTCGTATTCTCCGAACAAATATGGAGAAAGAGTTTCTTGAACTGAAGCAAAGGGATGATGAATCTGTTGGTACCTATGAAGCAAATTTTACAAGACTTGCAAGGTACGCTTCTGGTATTATTATCCAACCTGAGAGTAAGATCGATCGATTCTTTAGTGGCTTAAAACCAAGTCTATGAAGGGTGTTAGCCATAAGGGACTTCAATAGCTACGAGGAAATCGTTCGATGTGCTCTCAAAGTCGAGATGGAGATTGGAGTAACCCATCAGTCACATGGGTTTGATAAGAAGAGGAAGATGGAATTCAAAGAAAAATCTAAAGAGCACACGGAAAAGAAGATGAGCTTTTCCTTATGCTCAAAGTGTGGAAAGAAACATGGAGGGAGTTGTCTTAAAGGGACAAGTAAATGTTTTAAATGTGGAAAAGAAGGTCATCGGGCATTTGAATGCCGTGATAATGGGAAGAAGATGTCTAATGACGCAAACAAAGGAAGGGATACACAGAATGAACCTACTACACTTCAATGTTTCAAGTGCAAGGAGATGGGGCATTATTCCAATCAATGCCCAAATCCAAGGGTTGATGATGATGGTCGACGTCAACAAACTCTTAAGGCTAAAGACAAAGGAAAGTCACATGCAATTTCTATCAGCGGTGTGGAGTACGATAACGATGTGGTGAAAGGTACACTTACCATCCACTCTAAAGTAGCAAATGTTTTATTTGATTCTGGATCCACCCACTCTTTTATTTCTGAAGACTTTTCTAAGGGTATCACCATATTACCTCAACAATTAGATGTTGAGTTAGCTGTGACAACACCTAATGGCACATCAATCGCATCAAAAGTTTATAATTCTTCTCCGATCGAAGTTTGTGGGAAAGTGCTTCCTGAAAATCTTGTGATCCTTCCTTTAGTGGAATTTGATGTGATTCTTGGCATGGATTGGCTTTCTCTACATGGAGCTCATATCGATTGCCAAAGAAGGGAAGTCACATTTCATATTCCAGATCAATCTACGATCGTCTATCAATGCAAGGATGAACATAACCTTCCAGTGGAAATTTCTTCCATCTTATGGGTATTGATTCCACTAAATGAAGGTTATTTATCTCAAATGGTTGGTGAGAAACTCACGATTAAGAATATTCTCATTGTACGGGAGTTTGATGATGTCTTTCCGGAGGAATTGCCGGGTCTTCCACCAAATCGTGAAGTTGAGTTTTCAATAGAACTCGTACCGGGTGCTTTGCCTATTTCAAAGACACCTTATAGAATGGCCCCAATTGAGTTGCAGGAATTGAAGAAGCAACTCCAAGAGAATCTTGATAAGGGATTCATACGCCCTAGTGCATCACCTTGGGGAGCACCTGTTCTATTTGTTAAGAAGAAAGATGGATCAATGAGACTTTGCATTGATTATCGAGAACTTAACAAGATCACTATCAAGAACAAATATCCTCTCCCACGCATTGATGACTTATTTGACCAACTACACGGAGCTCAATACTTTTCCAAGATTGATCTTCATTCAGGGTATCATCAATTAAGGGTCAAAAGGGAGGATATACCAAAGACGGCTTTCCGTACAAGGTATGGACACTATGAATTTATAGTGATGCCATTTGGTCTTACTAATGCCCCTGCTATCTTCATGGATCTAATGAATAGAGTCTTTAGAGACTATCTTGATCAATTTGTGGTAGTCTTTATAGACGATATTCTTGTCTATTCAAAGAGCAAGGAAGAGCATGAAGATCACTTGAGAATTATATTGAAGACCCTGAGAAAGGAGAAGCTTTATGCCAAATTTACCAAGTGTGAATTTTGGCTTCAAAAAGTTGCATTTTTGGGTCATATAATCTCAAAAGAGGGGATATCTGTGGATCCAGCAAAAATAGAGGTTATCAAAAGATGGTCAAGACCAACAACAGTAACTGAGATCCGAAGTTTTCTTGGTTTGGCTGGATATTATCGACGTTTTGTAAAAGATTTTTCACGATTATCTAATCCAATCACCAAGTTGACTCGGAAGGGAGTTAAGTTTGTCTGGACAGAGGAATGTGAAGAGAATTTCAAGGAGTTGAAAAGAAGGTTATCCAGTGCACCTGTGCTCACACTGCCTTGTAGTGGAGAAAGGTTTTTGATCTACAGTGATGCATCCAAGAAGGGATTGGGGTGTGTTCTTATGCAAAATGATATGGTGATAGCTTATGCCTCAAGACAGTTGAAAATCCATGAGCAAAATTACCCAACACATGATTTGGAGTTGGCTACGGTAATCTTTGCATTAAAGATTTGGAGGCATTACCTTTATGGTGAAAGGTGTGATATTTATACTGATCATAAAAGTTTAAAGTATATTTTCACACAAAAGGAGTTGAATATGCGTCAAAGAAGATGGTTGGAGCTGATTAAGGATTATGACTGCTCAATCCATTACCACCCTGGGAAAGCAAACAAGGTGGCAGATGCATTAAGTCGACAAGACCATGCTAGTTTATCCATGATGAGGATCACAAAAGATCCAATATTTATGGATTTACAAAGGATGGATCTTGGAATTATAATGGAAGGGGAAAAATCTTATCTTTCTCAAATGAATGTTCAACCATCTATACATGTGAAGATTAAAGAGGCACAGAAAGAAGATGTCGAGTTACAAAAGAAGGTGAGAAATATTCCTGAATTCAACCTTGATTGTGATGGGATAATAAAGTTCAGGAATCGGGTTTGTGTTCCTCCCATCCCCGAATTAAAGAAAGAGCTGCTGGATGAGGCTCATAGTTCTTCATTCTCTATTCATCCTGGAAGCACGAAGATGTATAGGGACCTGAAAGAGTACTTCTGGTGGGATGGCATGAAAAGAGATGTTGCTGAATATGTCTCTCGATGCTTGGTTTGTCAACAAGTTAAAGCTGAGAGACAGAAGTCTAAGGGGATGTTACAACCATTACCCATACCCGAATGGAAATGGGAAAACATCACTATGGACTTTGTCACAGGACTTCCTAAAACATCCAAAGGCAATAATGCTATCTGGGTCATAGTTGATCGTCTTACAAAGTCTGCACACTTCATTGCTATTAGAGAGGATTTCTCTCTAGATCAGCTTGCCAGGATATATGTAAAGGAAGTGGTAAGATTGCATGGAGTGCCACTTTCTATTATATCTGATCGAGATCCGAGATTTACCTCGAAGTTCTGGCGAAGTCTTCAGCATACTTTGGATACAGAGTTGAGTTTCAGCACTGCTTATCATCCCCAGACAGACGGTCAGTCTGAGAGAACAATTCAAACCCTAGAAGATATGTTGAGAGCTTGCTCTATGGATTTCAAAGGAGTTTGGGATCAACACCTACCTTTGGTGGAATTTTCTTATAATAATAGCTTTCACTCCAGTATTCAGATGGATCCTTATGAAGCTCTCTATGGAAAGAAATGCAGGACTCCAACTTGCTGGGGTGAAGTTGGGGAAAGAAAGCTATTAGGACCTGATCTCGTTGATGAAATGGCAGAAAAGGTCAGATCTATTCAACAACACATAAGATCAGCTCAGAGTCGACAGAAAAGTTATGCCGACAACCGAAGAAAAGACCTAGAGTTTGAAGTGGGCGATAAAGTGTTCTTATGAATATCTCCCTGGAAGAGGGTTATGAGATTTGGAAAGAAGGGGAAGTTGAGCCCTAGATATATCGGTCCTTTTGAAATATTGGATCGTGTTGGGAAGGTAGCTTACCGATTGGCGCTTCCACCGAATCTCTCTCAAGTTCAAGATGTGTTCCATGTATCTCTCCTGAGAAAGTACATACCAGATCCTTCACATGTACTCAGCTCAGAAGTTGTACCGCTGGAGCAAGATCTTTCTTATGAAGAACAGCCGATAGAGATTCTGGATCGTAGCGAAAAAGTCCTACGAAACAAGACCACTCGCTTGGTGAAAGTTTTATGGAGGAACCACCAACTTGAAGAAGCTACATGGGAGCTTGAGGATATGATGAGGGAGAAGTATCCTCATCTGTTTGTTGCAAAGTGACGAATTTCGAGGGCGAAATTCTTTTTAAGGGGGGTAGAATGTAACACCCGAGACTTTTATGTTATATAGATCATCAAAGGGATCTTTTTCTACACAACACTTGCTTGGCTTGCTTTACACGCAATCGCGACCTTCCTCGATAGCTTGCGTCGTACGCAATACCGAGTTTCACTAAACAACAATATGCTATTAAAACTAGCCGTTATGAATAGTAATAACCACTTTTTGAAATTTTATAAATTTTATTTTTCAAAATGGACTTCATTTTTGGACTCAGAATATCGAAATTAGCCTAGGGTGAAATTTTGGAATTTTTCTGAAAACTTTCAATTTTTGATGAATAGTGAAACCACTAAGTGGTAGGTTAAAAACTGAATTTTGCATAAAACTTAATTTTACCGCTTCTGTGAATGGAATTTCGAAAATCCGACAGACACGGTTGATATCAGTAAGTAAAATGTGGTTCAATGAGATAAAAATAATTTTTTGGTGAATAGTAACTTTTTACTTTTTTTTACCGCGGTTAATAGTAAATAGGGTAACTAAGGGTAAATATGATATTAATATTACCCTAACACATGTCCTAATTCTATTGGACAAGTGTAATTCGACCAAAAACAAATTTAGGAATAAAATATGACCATTTAGGCCCACTTGGATTAGATTAGGACATTTATTATTAATTTATTTAAAGAAGGGTTAAAATAGTTAAAATCAAAGTTTAATAAGTAAATCATTTTTAATATGGGGTTATACATAAGATAAATTAAATTGTAAATATTCATTAGAAATCTAAAACGATTTCCTACATGATGATATTTTATTTGTAATTTTTAGACATCAAATAATTTAATTATGACACAAAGATGATGCAGTAATTATCTTATTAATGAAATATTGACAAAATTGATAATATAAATACCAAAATAAATGTAATTTAAGACTTTTTATGAATTCCACTAATTTTCTAGGTTACTATGATATATTAATGTTGATTTAATCAACTTGGTTCGAACATATAATTCTGTTATGACTTTCACAAAAATCATATATCAAATAGTGTCAAAATTGACACAAAATAGTTTTTAAATCAAATATTATATTATTAATTGTTATTTTATACCAAAAAATCTAAGGTTCGGCCAAATGACTTAGATAAGGATATATATATTAATAATAAACAATTTCGGGTTCGTTTGGCATGTTATAGTAAGTGTATTAACCATATAGTGAAAGAAAACAAAAAGACACGGTAAAAGTTAAATTAATTAACTTAGAGTTAAATCTAATTCATAAGGTTAAAATAATACCCTAAACTTGTCTAAATCCTATTGGTTGATAGGATTTCGACCCATCCCCACTTTAGCTTCGAAATAAGACCCTTTGGAACCATTATAAACCGATTTTGACTTTAATATAAAATAATATTTTGAGATATTCAAAAGGTGCCCCTCTCCTCCCTTATAAAAGGGCACCTCCTCCCCCTCCTCCTCACACCAATTTGAGCACTCAAGCTCGGCCAACCCCTGCCATTTTCTCCTCTCCACTTCCCTAGAATAATCCTAGAGGTCCTGGTCTTCTCCAAAGACCAATCTTAGTTCCTTAAGTGGAGGATTCAAAGAGGCGTTCCAAAGAAGAGGTAATATCCATTACCGATCTTTTCAATTTCTTTCTTCTTCAACATCTTCTTCTTTAGTTGTTTCATGATAAAGTAATAACATAAGTATTACTTACATACTGATATGTTATTATAAATATGAAACAACCCTAATTCACCTTCTATCCATCCTACGGAAAAACGAAATCATCGCGCGTGCGTACGTACGGAATACCGTCTCCACGCCGTGGTGTAATCTATTTTTCCACCATCACCTTACAAGGATGGTTATAATGGTGTAATGAGTAACTATATATGATTATTATGAAGTAATATTGATACTGAAATAATATATATATATACTCCAATACAATTCCACGATCATATGAACGATATCATCACTCGTGCGTACGTACGGAATACCGTCTCCACGATGTGATGCGACTCGTTCTACATGATCTTCATTTCATAATGATTATATAAATGAATTGAATGAATGAATATGGTATATACTACACTAATACCATTCTGTAAATGAATTATCTATAACCTAAAGATAAGAATAATAATTTATTCAACAAAACACGCATAAGAACAAAAAGTTATAAAGACCCGAGTAACAAGTAACAATGAAATATTACTAACAAGAAGCTAATAATATGACCATATATGATATCATATCAATATATGTGATTCTGGAATAAGTCAATAACATTATTTAAACCATTATACAGGAGCTTCGGACACGAACAAAGCAAATCGTACCTAAGGTAAGGGAAATATCACAATCTCATTTTTTTTATCCGAGATTGTTTATTCGTAAGTATTTACTGGGGTGTATTTTATCATCCACATCCATGTTTCATCAAAATGTAATATTATTTCCATCCACATACAATTTTTTAAAACCATTTTTACCCTTCGGTGAGTTTTTAGTAATATGTATGAAAGGAATCTTTTGTCGTACGAGGTACTTTTTGACTTTTCCGACAAAAGTACGAAGAATGTTTTTTTTAACTTATACGGCACGAACGGATTTCTACTGTTTTATAAAGCCTTATTTTCATGAAGCTTCCTCTAAAAGATTTCATGACTATTTTCAATAAAATCTATTTCTTTTAAAATTGCATGATGTTTTGTGAAAAGAAATTGATTTTGAAGAAGAAAGGATATTTTCCTCAAGAATTCAATTCAAGTATTTTATCAAAATTATTTTCCATCTAAGATAATAAAGGGTTCTGTTTCTATCCATATTTTTACATTTATTTGACTATGTTGTGATGGAATTATGTTTATGAATTCCTTTATCTTATATGAATTGATTTATGATGTCATGATGTTTCAAGAATCCCATTTTTGTTACATGTGTTATGCGATGATGTATGTTTTATGATTATGTGGCACACATAAGAAAGGATTCATTATAAGATGGGTGGGACCTATATCTCCCTCCAATGCATTGGGTAATGATTTTATATCTCATGAGATAGACATGGCTGGAACGGAAGGTTATTTCGGTTCAGTGATACAGGACTGAAACGAGGAGTGAACTCGGTTCAGAAAGGGACTTTGTCCACTAAGATAGTCTTGGAAATGAGTCATGACTAACAAGAAATGATTTTCCATGATTATGTGTGCATGCCACAAAGTTTCAAGTTTTATGTTATGATTATGGGGATCTCATTTTCACTTCTATGATTTATTCCATGTTAAGATATTATGATCTCTTTTGCAGGTTTTGATTTTCATAAAGATATGATATGATTTTTTCCTTTATTTGCCCTTGCTGAGCATTTGAGCTCACCCTTTTATGTTTTCTTTTCCCCAGGTCAGGAAGATGGATATTAAGTAGAATATGCTAAAAGGGACCCTAGATATGATGAAATAAATGGGAGACACTGTAGAAGATTTATGAACCAGTTGTTTATGTTTCCCAGTTTCTAAAGACACTATACCTATACGGTCCTTTGTGGTTTTGTCATATGTTGTAATAAGTGTGCTTCAATTTCGAAGTATTAACAATGTATGTAAAGTATGGGTCGTTATATGCATTCCTCATATGAATAGGTTTAAACATAACATAAACATTCTTATTAAAACTATCATACGAAATGTCAATAATTCCTCCATAAACCAGGAATGGTATAAAAATAACACATCCTTAGTCAAACATATCACAAAACCTTCAATACAATATGGATGTTTTGTATCATAATAAATCAACTTAAAATAAGCTTAAAATCCATCAAAGGATGTTAACATAGATGAAATAAAAAATATTTGATAGAAATATATCTTTTTTGAAATCATTGAAAAGTCACACATTTATAAAGGAATTAATTTAAAAGAGTTTTTTGAATCAAAGTGTCCCATACCACTTTGATACTTTTGAAAAGAATTATCATTTCAAAACATTCATGTCCATATAAATAAATCCTTAAAATCATTTTGAAAACATGGAAATTAATTAAAAGTATTAAGAAAGATAAATCTTTAAAACATTTAAAAGTCACATAATTTTAAAAGAAAACATTTACTATGAAAATAATCTTATAAGATTTTAAGGGAAGCTTCGACGATTTTATAACTGCGTAAAATTGCTGCAGCCGCCGTATAAGTTAAAAAAGACATTTTTACCTAAATTTTTTGGAAAAGGTTACAAAGGACCTTGTTTGGAAAATGAATAGATTTTAGACAGGTTTGGGTCATTATATTAACCTTACCTTTTAGTTTTAACTCTTAGTTAATTAGATTGAAATTTACCATGTCACTTTGTATTTTTATATTATATAGTTCATAAACATACTATATACATCTAATATACCCTGAAGTGGTCCATTAATGATAATCCATTCATGATATAAATCCTTTGGCTGAACCTCAGATTTTTAGGAATGGAATATCAATTAATAATATAATATTTGTTTTAAAAACTCATTTATGTCAATTTTGACACTATTCAATATTTGATTTTTGTTAAAGTCATAAAAACATTATTAATTATAAAAAATTCATTTAATAAATCCTAACATGTCATATTAACCAATAAAATTCTTTTATGCCATCAAAACTTTCAAATTATATTTATTTTAACATTTATAATACCAATTGTTTGATTCTTTCATTAATAAGGAAAATACTACATCATTATTTTGTTATAAATAAATTTAATTATTCAAGGTATAAAAAATATAAATAAAATTACCATTATGTGGGAAATAGTTTTATCTTTATAATGAATATTTATAGTCGAAAAGATAACATATATAGCCCTATGTAAAAAAAATTTCTAAAAGATATATGCTTATGTCATTTTTGTATTTACATTAACTTAATTAATATAAAGTGTCCTTATCACCTACAAGTGGCTCCATGGGGTCCCAAAATCGACCCAAAGATGCCCATGGTCGGAAATGTATCAACCAATATGGTTAGGACACGTTTTATAGTAAATTAGTATTATTATAATATTATTTTTTACCCTTATTTATCGGATTTACCCTTTCACCATGGTAAATAAAATATTTACCGAAGCAATTATTCAAAATGTCTAAAAATAAAAGTTACCTATTTACATAATTGGGACCTCCAGATTCCAAATATGGAATCCATATTTATAAATTAAAAACACAGAAGTTGAAGAAATTAATTTAAAATTAATTCCCATTGTTAAAACTAAAAGCGTGTTTTTAAGAGATAATAACTATCAAAAGATTGACAGTTGTTTATGTCCGGTTTAAATGTGAAATTATGTCCAATGGCCAAAATTTTATTAAATGGTAAAAATATATTCTAAATATACTTTAAAACCAATAAAATTAATAATTTATCACTATTAATTATTTTTATTAAAAAAGTTATTTTTAATTAAAATTTAGTAATTTACACTATTCATCAAAATATAAAAGTTATCCGAAAAGTAACAAAATTTTACCCTATGATAATTTCGATATTCTGAATCCAAAAATGAAGTCCATTTTGAGAGACAAAATTTATAAAATTTCAAAAATTGGTTACTACTATTCATAACGGCTACTTTGATTGGTCGCAGTGTGTTAGAATCTCGAAGTTGCGTACAATGCAAACTATTGCATTATTCCAAGCGAAACATACCGTGGAAGCTTGAGGTGTTAAATTCTCCCCTCCTTCAATAAATTTTATCCTCACAATTTTAAATTTTTTTTCAAAAATAAAAGGTTGAAAATAGAAAATATCTTTGTGAGAAACCCACATCGGAAGTTGGGTTAATAAAATTTAGTCTTAATAAGAGGGAAAGAGAAATGAAAGGATCACCACAAAATTATGATCTCGATTTGGAGAAAATTGGTGGTAATTAGAGACACATAATTGGAGGAAAAATGTAAATATTTATAGGGAGTGATTGAGGTCATCAGTTAAAAAAATTGTAGAATTGAGGGCCTCAAATCCATCAATCTATGATGATTTAAAATATCATTGGTTCAACAAAACATAAGGTATTAGGATAACACATTTTTTGATTTAATATCCCTTACCTAATGTTTATGAATTAGGTTCTTCATAGAATAAGAGATATATATATATATATACATATACATATACATATACATATATATATATATATATATTTGACAAGTAGAGTTTCATCCTTCAACTAATTTCTATCACAAACTTATCTTTCACTCCGAAATATAATAGATTTCAAAAATAATATATTTATCCTAATCTTATTAGGATCCAAACATTAACATATACCATTAAAATATAGAAAAATACTTTGTAATGACAAGGGACTTCCTACAGGCTAGTGGTAGGTAAAAAAGACTTGTCGCACTATGGTTGTAGGTTCGATTCCTGTAGCTTTGTCCGACAAGATAGGTTATCACCCGACTTGAAAGTTGTCCTTTTCCTAAAACTATAGTATCATAATACTCCAAAAATTGATCATAATAATTGTTAAACTTAAACAATACTATCCAATGTTCATCTTAATCCACTCCAAACATTATAGTTATCCAAAGTACCTCTGTCTAGACTCTCTGTAAAAGGTATCTAAATTCCAAAATCAATTGTCACGTCAGATTCCCCAGAAAAAGTAAAGTTTATATTATTGTCACATACTGAAAATATTATTACCTTAGTCATATTAAAACCTAAATGAAAAAAACAAGTGCTTCTGTATAATCCTTATATATATCACATTATTCTTATAACCAGAATATAATCCTTGAGTCCAAAAACACAAATACATTAATTATTCCACTTCAACTGTAGTAATAGAATAACATTGGCATTGATCCATTGCCATTTTCTGAGGTAATTTTCCTTGGTGCTTAGGGAATTCATTCGCATAATGCCCAATTTCTCTACAATTATAGTATTCAACACTGACAGCATGTTTCTTTCCCTTACAATCACGAGCCCAGTGACCTTTTTCTCCAAATTTTTAACAAACTCCCATTCTTTTTAGGAAAGTACTGGGGTGTTTCTTCCAAAAATTATCACAAAATGGAAAATCATTCTTTCCCTTTTTCACTTTATCTGTCTCTTGTTCTACCATTCTCTTCTTCTCTTGCTTTACATTATTATCATAATATTTAGAGAATTCCTTTTCTGTCTTTATAGCACATGAGATAATGTCTTCGTATGACGAGAAATATTGTGATACTATTTCTTGATAGAGAAATGGTTTTAACCCATCAAAGAAACGATCAGTCTTACTCTTCGGGTTATGTATATAATCTGCTGCATGCTTCGCTAACCTTGTAAAGTTATCTTCATATTTTGCAACATTATAATCCTCCTTTTTCCTATGACTGATAAATTGGCATTCCATAACTGCTCGATGGTCATGATGAAAGTATTTTTCTAACAAAATATCTTTAAACTCCCTCCATTCCATACATGATACTTTTTTATCATCCTCTGTGTTTTGAATTAATTACAACTATTGATCAGCATCTCCTGTGAAGCGGTAAACTGCCATGATAACCTTTTCCCTTTCACTACTCCCCAATGCCTGAAATATTTTCTCTAGGTAACTTATCCATTGCTCACATACTAGTGGATTTGTACCCCCATTGAATGTTGGTGGTTTTTTCCTCATGAAGAGATCTAACATTGATCATCCACGCTGTGGATCGGGGTGCTCCATACGGGTAAGGTTATTATTCATAACCTGAGTGAGTTGTCCCAGTATGGTGATTAGCTGATCAGCACCAGTTGCATCACCAGCACCACTATAATTATCTTGACCAGGATGAAAATCCCTACATGGAGTGCGTTCATTGTTTGGGTTTTCATTTCATTCACTAGGCTCCATTTCTAAGAAATGGCATACACTAGATTAGTTTATGAATCACAATACATAAATCCAAACTTTTTAAAAACTTATCATAAATTGAAAAGTTTATGGATATAATCCATAATCATAAAAATGTCTTCTTTGAGGAAGTGTATACTCATAAACCCTTCATAATGGTTTTTAAAGAAAATGAGAATTATCCTAAGCATATCCCCCGAGAGTGTCGTAACCAAGAGTGCAGCAAGGCCCGTTGTCATTCACCATTTCCCGTTCGAATCTAGCTCAAAGCAGTGTTTTCGGGTTTTAACCCTAGGAACATCTGTGCTAGAGCCGCCTCTACCTTCTTGTATCTATACAGGGATGTATCGCTCGAAAAACTCACAAAATCACTACAATACCAAAATTCTAGGATGTTATTCTACACTAATCCTCAAAGTCCATCTTAGGTATATGTTCTCTAATCAGATTTTATCTAAATCTAGCTTCTAAGATTTGTACTAAACTTCCTCTGATACCAACTGTAATGCCCTGAACCCAGTTACCCAGGTTCGGTGCATTATTACATAACATTTTCATGATCACAAAAGATCAAGTCTTGAAAGACCGATTAGTTTAGTAGCCTTGGAAACACAAGATACATTCATAAGTCTTACATTACATAATAAAGTGAAAAAAATACAACAAAATCTTGTCTTCATATTCCCTCATACTATCCCTGCAGGTCATTCATAAAATACTTCTTCACATCCTGTGAAAAATAAAACATTGAAAGGGGTGAGGTCAGATGATCAGTAAGGATAACAATATAGCGGAAACATTCTTAAATAAAAATAAACATTTAAGGTAATTCATAACTAAAACAAAATCCTTTTAAACTTGAACTTAATCATAACATGTAAAAGATAAATTGAAATAATTCCATTTACTTATTCACATGGATATTCTACTAGTCAAATAATCAAATGCAATATCAATAACCACTTTCATAATGATGGAATGCACAATTCTAGACTATCATAACCACATAGCCAAGGCCTAGTACAAAGACTACCAATAAGATTTTGTCAAGGCCTCCTGCCAAGACACTAGTCTGTCTTATGAGACCTACCGATGCATCGAGTATCTATAGCAGGCTCCACCCGTCACTTACTATGTCCAATGCATTCCTCGTATGAATAGGTTTAAACATAACATAAACATTCTTATTAAAACTGGCATACGAAATGTCAATAATTTCTCCATAAACCATGAATGGTATAAAAATAACACATCCATAGTCAAACATATCACAAAACATTCAATACAATATGGAAGTTTTGTATCATAATAAATCAACTTCAAATAAGATTAAAATCCATCAAAGGATTTTGACATAGATGAAATCAAAACTATTTGAGAGAAATATCTCTTTTTTGAAATCATTGAAAAGTCACAAATTTATAAAGGAAGTAATTTAAAAGAGATTTTTGAATCAAATTGTCCCATACCACTTTGAAACTTTTTAAAAGAATTATCATTTCAAAAAATTCATGTCTATATAAATAAATCTTTAAAATCATTTTTAAAACATGGACATTAATTAAAAGTATTTAGAAAGATAAATCTTTAAAACATTTAAAAGTCATATAATTTTAAAATAGAAAATTTACTATGAAAATAATCTTATAATCTTGTAATATACGCTTCGAATATTTTATAACGGCGGAAAATATCTGCACCCATCGTATAAGTTAAAAAAGACATTCTTACCTTAATTTTGTCGAAAAGGTTAAAAAGGAACTTGTTTGGCAAACAACGGAAATATTCCTTTCAAACCATTTTATAAAAAGTAAAACAAGGGTATAAATGACTTTAACCCATATTCTAGTAAACATTAAAAAAATTTTGGAATACATTTTTAAGAAACATGGATGTGGATGATAAAGAGGTCCCAGTAGAAAATTACGTATAAACAACCTCGGATAATGAAGAGATTGTGAAATAAACCCTTAATTTTACTTTTCCTTGGTTAAGGGTAGGTTAACCTCCTCTATAAAGGTGAAATAATTGTTATTAAATTATACAAGAATCATATACATTAATATGATATCATATATGATCTTTTAACAATGATTTTCTAATAATGTCTTAGTATTATCATTGTTTCGTGTGTTAACTTACTCGTTTTATTTTATATATTTTGTTACATAAGTTGTGTTTGTTATGGTTAAGTTGTATATTATTCATATCTATAATGATATCAAGTCCTTAAGAATTACTTTTAATCATCAAATAATAATTATAATTGCATGGATACGATGAGGAATGAATCTTATCGCGTTCGTGGAGACGGTAGTCCTTACGTACGCACGGGTGACAATATCATTGTTTTGATATTAAAATAATATATAATTGGATGGTATATCATATATAAAGAATCATTATCATGTTATATTTATTATTTTTATCAGTTACATATCATTATCATACCTATCCAAATAATAATTTTTTTGAATAACAATTACACCACGACGTGGAGACGGTAAGTCGTATGTACGCACGTATGGTGACATGTCATTCAAGGGATGGATAGAATACTGAATATGGTTGTACCATATTTATAATAACATCACAGTATATATAATATACTGGATTTATTATTTTATAATGGAAATAAAAAATAAATAAGAAGTTGAAGAAGAAAGGAACTTGAAAAAGGGTGGTGAAAACATTACCTCTTCTTCGGGTTCTTCCTTTTGATTTTATCAAAAGGGCTCCTTAGGATGTCTTTATGATCAAAATAAGGCCTCTAGGTTGAATTTAGGGATGTTTAGAGAGTATTTGGGCAGGTTTTGGCCGAACCAAAAGGCTTTGACAGTGTGAAGAATTGGTTAGAAGTTGTATCCTTTTATAAGGGGGGGGAGGGGCTCTTTAGGAAAAACTTAAAGTATTAATTTATAATAAATTCATATTCGGTTTATAATGTCTCAAAAGTGGATTATTTAAATTATAAGGTGGTTATGGGTCTAAATACATTCAACCATTAGATTTTAGACAGGTTTGGGTCATTATATTAACCTTATTTTTAGTTTTAACTCTTAGTTAATTAGATTGACGTTTACCAGGTCACTTTGTATTTTTATATTATATAGTTAATAAACTTAAAATATACATAAAAGAGACCCCAAAGTGGTCCATTAATGATACACATATCATGATATAAGTCCTTTGGTCGATCCTTAGATTTTTAAGAATAAAATATAAATTAATAATATAATATTTTTTTCAAAAACTCATTTATGTCAATTTTGACACTATTCAATAATTGATTTTTGTTAGTCATAAATACTTTATTAATTCTGATAAAATTCATTTAATCAATACTAACATGTCATATTAACCAATAAAATTCTTTTATGTCATCAAAACTTTCAAATTATATTTATTTTAATATTTATAATACAAATTGATTGATTCTTTCATTAATAAGGAAAATACTGCATCATTATTGTGTCATAAATAAATTTATTTATTAAATGTATAACAATTATACATAAAATACCATTATGATGGAAATATTTTTATATTTCTAATTAATATTTATAGTTGAAAAGATAACATATATAACCCAATGTAAAAATTGTTTTTCTAAAAGATATATGCTTATGTAATTTCTGTATTTACTTGAACTTAATTAATATAAAGTGTCCTTATCACCTACAAGTGTCTCCATGGGGTCCCAAAATCTATCCAAATATGCCCATGGTCGGACATGTATCAAAAAATAGGGATAGGACACGTTTTAGGGTAAATTAATATTATTATAATATTATTGTTTACCCTTATTTACCGGATTTACCCTTTAACCCTGGTAAATAAAATATTTACCGAAGCAATTATTCAAAATGTATAAAAATAAAAATTAACTATTTACACAATTTGGTCCTCCTGATTCCAAATATTGAATCCATATTTATAAATTAAAAACACAGAAGTGGCAGAAATTAATTTAAAATTAATTCTCGTTGTTAAAACAAAAAGCGTGTTTTTAAGAGATAATAACTATCAAAGGATTGACAGTTGTTTATGTCCGGCTTAAATGTGAAATTATGTCCAATGACCAAAATTTTATTAAATTGTAAAAATATATTCTAAATATACTTTAAAACCACTCAAATTCATAATTTATCACCAGTAATTATTTTCATTAAAAAAGTTGTTTTTAATTAAAATCTAGTAATTTTCACTATTCATCAAAATATAAAAGTTATCCGAAAAATACCAAAATTTTACCCTAGGCTAATTTCGATATTCTGAATCCAAAAATGAAGTCTATTTTGAGAGATAAAATTTATAAAATTTCAAAAAGTGGTTATTACTATTCCTAACAGCTACTTTGATTGGTCGCGGTGTGTTAGAATCTTGAAGTTGCGTACAATGCAAGCTATTGCATTATTCAAAGGGAAACGTACCATGTTATCTTGGGGTGTTAAATAAAATTACATCATAGTGTAGTAAAAATTCATCATTACATTATAGTTTATTATTTTTGGTCTAATATAAAGAAATATATTGTGCATTTTGTCTCTCGATATTTGGTTTTCCAAAGGGTGATGGATCACCACCATGTTTTTAGTTGGTTGCATCAGCCACATGATGTTATATTTAGGTAGTTTCTAGATATATGAATTTACTTTTCCACTTTTTTTCATCAATATAAGGTTTTATAAGATTCTATATCGGTGATTATGTTATTATTTATGAAATCACTTCACTTCATTGTGATTTAAGAGTTGAGCTTAGTGGGTGTTCTTTCGAGATGTTTATGGAGGATATGGTGAGTTTTTTGGGGGTTTTGATGAAAATAATATCGGATCATGATCCCCATTTTACCTCTAGGGTTTGGACAGGTCTATATCATGATTTTAGATATCAATTATTCCTTATCATCACTTTTTATTAGAGAATGGATCGTTAAAAATAGGAAATTTTCCAAACATTGGATGACATATTGTGCGCTTGTGTCCTATATTTTGGAGGATCTTGAGTGAGGAACATACTCTTGGTAGAATTTTCATATAAAAAATAGTTATCACTATACAATTATTATATCCTTGTACAAATAATTTTAGACAAATATTTTTTATCTACATTGTGTTGGATCATGGTTAGAGTGTTATCTATTCTCAGACAAAAGTCGGTGTACATCACGAGAAGGATTAGGTGATTTTTGAGTGGATTAAGGTATAATAGAATTTATATATGTTCTATACCAATCATAATAACGTTCCTATAGAGTTTTAATTTAGAGACAATATGTTATTGAAGGTGTATTCTCATCGTGGGTAGTGACGGATTAGTCATGGGAGTAATATTTCTTCTTGATTTATTCAACCTTTCAAGGTGTTGGAATAAGATAGATTTGTTACATATAAGCTTGAACTTCCCCCATATATGAGCTAGATTCATGATGTCTTTAATGTTTCTAAACATCCCCTGTATCTTGAGGATAACTCCCATGTCATTTACTGGGGAGATATGGAAGTTGAAGGTGGTGTGAACTCCATGGGATTTCTAATTTAGATTCAAAACCATCATATAAGGTGTTTCATAGATGTATTATCCATTTGGTTCATTTGATGTGGATTAAAAGTGTCTTAGGGGGGATAATTTGGAGTATGAGTTGTATATTCATGCTCAATATTTTTATATGTTCTATGTTTGAGGTTTTTTAGATGTTATGTATGACCTTGTTTGATTTATGTGATGATGGAAGATACTACATGTTTATGTGACTTATTTTCCTTTTTTCTTGTTTCTTTATTATTGTGATATACCTGAGAGATGTCTTGGGGTGGTTGTACTATTTTTTCCTTTCCTTCCTTCAAGGGTTTGGGTTTAAATTCCTAGTGATGATAATTTTTTGAGAGGTATGTGATGCAAAGTTCCAATTTTTTTCTAATCCCTTCAATTGTGTTTTCAGGTGGTCAGAGGTGTTAATAAAATGATGAAAGTTTATAAGTGTGGTTTGATATTAAATTTCATCCTTGGAAGGGGGGTTGGTAGTTTGGTTACTAAGGATGCATCATGGTGTAATCATGGGTGGATGACCTTTAAGTTTTATCCTTGTTCTATAACCATGGTGCATGAGTGGCTAGTTCTGATGGTTTTTCTATTTCGAAGACCCATGTAGTGTGGGTCTATGAGATACAACATCGAGCTCAAGGGTCGGTTATCTACCCTCAATCCTTTTAATGTTCACTGTGGCATAGTTTAAGGGTTACATCATTCATCCTTAGAGGTCGAAATCCTTATATATTCAATTTTTGGAGTTATTCCAGAGTAATGTCTTAGTTAAATTGTGGCCCTTCCCCTAGTTTGGTGGATCATGGGTTTGAAATTGTTTTGTAAAGGTGGAGATACAAGGGATTTATGGAATTATTTTTATAGGTTGGTATTGACCACGACCATTGTGACATAGCTATTAGTTATATTTCTTAGTTTTAGTGAAAATCCTTTAGGTTGCATCATCGTCAGGGGTGTTGCTTCATTGTTTTATGTTTTAAACATCCTATAAAAATTAAAACATCCTATTGAATTTTTTTATTTCCTCCCTTTTCCTGTAAATTATAAAGGAACTAATGATCTATTTTAGATACTTTGATCCCCCTTTTCTAGGATTTAACCCCCAGCTTCTATAGGGTGATTTACAATTATAAGGGTTTGGTTTTCTTCTTCATCATTGATTTTATTCTCTCTCATTATCTCTTTCCACTATATGTAATCTTTTTTCAGTCAATTTTCATGGGTTTTATTATTTATTATTGATGGAATATTAATGTAGGAATTATATCTGTAATTATCATGGATTCCTCATGAGATAGGTAATTGTAGAAAAAAATTATTCTTCCATTCTAGCTTAGAGAATGTTGAAACCTTCATTATGAGGTGATGGATTCTAGAATTCTTATGATTTTATGTGAAATTATTGTATTGACATGATTTGGATCCATTTGTTAATGGTGGGATCAACTTAATGAAGATAATAATATTGAAATCTATGAAATAATGATATAAGTAATGGGATTCAGTGATCACATGTGGTTATGAATATGATCATATGTCATTTAATATTTTATAGATTTTGTTCTATTTTTTTACTATGATTATGATTGTTCCTTATCATGGTTGATATTTTATAATTGGTTATAAAACATAAATCTAGAAAAGATTAAGTGTATTATGAAATAGGTGTGTGTATATAATTACCTCTCTTCCTTGAAAACTATTGAATGTGAAAGTATTTCATGAAGACAATTTATTGTCGATTCCAAGAAATTTGTAGGTGTCGTTTAAGGGATAATTTGTTTTGATACCACTTAATAGCAAGTTAGTTAATTTGAAATGGTAATTGGTAATTATTCTTGTGGAAATTATAGGTGTTTTTGGGTATTTGATCCATGGTTTTCTAGTTTTTTTTTCTTTGTGTGATGCACTTTAATATCCCATGAGTTTATTATGATAAAAATATGTATTTTCATTGTTTATTTTCTAGGATGGTAGAGACATGGATTTATTTGATGTTTTTTATTCAGTATGGAGTTTTATTATATAGTTAATGTTGAGAATGGGGCTTTCTTGTTGCCTTCCTGTCAAGATGGTTTAGTTGAAACAAGTGAAGAGTGGGGATTCCCATATTATTCAGATGGTTGTGTTGGGATTGTTGATTGGTTGATTTGTTTGGTTTGAGAGTGGGTATTTTCTGGTCTAATTTTTATTAATATCTGATTTTATTCATTGTTATTTTTTGTGACTAATAAATTCATGTTGAAGTTTTCTTATGCACCACTAGTGCATGTTTTCCCTTGGTAGATCATGTCGAGTACTACAATACCCTGATATTAAATAACAAATGCGATTATAAATAAAACCATGGGATGGGTTTTGATGTTGTTAATTTTAAATAAAGGAAACTATGGAATGGTTTGAATTAATATTCTAAGAGAATTAAATAGAAATTTAGATATTAAAAGAGGAATTAAAAAGGTGTGTTGGAGTGATGAAATGTAATAATTAAAACAAAATTAATAATGGTGTTAATTAATAATTTATAATGTGCTAAATTAAAATCACTAATTATGTTGAGTCTTGATGATTGTTTTTATATATGAAATATAGGTTCCTAGACCTTATTTGTGGTAGTTGGGTATCAAGTGAGATGATATCTATAAACAATTTTAAGTATAAGAACCGTAATTTGGTTTTGCATGACATAACCTTATATTTTATGATTTTATACACTCCACCACTTGAGTTGAATGGTTAGCTAAAACATAAAAATTTAGGGTTCTAGGTGTTTTACCTTACATCTAGGTTGGTACGTGAATGGTTTATTGACTTATCAATATTTCCCACTCTCATTTTAGGTGTATCATGGTGAATCAACATATTTGAGTTATGATGGCTTCAATTATAGAATATATTCATACACGAGTCGTGATGGACCATATTATTTCCATACATGTGTGTGTGTGTGATATATAAGCTTTAGGTTATAACACGTACATGTTTTCTGATTATTGTCATTATAGTCTATTATAAGTGTATATGCACTGGCTATAGTGGCTTGAGTCATAGTGCATGATACATAGGTTATAGTTTCTTTTAGACTCTATAACTCGATCTAGAAATTAATGATAATGAAGTTGTGACTAACACATGTGATGCATGGTGAGATAATAATATGGTTTTGATATGTATACATGAGGTGTGTGATAACTTTTATAAGTGATTTTAACACATAATGTATAGCATTGGTGTGTGAGAGTGAAAAACTAGTGTGGAATTGAATTCATGGTTCCTTTATTATGTATATGATTTTCATATATAATTTCTAAATTTTATGTGTTAGTTTTTGAGATATCCCCAATGAGGATGGGATAGAGTTGTACCTGCATAGGTAAAGAGTTGGATTTATTTTTTTATTCAATGGGCTTTGGTATGCTTCTTTCACATTTTCATGAGAGGTTTCTTGGAGGATCTTAAAGTGTATACCTATAAGTTCACCCCATTTATATATATATAAACTATTTATCAGGTTCATAAGATTTTTTTGGTGATAGATCTAGGAATTATTATCTTATGGAATTTTTTAGGGGCTATTGTAGGTTCGTGGTCAATGTCAAGCCTTGGATTTTTTAGTTTTTATTTTTTCACTTGTATGTATTTAAATCAATGTATTGTGATTGTTTATGTATTCATGATTTTGATTTTAATAGAGGATATCATCTTATCTCTTATCCTTGAATTTATATTTTTGTTAAAATTCATCCCATTTGTATGTATTCTATACCCTTGGTTCTAGTCGCCAACCTGCGGTCTATTAGAGGTGGGATTCATGGGTCTCTCTCATTCATAACTACCAAACCAAGAGGGTTTCCCGGTTGAGTTAGGGGGGCATGGTGGGGGTCATGAAAAAACACATTAATGAGAATTTGTGAACAAACACTGATTGGGTATATGCAATATACTATACCAAGTATTGAGTTCCGTAGAGTCGGTGATATCAAGTATTTGTGAGATATTGTGGGTTGAGTTTAGGGTATTATGTGAGAGAGACATGTTAACTCATGTTGTTTATTTAAATGAAGTTTCCCTCTTGGAATACTTGTTTTTATTATTTTTAATGAGATTGTGGTTTTCTCATTAATTTAAGTTTTCCCTTCTTTTATTACCATCTTTGATTTATTTATTATGGTGATAATTTAATTATGATGGTTGGGCCCTCTATTATTACTAATTTTTTACATTATTATTATAATTTTTTTCCCATGATATTTTATGTTTTGATATTGGTGGGAAATGGGATGGTGGATCATATACATGAGACCCTTGTGATTTTTGAGTGGTGTTGTTTGTTTAATAAAAAGGTTATTTCTATTTTTGTAGATAAGAGGGGGATGGTAGATATTTTTGTTTGGGGATGAATATATTGACCTATATATGGTGGTTACATCATTTTATGAGATTCAGTTCTAATTATGAAATGGGTTTGGTTACTTGTGCTATGTGATTTTTTATATGTCTTTTTAAATTAACGAATCATACACATTTATTTGTTGTAAAATGGATGTACATTTCATATGGGGTATTTTTTAACCTAAAACCTTATTCCAAATTTTTATTTTTTATAAAATAATTGTTTCTTATGAGGATAATATGTTGTGACCCAAGTTCATGTTCTAGGGGTGATGTGTTGCAACCTGGATGTGTGTTTTGTGGTTTCATATACTAAAAATCGTTTATCTGTTCTAGAGGGTGATGTGTTTTAACCTAGTCATGTGTTATTGTGTGTGATTTTATGTGACTTACCTATGTGTTCTAAAGGATTATGTTTTATGATCTATCTATATAACCATGTTAATTGTCAGTTTGGGAAAAAATTACTAGATGACATTGAATTGTGATATTACTTCTTGATTTTATTTTATGTTTCATGATATATATTATTAATTAATATCATTTTTGTGGGAATGGGTTTTGTTTCTACTGCACCTATAAGAGTTTTATGGTGATTGATTTCATGGGAATGGTATTTCTAATTAGAATCAAATATTTAATGTGTGATTAAAAATTATTCCAAATGAGAATTGGCTCTGATGTAGTTGTGCTATAAATTTTAACATAACTAGTATAAAGGGTGATTACCATGAAGAATGTGTTTTAGGATCAAAACATCATGATATCATTATGAGTAATCAACATTGCTAAAAATGTATGACTAATTTCAATTAGTCTGTATGGGAATATATTTACCATGGTGAAAATCATGAAGTTGTTACATTATGATGTATTTAACTGAATTATGAATTTCTTTGGTGTTAGTAAGAGTTTCTTTCTGGGTTAGTTGTTTTTATTGAATTTTGATATATAAAATTTGGGGTCACTAGGGAAACCATGGCCTTTTTCACTTTGGATATGGTATCATGGGTCTCTAACATGATTCATAGTTAAAGAGATTATGAATCAATATGTGATGTTATGATGAAACTTAAAATTTTTATTTTTTGATGTCTTCTCAATAGCCAGTTTTTCTAATGCACTAGTGATGATTAAATGTGGTTCTTTGAGACTTTCTATATATATTGGGATTGTGATATTTAATAGTTATGTGTCATGGTTGGGAAACCATGTGTCATAAGGCTCTATTATGACTTCAAATGATGTTTTTGATCAGAATAATTATAAATGTATGCATAATCTCATTGATATATAATATTATAAAACTATTTTAAGTGATAAACTATTAAATTCTGAATTCATAACAATCGAGTAAAGAGGCATTGAAAAAACAATCAAAGAGGATATTTAGGATCATTTTGTTAATCATTCTCATATTTTATTTAGGTATTTTATAACCATTCATTTATTTAATGGAAGTAAAAAAATGAACGACCTACTTTCCTATATATCTATATTTACTAGTTTTTCATAATGATATTAACTATCATTCTCAAGCGAGTATGAGTATTTTAAGAGTTTATTTAATGAAATACAAATATGACCGTGACTCGTTATCTTAATATTATGTAATTTTAATTAGTGAATGGTTTGCTTAAATACAAGGATGAGTTATCAGGTATTGTTATATTATTGACTTAGCTTATAATGATTTAGTATGGTGTAGATAATTACTATGTGAATATTATTTTAATTCCATGTAAAATTAGGGTGTTGTTTTACTTCAAGAATGGAGTCGATATTTTTCAAGGAAAGTAATTTTTCCTTAGGTTTTTTGTGGATCCTTGAAATTTTATATTTGGTTAAATTATAGGTCGATAGATGTATTTGAACCCATAAAACATATGTTTTATGGAGAATTAAATATTTTTTTGGTATTAGTGTCATGGAGTTATGCATGTGTAGAGGTGAACATCAGAGATATAAAAATTCGAGATGAGTGTATTGTGACTTCATTTATTTATTTTTCATTTCTATCTTGATGGAATTTTAGGTTGAGGTAATGTTATAGGAAAATAAATGAAATATAAAAATTATAGTATTTATTTTTTATTTGGTTTTAAACTTTATGATTTATGGCCTAGACCCCTTGAGGGTGTATCTTTCATTATACAGTGTGTTGAATTATCACATAAACATTTTTTAATGTGTATCTTCTATGGAATATTTTTTATTGGATCATGTAAGGGTTAATATTTCAAAGGTATTGAAGTTGTAAATATTATACTATAATTTACTAGGATAAAAATTATTGAAGTTATATCTATTTTATAGCTCCTAAAATTTTAGTTTTTGAGTTTGTGAATTTTCAAGCATATTTTGGTAATTTTTCACTTAAATGAGAAAAATGTAATTTGACATATTAAATGAACATGGAAAAGTTTTTAGATAATTTTTTGAACTTTAAATTGGGTCTCTACATTTATGTTAAATATTACTATGAATTGGAACATTATTTAGTTACAATGTATTGGGTAATTTAAATATTTCATTATCTAAAAGGCTACACAAACGTTTTTTAGCTTTTGTATGAAAATGATTAATTTCCATGTAATAATATTTGAAAAAATATCTATTTATCCTAACATTGTTCTTGGAATGTAATTTTTACTTAACTTTTTTGGTTTGGTGTGATTCATTAGAATATTTATTTTCACAAAATTTTAGACTAATTAATTAATTTTCATGTAATAATTTTTTTAAAATTATTCTAAAAAACATTGATTGAAATTGGTTCACTATTATGATTCACTAGACACATTATTTTATTTAACACTATCATCATTAGATATCAGTATTTGTGCCTAACTAGATATCTATATGAAAAAAAAATCTCTAAATATCTTATTTTGTTTTTTTAATCAACAATTTTGGAATGATTTTCAAGGGGATGAGATCAAGGATCTCAGAGTAATCTATGGAGGAGTTTATATTTCCCCATAGGTAGGTACAAACCTTTTTTTCAAACAAGTTTGAGTGTATTAATAGTTTATGGTATTTATAATAATAATTCATTATTTTATTTTAATTTATTTTATTAAATAAATATATGCGATTCATCAATTAGTATTGTGTTATTTTACTCATATTTTCTAAGATACAACAGTCAACCATGCATATAGTAATCTATAGTAATGGAATTAGTGTATTCCATGATATCCCTTGAGAAAAATTTGTGATCCATCCTTGATCTAGTGATCCCTCACTAGGGGGTGGTGGGATGTTGGGTACCTAGTGGGGGTGCTTTAGGAACACAGTGGTTTCTGAAAAAAAAATTATTTTTTGATTAAATTATTTTTGTTTTAAAAAATAAAAGTTTAAGTTAATCCCCCCTATTTTATTACATATTCATGAATCCCCCTCCACCTACCTCATTTATACTTTAAGCATGGATCTACATATTTTGAGTTTTGATTGAGGTTTCGTTGGTCGTGTTGGATTCTTGAGAGTGATTTTTACCTTCCAATTCTCTATATTTGAGGTTTTATTTAATGTTTCACTTATACCTACATTAAATTCACTAAATTTTGGGGGTGGAAATTTTATTATTTCCACTTATTCATGAATATTAAACAAAATATATTCAATGATATGGTGCATAATTCCATGAAGCAGACAATCACAATATTTTTTTCACAATTTTATTTGAGTTTCATCAGAATTATGGTATGCATGTGGGTGTGTGAAAACAAAACGTAATGGAACCAAATGTGGTTTCCATAATATATGAATGATTATTAGTGACTATTTAACTCATTTTGGGTCCACTAAACCCTATAAATTAATTTCATGCCCACTGATAAGCATGAATCCCTAGGAATGTGGTGGGAGACTTAGAGAATAGAACCCCCAAGGGGTGTCCTTGATTATGATTCTACCTAGGGGGTATGTGAAGTGTCCTTGAGAATTATTTGATAATGAAAGGATTGAGTATGGGTTAGTCTATGGGTGAATTATCCTTGTTATGAGACATTGGGATGGTTATTGGCCAATATTGTATGATCCTTATGATATGGGTGACTATATGAATCCATAAGCCTTGCTAATGCAGTGATAACTCATTCACCCATTTTGGTTATTATTACGATGATGAATTAATCACTGTGTCTATTTAGTTCATGATATATCATTTTTTGTGTAAATTTATTTATAGGTCATATATCATTATCCATGGTTGTTGTATTATTGGTAGATCGACAACCCTTTTTGTTTATTTAGGCGATCATTAATTAAAATAGGCCTGATGTATTCGAATGAAAACCTATTCAACTTATGGTTAGGTTGGTGATATATGATTCACCCTATGTATTATATAATTGATATATCATTCACCCATATTAGAGTATCTATGATACTTTGTTCGCCATGGATAGGTAATTCGGTGATATATAATTCACCTAGATTATAGTATTGATGATTCATTATTCACCACATATGGGTATAAAGGTTATATATCATTAACCTTGATTGTATTATCAGTGTTTTTTCATTCACCAAGGATAGTTTTTTCAATGAAGTATTTTTCACCTAGTATATTATATTAGTGATACAATAATTACCCCTAGTGACATGCCTATGAGGAATCATACACCAAAGTGGTTTGGATGGTGATGTATTGTTCACATTGTTTAATATATAGGTGATGAATCTTTCAAATTATTTGTAGTATGGTGATATACCTTTCAATATAGGTAATGGTAATCTGATATATCATTCAACCTAGACATGGGTATGGTGATAGATGATTCACCATTTTCTAGTGATGTGGGGATAACTTATTCACCTTGGGTATTATTATGGTGATATATCATTCACTCCTATGAGTAGTACATTGTGATGTCTCATTAACCCAAATTGTTATTATTATTAGTAATAGCTCATTCTCCCACTTTTTATGATCATAAAATGAGTGTATCATCTCATTATAGAACTAGTAAATCATGTATGGTTTCTCACCTGGTTGGATCCTCAGAACTTGATAATGTGACAATTTTTTTATATTTTTATTATAATATTGTGTTGTTTATATACCCGAATATGACAGAATTATTTTGGGAAACTTTATTTTGTGACCTATAAAGCATATTTCTCACACCCTTCATATACACCGTAGTTCAAGTGAAAACTTCATGGTAATGGATTCATAGTCAATTATTTGTTGAGAGGAAAAATTACCAAATTGGTAGATGAGTCCATGTGGAGCCTCAGACCTAGTTTTCTTAAATTTATTAATTATTATTTATATTATTAATTGGTTTTTATATGATCATCCTGTCGAGAGTTCATGTACTTATTATATAAAATGTATAACATTATAGTTAATTCATATTGTTCTATTTCATGTTATGTTTATTTATGGTTGGATTATTGATTTAATTTATATATTACAAGGTTTATTATGTATTTTGGTTTATTATTATAAATGGTTAGTTAACAGAGGCCAATCCTGTAACACCCCAACCCCTCTAAGTTGGATCGGGTGCATTACTTGTGATATTGGCATGATTTGAAAGAAGGAAAATCCTGAAATAATGGTCATTTTAGTAGTCTTAAAGAAACTAGATACATAGATGTTACTCAAATTACATTGGAAAAGTTTACAAAATCACTACTGGAAATCCCACTTTTACCAACGCTTATATCCCAATGGTTTAGATAAACCATTGGGAATGTCTATGTATACCAACAGTTTGCTTAAAACCATTGGAATAGATGATTTTGTAATGATTTTTACCAACAGTTTGTAAAACCATTGGTATAGGCCTTAGTATAGGCACTTTTACCAATGGTTATTAATAACTATTGGTATATGTTGGATTTTTTACCAACAGTTTTTCTGAGATGTTGGTATAGGCCTCACAATTTTCCTCCTTTTACCAACAGTTTATACAAACCTTTGGTATAGGACTTACTATACATACATTCCCAACAATTTTTAAAAACCATTGGGAAATTTTTCACCTGAATGCAGATCGGGTGTCTAGTTTCCCCTCTGCTTGATTGCAGGTCCCCCTCCATAAGATTGGTGCCCTAAATCACATCTCCCTCTTCCCCAGCCTGCAAAACTTCTTCCACTGATTGATCCATCATCAATCAAGGAAATTTTTTCTTCTACACTTAAAATCTATAAGTGATACCTTGGTTTTTTTGTTCTGCAACTATTTTATATACCTTGGTTTTGTTGTTCTGAAACTATTTTTTTCACTTTTGATCTTGCAGAAAGGAGAGATCTGTGGACATTAATCATGGTTATGGGTGGTCATTTAGGATGTAAGATAGTATGACTTCATTTAACTTGATATATTCAATATTATTATTGATTTATGTTCAATTTTATTATCTTTGACGAATTATGTGGTTTAATAAGTTGTTATTAATGGTTGTAATAATGACTATATGGTATAAGGGTTCACATGGTTTTTATAATGGTTCACATGGTGTCTAAGATAATCTAGTGTATTGGGAATGTACACAGAGTACATGACTTGGATATCCATGTAAATATTCATGGCCAATACCTTATGGTGAAAAGTATGTTTGGCCAAATGGGGTGCTAAAAATGTTCCATTTAAACATTCCTTTGTTTCATGGGTATGTCCATATGATGTGTTGGCCATACTATAGAGTGGGTAGTAATTAGCTCACCCAAAACACTTTCATCCCTGAAGTCCACGACTACATGGTTAAATGGAAGAACTCATGTTCTAATTACATGCCTAATCTGGTTTCTAACTCACCTCACCTAAACATAAACTAGAACACTGGTTAAATGCATGAACTCATCCTAAACATACACTATAACATTGGTTAAATGGAATAACCCATCCTCGTTATTGAATTTCATACACATATGGACAAAACCCATCATTCATGAACGTCCTTATAATGCATAGTCTTTTCACAAAACACATATCCCTTAAATGTCATGAAATTACAGTAGGCATTGTTATAAAGTTGTCATGTTTATAGGTGGAAGCTTCATAGTTTTGAATAATATATTCTCAAGAACTACAGAGTGGAACCCCATTCGGTGTTTTGAGGTCAGCCCAACTCCACACATGAAAAATATGATCATTATCCATCAATAAAACAAATGTAAATATATAAATGGTGATTCATATCAGTGTCATTAACAGATTTTCTTAGGAATTCTTAATTCATTTGGGTGTTCTCATGATACCTCCCTTGTTGGATTTGAAATTCAATTATCCTCATTTAACACCACTTTAAGGCATCTCTTCATTTAAAATTATGTGTTGGTTATAGGATATTCTGAAATATTTATCTCTTATATGAGTTGGGGATATTTAATTAGAAATTTAAAAACCCTCCATAAAAATCCTACTTCTAACACTTTAATTTTCTATTCTAAACCCACATATTTAATTTTATAACAGTCTGAAGAGTCTTATTACACATTAATACTTGATTTTCTTCATCTCTGAAGGTTGTGAACAACATCATAATTGCAAAACATATGTCATCGTTTTTGGCATTTGGAGTATAGGCATAATATTTGCGTTTGTTTGAAGAAAAAAATCATATTTAAGGTACTTTTAATTTCAATTTCATGTTTTCAGGGTGTGGAGGGGGAGTGTGCAGGTGGGGTGGGGATGGGGTGGGGTGGGGGCTATCCAGGTGGGGGGGGTTGGGGTGTCCAGGTGGGTTCACGGTTGGACAAGTGTCACAACCATTATTTAATTATGAGGTAATTTTTATATTTTTTTTGTTATTTTATTTTTCCCTTGTATTTACTTTAGTGTTTTTAGAGGAAATATAGTATTTTTACCCAACAATATGTGGTTCATGGTTGGAACATAGTTCAGTGAAATTGTGCCACATCCCAAGGGAAACCGGGTACCCAGGACAACATTTTTGATGTGTACGATTCAACCTCGCCTCAATCTGAGGCACAATGTGGATGGAATCACTTAAAGTGTCTCAGTTTTATTTAAAATAGACAAAATTTTAACTGAAAACAACTAACATACCGAAAAAACAATAAAACTCATTTGTATTGTGTTGATAATTTTGGACAATGATCCATGGGTCATTTTTGATGTGTACGAGTCAACCCCACCTCAATCTGATGCACGGTGTTGCCGGTACCACTCAAAGTGTCACACTTTTATTTGGAATGGACTGGATTTTAAGCGAAAACAACAATTGGATTACAGAAAACTGAACAAATACATTCGGATTGTGTTGATACATTAGCAAAACGATACATGTATCATTTGTAGTAGGTACGAGTCAACCCCGCCTCAATTCAAGGCACGGTGTGACCAGTATCACTAACAGTGTCTCACTTTTGTTTGAAATGGACAACATTTTAAGTGAAAACAACAACTATCATATGGAAAACTAACCAACCACATTTAGAATGTGTTGATACTTTATCAAAACGATCCATGGGTCATTTATGATGTGTAATAGTCAACCCCGCCTCAATCTGAGGCACGGTGTGACCGGTATCACTGAAATTGTCTCTCTTTTATTTGAAATGGACAACATTTTAAGTGAAAACAACTAGAATATGGAAAACTAAACAAACACATTCGGATTGTGTTTATAATTTTGGACAATGATCCTTGGGACATTTTCGATGTGTACGAGTCAACCCCACCTCAATCTGATGCATGGTATGGCTGGTACCACTCAAAGTGTCTTGCTTTTATTTGAAATGGACAGGATTTTAAGTGAAAACAACAATTGGCATACAGAAAACCAACCAAATGCATTCGTATTGTGTTGATACTTTAGAAAAATAATCCATGGATCATTTTTGACAGGTATGAGTCAACCCTTCATCAATTTGAGGCATGGTGTGACCATTATCACTCAAAGTGTCTTAC
Organism: Viscum album; assembly: GCA_963277665.1. Lineage (NCBI taxonomy): Eukaryota > Viridiplantae > Streptophyta > Magnoliopsida > Santalales > Viscaceae > Viscum > Viscum album. The sequence goes on along the minus strand of OY728138.1, from coordinate 913,987,768 downwards.
TTTTTTTTGAAATGGAAATAATTTTATGTCAAAACTATAACTAGCATATGGAAAACCAATCAACCTCATTTTCATTGTGTTGATACATTAGCACAATGATCCATGGTTCATTTGTGACGTGTAAGAGTCAACCCTACCTCAATCAGAGGCACGGTGTGGCCGGTATCACCCAAAGTGTCTCTATTTTAATTGAAATAGACAAGATTTTAAGTGAAAACAAATTTCATATAGAAAACTGACCAAACAATTTCATATTTTATTGATACTTTAAGACAACGACACATGTGTCATTTGTGACGTGTATGAGTCAACCCCACCTCCATCTGAGGCACGGTGTGGCTTGTATCACTCTAAGTGTCTCACTTTTTTTTTGAAATGAAGAACATTTTAAGTGAAAAAAACAACTTACATATGGAAAACTGACCAAATGTATTTGGATTGTGTTGATACTTTAGGAAAATTATACATTGGTCATTTTTTATTTGTACGAGTCAACCCCTTCTCAATCCTAGGCACGATGTGGTGGAATCCTACTCTGGTCAATAGATCACACCATACTTTTATCATTTAGTGTTCATAGCCTTAAGAACATTAATATTATTCTCACTAAGGTCAATAAACTTACAGTTCCATTCTTCTAGACCATCACATGTTGAACTTCTGATCATTTCAGTTCTGCCTGAATTTTAAATCAATTAAAGAGTTCCATACTTTACTCCTTTTGTAATGACCATGGAACCATGGGTCAGTTTCCCAACCCCATTTTAAAATTTAGTTTCATAGAATGCATCATAAAAATTTCTCATTAGACTTATGAAAAAGAAAACCACTCCCAAGTAATATCCATTTTCATACGTTTTTCATTTTCTATAAATGTTGCTTTTGTTTGAGGATAGATCATATTTGGGTGTTCTTTCGTTGTCAAAAGATCTTATTATGATCCTCAAAAACCTAAAAATTTAAAAAATTGAGGGTTTTTATTTCACAACATCAAGAAAGTGTAGCGCGAGAATATGATGCCACTTGTCAAAGTCCTATGGTAGGATGGTTGGGTTAAAGAGGGTATTTGGGGCATGATTCAGTTGGATCCAATTTTTTTGAGGATATTATGTGTCATCACTTTTATTCTCACTATTAATCATGATAAGGTCTCATCAATTATTTTTATCATGGAATAAAGAATTGTCTCCCTTACATTAACCAGTAGTACACTATGTATGACTATAACCCATCCTGGAAGGGGACTATTTTTTGTCAACCTCATATGCATCATGACACACTCTGGATCAGACACATGTTCAACATCCACTTATTCAACCAATTTGGAAATGTTCACTATGCATATAAAAACCAATACCCAAGTATATTATGTTATTACCACTATAGAGTCTACCAACAAACCCATTACCATTCACCGAATTTATGACATTAAAACCCCTACCTCCTTCATCTTCTTTACTAGTGCATCAAAACAGACATTTCCATTACAAAGAACATATTCCATTTCATATTTGAACATCTACATGTGTTTTATCCAACACATTTGAAAATGATTTAGTTCACATTAGAATAAATTATATTATTATAACATTCAATTGCTATATATAACATGTCTCTAATCAAAGAGGTGGTGTCTCTGAAATTTACACTCATCAACGATAGTCTCAAACTCATTTTCATGAGTTGGGTAGTTTCACTCATGGGGTCATAAGTGATAAGACTCCTAATAAAATAAATTTTCACCATATATTATAAAAAATACAAGTTCAATGCAAAATTCATCAAAAATAATTACATACCCAAATCTAGGTTCAGGAAAAAAAATTTGGATTTGATCCATTTTCAAACTCTTATTCAACTCTAAAAAGTATTTCTCATACATTTCTGTCTATTAGAATTTGATGGGGAGGCGGGGGTTGTGCTAGTTGGGGGGGTTGTGCAGGGGTGAGGTGAATTACTACTGGAAGAGTGGTTGTCATATGAAGATTGAAATGGGTGTAAATAATGTTTGAGTTATTGAAACTGTTATTCAACTCTACTATAAGATTGTTGTCATGTGAAGATTAAAATAGGGAATTCTACTAAATGACATGGTTGGAAGCGTTTTATGGTTTAATGTGATTTTTTGTGCTATTTCAGGTGTTTTTTATGCTTTTTTATGTCTATTTGTATGTGTTTTTGTGCTATTTTATATGCAGGTGTATACTGGAGGGGCTACTGGACGGGTTGTTGTGCAATAGTTCTAGAAATACACAACACCAACAGTTTTAAACCATTGGTATACTTTGAGAAAACGTATTCAGATTGTGTTGATAATTTAGGACAACAATACATGGATAATGTTTTATGTGTATGATTCAACCCCTCCTCAATTCGAGTCACGGTGTGGCCAGGACCACTCTAAGTGTTTCTCTTTTCTTTAAAATGGACATCATTTTAAGGGAAAACAAAAACTGGCTTACATAAAATGGACCGAATGAATTCATATTGTCTTGATACTTTAGGAAAACGAAACATGAGTCATATGTGATGTGTACGAGTCAACCCTGCCTCAATCCGAGGCATGGTGTTGCCGGTATCTCTCAAAGTGTCTCTCTTTTGTTTAAAATGGACACCCTTTTAATTAAAATCAACTGGCATATAGAAAACCAACCAAACGTATTCATATTGTGTTGATACATTAGCAAAATGATCCATGGGATATTTGTGATGTGTAGAAGTAAACCCCACATCAATCTGAGGTGTGGTGTGGCCAGTACCACTCAAAGTGTCTCACCTTTATTTGAAATGAACATCATTTTAAGTGAAAACAAAAAATGGCATACGGAAAACCAACCAAACGCATTTGGATTATGTTGATACTTTTGGAAGATGATCCATGGGATATTTGTGACATGTACGAGTCAACCCTGGATCAATCCAAGGAACGGTGTGGCCAGTTCCACACTAAATGACTCTCTTTTGTTTAAAATGGAAATCATTTTAAGTGAAAATAACAACTAGCATACTGAAAATCGACCAAACACATTTGTATTGTGTTGATACTTTAGGAAAACAATCTATTATTCATATGTGACTTGTATGAGCCAACCACACCTCACGGTGTGTCCGGTACCACTCTAAGTGTCTCTCTCTTTTTTTTAAAATGGACATCATTTTAAGTAAAAAAACATGCATATGGAAAAATAACCAAACATATTTGGATTCTGTTGATACTTTAGGAAAAAAAACTCCATGAGTCATTTTTGATGTGTACGAGTAAACCCCACCTCAATCTGAGGCATGGTGTGCCTGGTACCACTCAAAGTGTCACACCTTTATTTGAAATGATCAACATTTTAAATGAAAACAATAAGTGGCATACAAAAAACTGACCAAACACAATCATATTTTTTTGATACTTTAAGAAAACGATTCATGGGTTATTTGTGACATGTAAGAGTCAAACACACCTCAATCTGAGGCGTGGTGTTCCCATTACCACTTAAAGTGTCTGACCTTTATTTGAAATGGTCAACATTTTAAATGAAAACAACAACTGGCATATGGAAAACTAACCAAATGCATTTGGAATGTTTTGATACATTAGTACAATGTTCCATGAGTCACTTGTGATGTGTATGAGTCAATACCACCTCAATACGAGGCACGGTGTGGTCGGTAGCACACTAAGTGTCTCTCTTTTGTTTAAAATGGACACTATTTTAAGTAAAAACAACTGACATATGGAAAATCAACCATACGTATTCGCATTTTGTTGATACTTTAGAACAAATATCCATGGGTCCTTTATGAAGTATAAGAGTCAACTGAGCCTCAATCTGAGGCCCAGTGTGGCCAGTACCTCACAAAGTGTCCCACTTTTATTTGAAATGGACAACATTTTAAATGAAAACAACAACTGGCATGCAGAAAACCAACCAAACGCATTCGGATTGTGTTGATACTTTAGGACAATGATCCATGGGTCATATATGACATCTACAAGTCAACCTCACCTCAATACAAGGCATGGTGTGGGTGGTATTACTCTAACTATCTCTCTATTATTTAACATGGATATCACTCTAAGTAAAAACAACCGGCATATGGAAAACAAACCAAACCAATTCGGATTGTGTTGATACTTTAGCACAACGATCCATGGTCCAGCCTCACACAATCAACTTCTAAGGTGAGGAAATCCTACCCTTATTCTAAAACACATGGCATTTAATACACCAAGGACAACTATATTCCGTAAGTCACACAAGCTCATTGATACACACCCATTATCATCATCACAAAGTTCAAAGACACCCACCCCAAAACATGGGACATTATATTTGTGTTTGGTTGAATTCATTTATTCATTTCCTTATTTTGGGTTATTAGGTTCTAATTTCTAAACTCAATCATGTATGTGTAATACAAAATGTAATTTTGTATGTATTCTTAATTATGTATCACATATAATTATGTATTCAGTTTTTAATGTATTGTATTCATAATTGATTATTGTATTATGTATCCTTATTTTTTGATTCTGCATTTACTATTGTACAATTCACATAGAAACACACAGAGTAGTAGGCTGCTATGTGAATTGTATATCTAAGCCTATTCTAATGGTTGTAAACTGTTGGTATAGGTTCTCTATGGACTTTTTACCAACGGTTATAAGAGAACCATTGGTAAAAACCTTTTACCAACAGTTTGTAACCTTTAGTAGAGGTATGAATACTTGATACATTTACTATGGTTCTTAGGAACCATTGGTAAAATTCTAGATAACATTTATCCCAATGGTTCATAGTTGTTGGGATATCTCACCTCTATAACAACGGTATACATAAAATCATTGGTATAGTGTAGATTTATTCACATATACCAACAGTTTCTTTGAAACCGTTGGTATATTTATATTGTCTCAGCTTACTTGGATACAGTTTGTAAAACAGTTGGTAAAATTTATACCAATGGTTTTATAGCCTATAATGATGGTTTTCAACCATTGGTATACCTTTCATTTCTAGTAGTGAAGAAAATACATAACAAAAACTAAAAACTGAATCCACAAGAACTCAATAAATTTTCTCCTCTTTCTCACCTATTGAATGTAAACAATTAAAAGGGTGAGATAAAATGCTTAGTAAGGGTTAAAAATAGTGGAATCATGAATACAATAATAAGTTAATCATAATAAATATGACATAATCAATATGGCATAATGAATAGATGAAAAACTCAAAACATTAATAAACAGAGAATGAAACTGCATCCATATATTTTGCCATAGTGAAAACCTCAAGGATAATAAAAACTAATAATGAATAAAGAAAATTATTATTATTTTGAAATCATGTATCTAGAACATGAAACTATAATACCATTAAAATGGTTTAGTTCTATGGGTAGAAACCCGTCTGATTTTTGGAAACAAACTTGAAGGGTTTGTCGCCAAACTGATTTGTCTCATAAGACCTACCAATGCATCGAGGGGTTATAGCGGGATCCACCCTCAACTGCATGTCCAAATAATTATTTATAAATTTATTCAATACAAGATCAATATTCCTTTTAAATATCTGTATAGAGTAGAGTATACAGATTAATCAACATTTCCATAATTAAAATAACATTCCAAATAAACATCGTATGCAAAATGGTATATGGTTTAGAAAAAAACATATCCATGATATGAGATTATGGATATTTAATATAAATATAATTTCAAATGAAATTTTATCTCAAATGGTCATTAGGTACACGAGATAAGAATTATTAGGTGCACAATATAATGTTAGTCACAACAAAATAGTAGTTGAGAGAAAGTCTTTTACCACAATGTAATCAGTTGAATCATATGACCAGAACTTAATAACCCTCAAATTATTCATTGAATAACATGAATATAAATATAATAATGTTATTATATATCAAATGGAAGCACACATATACCACATACAATAAATAAGTGGTGAACAATGAAAATCTCATAGAAATGAATGTGAGATGAGAAACCCCTTACAAACATTTAGGCATGGTAACGAGTGTTATTACGAGGGATTAATGAGAGTAAAAGTGATATTACATTATTTATATGTTAAAAGGGTAGTATGGGAGAGGTTTGAAAACATACCCCATTATTAGGAATTACAAATAAATGGGAACAACATAGGGGATATTCTTGAACAAAAGTGAGAGAGAGGATCCCTTACCTTACGCTCGAAGGTGTTCTTGTTTGTTTTTATGACCTGAATAATCAAATTTAGCTTCATTAATTAATAATTAAAGAACCTAATAAACATGTAATTGATATTTTATAACCTTATTAAGTTCATTAATGGACTTTTTTATGGTTTTAAGAGATTCAATTTTATTGTCTTGGAAGCATTTTCTTCTTTTGTTTTGATGATTCGTTTACTTGTATTCATGAATGGAAGTTTCTTTGAAATAAGGTTAAACATGCATAATTTTTAATATACATTCATAGTGAAATTAAATAGTTATAAATTACCTTACAATTATTCTGTTTATATACCATGAGGATGACCCATTCGATGAGTTAAAATAAACGATTGGATTGGGCTTGGCGGTTTTGTGCACAATAAACTTGTTTTGTATTATTATTCCATATTATTAACGTGTAAAGATTCCAGAACATTAATAAAGATAAAATACATATATTATGACCTAGTTGAACCATTTAAAAGGTTTCATGACCAGTATTGAATATAGTAATGCAAATTTAAAACCCGTCTTCCTTGAGTGTGATAAATTTACACATCTCGAACGGTGTTTGCATTTATTGTATAAAAGGAGGGGAAAAGAGAGATTATGATGAAATATTCCATTATCACAATAAAAATCCAGTACATGTAAGGTATTGTAATTATCATGCCATTTTGATGAAGGGAGGCGATAAGGGAGAACAAAATAATGGAACTTTGTAAAAGAAATTGAAAGAAAAGAGAAGGAAGGTTCACCTCTTGAGTACTCCTCCTTGAGAATCTCCTTAAGCACTTTTTTATTGGCCTTTTGGTGAGACCAGAAGGTCTTGGACGTGGAGAGAGGTCTTGGGAAGTGTATTTGGCAGAATTTAGGCAAGTATTTAAGCTTTTGTGGTGTGGGAGGAAGAGGGGTGAGGGGAGGTTTATATAGTGGTGGGGAGAAGACTTTTCTTAATATTATAATCATTAATTTTTTATTTCCTCTCTAGACAACCAATAGTGAGTATTCCATGACCAAGAATAGTAATATATGGATGGAAATTCGAACCAATTGGGCTTACATCAGTATATCATCATCAATGACTCAATAAATTCCTTTATTTAGCATTTATTGTGAATTGTCGAATTTTACTATTCATCAAAAATTCAAGAATTTCAGAAAAAATACCAAAAATTCACCCTAACCATTTTTTAATGTGTAGATTCCAAAAATGAATTCCATTTTTCAAAAATAATTTTCTAAATATTATTAATGAAATATTTAATTAAAATAATTATTTAATCAAAAAATATAAACACTTAAAATATTCATCTTCATTTTTAAGCTGCCTAAATTCATTTATACGTTCAAGGGCATGAATACCATTCATAAGAATATGTTACTATTCATAAGGGTATGTTACTATTCACTGAAAATTAAGTTAATTTTATCAGACTCTAAATATCATCTTGAACAAAACCGTGTATGTCAGATTTTTAAAATTCAAATCACAGAGTTGGAAAATTTATGTTTAATGGCTAGGTTATGGATATCATCTATAAGTAACCATGTTTTGTTCCATATAGGCACAGTTATTCATGAAATATAGGCTATAACTAGAATGTATTTAAGAGAAACATAACATGAAGTGTTTGGGGTGCTACATTATTCCCTCCTTCCGAAATTTCTTCCATGAAATTTTATGTATGAAACTCACCAAAAAGATGTGGGTGATTCTTTTTCATAACATCCTCATGTTCCCATGTTGCTTCCTCCATATTCTGGTTTTTACAAAGAACCTTTACTAGATGAGTTGTCTGATTTCTCAATACCAGCTCCCTTGTGTCAAGAATCCCAATAGGCTTTTCAAAATATGACAAATCAGGTTCCATTTAAATTTCTTTATATGTGAGTACATGCATTTGGTCTGGTATGTATTTCTTTATAAATGATATGTGGAACACATCGTGAACTCTGGAGAGATTTGGTGGCATCGCTAAACGGTAAGTTACAACTCTGATTCTTTATATAATTTCAAATGTTCTGATTTACCTAGGGCTCAGTTTCCCTTTCTTACCGAACCTTAAGACACCCTTCCATGAATATACTTTCAGAAATACATGATCTCACACTTGGAATTTTAATCCCTTTCTCTGGTTGTCAGCATAACTCTTCTACCTTCTTTGGGATCCATTAATATGGTCTTGTACTTTCCTCCCCTTTGTTGTGGTCTCTTCAACAAGTTATGGGCCTATAAGTATCCCCTCACCAACTTCATCCCAACAAGTTGGAGTTCGACATATCTTGCCATATAATGCTTTATATGGATCCATTTGAATACTAGAATGGAAACTATTATTGTATGAAAATTCCACCAAAGGTAATTATTGATCTCACATACCTTGAAAGTCCAGAGAGCATGATCTCAGCATGTCTTCCAGAATTTGAATTGTCCTTTCAGACTGTCCGTCAGTTTGAGGGTGATAAGCAGCACTCATACGCAGCTCGGTATTCAAATCCATCTGGAGACTTTTCAAGAATTTTGATGTAAACCATGGATCTCGATCGGACACAATCGATAGAGGTGCACCATGATGTCTTACAAATTCATTAATATAAAGTCCCATCAAGAGATCAAGTGTAAAATCATCTCTTATAGGAAAGAATTGTGCTGACTTTTTGAGTCGATCACCAATTACCCATATTGCATTGTTCCTTCTAGGTGTCCTTGGTAGTCTGATGACAAAATACATCGTAATGTTATCCCACTTCCACATAGGAATAGGTGGAGGTTGCATCACTCCTTTGGGATGTTGTCTCTCTACCTTCACTTGTTGACAAACTAGACATCTTGACACGTAGTCAGTAATTTCCCGCTTCATATTATCCCACCAAAAATATTCCTTCAGATCTCTATAATTCTTGGTGCTACCTGGGTGTATAGAGAAATTTGAGCTATGTGCACCATCTAATATTTCCCTTTTTAGCTCAGGTACTGATGGAATGCATTACCTATTCCCAAATTTCAGAACTCCTTCTTCATACACGAAGTCATCCAGTCTCCCATCCTTAACTGTATTAATTTTCTTGTGCATATTCTCATCATCAGATTGAGAGATTTTTATCTTCTCTAGTAAAGATGTTTGATAAATCATTTGAAAGAGGAGAGATGTTCCCCTTCCATAACAATTTTCATATCCATCTTTAGTAGATCCATGAATATAGGATCTCTTTCAATCCTCATTTGAGTCAGAAGGCCATGATCTTTCCTCCTAAATGCAGTTGCCACCTTATTCATATTTTCTGGGTGGTAGTGTATTGAACAATCGTAATCTTTAAGTAACTCGATCCATCTTATTTGCCTCATGTTGAGTTTTTTTTTGTGTGAAAATTTATTTCAAACTCTTGTGGTCTGTATAAATCTCACATCTCTCTCCGTAGAGATAATGCCTCCATATATTCAGAGCAATGATTACAGATTCTAACTCAAGATCATGAGTGGGATAATTTTTCTCATGAGTCTTCAACTATCTTGAGGCATAAGTAATAACTTTATCATTTTGCATAAGGACACAACCCATTAAATTATTTGATGCATTATTGTATATTACAAATCCATCACTTCCAGATGTAAGAGTCAAAATTGTAGAATTGACCAATCTTCTTTTCAATTATTCAAAGCATTTTGTTCATTCTTTTGTCCACACAAACTTAACTCCTTTACGTGTGAGCTTGGTTAGAGGGTTAGACAGTCAGGAATAATTATGAATGAAACGCTGATAGTAACCTGCTAAGCCAATAAAACTGCGTACCTTAGTTATGTTTGTTGACATGGGCCAATCTTGGATTGAAATTTTCTTCGCAGGATCACTAGGATTCCATCCTCAGAGACAATATGGCCTAGAACAGAAACTGGTTGAATCCAGAATTCACACTTTCTAAACTTACCATATAATTTATTTCTTCTAAGAGTTCTCATAATAACCTGCAATTGATTCTCATGATCTTCATAGATTTTTGAGTATATGTGGATATCATCGATGAATACCACAAAAAAATTATCAATATATTCATTGAAAAACCTATTCATTAAATCCAAGAAAACATAGGGTACATTGGTCAGTCCAAAAGGCATCACTGTAAACTCGTAATGCCCATACCTGGTCCAAAATGTTGTCTTAGGAATATCTTCCTTCCTCACACACAACTGATGATATCTGGATCGAAGTTCAATATTTGAAAATTATTGATCTCCATGAATTTGATCAAATAAATAATCAATCTAGGGTAGAGGATACTTATTCTTTATTTTAATAGCATTGATTTTCCTATAATCAATGCAAAGAATCATGGATCCATCTTTATTCTTGACAAAGAGGACAATATCTCCCCATAGAGAAACACTAGGTCGAATAAAACATTTTTCACTCAAATACTTTAGTTGTTTTTTTAGATCTACAAATTCCACAATGGCCATTCTATAGGGAGTATTTGATATAGGTTCTGCATTAGAAATTAAATCAATAGAGAACTCAAATTCCTGATCTAGAGGATTTCCAGGTAAATCCTCTGGAAATACATAAATGTACTCTTGCACTATGTTTACATCTTCCATTTTAATATTTCTTTCCTCACCCATAGATATTGGTTTATCTTCCTTTCCAAGTGTTGCATTCATTAGAGCTACCGGGGGTGGTTCTAGATAAGAATCAGGTGGTGAATTTTCTTCCCTAAAGACAAGGGATTCTACACCATTTTCAAAAATTGTAACTTCCTTCTTCTTACAATAAATCGTCGCATCATAATTTGAAAGCCAATCCATACCTAGAATTATATAAAATTCAGTCATTGGTATGATGATAAGGTTAGTAACCAAAGAACGTTTTGCAGTCTGGAGGGGGACTAGTCAACATGCCTTTGTTGCAATGATACATCCCCTGGGAGTTTTGACTGAAAACTCCTTTATTAAATCAAATTGGACATATCTAATTTTCTTGGAAAAATGGGAAGATATAAATGAATGTGATGATCCATAATCAAATAAAGTGTTGTCTATGTTTGAGGAAACAATTAAAGTACATGCCACCACATCATTAGGAACTTCAACCTCTACGGTTGTAATCATGTAGGCTCTCCCTTGCTATCTTGTCCTTTTCTGATTTAAGTTTCCTTGGTGCTTAGGACACTCATTTGTATAGTGTCCCATCTCTCTACAATTGTAGCATTGAATACCATGGAATTGGTTCTTCCCCTTTCATTCATCAGATCGATGATCCTTTTCTCCACAGTTATAACAGACTCCAATGCCTTTCAAACATTTTCTAAGATGATTATTTCCACAGTTCTCACTTAATGGGAATAGCATTGTTTCCTTGCTCTTATTTGTTGCTTCTCCTTTTCCTTTTTTATCATAGTACCGCTTCTTATATTTGTTTCCTTTGAAAATATTTGATCTAAAAAATTCAGTCTCTGTTTTGATGGAACTTGATACAATTTTATCATATGATGAAAATGATTGAGAAGTCAGTGCCCTTCAAAGACATGGCTTAAGACCTTCAAAGAAACAACCAATCTTGTCTGCCGAGTCACATAAGTAATCTACGACATACCTGGTTAGCCTTGTGAATGTAGCCTCATACTCTACAACACTAACATCTTCCCTTTGTTTTAATCTAAGGAATTTCCTCTTCATTTCAGTTTATTGCTCACGAGGGAAATATTTTTCGAAGAATATTTCCTTAAAATACCTTCATTCCATATCTTCTATTTCTTCTTCCTCTGTGGTATTCTGAATCAAGGACCACCATTGATCATCGTCGCCCTTGAAACAATATACTGCTAGTACTACCTTTTCATTTTCATTGCATCTTAATTCCATGAATATCTTTTCAAAGGACTCGTTCCATTACTCAGCAACCACTGGGTTATTAGTCCCACTAAAATATGGGGGCTTCTTCCACATGAAACGATCTAACACAGGTGTGGAATGGTTATTCATTACAACCTGAGTAAGTTATCACAATATGGTCATGATTTGATCTACTCCAACATTGAATGTGTTGACTTTCTCAGTAGGGAGATCCCTACCTTGCCCACGAGTATTGATTCTCCTTCTTCCGTTAGACACCATTTCTAAATAATGGGATACAATAGATTAGTTTATGAATCTCAAATATAAAATCACTCAACATAGATTGAAATTATATGCATAGATAATATTATAAACATGGTTTCTCTGAGAAAAAATATGCATTAAACTCCTTCATAATAGCTTGTAATGAAAATGTGAATTATCCTACGCACATCCCCTAGGAATTTCATAACTAAGAGTGCAGCAAGGCCTGTTGTCGCTCACCAGTTCCCATTCGAGTTTATCTCAAAGAGGTGTTTTCGGGTTTTATCCCTAGATACATCTGTGTCAGAGCCACCTCTAGCTGCTCATATCCAGACAGAGATGTATTGCTTAAAAGATCCACAGAATATATTCCGTACCAAAATACCAGGAATTTCTTGTATGTTTATCCTCAAATACTACCTTAGGGCTTTGTTCCCTACTATACATTTCCTACTCTAGTTTCAAAGCTTTCTACTAAACTTCCTCTGATACGAATTGTAAAACCCTGACCCCTCTAGGATAGATTCGGTGCATTACTTGTGTTATTGGCATGGTTAGAAGGAATGAAAAAATATGAAGGAATGGAATGTTTAGTATTCTTGAAGAAACAAGATACATAGATGTTACTCAAATTACATTGGAAAAGTTTACAAAATACAATACATAATGAAAACTAAAAATTGAATCCACAAGAACTCAATAAATGATCTCCTCATTGTCACCTGTAGAAAGTAAAAAATGAAAGGGGTTAGATCAAATTCTTAGTAAGGGTTACAAATAGTGGAATCATGAATACAATAATAATTGAATCATAATCAATCTGAAATAATCATTATGGCATGGTGAATAGATTAAAAACTCACACCATTAATAAACAGATAATGAAACTGCATCCATAGATTTTTTTCATAGTGAAAATCTCATGGATAGTAATAACTGATAATGAATAAAGAAAATTATTATTTTTTAGACTTCATGTATCTAGCACATGAAACCATTATACCGTTAAACGGTTTAGTTCTATGTGTCGAATCTCATCTGATTATTGGAAACAAACTTGAAGGGTTTGTCACCAAACTGATTTGTCTCAGGAGACCTACCGATGTATTGAGGGGCTCTAGCAGGCCCCACCCACCAATGAATTTTCAAATAATTCTTTATAAATTGATTCAATACAAGATAAATATTCCTTTTCAATATCCTTATATAGTAGAGTGTACAAATTCATCAATATTTCCATTATTAAAATAACATTCCAAATAAACACCATATATAAAATGGTATATGGTTTAGACAACAACATATCTATGATATGAGATTATGGATATTTAATATAAATATAATTTCAAATGAAATTTTATCTCAAATGGGAAGTAGGTACACCACATAAGGATTATTAGGTGCACAATACAAAGTTATTCACAACAAAATAGTAGTTGAGACAGAGTCCCTTACCACAATGTAATCGGTTGAATCATATGAACAGAACATAATAACCCCCAAATGAATCATTGAATAACTTTAATATAAAGAGAATCATTTTATTATATATCAAATGTATGTACACATATACCACATACAAGAAATAAGTGGCGAACAATGAAAATCTCACAGAAATGAAAGTGAGATGAGAAACCCTTTACAAACATTTTGGAATGGTAACGAGTGTTATTGCGAGGAATTAATGAGAGGTAAAGGGGTATTCCATTATTTATATGTCACAAGGGAAGTATGGGGGATGTGAGAAAACATACTCCATCATTAGGAATTAAAAATAAAAGGGCAAAACATAGGGGAGATTCTTGAACAAAAGTGAGAGAGAGGATCCCTTACCTTACGCTCGAAGGTGTTCTTGTTTATTCTTAACAACCTGAATAATCAAATTTAGATTCATTAATTAATAAGTAAATAACCTCATAAAAATTTAATTGATATGTTATAACCTTATTAAGTTCATTAATGGCCTTTTTATGGGTTTAAGAGATTCAATTTTATTGTTTTGGAAGCATTTTCTTCTTTGGTTTTCATGATCCGTTTACATGTATTCATGAATGGATGTTTGTTTGAAATATGGTTAAACATAAAGAAATGTTAATATACATTCTTAGTGAAATTAATGAGATATAAATGATATCATAATGATTCTGGTTATATACCATGAGGATGACTCATTCGATGGGTTAAAATAAATGCATGGATTTGGCTTGGCGGTTTTGTGCACAATAAACTTGTTTTGTATTATTATTCCATATTATGAATGTGTAAAGATTCCAGAACATTAATCAAGATAAAATACATATATAATGACCTAGTTAAACCATTGAAAAGGTTTCATGACCAGTATTGAATATAGTAATGAAAATTGAAAACCCTTCTTCCTTGCGTGTGATAAATTTACACATCTCCAACGGTGTTTTCATTTATTGTGTTAAAGGAGGGGAAAAAGAGATATTATGATGAAATATTCCATTAGAACAATGAAAATACAGTATATGTAAGGTAATATAATTATCATGGAATTTTTATGAGGGGAGGTGAAAAGGGAGAACAAAATAATGGATCTTTGTAAAAGAAATTGAAAGAAAAGAGAAGGAAGGTTCACCTCTTGAGTACTCCTCATTGAGAATATTATTAAGGCATTTTTTTGAACTTTTTGTGAGACCAGAAAGTATTGGACGTGGATAGAGGGCTTGGTAAGATTATTTGGTTGAATTTAGGCAAGGCTTGATGCTTGAGTGTTGTGGGAGGAATAGGGGGTGAGGGTGGTTTATATAGTTGAGGGGAGAGGAGTTTTCTTAATATTATAATCATTAATTTATTATTTCCTCTCTAGATGACCAATAGTGTGTATTACATGACCAAGAACAGTAATATATGCATGTGACTTCAAACCAATTGGTCTTACATCATCATGTCATCATCAATGACTCAATAAATTCCTTTATTTATCATTTATTATGAATTATCGGATTTTACTATACATCAAAAATTTAAGTATTTTAGAAAAATACCCAAAATTCACCCTAACCATTTTTCGACGTGTAGAATCCAAAAATGAAGTCATTTTTTCAAAAATAAATTTTTAAATATTACTAATTAAATATTTAAATAAAATAATTATTTAATCTAAAAATATAAACACTTAAAATATTCATCTTTATTTTTAAGGTGCCAAAATTCATTTATACATTCAATGGCATGGATACCATTCATAAGAGTCATATTACTATTCATAAGGTTAAGTTAATATTCATAAGGTTAGGTTACTATTAATAAGGGTAGGTTACTTTTCACCGAAAATTAAGTTAATTCTATCAGACTCTAAATATCATCTAGAACACAACCATGTATGTCATATTTTTAAAATTCAAATCGCAGAGTTGGAAAATTTATGTTTAATGGCTCGATTATGGATATCTTCTATAAGTAACCATTTTTTGTTCCATATATGCTTAGTTATTCATGAAATATAGGCTATAACTAGAATGTATTTAAGAGAAACATACCATAAAGTGTTTGGGGTGCTACAAATCCACCCCACTTCATATGTAGACCCCCATTACTAGTCGACAACCTTTAGCATATAGAGAGTCACAAATGAGGTCTTATAACTCAACCAATTCGACATTATTTGGAATTTCTTAGTCATGGATTCTATAAATTGATAATAAATGATTATTTTGTTTTTTTTTATTACTTGTGATATGTTAGTTAGATATTGTAGTGGTCAACACATTGGATGAACCCAATGATTGTGTGTAACTAAGACTTTTATGTGTAAAGTACAAGTTATTATAGATAAGATATTTATTCTTTGTTTTTTGAGTACTATAGTTTGAATATTTTCACATAAAAGAGTGTGTGATTTAGGATTTATTAATTTAACCCTTGGATATAGTGGAAATAGGTTGTGTATTAATACATCATAAATGAAAATTATAATTGACGTAACATTTTTATGCTTATATATGATTCATAACTTAGTTTTATAGGAGTTTTAGTTATTAGGTGTCAATAATGAATTTGATAGTATTTAATTATATAGGTTATTGGTGGGGATTTACTTAAATTAACCTAGAGTTATGGGTTCCTAATATTGCTAGATGACTAATTATGTGAATCATACACTATAAGAAAATAACAGATAATGATGGTTTATTTTGGGTTTAGCGGGGGGATTATTCACCTTTAAAAGGTTTCATGGTGGTTTTCTAAAATTGATGCCAAATAGGATGTCATTAAATATATAATGACTATTTTCTTTCTTTCACAAAAACTTCATTTTTTGATGATAAAATTTAAATTTAGTGATGGGTTTCTAGAGAAAAATATTTATTAGTGGTTTAAACTGCCACTTAATGTAAAAATTTACAGCATTATGTGGATTTTTTATCCACCACCATTTTATTCATATTGGTAAAAACTGATTCTAGTTATGTTGTTTCAGAAATAGTAGAATTCATTTACACCTAATCCACTGAAAACCAGTACACAAAATATACATACAAAAAACCGTGAACCAGTGCTGTATAAAAAAACAATAACATCCAAAAATCAATAAAATTTTCATTACATATAATACAAAAAAATTAAATTACATCATAATTTAAAAGATTAATTTTTAAAAAAAAATTATGCATAAACATGATTCATGGCTACTCTATTGTTATGTATGATTCTCTCCCTCCATTATTTTGTCATGTTTCTACCCGTCGCCTACTTCCCCACTTCCTACCTATGGTACCTAAATTTGAAGTAGTTCACTACACATCAGTAATGAGTATATTCAATGAATAATAAATGAAGTAAAATTTTAATGATATATGATTTGATCAAAATTATTTTTAGGTAATGGTTTAATAAGGAATAATTGGCAGCCATGTGCGTTCCAGGAAAATCTAATGATTTAATATATGATGCGTGAGACTCACTACTAATTTCTACCCATCACAAGGATATAGTAATTGTAATGAGATCTATATAGAGACACTCATTTCAATTTAATTATTACTGTATTATTATTGTTTATTTATTTATTTATTAATAATTATGTTATTCGCTACATTTATTCACTGGATTAATATGTTTTTATTCGATATTCACTGTTAGTCATTGTTCATATTTGTTTTAATTAGTTTTTATTCATTGATAGTTATTTATTATGATTATTATTTATATTTATTTTATTAAAAATATTTTATGGTTAGAACTGCAACTTGTAATAGGTTATTTCAATTGGAATGGGAATTTGGAAATTTAAAATTAAATTATTTTAAAAGTCTTAAAATCTACTAAGTCATGACTCTTATATTCTAGAATGTTACTTTTACAAACACTAAAATTAAATGAAAATTATATTCTAAATAATTAAATATTACAACTACTGAGATCTTGGAATTTTATTAAGTAGAAGACTTATACATGTATATTGAAAAGTAATGATTTTACATCTACAGATTTAAATTTTACTTTAATTCATATAAAATTGATTCTTATGATAAAAAATATTATACCATTGTGTTTGAAGAGGTGTTTATAATTTCAAAATCTAATGAATATTAAATTAAGGAAATGAATCATATAGTTGAGTAATTAAATTATATTTTAATGATGTATTTCTGAAAATGACTCTTACATTCAATGGAAGTTACCTTTATTGTTTTAGAGTTTACTCTTATGATTTTTTTTCAAAAACTATGATCAAATTATAAAAAGACATGGTCATGACATGAAAAATGATACACTAAAAATGGTTAAACTAAAAGATAGAGAAAATTATTTTTATAAAATGAAACAACATGATGTTAGAGTGTAAAAAACCAAGTAGAACATAGGGGAAACCACTGCCTTTGAAATGATGTTTTACATGTATAATAGAAGATATAATGACATGAATCAGACTAAAAGAAATGTATTCCACATTATAGTGAATGTATTGGAGTTATCATTGTGGAAGGGTTATATATAAATGTTATTATATGATGTTATTTCACTAAAAGATGCACAATATAGAAAATAGAATATTTTAGGATTATTAATGGAAAATGGGGAAATAGATTGATGAATGGAAATCTGATGTGATGAAAAGAATGGAAAAACTTGAGATTATAAGATACATGAAATGTTATTTTATAGAAAACCATTATTATATTTTTATAATTTATGATAGCCTCTTTATACAACTTATGATATGATTCAAAGATTCAACATAAATTTGATATTTCTAATTATTATGATCTTATCTTGATTAGTCTCTTTATTTTTATTATTCTATAATTATTCATTAAATATAATTATTCTAATTGAAGTGGTCCAAAATATTTTATTGTAGAATAAAATAAATTATTGGTTGGTGGTATTGATAAATTTTTAGAATATGATATTTATGATATGCATGGATGGAAAATATATTATAACGGAAAATATATTACACATTGTGATATCTTGATATTAGAGGATATGACATTGTGAAATAAAAAAGATACAACACCACTCAATGATATGAATAATTTTATATCTTATCTTATAACTTCATTATGTGGTTTATGATAATTAAAATAAAATTTCACAAGTTGATGAAATCCCTCATATTATTAGAATTATCTTTTGATTACGATGTGCATTATTCAAATAATTAAAGAACAATTTTTATGGTAGATAATAAAGAAATTTTTAAAATCATTTGACATAGAATATTTCCTAAATTAAACTACTAAAATAAATAATATAATCATATATTTTAGAAATTTACCACTACTGCATCCTTGACGAGTGTTGTTATTTATTCAAGAATACTAATGGTCATCATCAGAAGAATAATAGAAAATAAACTCTCTAATGATATGAGCTTCTCATTTTGTGTATTAATAACAAATTCTTAATCTTTAATAGTAATCTTTAATGCATAAATTTCTTTTTGTTCACTAGGATCACCAAAATCTATAATCACCCTCCTACTGATATTGTTGACAAAAATATATATACCCTACCAAACACACACAAAGAATATTTCCCACAACACATTCCCTTAACATGACCAGAATTATATTTTCCAAAAACTCAATTCATTGAATCCTCCAAGGATACTAAAACTGACAAGGATGGGTTGGAATCCCATTCTTATTTGATTTTATACTATAAATTTAATAATATTATATTATAAATTAATTTATTAGAACTAAATAATAATTAAAATTGTTTACCACTTTCTTTTAAATATGGTTGTTCACATAACAAATATATTTTCATTGTGAACATCATACCACAATTATGTCCTTCAAACAGAATTACTTACTTCCTTTATCTATTTCAAAAAATTAAAAAACTAATATTTTGAAGAAAAAAAATTACTTGAATTTTTATAGTTGTTTGTTGTAATAAAATTAATTAAACCTTTACAAGATATTTACTCATGATATGAATTGAGCCAAAAAAGTGGGGAATCAGTTGCTTCCCTCGATTGAAAAAATTTCTCATTAAAACTAAATGAAGAAATTATATATCAATAAAATATGGAATTTAATTAACACGTTATTATTAATCTACCTAAATTTTATAAAATTACTTATGAGATTCAACATGATGTTGGTTAATGATTGTTTTCCATTAGTCCCTAGACATTCCCTTGGGGACCATATCAAATACTTGGGGTAATGATAGGGATGTGTCATTGAATTCACATCATAATCGCTACTTGAAATATTTATATTCTTATCCTAAAAATTTTATGGTCTATCGAAATGAAATGGAATCATACACATAAATATGGAACATCATCTACAATTAAAAATAGAAAATGCATTAAATTATTAACACATTAACTAACAATGTTTAATTTAATCATATATGCATACATAAAAATTATATTTCCTTCATTTTAGAATCAAAAAATCATTTTTCCAGGATATTGAAATGTGTCTCTAATAAAAATAATGAATATGGATGGATTTCACTTAACACATTAAAGACCCTAGGAATGGCTAAAAAATTCTTACTGCATCCTAAGTGGGTACCCCATATTCATCAAAAGAAACAACTTACATTACAATAGTAAAATTATAAACATATTGATTATTTATGTTTGTATTCCTTCCATTATTATTTTAACCTCTATAACATATAAATTAAATATTTTGCATCAATATTTAAGAAATTAATGTTTTTACGTTGAATTATATATTGATGACTGTGACCTTCCAATAACCTCTCAATGGTAACTCACAGTCAGCTAGATTACCAAACGGATCAATCATAGGTGTCTTGTTGATCCCTCTACATCATTAGTAGAATTCTTACATGCATTTGAAATATTAATAGGATAATATGAAATGGAATAAAAAATGCATGTATGTTTTGTAATAAATTATACCTTTTTTCATAGTTGTATAATGAGAACCATATTACATAGAGTGGGTATTTTCACTAAACCACTTATGACATGGAATACTAGAAAAAATAACATTCCATATGCACTCACACTCCCACACTGTAAAATATAAAATATTACTATATTATTATATATAAAAATAAAATACATTTAATTTCAAAAAATAATGCAATTTTAATTTTTTAAATTGGGATAAACATATTAAGACACATAATTTAGTTATTTTTAGAAATTTTATTTATAAATTTATATTAAAATATAATATAACCATTATAAAATGAAACAAATATATTTTTAGAATACATTCCATAGTTTACACCCAAACACTCACTTCGTGATTTATTTAACCATTTATAAAAATACACTACACTATAACAAAACCAAATAGAACTAAAAAAATAATTCACCCACATATAAATTTATTATTAATTCTCTTTACAATTTTAATATCAATTTCATGAATTATTTCACCTTTTACCCAATTAAAAAAATTACATGTAATTTCACTCTCTTTACAATAAAATATTTTCATATATAATTTTTATCACTTATCAACTAATGTATAATAATTCCTAATTGACTAAACTCAATTCCCAAATCCTTATGTTCACAATAAAATTTCAAACATAAGAGAAATTTATATTTTTTCTTTAAAATCATAAAAATAAATATCACAGTGTCTAAGAGGTTACCTATCTCCAAATAGAAATACAATCAACACTATGAATATATACCATACTATTCTCCAAACTAAAATAATTAATTAGTATACAAAACAATATGCACTAAAGAATAATTAGATAAGGTAAATTACTAAACCTAACTATATTACACAATTTTTCCTCAAATAGAGCACAAAATCAATTAACTATTATTTGGGTGAAGAAAATATGGTAGAGATCTCCTAAATCATGGATGGGGACCAGTGACATAATGGAATAGACATAATCAGAGTAGGGGATCCAACATCATGGCTGATAGGGAAGTTGATATGATATTGAACAACATCGATGGGGAGGCAAAGATAGGGTCTGACATTGAGAAAATACAAGGGAACCAAGAGGGGTATAATGTTTAGGGGCAGTGAGGGGGAGTTATTTGAAGGTCTAGATTCAAGTGGCAGTGAGGGGGAGGCTATGGATGAGTGTGTATTGACTGTGTATGTGTGTGTGTGTGTGTGTTTAGGGGGGCTAGTTTCTTTAAAAATATATTGGCAGTTTCAATCAAAACTATAACATCCCACAATCTCTCACTCTCTTAGGTGGCCAGAAAGAGTTTGTTACAAGGACTGAAGTGTGCCTCCCCATAGTCTAGAGGATACCGAAAAGCAGCAAGGGTTTTTATAGTAGTGTGTGGAGACTATACCCCTAGTATGAAGTGTAATAGTATAAGAATAAATACATTATGGAAGACAATAATATAAAAAAAAACTGGATAATCTAATAAATAGATAAGTTACAATGTAATTATGTGCTCTAATGAAACTAAATAAAATGCTTGAAGAATACAAGAAATGTCTAGAAGACTCAAATAAAAGATTCAATGTCCCAGGTCATGAACCCATGTCTATCCAATGTCCAAACTCCATCACAATAGAAAACAATCTATCAATATCATGATCATTTTCTCTAGTCTAATCCTGCATCAATGAAATTTTCTTAGGTTCCAAACAAAGTCTTGAATATTATGTGAGTATATCTTAGTATCTCGACACCAGCATGTCTAAAAAAATAGTCTGGTGAGAATTTTATAAATGAAAGAGACAAACAAGGGTATTAATTAATTCAACAATTAATACAATACAACAACAACTTACTACGAATCCATGCCATAATTTCTATAAGCATGTCTTATAACCATTACAACCAAAATCATATAACTATTGTAAGATAACCTGATTCATCACCATGATAGATAATCTCTGAGCATGTCTTGCTACCATTCCAACCATAACTATATAACCAAGGTAAACAACCTTTTCTAGCACCATTCCTATATATCTTTGGCCATGTATTATGACCATTCTATCCATAACCATATACCCAGGGTATAGTCACAACAATAGATGTCAAATCCCTATAAGAATTACAATATTTCTAGTTCAAAACCCTATATGCATTAAAAAATTATACTAGGCATATCCCACTCTCTATAATAACTATAGCATGAGATTTGGCCAAGCCCACTCACTATCAGTATTACAGTATATATATGCAATTTACTAAGCCTAGTCTATTATATATGAATCTCGCGTGGAACAAAATAACATTCATATAGCATCTATATCACAATTTCCCATAAAAAATCTTAGTGGTTAATCATTCAAATTACCATTATTCTTTCATATGCTTCATGTAATTTAATTCACAATTGGTTAACAATTATATGAATATTTAATGAGCCAAAATTTAAGAATTCTATAACAAGAAATCTGCATAGGTAACATGTCAAGATAAACATTCTTTAATCCATTATCCTATTACAAATCCATTTGAAACCAGATGAATTCGTGGGATAGTCACCTTCAATTATTTAATTAATTTGGGATCATGCAATGAGGGAGAGGTCACGATATTGAATAAACTTGAAAATTATCAAACCATGGAGTTAATTTTTAAACCCCTGTCATTAATCAATCATCCCAAAAAACATCCAATAACCAATTGCCATTAGGAAGAAGGTAAAGATGATTGATAATAGGATCCTAGATCAACACTGATCAATATCAAAACCAAAAATGAAATCAACCAAAGGATTTCACCGCAACAGTTTACGAACCAAATGGAAGAAACAAAAAAACTATCCAAAGGAACTTACTAGGGATTAAAGATGAAAACGGAAAATCTAGAAGGGATATTATCAGTCCAAAATTTCCTATAGAATTCCCTAGGTTTGGGAGGAGAGGAGCTACAACATGTTTAAAACAGCAGGTCGGGCATTTACATGATTTATAATGTGGTTACACATCATGTAAAAGTTTTTTAATGGTATCCAACGAAAAAAATCACCTTGGATATATTTTATTAAAATCTCTGAACAATTACATGATTTATAATCCCTTTACTTGATTTTTTAATGTTCTATAGCTAGTTTTTTATCCCGTTTTACTTTTAGACAAACTAAACCACATTTAAAGCTCCTCAACATTCCAAGAACCCATATTAACACTTAGTAAAATTCATACATGGACTCCATTTAATCCAAAAATCATACATCCCCAACTTAAGGTCATTTTATCTAATAAAAGCTCTAAATCTTTGAACAAGACACATACACTAACGCTCAAATGAAGAACTCAGAGAGAAACATACCTAAAAAATATAGGATCTTACAACCTTTCCACCTTATAACATCTCATCCCCATGCTACTCCAAGAGTCATTTTGAGGTCTGAGGGAACAAGTTAGGCCATTGTGTTCACATATCAGACCCCCTCTCCTAGGTCTCCTTTTAAATATGCCCATGCTACCACTACACTCGAACCAACTGTATTGTCTGACCCTGAAGATATTTCTCAATATGATCCAAAACCCATATTGGATGCACCTCAAATGAAACATTATCACAAAGCTCGACGAATGCTACATCTATCATATGGGAAGATGTTGAGTGATATATTTTTAGTTTTGATATAGTGAAAATGTTGTTCATGGATCAATAGTGCTATGGAAGTGCTAAATGATGCATCACTAGACCGACCCTTTCCACTATTTCAAATGGTCCAAAAATCTTGGGCACTAGCTTTTATTTTCTTAATATAGTTCTTCCCCAATATAAGAAACACCCAATGAAAAACAAGTTGACCGACCTCAAATTCCATTGGTTATCTCTGATGGTTATCATATTATTTTTTCTTTCTCTGTGTGATCACCATCCACTATCTGATCATCTGAATCTATTTATACATATCCTTAATGAGACTGGGCCCAACAAGTACTAAATCGCCTATCACTAGCCAACAAAGAGGCAAAAGGAATAGCCTACCATAAAAAGCCTGAAATGTTGCCATTAGGATTGATGCTTGTAAGCTATTATTATATGAAAACTCAATGAGTGACATATGTTTCTCCCATGAACCACCAAAATCCACAACACAAACTTCTATCATAACCCCAAAAACATGAATAGTCTGCTTATATTGGCCATCTTTATGTGGATGATAGGTTGTGATTAAAAGAACTTGTGATCTCATGGCTTTCTGAAGACCCTTCCAGAAACAGAATGTGAAATGAGAATCTTTGTTTGAAAAGATACCTCTTGGAACATCATGAAACTGAACCACCTGATAAATATAGAAATTTCTTATATCATTAATTGTGAAGGTTTACCTAATAGGTAATAAGTGGGATACCATAGTTAGTCGGTCCACAACAACCCATAAAACATCATTCTTATGGGTCATCCCGGGTAATCACATCACAAAATCCATTGTGACATCATTCCATTTCTCCTTAAGGATAGGAAAAGGATACAAAAGCCCAGTTGACCTCTATTTATCAGCTTTCACCTGCTTACAAGTAAAGCATCTAGCCACAAATATTTCTAATTACTTCTTAATTCCTAACCAGTTTTATTTTCTAGGGAAATCACAATAAATCGTTGTTAAAATTGGATTCAATACCCATTTAAAATCATTAAAATCCCTTATAATATCCTCTTATAAAACCGTAAGAAACCATACTTGGCCATAGAAAAGAATAAAATTTCCTCTACAGAGAGACCATGCTAATTGATTATATCCCCCATTTAATTTATCTCCTGGAAATAAACTCTTCAGATCTGATAACTTCTTGGTATTAATCCATTCTAAAATCATAGGTATAACTGATGTTGATGTGAGAGATAATTTTCCCTTATATTCCTAAATGTCTTGGTGATTTTTTGAAAAAAGGCCCATTGATTTCCAAAAATCACAAGACACACATTCTTACTTTTTCTATTTCTTTTGACTCAAAGCTTCGGCAATGAAGTTAAACTTTACCAGTGTATATTGATATTCAATGTTGAAAGACTATAAATACTCAAACCAATGCCTCTATTAAATGTTAAGGTATCACAAAGAATGGATGTAACAACTCGATCCGGATGACAGCACAGCCACCACCGCCTTAACATGGTCATCGGGTCCTGGCCCACCAAGTACCACCAGTTTCCCCGCAGACACGTGGTCCCCACACAGGCGCCCACCCACATGCCTGAACGGGTCATATGACCAATTATTTTCCCCACAGGCCAACACATGTCCTTTCCTCTACAGAGAGACCATACTAATTGATTATATCCTCCATTTAATTTGTCTCCAAGAAATAAACTCTTCAGATCTGATAACTTCTTGGTATTAATCCATTCTAAAAGCATAGGTATAACAGTTGTTGAAGTGAGAGATACGTGTCCCTTAGATTCCTAAATGTCTTGGTGAATTTTTGAAAAAAGGCCCATTGATTTCCAAAAATCATGAGACACACATTCTTCCTTTTTCTATTTATTTTGACTCAAAGCTTCGGTAATGAAGTTGCACCTTCACAGTGTATATTGATATTCAAAGTTGAAAGACTACATATACTCAAACCATTGCCTCTATTAAAGGTTAAGGTATCACTAATAAAGGATGTAAAAACTGGGTCTCGATGACAACACAACCACCCTCACCTTAACATGGTCTTCGGGTTCTATCCCACCAGGTACCACCAGTTTCTCCGCAGTCATGTGGTCCCCACACAGGCGCCCACCCATAAGCCTGAACGGGTCATCTGACTAATGATTGTCCCCATAGGTATAATAGATGTTGAAGTGATAAATACTTGTCCCTTAGATTCCTAAATGTCTTGGTGAATGTTTGAAAAAGGGCCCATTGATTTCCAAAAAACATGAGACACACATTCTTTCTTTTTCTATTTCTTTTGACTCAAAGCTTCGACCATGAAGTTTCACTTTCCCTGTGTATATTGATATTCAATGTTGAAAGAATACAAATACTCAAACCACTGCATCTATTAAAGGTTAAGGTATCACTAAGAAAGGATGTAACAACCAGGTCCTGATGACGGCACAGCCACCCTCACCTTAACATGGTCGTCGGGTTCTAGCCTACTAGGTACCACCAGTTTTCCTGCAGTCACGTGGTCCCCACACAGGCTCCCACCCACAAGCCTGAACGGGTCATCTGACTAATGATTTTCCCCACAGGTATAACATATGTTGAATTGAGAGATACTTGTCCCTTAGATTCCTAAATGTCTTGCTGAATGTTTTAAAAAAGCCCCACTGATTTCTAAAAATCATGAGACACACATTCTTTTGTTTTCTATTTCTTTTGACTCAAAGCTTCGGCAATGAAGTTTCACTTTCCCAGTGTATATTGATATTCAATGTTGAAAGACTACAGATACTCAAACCACTGCCTCTATTAAAGGTTAAGGTATCACTAAGAAGGGATGTAAAAGCTGGGTCCCGATGACAGCACAACCACCTCCACCTTAACATGGTCTTCGGGTTCTAGCCCACCAGGTACCCCCAGTTTCCCCACAGACATGTGGTACCCACACAGGCGCCCACCCACAAGCCTAAACGGTTCATCTGACTAATGACTGTCCTCACATGGAAACACATGTCCTTTCCAGTGTGCTTTGTCCTCACTCACATACACCCTGAGAAACTTCACAGAAGGTCACCCATCCTGATCACTACTCTAAGTGAAGCACACTTAACTGTGGAGTTCTAACGAGGTAGTCTCATGAAATGGAAGGTGAACCTTGTTAACATGAGTCGTATCATTTACTTATTTAACCTTGTATTATTTGGGGATGTTACAATCACCCCCCCCCCCCCCCCTTAGAGCACACCGTCCTCATTGTGGGCCCTACATCTCAACCCAGGCAGTGCGCTGCACTTATGGCTGGGTACCACCTCTGATAACAAATATGGCAACTGGGTCCCGGTGAAAGCACAGCCACCCCACCTTAACATGGTCGTCGGGTCCTGACCAACAATGTACCACCAGTTTCCCCGCATACACGTGGTCCCCACACAGGGGACCACCCACATGCCTGAATGGGTCATCTCACTAATGAGTGTCCCCACAGGCCAAAACATGTCATTTCCAGTGTGCTTTGTCCTCACCCACACACACCCTAGAAACTTCCTAGAAGGTCACCCATCCTGATCACTCCTCCCAACCAAGAACGCTTAACTGTGGAGTTCTAATCAGGTCGTCTCCTGAAAAGGAAGGTGCACCTTGTTAACCTTAGTCATATCATTTAGTCATTTAACCTTGTATTATTTGGGGATGTTACAAAGGATGTACATGAGGCTCTTGTGATCCATGTAAACCACAAAGCACACACCTTTGAGATTGTATCTCCAACATATTAGGGGTTATTCCACTACTACTAACTCCATATAATGTGTAGGTTAATTCCTCTCATGTGGTCTCACCTGCCAGGAGCCATAAGCAACCACTTGATCATCCTTTATTAAAACTGCTCTAATTCCAACTTTGGATGAATCACAGAACACGGTATATGCTTTACTTGGGAAAGGTAATGTGAGGATAGGTTTTTAGGTTTTGCTGCCTTTAAAATCTTCTAAACAACTTTCACAAGAATCATACCAAACAAACTTCACCCCTTTATTGGTCATCCAAGACATTTGTGATTCCAATCAGGAGAAATCATAGATAAAACACTATTAATAACATGCTAAACCCAAAAATCTATAAATTATTACGTTTTTCTTGGGTTGTTCCCTTGATTCCACGACTGTGACTTTTTTTGGGTCCACTGACACTGTTGTCTCTAATATAACATGGCCCAAAAGTGCACTTAATTTATTCAAACACTATATTTAGTTTGATAATATTAGTTCTAAATCCCTATCAATGTACTCAGGATAATGTCAAGATTCACTACTACACATATTCCCTTTAATAGTGTGAAAAATGGATTTTAACAGTGCTAAAAAATCATTATTAATCACATTGATGATAAAGGTGGGGGTCCCCTTTATCATCACTAAAAAATCCCTGATAAAGGGTGTCCTTTATCTATGATAAAAAATGGCAGTTAGAGTACCCCCATTATCACTGTTGATAAAGGCCTAGCTGGTTGCAATGTACTATTAACATAACAACAGATCTAACAAAAACATTTAATTTTAAAACAATTTTATATACATTTAATGAGACACTAGGAATACATAAAATTCCACCCATGGTATATACAAAAAAACAATACTATATACATTTCAAAAAAATTATATAATTACATATACGATTATTCAATAATCATTTAAAAAAATAATGTTTCGTCTTTTGAGGCTTGTGATTCCCTCTCAAAACTATCCTCCCATGGTATCGATTTCCAAAAAAAAACATCTCAACCCAAATAAAATACACCGCCTATATATGAAAACCAATATTATATTTTTCATACTATAAAGAAAAAAATTAAACATTAATATGAAATAATACACTAATAAAATGCCAGTATTTAATAAAAAATACACATTCCGGGTTATATCAGACACATCATGCATCTTATTGAGGTTTGTTTGATCCTAACACATTAAAAATGAGTTATTGATCATTTTCCAAAAATATCAAAACAATGAAAATGTTTTTTCTTGGTAATGAGTTTATCATTTGTTCTTTTACTAATATTAATGTCAATTTTAAATAATGACACATTTATAGTTATATTGGACACACTATGCATCGTATTGAGGTGAGGATGGTTCCTACGTGACATAAATGACTTATAAATCATTTTCTTAAAGTATCAAAATAATATGAATGTGTTTTCTCAGTTTTCATTATGTCAACGGTGTTTTTAACTAAAATGTCGTTTGAAACAGGAAACACACATTATGAGTTATACTGGTCGCATAATGCACAAGTTTGACATGAAACTTCTCAATACACATCACAAATGAATTATGAATCACTATCATAAAATATCAAGACAAATGGAGTGTGTTTTCTTGGTTTTTAGTGAATGACATGTTTTGAACTAAAATGTCAATTTTAAACTGATAATAGAAACTTTTAGTCATACCAGTCACATAGTATGTCATATTTAGGTGTGGTTGATTTTTAATGGCCACAAATGACTCATAGATAGTTTTATTAAAGTATCAAAACAATCTAAATGTTTTTTCATGGTTTTCAGTACTTCACTTGTTGTTTTTACTACGATTAATATCAATTTTAAATAAAATGAGACACTTTGAGTGATACTAGAAACACTGGGCATCATATTTAAATTCAGATAATTCCTACTCATCAAAAATGACATATATAACATTTTCCTAAAATATTAAAACAATCCTGATGTTTTTTCTCAGTTTTCAGTATGTCTATTGTTGTTTTTATTTAAATTGATGTCAAATTTTAATAAAAATAGAGAAATTCAATTATACCGACAACACAATGCATAATATTGCTATTTGGATGATCCCTACCTATCAAAAATTACTTATATACCATTTTACTAAATTAAAAAAATAATATGAATGTGTTTTCTAGGTTATTATTATGCATGTTGTGTTTTCTTACTTAAATGTCATCTCAAAATAGTAGCATTCATTATGAGTCATTATGGTTTCATTGTATATCATTTTAACTTGATACAACTTCATACACGTCAAAAATGACTTATTAATTACTTTCCTAAATTATCAAGACAATTGGAGTGTGTTTTCTGTGTTTTTAGTGAGTGGATTTTTAAATTAAAATGTTGATTTTAAACTAATAACTGACACCTTTAGTCATACCAGTCACAACATGCATTAGAATGAGATGTGTTTGATTCTTACACATCACAAATTACTAATGAATCTTTTTACTAAGGTATCAAAAAAATATGAATTCATTTTTAAGGCTTTCAGTATGTCACTTATTTTTTTTACTTAAATTAATTTAAATTTCATATAAAAAGATACACTTAGAGTGATATGAGCCACACTGTGAATTTTTTTGAGGTGTGACTAATTTTTACATGTCAAAAATGACATAGATATTGTTTTCCTAGAATATAAGAATAATCTGAATGCATTTTATTTTTTTCAATATTTTTCTTGTTGTTTTTACTTAAATTAATGTCACTTTCAAATAAAAAGAGACACTTCGAGTTATACTATCCAGACCTTGTGTCTAATTGAGGTAAGGATAGTTCCTAGACATACCAAATGAATTATATATATTTTTCCTAAAGTATAAAAAAATTCCAAATGTGTTTTCTTGGTTTTCAGTAAACCAATTTTGTTTTTTACTAAAATTTCAGTTCAAACTAAAAACACATATTATAATTCATACAAGTCGCATTGTGTGCCATTTTTATGTGATATTTCTTAATAAACATCTCAAAGGACTTATAAATTTATTTCTTAAAATATCAAGACAATAGGATCATATTTTCTTGGTTTTCAATGAGTGTCATGTTATAAACTAAAATCTCAATTTTAAACTGATAATGGACACTTTTAGTCATACTGATCACACCATGTGTCGGATTGAGATGTTATTGATTCATACAAGTTAAAAATTACTCATGGATATTATTCCAAAAGTATCAAAATAATACAAATGCATTTTATCAGTTTTCAGAATGTTACTTGTTTTTTTACTTAAATTAATGTAAATTTTAAATAAAAAGAGACACATTGAGTGATATTGGCCAAACCATGCATCATATTTAGGTTCTCAAGATTTTTACACATCAAAAATGATTTATATATCATTTTCATAAAATCCAAAAACAATCTGAATGCATTTTCTTGGTTGAGAGTATGTAACTTATTGTTTTTACATATATAATTTTCAATGGTAAGTAAAAAAAGAGGCACTTTGAGTTATATCATCCCCACCATGCATCATATTGAAGTCCACTTGATTCATACATGTCAAAAATGACTTATAGATCATTTTTGTAAAGTGACAAAACAATTTGAATGTGTTTTCTTGGATTTTAGTATGTGAGTTGTGTTTTTTTACTAAAATGTCATTTCAAATAGGATATATGCATTTTGAGTCATACCAGTCAAATCATGTGTTATTTTTGAAAGAGACTATTTCATACACATAAAAAATGACTTATGAATCTCTATAAAAAAAATTATGAATACGATTAGAATGATTTTTATTATTTTTTAGTGAGTGACACATTTTGAACTAAAATTTAAATTTTAAATTGATAATAGACCCTTTTAGTCATACAAGTCAAACTGTCCATTGGATTGAGGTGTGTTTGATTACAAAACATCCAAAGTGACTCATGGGAAATTTTCCAAAATTATCAAAACAATCTGAATATTTTTTATTTGTTTTCAGTAGGTAACTTGTTCTTTTTGCTAAATTTAATGTCAATTTAATATAAAAATACACACTTAAAGTCACACTGGCAACACTGTGCATCGGATTGAGGTGTCTTTTACCCATATACATCAAAAATTACTTATAAATTATTTTATTAAAGATTAAAAACAATCCAAATTCATTTTCATAGTTTTTAGTATGTCACATGTTCTTTTTACAAAAAATAATGTCAAATTTAAATAAAAAGAGAAACTTTGAGTGATATCGGTCACTTTTTCTTTTTTGCTGGGTTTGAGTAGGTCAGCTACTATGATACCAACTATATTGACCTAGATAATTCAGACATAAATATCATAACTTAGTATATCAATATTCCTTATATAACAAAATGATTCATGACATAATAATTGTGGTTTAGTGCATTTGGAAAATGGAGACATAAAGAACTAGTTCACTTGAGTCTCTCATTTAGTTCTTATTGTCTAGAAACCTTCTTAGACATATAATTTATAAAACCATTCATTATAACATAAAGATATAAAACATAATAATGGGTGATTATAAATTCTTAATAAGTTTAAACATGGGATATATCAATGGTTATATAATAATGTTAACTTACCAATAGTACATAAAATGATGACAAAACTAATTAATTACATAAAAAGACACACTTTGAGTCATACTGTCCACATCATGAATTACCATGATTTCCATTTTCATTTTTTTTTCAAAATGGAGACACCAAATTATCTATATTTATCACTTTAATTCATGTTCCCTTCACTGACTTTAAATGAAAGTGATAAATTCTGACAATGCAGGGGTAACAAGGTTTTGAGGGAGAGTATGTTTGGGGAAGAAATTGTTTGTATGAGAAGTCAAACATTTAATTTATATTATTATAATGTATTATGGAATAAATTATATTATGATGAAAACATATTATATTGAAAAAACTTTACCATTTCATTGAATTCTGAGTTGTAGACTCGAAGTCCAATCTCTCACAAGTATGATCAGTTTAGAACAAACCACCCCAACTCGAACAAAGGAATACACCTGTATAAGAAAAAAATTATTATGTGATTAATAGTAAAAATAATTAATCTAAACATAAATATAAATAAATCCACTACCTATATGGAAGTCACATCTTCATTCTGTTTGTGTACATTCTTTCATTAAGTATGCTTCTCATTCTCTCTTGAGCACATCTATATCGTCTTGTGCATATGATTTTTTTCGATAGTCATAGTAGTGCTGGAAAAATATAAATACCCAAAGGATTACTAAATATTTTATATCAAATAATAATTATCATCAAAAATACATCTTAAGGGGTGATAGTTTGTTTATGGAATTTGATCTCTCTAATAAATATATAAACATAGTAGTCACAATCTTTTCAATTGGCATGTTTTGGAAACTGTAAAAATATTGAGTAGAATAAGTAACTTGTTTTGATATATTTTTGGATAGTGAAATATTATTATATATACCCTAATACATATCAAGGCATTGAACTTGTCTTCATCCTTGTGCTTATCTCCTTTACTCAATCCATTTTTTCATGATTTTTAAGCACCACCCAATCATAACAGAATCCTGAATAAAACATAATAAAAATGATATAACTTTATATTTAGTTCTCAAATATTTGATTTATTTTATTAATAATTGAAAAACTTCATATTGTGTGTATTTTTTGTTTGATATCCATGTGTTTAATCCTAGAAATAAATATTTTCAGTGACAAAATTTACTACAATGATCATCTAATGCTGGATAAAACCACATAAATAATTAAGTAATAAAAGAAATGAAAATTTATTTTTTCTGATTAAATTGTATAGTTTTAACCATGTATAATTGCTATAAAATAGAGTCTATTGTCTAAAATTTTGCTTTGAAATGATTTGATCAGACCTGCAACTATTTCATCCTTTTTTCTATCTATTTCTTCTCGTTATTTAGATGATATGTGATGACTAATGAGTCCAATTTTCTTTCATGGGAAAATCCTTTCAATTGTTTTTCATATATACATGTATAAAAAATAGGAAATTTATTTTTTCATAATTAACACATTAAATCATTATTTGGAAAATAAAATCATGAAAACATACCTCATTTATACATTTACAACTGAGTTGGCTAGCCAGTCATATTTGAGGATTTCACTTACACTCTCAACACTAATGAAATCTTGGTCTTTCTCTTTATTCAAATTTTCTTAAAAATCAACTATGCGATTATGACCATGTTTTAACATTGTATCAACAAGAACCTTCAATTATAATAAATTAAGATATAGAATGGGTGGGTTAATGGTGCTTTTTATAGTTATTTTTGGTCGGTTGGTCAATCCTTTATATGGTCTTGAGACGGTCTTTCATTTCATCTACTTACCTTTTTTCGTATATAATAACATTCATTGATTCACACATTTTTTCATTAATTGTTAATGGTTTATCTTGAAAAGTAAATTGGAAATTAATACCTCTTTATCAACATCCTTTTTGACAAGATGTGACTGCAATGTGATGAATGTTCCAACATATTTTTCAACCATATTAATATCTTCCTCATCAATTGGAATAGGTAGTCTGGTGCTCAGATCTTGGGATATAATTATAAACACTCGAACATGAGCTTTTAGAATTGGTATACTTTATAGCATGTTGTTTTGGATATTGAACATTGTAGCCCTAACTTCACGTCAATTGTTCGATGTTGATATATGTAATTCCCAATCATTATCACCCTATAGAATATTAATAAAATAATGGTATCAGTGTTTGTATGATTCACATTTCATAGAAACATTTGTTAGAACATTGATTACCTTGGCTAAGAAATATCTGTGAGGGGAATGGCTCACCTCATAGCTGGTGGGGGTGGGTAGGGATCTCCATATAGTGGTTTTTCTTGAGTTTATTCTTCAATTTGACTCCCCTTATTATAGTTTTCATATTATCTCTTCCTATGGAATTATTATTCAATGGTAGTTATGCCTTCTCCCATTTTTTTTATTAATTTACGTTGATCCTCCTCTGGTTTTTTTCTCAAAATACGTTTAGGGTGACACTCAAAAACCTTCTCCTCTTACATGACCATTTTGTTCTAGCCACTTCATGTCCACCGATAGTATTTTTTTTATCTGGTACAAGTGTTTTTGATTCCCCCAAGATGTCAAATAAAGAATATAAGAAAATAAGTGATAATTTTTATGTAATAGAATTTTAAATCAAAATTAATTTTTATTATGTAATACATACATTGGTTTCCCACACATTTAGTGGGTTTTCATCTATTATTATCCCATCTTTATTTACACATACCTCCTTCCATAGAACGTGGTGTGGGAAGGAAGTGTCTTTAGATTTAGATTCATCATTATGCATATAAATAGAGGAACATAATTATGGTGTTGTTTCATGTCATATAAAATTATTTTTATAGATCTAAAATATGTACCAATTTTTTTCATGTGAAGCATACATCATAATTAATTTATGGTAGGGGTATGCTGGTTATATTTCTTGTTCTTTATTTCTAGCACTCATTTGATGTTTTACAAATAAAAAATTTTCAATCAATGTGATGAATTAACTTATCATCAAGAAATGTATTACTAGTCATAATATACCTAAAAGTAAACATTCACACAACGTCCAGTAAACACATCCCATGATTCTTGGGTTATTAGGTGTGCATAGATAAGCAGTGGGTGTGGGTTTATTTTTCCTTCATCATCTTTAAGAGGATCTCTTGTTAAAATTTTGCAAACTCCTCTATGAATCCTTCTTAAAAGCATTAAAACATATTTCTTATGGGATTCATCTATAATAAACATACTCTACAATGGATGATGAAGAGTTAGTCGATGTTTCATTATTTTATTTTTTTTGTAAAATAATGAAAAGATATAAAAATTTTAAGATAATCTCTTCCATGTCATTATATTAAGCCCAGACACAACATGGTTTCATGAATATACCTCAATCAGCATGAATTATAGAGTGATGATTCCAATATAACTACTAAACATAGGCTTGTGGGGTTAATATGTTGGACTCATTCATTCCATCTGACCTCATATTTGATGCCTTTGTCTTTTTCCTTAATGATTTTTGCTAACACAATCAACCTACGACACTCTTTTTTTTGGAATTCATCCTTCACCACCTACCATTTACCAAGAATAAACATTTTCAATATGTTCATCTAGAGTAGTAGCATCGGCATGTGGAGATGATCATTGAAATTCCATATTGGGAGTAGCAGTAGGTTGAGAAACCTATTGTTTCTTAGGAATTGGAGCACCGGAACATGTATAAGGTCGTTCCTCTATACAAGGAGTAGAAGAATATTTAGAGACCTATTTTTCCTTAAGATTGGTACAATTAACATGTGTATAAGTCATTATCAACATAATTGGTTTAATATTTAATTTAGAGTACATAAATGTAGTAGAAAACATATAATAACATGAGGTGACAAAATGTATATTACAAAAAAACATGTAACCTGATTATTGAAATATTTTTTTCTTCATTAAAGGATTAAGGGATATGAAACCTATATGAATTATTTAAATACCTTCATTATAGTATCCTTTGACATAAAAAACATCATCTACATTGGGACCATTGACAAATGATTTTGACGTCCCAATAAAAGGTTCATCCTCGGTAGAATTTTCATCTAACCCTTTAGAGGTTTTCGTCAATAACATAATATTTGACCACTTTCAGTTTTATGGATCACATACATAAAATAATTATACTTCCTATTATGCCATTATAAATGGTTCATATCTGTACCCTTCCTTACTAAAATAAAATTTCATAAATCCCAATCCATCTATTTTAACTGTACTCCTATTATCAACCAACTTTCATTGAAAAAAATAAGCACTTGAAATGTGGTTTAATACAACTCCCATATTTTATTAGTGATATAAAAGTATGAAATATTCATGTCAATTGGATTTATGTCCTTATTACGAGAAATATTCATCACTTCAACCACATGTGTAACTCCACTATTTAGCATGGTATTGTCTTCATCAATATCGTTTTTATAGAATTTTAATTACATAACCATTATAATATAATACATACAAACTTGTTCCTCCAGCTATCCATCGAAGTTTTTCTGAAATTGAATCCAAATTTTCATTTGACTTCTTAAAAATATGATCCTAAAACCATCCTATAAACTATTAATTATGTATATTTGATATCGATATTTCTCCCCTTGATGGATTCAAATTCCTAATAATTTCATTGTAGGTTTCAACATATGGGTGATCCTTCAAAATATTGTGATAAACATAAATGTGGTCCAGCTCACGATCTATAATATTGATTGTAAAAACATCTCTTCCAAAATATAATTCACCCAAATGTTTCTTAGTGTAACATGATTTAGATAAACCAATGCTTTCCACACTAGATAGGTATTCGGTATAGAACTCAATGGATTCCTAAAAAATATATCTCTTTCCAATAAAACCCTCTGAATGAATTTTATTTTTCAAATTCCCTTTCCAATCGTTCAATGGGGTATATCCATCTAGAGTGTATAGCACCACGTAGTTAAATCTCACTCACTAAGTGAACCATAAGATTAACCATCATATCAAAAAATGTTGGCAGGAAGGAAATTTCCAATTCACTTAATAAAAAGGAAATTTCTCTTTCTATAGTCAGGAATTTCTCTGGATCTATAAAATTAGTACATATATCTTGTAAGAATAAAAATAGCTTTGTTTATGTATGATGGACATTCTTGGAAAAACTACAATGTAAAGCTATATGCATTAGATCTTGCAAAAAAACATGGAATTCATGTTATTTAGAACCCTTTAACTTGAAATTAGTCATTTATATGATGTTCTTGATGTTCAATGAATACCCCTATAGAACATGTACATCATTCAAGAAGTTGAAAAATTGATATCTCCTCTACATGGAAAGAGTGTTAGCAGCTCAAGGAAGAAAATTTTGTTTTCCACCCTTCACTGGTGCCAACTCTTCTCATGTTCTTAAGTCAACCATGTCCATATTAACCTTAATTACATCATTTTTTTGCTGAGTGCATTTAGAAATGTGTCAATGAAACTATCCGATACATTTATTTCAACTTTTATAACATTATGAAAATTTATGACATACAAAAAATTCCAGTATAGTAATTTAAAAGAAACTGATCTATTTTTCCAATTAGTTTTTGTAAGGTTTTTCAAAAATGATTTACCAAAAGCAGTGTCCACATATTTTACATTATCAAATAGTTGATCACCTGTTAGTGGAGATACTGTTTTACATTAATCAAAACTTCCATCGAATGATGGTTTCTCGGCTGATTTCCAAATTCAGGATACTCATAATCAATTCCCTTCCAATGAGGAGAGTTTTCCGAGTGACTTAGTTTCCCATATTTAGAACAAGAGATTCCTTTCACTATTTCATATCATATACTTTCTCCTTTTGATGATAAATCTAATTGTTCTATAGATTCCTCTTTTCTAGTTCAAATTCTATAATCTATAATGTATAAAAATAATATAGGGAATTCTATTATTCCATCATTTTGTACTCACACTACAATGAGGTCAATATTTGACCTATGCTGAATCATAAAAAATATAAAATCCACCTAACTTACACACAAATTCATCATTAGGGACACTAATATAGACTAAGAAAACCATACCACTATGGGAAACTAGTATAGTATACATATACACCTATATCCTAATTCATAGGCTCTTCATATAGCCAAACAGGTGGAGGTGATATATAACAAACCAATGATCATCAAATGAAAAACTATAATGTATCGGTTTTCCTAATTATATAGAAATCTTAACTTAAATGATTATTGTAAAACACATTTTCATATGTACTTTGAAAACTATTTAGAAAATCAAATTTGAAATCCCATTAAAAAAACTGACCATTAACACAAATTCATCTTTAAAATAACACACCATTTTAAAAAATAAATCAATCAATTCCAAGCACTTTATCACAAAACCACAATTCCTTTTTTAAGCATTCAAGGAAACTTCATGACCCAATAGTGTTAAACATTTAAGTTTAATGAAAACCCTTCATATTTTACAAATTTTCCTATAAAACTTCACACACCCCTTTTTAAGATAAAACCAACATTAAATACGCTTTCAATCCATTCACATCCCTTTATGAAAGCTAATTCGGTGAGTTGAAAAATAGCTGACATGCAACCTAAGTCCATGTCCAGTTTTTTTATCATTTTATATCTATTTAAAACCCAAAAATAATATGTTTACAACATGTAAATTTTTAAAAACATTTAAAAACAATTTATTCAATTATAAAGAAGCAGTTAGGAATTTTCCTAATGACATAAATCCCAAGAGAGGCACTTTATCAAATATAAAGATGACACAGTGGAGTCCTAGGTTCTTGAAACAAAATTATGTTGTGTACTAAAATTTATTTTTTAATATTAATTGATTGAGAGATCAGACATCATGGATTATGAAAAAATAATTTAGTTTTCTTCTTCTTATTTCATTTACTGGGAAGTTAAGGGTGGTTTTATCCAACAGATTCATGAAGGCTAATGTGTTGGGTGATTCAACTAACTAGAAAATACGATCATGAGGAGAATCCAAGACCGATGGAGGAGACACACAAGAGGGTGGGACCTAATGAATATTGTTAGTATAATTCTATAAGTAAATATAGGAAGTATAGTACTACCATAAAAAATATAAGTATCAAATGAAATTTAGATAATTAAAGGGAAATAGTTATTAAGAATAGAGGAATTATAGATTAATAAGAGAATTAAGATCCAATATGGAAGAATGAAATTTATAAACGATGTTTAGAATTAAATGTGGATGTGTAGTAGAGGCAGGGATCAAGGAGTATGATTACTGCATAGTTGAAGGAGGCACCACCTCTGAAATATGGTCTACATCTGGATAATGGATTTTTTGGCATATAAAAAATTCCAAATGCATTCCAAATGACTACATGAAAATGTCGAATCTATCACGAACAAAATCTTTCCAACTTAGATCACATCCACCTACTCAACCCACATCCCTAGCTTGGATTCACATTCTCTAGGGAGACACTAGTCAGGGTGTGAGTCCATAAAAGTGTAGCATAAATCTATGGTCTTTCATATAGCTACCAAGGTTTTCCATGACCAATCAAAGAGGTTAGTGAGATATGAAGTAATAAGGATCAATACATGGATCCAATGTGACTTCAATGTGTAAAATCATATTTCCAAAACAATTTTAAATCACCAATGAAGACTGTTAACAAAGTGTAAAAAATTTAATCAACCCCGTTAATTTTTTGAAATACTTAAACTATCAACCTTTTTAATATAATCCCTTGTAATTTAATATTTAAATCATTCCAAAACATATTTTTAAGGAATACACACATGTACCAAACCATTTTAAATTTTAATGAATATTCTTATCTTTATTAAAATGATGATTTTCAATTTGAAAATCAAATCCACTAATGTTATAAAATAATCCAATTTATTTGAAAACAATGGATTAATTTTAAATATAAAACCATCCATACTAAATATAATTTTTATCAAAAAGGGATATTTTAAGAATTAAAATGATCGAACCATGTTTATCCAAATTCAAATGGAAAAATATGAATTCAGAAAACACATGAATCAAAAGAAGAATAAATTTCATATAAACACCTACATGGAAAATTTTGGATAAAAAATAATGAATATGAGATGAGTCACCTCCTTGTTGCAGTTGCTGAGACACCCTAACCTATGGATTCTCTACTATAAAAGTTTTATCAACTAAAATTTTCTTCTATGTATCACAGTATAGTTAAACCAAAATCTATCTATATATTTTGAATTCATTATAATTTGGAAAATGGAATACCCATGATAGTAGTAGGGTCAGGTCGCGGTGGAGTCTAGGTAGGTGGTGGAGGCAGTGGTAGAGGCTGTGGAGGGGTTCATAGTAGAGGTGGGTTCATGGCGGATGAGGTTTTGCAACAGAAGTGGGGTTTGACACGCAACTGAGGTGGGTTCACAGAGAACATGGGTTTGCGGTGGAGGACAGTCTGCAGTGGAGGTGGGTCTGCGATAGAGGAGGATCAGTGGCGGATGAGGGTCTGCGGCGGAGGAGTGATCGTAGTGGAGGAGAGATCGTGGTGGAGGAGCGGTCAAGGCGGAGGAGCATTCAAAGAAGATGGGAGTTCATGATAGTGGAGGGGTCGCTGTAGAGGAGGGTCCGACGACAGCAGAGATGAGGTTGGGGTAGAGGAGGGGTCAGTGGTGTAGGGGTCGACTTCTGCAAGTGCTTGGGGTATGTGAAGGAATGAGGGGACCATTAGGGTTTATTTAGAAAAACGGAGGAACCTTTTATCTGTGCTAGCTTAAAAGCACTAATAAAGGTTTGTTTTATAATCCCTCAAATAGAATGAACTGATAAAAGGCGTCTTTATCGAAGCTAAAATTTTATCGATGATAAAGATAAAATGTTAATAACTTGTTTATATTATTATATATATTTAGAAAATTATATATATAGTAAATATATATTTATTTATTTATAATGATAATTATAAGTAAATATATATTTATTTATATTCATATATATAATAAATAAATGTATATAATTAGATATATTTATAAATATTATAAATAAATATATATATATTTATATATAATTATATAATTATAAGAAATATATTAATTTTATATATTTATAAAATTATAAAAAATATATTTATTATATTTATAATTATTTAAATATATTAATTATATATATTTATAACATTATAGATATAATAAATATATTTCTTATAATGTTATAATTATATAAATTAATATATATTTATTTATAATTTTAACTATATATATTTATATATTTATTTAAATAATTATAAAATTATAAAAAATGTATTTATTATAATAATAATTTTATTAATATATATAATTAATATATTACTTGTAATTTTAAAATTAGTTATAAATATATATATATATGACTATAAATAAATATATATTTATATATAAATAAAATTAAAAATATAATAAATATATTTATTATAATTTTATAATCATTTATATATATATATATATATTATTTATAATTATGTTTATAAATATTTGTATATTTGTATAAATACATGTCTATAATTATATTTATTTATAAAATTACAATTATTAAAAATATATTAATTATAATTTTATAATTAATTATATATAAATATATATTTTTTCTAAATATTTGTGTAATTATAAAAATATATATATAATTAATATTTTTTTTAATTTCATAAGTATTTATATATATATATATATGACTGTAAATAAATTTATATTTATTTATAATTAGAATTATAAATATATTAAATATATTTATTATAATTTTATAATTATTCACATATATATATATTATTTATAATTATAATTATAAATATTTGTATATATGTATAATATATGTATATATTTATAAATATATTTCTATAATTATATATAATTATAAAATTATAATCATTATAACTATATTTATTTTAATTTTTTCATTATTTATATATATATATATAATATGTACTTAGGGGTATAATTACAACAAAACATAGAAATGCAACACACACAACCTGATAGGGCAGGTCAAAGCCCCCCCCCCCCCCCATGGGATAAGCCATCCATTTTTTATGACCCAGAGGCCATGTGGATATGGAGTCCTTTACAAATCTTGTCACTCTGGAGCCCCACATGTACACCGATTTTTTGATTCACAACTGTGCGGGTCCACCGCCTTATGATCTGTCATCACCCATTGTGGACATTGTTTTCCTACATGAGGATTTGTCCTATTGCCAGGACACTGATATCTACTCATCGTGTACGTTCCATCACCATGATCCATGGTTTTTGTCCAAGCAGCTACCCTTCGCGCCACCCTCGAGAGACCAATGCCTAGGTTATCACAAATCCAATCAAAATTTTCTACTACCCGAATTTCAACCCGGGTTTGTGATGCAGGATTACAGGGTTGAATTACCAGTAGCCTACAAACCTAACGGCATATATATATATATATATATATATATATAATTGTAAATAAATATATTTTTAAATATTTGTATATAAATATAAATATATTTAAATGTATATATATATATATATATTTATATGAATATATATATGTATATTTATATATAAATATATATATGTATAAAATTATAATAAATGTATTTATTATAATTTTAGATCAAGTGTTTATATATAATTAAAAATACAATAAATATATTTATCATTTCAAAAATTACAATAAGTATATGTCTTTAATGAATATATATATATATATATTCATTAAAGGTATATATTTAATTATATATATATATTCATTAAAGGCATATATTTAATTACATATATATATATATATATTCTATTATAATTATAAATAAATATGTTTAAAATGAATTTATATGTATCTATGTATATTATAAATATATTTATCATCTAAAAAAATATTTTAATTTTATAATTATTTAAATATATATATTTAGTTATATAAAATTATATTTATAAATAAATTTTAAAAAGTATTTATATATAACTAAATATTTACAATTATAAATATTATAAATATATTTATTATTTAAATATATTTATCATGATTTTAATTATTTATGAGAACATAATAGCTTCGTTGGAACATGAATGAATCATATAATCAGTAAATTAAAGATCATAAAAAACAAGTCATCATATATATGTGGACACCATGAATAACAATGAGGGTGTAATGTATAAATGATCATTCATAATGAATACATTACATATGAATGTGACACATCAATTGACAACATTCATTATAAATATATATTTATTTAAATATATATATATATACTTATAATTATAACTAAAAATTTACATATTTAAAAATTATTTACATATAATTATAAATATATAGTTATAAATATATAAATATAATAAATACAATAAATATATTTATTATTTAATAAAATTTATTATATATAAATTTCAATTATTAAAAAATATATATCAATTATACAGAATAATTTTTATTTTATGTATATAAAAAACATTATTTTTGATTATAAATATAATAATTTTACATAAATTAATAAT
Source organism: Viscum album (assembly GCA_963277665.1). Taxonomy (NCBI): domain Eukaryota; kingdom Viridiplantae; phylum Streptophyta; class Magnoliopsida; order Santalales; family Viscaceae; genus Viscum; species Viscum album. The sequence continues at coordinate 913,943,591 of OY728138.1, read as the reverse complement.
ATTTTTTATTAATAAAATATATCCTCCTACTGTTATTGCTGATAAATGGTATATTTATCATCACTTTTAGCTAGCACTAATAAGGTCCCCTCTTTTATCAGTGCTTTCTGCTTTGCGTTGATAAAACTTAATGCATCCCTTCCCTGAATCTATGGTAGTGATGTTTGGCATGACCATCTACTGATTGGGAGTACACTAAGATATCATCTATTAGGACCACAACAAACTAGTCCTGAAAATAATGAATGATCCTATTCATTAAGACCATGCAAACTACAGGCACATTAGTCAACCCAAATGGAATCACTACAAATTCATACAAGTCATATATGCTCCTAAAAGAAGTTTGATGTGTGTCCAATTGTGTCACACATAACTGATGATATCGTAATCTCAAATAAATCTTGGAGAAGATCATATAACCTCTCTACTAATCTAAAATGTCAACAATGAATGGAAGAGGTTATATATTCTTAACCATCATCTGTTTCAACCTCTGATAGTCCACACGTAAGTGAAATGATCTATTAGTATTTTGAAAAAGAGAACGGGAGAAACCTAAGTAAATGTACTCGGTCATGTAAAGCCTTTCAATTCTAGATCTTCAAACAGAACCTTCAACTCCTGAATCTCTATCGAATCCATTCTATAAGACAGGATAAAAACTCGCTCTTCTCTCAACACTAACTCAATCATAAACTCAATCTCTCGGTCATGTGGTAAGGTATAAAAATTGTTAGGGAAAGAATCCAAAAAATTGTATTCTAATAGAGAAAAATATTATAGCTACATTCCACCATTTTCTAGAGTATTAACAATAATTTGAGCCGTGAGAATATCCAATATGCTCTGAATTAGTATCGCATGACCAGCCTAAAGATCCTACTCACCCGGCTGAGAATAGTTGTTTCCTTATGAAGACTAAAAGGTAATTGTACTTCTATAAAAGTTGATATGAGCCTGTTATATAACCAACCAATCCATACCATTAATCATGCTGAAGCCTATCATTCTTAACATGAACATTTCCCAAAAGAAATTTTAAACACCAATTTATAGAGACCACTCCTTACAATGTTTGATATTATTTGACTGCATTCCCAAAGATGTGTCACTTGTTCAAAAACCATATACACTTTCCACACCCAATCCCCAACCATTTGAAATAATTTCATATATAAAATAATGTGATGCTCATATATCAAAAAAAACACAAGTTAATGTAGATGATACAAGAACCATGCCTCTAATGGAAGACATTCATATATCCATGTTAGTCATAGTAGTGAGCATAATGTGGAACTAACTTTTCCCTCTACCCTAAGCTCCACTCTAAAAACCGTGAGCTATTTTCCTTTCATTGTATTGTTTCTCATGTATTGGGAGTGATATCTTGAGAATATTTAATGTGTAATAATAATAGTTTTAATTTTTTTACTTTGCTTAATTTTAGTATTATCCAAAAACAAGTATTCAAAATAAACACAAGAAAAATATTATTCAATTAAACACTAAAAGGATAAATTTCAACAAGGACAAAGGACAATAACTGACCTATAATTCCTACTATCAAACCAATAAAAATCACCAGGAGACCCCCGTAACACTGAAACATACCACAAAAATAATGGAAATACATTGGATCGGCCACGATATAAAAATAATGTAAAGAACAAGGGAAACTATGCTAAGCATTAAGGGTATGAAGAGAACCATCTTAACCAAGTTATTTCTAATGTTTTGAATACCCTAAAAATCTTTTTATAAGGCCTTTTGTGACCGTTGGTAGCCATTGTGGTCCTTAAGTGACCGTTGGTTTTTTCAACAGTCATAAAATCTAATAATCATTGGGTTCTTTTAAAGAATTTTGATTATTTTAATTTTCTTAGGTATTTTTCAATATTTTATGTATTTTAAGTTTATAATCATTTTTAAGGTTCTAAGTATATTTTAAAATGCTTTAAAATCATAACTTGGAACATGTTTTAATAAAACTTATCCTTAGATTTTGAAAACATAATGTTTTAAGACATGAAATGAATATAGAAATCAATATCATAATGTTTAAATAAAAATATGATGAAAATTACATATGTTTACATCAATGAATGTGTAAAGGGTTTATAATGAAAAAAAATATGCATTCAAATTTAAATTTATGTTTTAAATATTCTTGATAATTAAAAGTTATACATGGTATAATTTATACATTGGATTGTGTATATTAATATACCTAAAATAAAAATAAAATTGAAATAATGTTTTATATTAATAAAATTTATGACTTTATTGATTTTAATACGAGTAAAATATTTCAAACATCATTTCTATAGTTTTGGGTATGGTTTATTTATGAACCATTTAATTTTTATTTTATTTTTAAAATTTCGGTTTATAAAAATACCACCCATTGGGTCAGTCCTCTAGTCGAGCCGATGGAGGAAGCTCACGCTACTCCTTTATGAAGTAGGAGAATGATCTTACACCCTTCAGCCACATCACATGTAACACCCCAAGCTTCCACGGTACGTTTCCTTTCGAATAATGCAATGGCGTGCATTGTACGCAACTTCGAGATTTTAACACACCATAACCAATCAAACTAGCCGTTATGAATAGTAATACCTACTTTTTGAAATTTAATAAATTCTATCTCTCAAAATGGAAATCATTTTTGGATTCGTAATATCGAAATTAGCCTAGGGTGAAATTTTGGTACTTTTCAGATAACTTTCATATTTTGATGAATAGTGAAAATTACTAAATTTTAATTAAAAACAACTTTTTTAATCAAAATAATTAATAGTGATAAATTATGAATGTGAGTGGTTTTAAAGTATATTCAGAATATATTTTTACCATGTAATACAATGTGGGTCATTGAACATAATTTCACATTTAAACCAGACATAAACAAGTGCCAATCTTTTGATAGTTATTATCTCTTAAAAACACGCTTTTTGTTTTAACAACGGGAATTAATTTTAAATTAATTTCTGCCACTTCTGTGTTTTGAATTTGGAAAAATGGATTCCATATTTGGAATCAGGATGTTCAAATTGTGTAAATAGGTAACTTTTATTTTTATACATTTTGGATAATTACTTCGGTAAATATTTTATTTACCATGGTTAAAGGGTAAATCCAGTAAACAATGGTTAAACAATTATATTATAATAATCCTAAATTACCCTAAAACGTTTCTTAACCCTATTGGTTGATACATGGTCGACCATGGGCATCTTTGGGACGATTTTGGGACCCCATGGATCCACTTGTAAGTGATAATGACACTTTATTTTAATTAAGTTAAGATAAATACAAAAATGACACAAGCATATATCTTTTAGAAAAACAATTGTTACATAGGGTTATATATGTTTTCTTTTAGACTATAAATATCCATTATAAATGTAAAAATATTTACTACATAATTATAGTTTATTTATAATTTTTAGACATTAAATAAGTTAATTTATTTATGACACAATGGTGATGCAGTAATTACCATAATAGTGAAAAATTAGATTAATTGATATTATAAATACCCAAATAAATATAATTTGAAACTTTTATTTAATTACACTAATTTTCTAGGATAACATGACATATTAGGATTGATTTAATTAACTTTTTTCGAAGTAATCATTCTGTTATGTGTTTCACAAAAATCAACTATTGAATAGTGTCAAAATTGACATAAAAGAGTTTTTAAAACAAATATTATATTATTAATTGATATTAAATTCATAAAAATCTAAGGTTAGGCCAAGAGACTTATATCATGATAGTTATATAATTAATGGACCACTTTGGGGTCTCTTGGATGTATATATTATGTTAATTAACTATATAATATAAAAATACAAAGTGACATGGTAAATGTCAAACTAATTAACTAGGAGTTAAAACTAAAAGATAAGGTTAATATAGTGACCCAAACCTGTCTAAATTCTATTGACTGAATGGTTTTAGACCTATCCCCACCATAAAATTTGAATAATCAACTTTTGAGCCATTAGAAACCGAATATAAATTTATTATAAATTAATATTTCTATCTTTTCCAAAGGTGCCCCTCACCCCTCTTATAAGAGGGCACCCTTCCTTCTCATTTCTTCACACCATCAAAGCCTTTTCGTTCGGCCAACCCCTGGCCAAATACTCTCTCAACTTCCTTGACTACAACCTATAGGCCTTATTTTGATCATAAAGCCAACCTAATGATCCCTTTTGATCAAATCAAAAGGAAGAACCCGAAGAAGAGGTAATGTTTTCACCACCCCTTTTCAAGTTCCTTTCTTCTTCCACTTCTTCATTCTTTTTTATTACCATTCTAAAATAATAACTCCAGTATCTTATATATACTGTGATTTTATTATAAATATGGTACAACCATATTCAGTATTCTATCCACCCTTTGAATAACATGTCACCATACGTGCGTACGTACGGCTTACCGTCTCCACGTCGTGGTGTAATTGTTATTAAATATATTATTATTTGGGTGGGTATAATAATGATGTGTAACTCATTTAAATAATAAATATAACATGATAATGATTCTTTATATATTATATACCATACAATTATATATTATTTTAATATCAAAATAATGATATTGTCGCTCGTGCGTACGTACGGACTACCGTCTCCACGAACGCGATGAGATTCATTCTCCATCATATTCATTCAAGTATAATTATAATTTTATGATTTAAAAATAATGTTTAAGAACTTTATATCATTCTGTATATGAATAAGATAAACATATCTTACGTAACAAAACATATAAAAGAAAATGATTAAGTTAACACCCGAAACGACGATAATTCTAAGATATTATTAACAAAGAAATGTTAAAATATCATATATGATATCATATTAATGTATATTATTCATGAATAATTTAATAAGAATTATTTCAACATTATACAGGAGGTTAACCTACCCCCAACCAAAAAAAAGTACAAGGTAAGGGGTTTCTAATCTCACTTTTAATTTCGTGAGATTTCCATTATTCACCACTTATTTATTGCATGTGGTGTGTGTACTGCCCATGATTGTATTCGTTGTGTAATATACTCTAATTTATGGATATTTACATAATAATTATATGATCCTTCTTTCATGGGTGTATGTTTCATAAGTTACCAATTTGATAAGGGAATTTGATATTTCAATTTCCACTCATTCTGCTTTATGTATACTTCATTGATTATTTTACTCCAAGATTATGTGTGGAATTACTATTCATTTTCTTATGTCATATTTTCCACTCCCCTTTCTGTGGATATACTTTTGATACACATAATCACTCTGTTGATAAATTCTCAAGTGATCGGTATGAACTTGATGAGAGTAATTTTAACTCAATCTCCATTTGTTGAGTTAAATATCCAATTCATTGGTGTTGTTTTTACAAGAATATGTGTGAATGTCATCTGATTGATTTTCACTAAATATCCAATCATATTGATTGTATTTATATTTTTCACACATAATTATGTCGTTTATTTATCCTTAACCTAAGGATATGGTCTTTATAAGAGAATTCATCTCAATTTACATTCCATTGAGACCTTTTTGTTGTTATACACCAAATCACTTTTATATGGTGTATATATTGTACTTTGACATAGTATATCGTGAATCCCTTTATTCTCATGATATTACAAAGTTTTTATTACCTCAATTATTTGTATTCAAGTGTCTCTCTTTTGGTTAGAATATCTAACTAAAATACCATTTTAAATGTTTTAAAGACTTATTCTTCTAAATCTTTCACATTAATGTCCATGTTTTAAAAAATGGTTTTAAGTATTTATTTATATGGACATTAAAGTTTTAAAATTAAAACTACTTTTAAAAGTTTCAAAGTGGTATGGGACACTTTGATTCAAAAATCTATTTTTAAATGGCTTCTTGACAAATAGTGTGACTTTTAAATGTTGTCAAGAAAAGGGGGATATTTCTCTCAAATAGTTTTGATGATTATTTTCATCTATGTCAACATCCTTCATTATTCTTGATTGAGGTTAATGTGATACAATACAATCTTCCATATTGTATCGAATGAGTTATGTTTGACTGTGGATGTGCTATTTTTATACCATTCATGGTTTGTGGTAAAAGTATTGACATTTCATATGCTAGTTTTAATACGAATGTTTATGTTATGTTTAAACCTGTTCATATGAGGAATGCATTGGACTTAATAAGTGATGGGTGGAGCCCGCTATAGCTCCTCGATGCATCGGTAGGTCTCATGATACAAACTAGTGTCTTGGCACAAGGCCTTGGAAAAATCTTATTTGTAGTCTTGGAACGAGGCCTTGGCTATGTGGTTATGATAGTCTGGCATTATGCATTCCATCATTTTGAAAGTGGTTATTGATATTGCATGTGATCATTCGAATAGTAGAATATCCATGTGAGTAAGTAAATGGAATTATTCTATTTTATCTTTGCCATTTTATGATGAAGTTCATGTTTAAAAGGCTTTTGTTTTAGTTATAAACATCCTTCAGTGTTTATTCTTATCTATGAAAGCTTCTGCTATAATGTTATCCTTACTGAGCATATGAGATCACCCCTTTGAATGTTTTATTTTTCCCAGGATTATGAAGAAGTAATTTATGAATGACCTGCTGGGATAGAATGAGGGGATATGAAGAAAAGATGTTTTTTTATTGATGTAATGTAAAACTTTATGGATGTATCTAGTTATTCCAAGGCTACTAAACTAATCGGTCTTTCGAGACTTGATCTTTCTTGTGATCATGCCAATGTTATGTAATAATGCACCGACTCTGGGTAACTGGGGTCGGGGCGTTACAGTTGGTATCATAGGAAGTTTAGTACAAACCTTGGAAGCTAGATTTAGATAAACTCTGATTAGAGCACATAGACCTAAGATGAACTTTGAGGATTAGTATAGAAGAACTTCCTAGAATTTTGGTATTGTAGAGATTTTGTGAGTTTTCTGAGAAATACATCCCTGTCTGGATACGAGCAGGTAGAGGCGGATCTGGCATAGATGTACCTAGGGGTAAAACCCGAAAACACCGCTTTGAGCTAGACTTGAACGGGAACTGGTGCACGACAACGGGCCTTGCTGCACTCTTGGTTACGATACTCCCGGGGGATATGCTTAGGATAATATACATTTTCTTTACAAACCGATTTAAGTAAAATATATATAAGATGAGAGTAAATTACCTTGGTTAATCCTAATATGTTTCAAATTGAGAATATGGTGAAATTTTAATCTCTAAATGATTTTACGACTACTGTTACTCACACAATGCTTTCTGGTTTTAGTCAATGGCTGGATTCCAAGGAAGTCATAGTGACTTTGAGAATGATGTACAAGGTGGGAATGGTGGTGGCAATGAGAAACAAAATGGAATGTTAATAGGCGTAAAAGATATCGTCTTTATGCCAAATCAGTTTTCCAAAAATATGATCAACAACATATATATTAACCAACTCCCAGACTCAACAAGGAAGATAAAGGTGATGAATGATAAGAGCTCCAGCAATGGATACCATGAAGAAAAGAACCCTCAATTTTCATCATGTAGGAAATGTGGAAGGAGACACCCAGGAAAGTGTATCAATGGGACAACGAAATTCTTTACGTGCGGGAAGGAAGGACATAAAGTGAAGAATTGCCGAAGAAAAATGAAGAGTACTATGGAAGAAGATAAAAATGGTCCCAAGAGTCCATTTACAGTCATTTGCCGCAAATGTAGGGGACCTGGCCATTACCCGAGTGAATTTCCTATTCTATAGGATATTTTCTTGGTCAAAGAAGAAGCTATGTGGAAATAAATGGTTTTAGAAATGTTTTAAAAGTATTAGCGCTCCTTGTTGGTGGGTTTACTTTGGAATAATTTTCTCTTTTATTTGTAACCCCGCAGTTTGCCACGTGAGAATTATATTTGAGGAAGAATTGTCTCTTCTCTTCTGGATATAGGTATAAATAACCATTTGGATTTTTATGATAATTGGGGTTTGAGAAAATTATATGTTATTATAATTTGGGATGAAAATGCAAGGTATGATATAACATTTGTGGTTAAATTATGTTATTTTGAGGAATTTATCTCATTTTGGTAATATTATAAAATATTGTTTTTGAAAAATGACAACATGTAGACCGTGTGACAAGCCGTCGCGTCAGACAAAGCTGTGGGAATCGAACCCACAACCAAAGTGTGATTGGGATTTATTGCCTACCACTGGACTAAGTGAAGTCCCTGGTTAGTGTGACTATTTTCTTTAGTTAAATGATTTTATTGATCAATAATATGTTGATTTGGGTTCTTATGTCTTATCAAATGAATACCCTTAGTATAGGAAAATGATTTGGTGATTAAGTGATAAATGTTATTCTGGAAGATGTTCACTTTGTTGGGAACACTATATGTCCAAGGAAAATAGAATACTATGGGATGTCATTATAGGAGTAATGGTGGATTTTTATCTATGTTTTTATTGTGGATCTATAGTGATTTGGGTTATTTAGGGAAATGATTAACCTATAATAAAGAATATGTGATTAGGTTAACTACTTTTATGTATGTAACTTTAAGAGTAGATGATTTCATTTGGAGATACAATTTAACGCGGAAGACTACATTCTTATAAGTTTTGGGTTTCAATATTAGTTTGGATTATATTGAAGGATTTTAAGGAAAATTTATTATTGAATGGTATTTATTTAACTTTGGGGTATTGTTGGTTTAATTTTAGAAATTAAGATTAGTATTTTTTTTTCTCTAATGGAATATACATTTGGGGGATCATCAGATCTTATACTAACCATTTTGGTTTTGATTAATCTCTAAAGACAAGTTAAATATATAGTTTATCCTACATGGATCATATATTTCTATAGAAGTTTATTCTAGCTCTTTTATTGTGACCAACTCTTCTTGAATACTCATTGTTCAAAAAAAAATAAGTTAGTGGTAAAAAGTTATTAAATAATGAAAATCTACTTAAAAATTAAGTATATCTCTTTATGTTCTTAGTCAATATCATAAATGAATTCCTCTTCCTTATGTAATGTAACTTAAAACAAAAAAAAATGTTGTCCGTTTACTTTCCTACTAGGAGACTAATGGTCGTTTGTCCCAACACAAGTTTGTGGTTTTCTTATTGTTAACTTTCTCCCGATCATGATTTCAATACCTCTCCATCAGAACTTGACACTTAGTTTATCACCCATATCCATGTTTTCCTACATGGAATCCGAGTATGGGTTATCTTGGATGACCTTTATACCTCTCTTTCTTTCTTTTAAAGTGATAGTTTTATTGACTTTTTTTCCGATTTGGGACTTTCCATTATATTCCCAAGCACAATTTTAAAAATTGTAAGGACGCAATTTATTGAAGTAGGGGAGAATGTAACACCCCAAGCTTCCACGGTACGTTTCCTTTCGAATAATGCAATGGCGTGCATTGTATGCAACTTCGAGATTTTAACACACCATAACCAATCAAACTAGCCGTTATGAATAGTAATACCTACTTTTTGAAATTTTATAAATTCTATCTCTCAAAATGGACTTCATTTTTGGGTTCAGAATATCGAAATTAGCCTAGGGTGAAAGTTTGGTACTTTTCGGATAACTTTCATATTTTGATGAATAGTGAAAATTACTAAATTTTAATTAAAAAGAACTTTTTTAATTAAAATAATTAATAGTGATAAATTTTGAATTTGAGTGGTTTTAAAGAATATTTAGAATATATTTTTTCCATGTAATACAATGTGGTTCATTGAACATAATTTCACATTTAAACCAGACATAAACAAGTGCCAATCTTTTGATAGTTATTATCTCTTAAAAACACACTTTTTGTTTTAACAACGGGAATTAATTTGAAATTAATTTCTGCCACTTCTATGTTTTAAATTTGGAAAAATGGATTCCATATTTTGAATCAGGATTTTCAAATTGTGTAAATAGGTAACTTTTATTTTTAGACATTTTGGATAATTACTTCGGTAAATATTTTATTTACCATGGTTAAAGGGTAAATCCAGTAAACAATGGTTAAAAAATTATATTATAATAATACTAAATTACCCTAAAACGTGTCTTAACCCTATTGGTTGATACATGGTCTACCATGGGCATCTTTGGGTCGATTTTGGGACCCCATGGATCCACTTGTAAGTGATAATGACACTTTATTTTAATTAAGTTAAAATAAATACAAAAATGACACAAGCATATATCTTTTAGAAAAACAATTGTTACATAGGGTTATATATGTTGGATTTTAGACTATAAATATCCATTATAAAGATAAAAATATTTAATACATAATTATAGTTTATTTATAATTTTTATACATTATATAAGTTAATTTATTTATGACACAATGGTGATGTCGTAATTACCATAATAGTGAAAAATTAGAATAATTGATATTATAAATACCCAAATAAATATAATTTGATACTTTTATTGAATTACACTAATTTTCTAGGATAACATGACATATTAGGATTTATTTAATTAACTTTGTTCTAAGTAATCATTCTTTTATGTGTTTCACAAAAATCACCTATTGAATAGTGTCAAAATTGACATAAAAGAGTTTTTAAAACAAATATTATATTATTAATTGATATTAAATTCCTAAAAATATAATTTTTGGCACAGAGACTTATATCATGATAGGTATATCATTAATGGACCACTTGGGGGTCTCTTGGATGTATATAGTATGTTTATTAACTATATAATATAAAAATACAAAGTGACATGGTAAATGTCAAACTAATTAACTAAGAGTTAAAACTAAAAGATAAGGTTAATATAGTGACCCAAACCTGTCTAAATTATATTGGATGAATGGTTTTCGACCTATACCCACCTTAAACTTTGAATAATTAAATTTGGATCCATTAGAAACCGAATATTAATTTATTATAAATTAATATTTCTAGCTTTTCCAAAGGTGCCCCTCACCCCTCTTATAAAAGGGCACCCTTCCTTCTCATTTATTCACACCTTCAAAGCCTTTTGGTTAGGCCAAACCCTGCCCAAATACTCTCTCAACTTCCCTCAATACAACCTAGAGGCCTTAGTTTGATCATAAATCCGACCTAATGAGCCCTTTTGATCAAATCAAAAGGAAGAACCCGAAGAAGAGGTAATGTTTTCACCACCCCTTTTCAAGTTCCTTTCTTCTTCCACTTCTTCTTTCTTTGTTATTACCATTCTAAAATAATAACTCCAGTATCTTATATATAATTTGATTTTATTATAAATATGGTACAACCATATTCACTATTCTATCCACCCTTTGAATAACATGTCACCATACGTGCGTACGTACGGCTTACCGTCTCCACGCCGTGGTGTAATTGTTATTCAATATATTATTATTTGGGTGGGTATAATAATGATGTGTAACTCATTTAAATAGTAAATATAACATGATAATGATTCTTTATATATTATATACCATCCAATTATATATTATTTTAATATCAAAAGAATGATATTGTCGCTCGTTCGTATGTACGGACTACCGTCTCCACGAACGCGATGAGATTCATTCTCCATCATATCCATTCAAGTATAATTATCATTTGATGATTTAAAAATAATGTTTAAGAATTTTATATCATTCTGGATATGAATAAGATACAACCTATCCATGACAAACATAGCTTACGTAACAAAACATATTAAAGAAAATGAGTAAGTTAACACCCGAAACGACGATAATTCTAAGATATTATTAACAAAGAAATGTTACAATATCATATATGATATCATATTAATGTATATGATTCATGAATAATTTAATAACAATTATTTCAACATTATACAGGAGGTTAACCTACCCCCAACCAAGGAAAAGTACAAGGTAATGGGTTTGTAATCTCACTTTTAATTTCGTGAGATTTCCATTATTCACCACTTATTTATTACATGTGGTGTGTGTACTGCCCATGATTGTATTCATTGTGTAATATACTCTAATTTATGGATATTTACATCATCATTGTATGATCCTTCTTTCATGGTTGTATGTTTCGTAAGTTACCAAATTGATAAGGGAATTTGATATTTCAATTTCCACTCATTCGGCTTTACGCATACTTCATTGATTATTTTACTCCAAGATTATGTGTGGAATTACTATTCATTTTCTTAGGTCATATTTTACACTCCCCTTTCTGTGGATATACTTTTGATACACATAATCACTCCATTGATAAATTCTCATGTGATCAGTATGAACTTGATAAGAGTAATTTTAACTCAATCTCCATTTGTTGAGTTAAATATCCAATTCATTGGTGTTGTTTTTCCAAGAATATGTGTGAATGTCATCTGATTGATTTACACTAAATATCCAATCATATTGATTGTATTTATATTTTTCACACATAATTATTTCGTTGATTTATCCTTAACCTAAGGATATGGTCTTTATAATAGAATTCATCTCAATTTACATTCCATTGAGACTTGTTTGTTGTTATACACCAAGTCACTTTTATATGGTGTATATATTGTACTTTGACATAGTATATCATGAATCCCTTTATTCTCATGATATTAAAAAGTTTTTATTACCTCAATTATATGTATTCAAGTGTCTCTCTTTTGGTTATAATATCTAACTAAAATAACATTTTTAAATGTTTTAAAGACTTATTCTTCTAAATCTTTATCATTAATGTCCATGTTTAAAAAAAAGGTTTTAAGGATTTATTTATATGGACATTAAAGTTTTAAAATTAAAACTCCTTTTAAAATTTTCAAAGTGGTATGGGACACTTTGATTCAAATATCTATTTTTAAATGGCTTCTTGACAAATAGTGTGACTTTTAAATGTTTTCAAGAAAAGGGGGATATTTCTCTCAAATAGTTTTGAGGATTATTTTCATCTATGTCAACATCCTTCATTATTATTGATTGAGGTTAATGTGATACAATACAATCTTCCATATTGTATCGAATGAGTTATGTTTGACTGTGGATGTGCTATTTTTATACCATTCATGGTTTGTGGTAAAAGTACTGACATTTCGTATGCTAGTTTTAAAACGAATGTTTATGTTACGTTTAAACCTGTTTATATGAGGAATGCATTGGACTTAATAAGTGATGGGTGGAGCCTGTTATAGCTCCTCGATGCATCGGTAGGTCTCATGAGACAAACTAGTGTCTTGGCACAAGGCCTTGGAAAAATCTTATTTGTAGTCTTGGCACGAGGCCTTGGCTATGTGGTTATGATAGTCTAGAATTATGCATTCCATCATTATGAAAGTGATTATTGATATTGCATGTGATAATTCGACTAGTATAATATCCATGTGAGTAAGTAAATGGCATTATTTTATTTTATCTTTGCCATTTTATGATGAAGTTCATGTTTAAAAGGCTTTTGTTTTAGTTATAAACTGCCTTAAGTGTTTATGCTTATCTATGAAAGCTTCTGCTATAATGTTATCCTTACTGAGCATCTGAGCTCACCCCTTTCAATGTTTTATTTTTCCCAGGATTATGAAGAAGTAATTTATGAATGACCTGCAGGGATATAATGAGGGGATATGAAGACAAGATGTTTTTTTATGATGTAATGTAAAACTTTATGGATGTATCTAGTTATTACAAGGCTACTAAACTAATCGGTCTTTCGAGACTTGATCTTTCTTGTGATCATGCCAATGTTATGTAATAATGCACCGATTCTGGGTAATTGGGGTTGGGGCATTACATCACAAGTCAGGTGTGGGTTTGTGTTCACACATACAGGAAAGCATGGAGAAACTGAGCATCACTCCACCATGTTGGGCAGCACGATGGTAGGGGTGGGTATAGAATCACACCCACAAAGAACCGGTACAGGGTGGTACCTAGGAGGGGGAGAGGGAATTATGAGTAGTTTCTAGGAGCTCTAGGATTATAAAGATGGCCTAGAAACCTTCCCTTTTCAATGTGGGATATACTTTTTTAGCAGAGATCTAATATCAGCCATCTGAACTCACCAGGCGAGATCTGGACTATTCGATCCGTCCGCCCACTGAATCTCTACCACTACGGTATTAACACCCTGTTTCTTAATACCGTCTGATCGTGGATGCAACTAATCTCAGCACATCATCCTTGTTTAAATCTTGCGACTCCCCACAGTTGTCTGATCAATCCAATGATTAATCTTATCCCTCCATCTCTTTGTTTAAAACTACGGAAACTCATCTCAGTTGTTCGATCACCTTTAGATGATCTAGACTGTCATATCATTTCTGCATCTCCTTCCTTTTTCTTCTTATTCCTCGCGTCGTTGCTCATGTTCACAAGTCCACTTCAACCTCCTCCTCTCCACTATTTCTTCCACCCTTGAAAAATTTTATCCATCCACAGCCTGATTGCCTTTGATCCTTCATCCACAAGTCTACATAGGTATTTTATTTTAATTATAACTGGATCTATTCTATGGATGTTTTCCACAAAATTTATATACTTATGAATATATTAAAATCACTGATTGATTTCAGGTTTATTTTAAGTAATATTCTAGACTTAATGTGTTTCAGTTGGATTTTGAGAATCTTTGTTTATAATTTGTGTATGAATCATTATATATATAATATATATGTACACCGCCTATATAAACCCTATTTTCTGCACTTTTATTTCTGCTCGATTCCTTTTCCTTGACTCACCAACGTCAACTGCAGGGCCCTCCCTCTCTCTTGAAGCCATGTAAGGGATTAATTTTCTATGTTTTTTTATTTTGTAAAACTCTTTGTGTATTTACAGATATATAAATATATATACATATATATTATTACACCACTTATAAATCCTAACTCACGTTAGGCTTTCTAAATTGGTTTATCAATGTTCTTAAAGTGAATAACATGTGTAAAGTATTTTTATGCTTCAATTCCTATATACAAAACCTTTTTATTTTTTTGTTTCATAGTTATATATATATATGTATGTATGAAATTCTATATAACTTTCAATCCTAACTTTCCATGAGTCTTCTAAACTTGATTATTAGTGTGACTCTATTGTTTTAATGTGTGAATAACATGTGAGGGTTACTCTTTTTTTATGTTTTCATGAACAATATGTATATACATATGTTCATATATATGAAAGAAATCCATTTTGTTTTTTTAAGATTTTAATTGATGATCATTTGTTTTTAAATGATGTTCTTAAAAACAATAATACATGAAATGATTTAATACATCTTATTTTAATAGGTAATACTCCTGTTTACAATATATGATTATATGGTTATGTATAAATGTATATATATATATATAAGTTTATTGTGTAAAAAACCGAATTTGGTTTTCATAAAGCCTATTATTATTTATCAACTTATGTTTTTGAAGAGTACAACAATTATAAGGATGTATTAAATGTTGATTTGGTTTTTGAAAATCCCAAGTATACACCATGTGTATATAGGGTTTTATACAATTTTCAAAAAACCCCACATATATATGTATATGTATTTGAATTTTGACTTCTCATGTTTTAAATAATTCTAGCCATGTTAGTAAGTGGTATAATTTTTTTCATGTGTATGTATATTCTTAAGTTCATGTGATTAATTACTTTTTATTTTATATATGAAAACCACATATGAAATAATTTTTTGGCATCCATACATTATATTCCCATTTGTCACGAGAAATGCCTTTAATTTTTTATGTTTATGTTTTAATCTATTTTTTGATATAATTAACTATGTATGGTTTAAAACAAGTGTCTCAATATCAAAACATATAAACCATGTCATGAAAAGGTTCACATTCATAAAAGTTTAACATAAGATTCATTATCCCTATGAGATATCCCGTCATTTTATGTTCACTATGTATTATCACATGTGCAAAAGATTACTGTTTTAGTCCATGCATTTCACAGTTTAATCTGATGCAACCATGGTCTAAAACTAACAAAACTAGCCCTTTTTACATTTATTGAAAAATTCATTTCAGTTATGAGTATGTATACAAATGATTATGGATTAAGGAAGTAAGTTACCTTGTAGTATAGGACACTATGAAAATAAGACCATACTATAAATATGAGGAATGTATTACACTTAAATGATAAGATGGGTGTGCCCGGATATTTCTCCAATGCATTGGGTAAAGTTGAGTCTTTTGAGACGTTATGTGAGACAGTCTAGGCAGTTAGCCTTGGATTTTGCTACTATGAAAAAATATCTTGTAGGTTATCCTTGACACATACTAATTCATGTTTTATATATGGTCTTGGCGCAAGGCCTTGATAGAATGTAGCATTATACATTCCCTCATTAAGTAATAGTATAAGACTATCCATGTGTTTATTCATTAAGAGTAATCTATGATAATGATGATGAATACATATTACATGATTAAGTATTCAAATAGATACAAAGAAATAGTATCTAAAGTTGATGTTACATCAACCAATACATGAAATCCACATTTAGTGATAATGAATCATGACATGTTTACTTATGAAACTCTACTTTACAAATTTTCATGTCACATTTAGAGTTGGTTGATCAATTTATGAATTATGCATCAAATTCATGTACGTGTATGCGCACTCTGATTTATGTTTTACCTACAGTTTCTAAATAAACACATATGATTCTTATGTAATAGGTTTTTATGAAAACATTATCAAGTAACTTTTAAAAACTGATGACGATGTTCCTCAAGAAAATGTTTTGTGGATATTTCAAAAGTTGTTTTAAAAAAGTATTTCTTTAAATTGTTTTAAAACCCCTTAATGGGAATTCTTATGATCACCCTACAATTTCAATTTATTTTATAGGGTTTAGTAGATTATTCCAAGATTTTTCACTTTTATGTGAAAGCATTAATATGAAACTTAACTTTTTAATGTTTTTTGGAAGAAGTGTGTCATATACATATGGTTTTCTAGAACCTGAATCGAAATGATCCTTTATTTTGGACTAGGATGTGTAATTTTTAGTATACATGTTTCAATGAAAACAATTACACACCATGTTTCATTCACCAAATCTGGGCATTTGGGGTCAGGGTCATTACAATTGATATCAAAGGATCGATTTAGAAAACTCTGGAAAACTATAACATAAATAAAATAAGTATGCCTTTCTAAGTAGAATTATTTATTCAAATTTTCAGATGGAAGATGAAAAAATTCTTTTATCTCTTCCAATAGAAATACCAGAGACTATAGTTACCGATTCCTATTTAAAAGTCTATGATACATTTGATAACCTTCTTAAAGGTTTTTTGATTATTTCAAAGTCTGTGCACGTAAGGGGAAGTAATTTGAGGGGGGGTTTTAAATGCCTTACCCTAGAAAAGAATTTTAAAGGGGACTTCCAAGAGGCCACACAAGAGGGTGACCTATGAGAATCATATCGTTGTCAACTCTTGACCTACAGTCTCTATAATCGAGTTGGGGACTTCGAAATTCTTGAGGATGAGTATTTCTATTTGTTTTATTGACATTAAGTTCATGCTGATGTCACCCAAATTCATACACTTCATTATTTTATATCTTGGAACTTTAGATGTCCATATGAGGTTGATCCAAGTTGCTCATGTTGCATCTGGACCAAAGAGATCAAATAGTTTGGAACTTCTTTAGGTATCCATTTGACTGGGATCTGGGGAAATAACCAAAACTGATGGTACTTTTGAAGAGACATCATGGTGGATGTCAGAAAGTTTGGGTCTGTGATTTTTGAGGGAACGAATGAATATGTATCACCCTGAGTCCCATGAACCCTTTCTTAAATGAATGATGTTATATTTTTTTTATTTGATACTTTATTATGAATTTTCAAAATAACATCTCTGTTTTAATATGGTTATGCTTTACTGATTAGAACTTTTTTCTTAAAATTTTCAGAAGGAAGATAAAAGGTCACCAACTAACCTTTTGTCTCTACCAATTATGATATTGGAAATATTAATGATGAAGACATGTTCGGATTAATATGAACCTCTCAAAAACCTACAGTTGTCAGGAAAATATCTTTATCAGTTATCCCACACTTCTAATATGTTTTTATTTTTTGGGGGGATCATGTTTCATTTTTTTCCTCTTGGTACATGCACATATCACATTCTATACACAATGAGGAAGTTATTTTTAAGTACTCCTCAAATGTTTTACGATGTTTAAAATATATCTAGATTTAGAGAAATTTTGGGAAGTGATCAATGTAGGTGACCTTCATGAAGCTTTCCTTTTACAACTCCTTAGCTTCAGTGGCTATAGGAGGAGTTATGATTTCAAAATTTTAGAAAAAAATGTGGTTCAGATAGTTTATAGGAATCGAGTCCTTTCTGACATCTCTAATCTTTTCATCTCCTGTTACTTTTATATGCCATCTGATCGCTATTGACATAGGTACAACTCTGACTGTTTGAAATGTGTTTAGACCAATGAAACTGAAGAATTTAAAGCTTACATGGATTTCAAGGCATCAGAAAACCACCAACTTGTGTGGTACTGGTGAAGGGACATTGGGGAAAATGTATGAATGGTTTTAGTGTAATAGAATTGCGAGGGTGCAATTAATTGAAGTAGGGGATAATGTGATATCCCAAGCATATTTTATGTGTAATAATAATTGTTTTGATTTACTTACTTTGATTAATTTTAGTATTATTCAAAACAATGGTTGAAAAATAAACACAATACATATTTTATTCAAATAAACAATGAAACATTACATTTAAACAAGGCCAAGGGACAACAACTAACCTACAATGCCTACTAGTAGACCAATCAAAATCACCAGGATACCCCCAAACACCACAAACATACTATGAAAATAATGGAAATCCTTTGGATCCTCCATGATGAAAATTATAATGGAAAGAACAATAGCCATCGTACTGAGCATTAAGGGAATGAAGAGCACCATCTTCACCAAGTTGTTTCTAATGTTTTGAATACCCTAAACATCTTTTCATAAGGCCTTTTGTGACTTTTGGTAGCTATTGTTGTCCTTAAGTGACTGTTGGTTTTTGAAATGGTTATTAAATCATGTAATCATTTGGTTCTTTTTAATAATTATGATTATTTTAATTATCAGAGGTATTTTTTAATATTTAAATTATTTTAAGTTTATAATAATTTTTAAGGTTCTAAGTAAATTTTAAAATTCTTTGACATCACAAATTAGAACATGTTTTAATTAATATTATCCTTAGATTTTAAAAATATAATGTTTTAAAACTTGAAATGAATATGGAAATCAAGATCTTAAGGTTTTAATGAAAATATGAAGAGAAGTACATATTTTTACTTCAATGAATTTGAAGATTGTTTATATTGGAAAAAATACACATTAAAATTTAATGTTATGTTTTAAATATTCTTGATAATTAAAATTTATACATGGTATAATGTATATATTGGATTTTGTATATTAATATACCAAAGTTTAAAATAAATTCAAAAGGATGTTTTAGATTATTAAATTTATTAATTTTATGATTTTAATGTATATAAAATATTTCAAACATCATTTCTATGGTTTTGTATATGGTTTATTTTTGAAAGTTTTAATTTTTATTTTATTTTGGAATGTTGGGTTTATAAAAATAAAACTCATAGGTTCAGCCCTTTAACAAAGCTGAAAGAGGCAACTCATGCTACACTTTCAGGGAGTAAGCGGTCGATTCTGGACCCTTCAGTCAAAGGACAGGCCAGATGTGGGTTTGTGTGCATGCCCAAAGGCACGCAGAGAGAAACCGAGCAGTGCCCCACTGTGCGGGGTAGCACGACAACAAGGGTGAGTGCAAAAGTGTGCCCGCAGAGAACAAGTACGGGGCGGTATCGGGGAGGGGGGGAGGGAATTTCTGAGTGTTGTCCAGGATCATCAGGCTTATAAAGCCACCCCAGAAAACTACCAGTTTCGATGTGGGATAGAATTTTTTAGCAGAGATCGATTCCCAGCCATCCAATCTCACCACCCGGGATCTGGACCATTCGATCAGTCTACCCTTGGAATCTCAATCACCATGGTATTAATGCCACGTTTCTTTGGACCGTTCGATCGCGAATGCAGTTAATGTTATCCCCTCATCCATTTTTAAATCATGTGTCTCTCTATAGCGATCCGATCAATCTAAAGATTAATCTCATCCTTCCATATATATTTTTTAAATTCGCGGAAACTTTCCATATATGTTTGAACACTTTTGGATGATCTCGATCGTCCGATCTCTTCTGCATCTCCTTCTCATTTCTTTATCTTCTTCATGTCATTTCTCCTGTGCACTAGTTCACGTCGTCCTCCTCATCTCCTCAATTTATTCCTCCCTTGTAAAATTTTCTCCATCCACAGCCTGGTTGTCTATGCTTCTCCATCCACAAGTCTATGTAGTTATTTTATTTTAAAGAGAACATGATCTATTCAATGCAATTTTTCCAAAAAAAATATATATTTAGGTATATATTAATATCACTGATTGATTTCAGGTTTATTTTAAGTAAGATACTGGACTTAGTTTGTTTCAATCATATTTTGTGAGTCTTTATTTGTAATTTCGGTATGAATCATTATATATATAATATATATGTACACTACCTATATAAACCCTAATTTTTTCAGTTGTATTTCTACCTGATTCCTTCACCTCGACTCACCAACCTCCAATACATGGCCCTACCTCTCTCTTGAAGCCATGTGAGGGATTGGTTTTCTATGTTTTTTTATTTTGTTAAACTCCTTATGTATTTATATATATATATATACTTATATAGTTTTATTCCACTTCTAAATCCTAACTCGTGTTAGGATTTTTAAAGGGGTTTTTCATTGTTCTTAAATTGAATAACATGTGTAATGGATTTTTATGCTTCAATTCCTATATACAAAACCATTTTTATTTTGTGTTTCATGGTTATATATGTATGTATGTATGTATGTTTGTATGTATGTATGTATGTTTTTTTGTTTGTTTGTATGTATGTATGTATGTATGTTTGTATGTATGTATGTATGTTTTTTTGTTTTTTTGTATGTATGTATGTATGTATGTATGTATGTATGTATGTATGTATGTATGTATGTATGTATGTATGTATGTATGTATGTATGTATGTATGTATGTATGTATGTATGTATGTATGTATGTATGTATGTATGTATGTATGTATGTATGTATGTATGTATGTATGTATGTATGTATGTATGTATGTATGTATGTATGTATGTAGGTATGTATGTATGTAGGTATGTATGTATGTATGTATGTATGTATGTATGTATGTATGTGTGTGTGTGTGTGTGTGTGTGTGTGTGTGTGTATGTATGTATGTATGTATGTATGTATGTATGTATGTATGTATGTCTGTATGTATGTATGTATGTATGTATGTATGTATGTATGTATGTATGTATGTATGTATGTATGTATGTATGTATGTATGTATGTATGTATGTATGTATGTATGTATGTATGTATGTATGTATGTATGTATGTATGTATGTATGTATGTATGTATGTATGTATGTATGTATGTATGTATGTATGTATGTATGTATGTATGTATGTATGTATGTATGTATGTATGTATGTATGTATGTATGTATGTATGTATGTATGTATGTATGTATGTATGTATGTATGTATGTATGTATGTATGTATGTATGTATGTATGTATGTATGTATGTATGTATGTATGTATGTATGTATGTATGTATGTATGTATGTATGTATGTATGTATGTATGTATGTATGTATGTATGTATGTATGTATGTATGTATGTATGTATGTATGTATGTATGTATGTATGTATGTATGTATGTATGTATGTATGTATGTATGTATGTATGTATGTATGTATGTATGTATGTATGTATGTATGTATGTATGTATGTATGTATGTATGTATGTATGTATGTATGTATGTATGTATGTATGTATGTATGTATGTATGTGTGTGTGTGTGTATGTATGTATGTATGTATGTATGTATGTATGTATCTGTATGTATGTATTTATGTATAAAATTCTATATAACCTTCAATCCTAAATTGCTTTGTGTCTTCTAGATATGATTATCAGCGTTAAAACGATGTTTTAAAGTGTGAAACACTTGTGAGGGTTAGTCTTGTATTAATATTGGATGAACTATATGTATATACTTATGCTCATATACACGAAACAAGACCATTTTGGGTTCTTAAGATTTTAAATGATGATCATTTTATTTTAAATGATGCTCTTAAAACATATAATACATGAAAGGATTTACTTCATCTTATTTTAATAAGTAAAACCCTTATTTACAACTTATGTATATATGGTTATGTATAAATGTATATATATATATATAAGTTGATTATGTAACAAAACTGAATTGGGTTTTCATAAAGCCTATTATTATTGATCAATTTATGTTTTTTAAGAGTACAACAATTATAAGGATTTATTAAACCTTGTTTTGGGTTGTGAAAATCCCAAGTATACGACTTGTGTATATAGGGTATTATAAAATTTTCAAAAAAAACACACATGTATACATATATGTATTTTGATTTTGAATTCTCATGTAAAAATAATACTAGCTATGTTAGTAAGTGATATTATTGTTTTCATGTATATGTATATGCATAAGAATGTGTGATTAATTAATTTTTCTTTTATACATGAAAACCTCACATGAAATAATGATTTTAAATCAATACATTATATTCACATTTTTCAATAGAAATGACTTTAATTCGTTAATTTTATGTTTTAATCTATTTTTTGATATAATTAATTATGCATGGTTTAAAACAAGTATCTCAAAGTCAATACATATAAACTATGGCATGAAAAGGTTCACATTCATAACGGTTTAATATAGGAGTGATTATCCTATTAGGAAACCCATCATTTTATTTTCACTAAGTATTATCACATGTGAAAAAGCTTACCGTTTTAGTCTATGCATGTGACTATTTAATCTGATGCATCCATGGTCTTAAACTAACAAAACTATCCCTTTTTACATTTATTGAAAAATTCATTTCAGTTATGAGTATGTATACAAAAGATTATTTTTTAAGAATGTATGTTCCATTGTAGTATGGGACACTATGAAAATAAGACCATACTAGACATATGAGGAATGTATTGGACTTAAATGATAAGATGGGTGTGCCCATATAGTGCTCTAATGCATTGGGTAAAGTAGAGTCTCGTGATATTTTTGGTGTGATAGTCTTGGTGGTTAGCCATTTCTAGTGCTTCTGTGGGAAAATATCTTGACAGTTAGCCTTGACTCGTACTAATTCATTTTTTTGTATGGTCTTGGCCCAAGTCCTTGACAAAGTCCAGGATTATACATTCCCTCATTATGTCATATTATATGACTATCCAGGTGTTTATTCATTAAGAATATTCTATGATAATGATGATGAATTCATATGGAATGATTAAGTATAAAAATGGCAAGTTATACAAGGAAATAATATCTAATTTTGATGTAAAATGAACAAATCCAAGAAATTCACATTATGTGCTAATGAATCATGGCATGTTTACTTATGCCACTATACTTTAAAACCTTGCATGTCACTTTTAGAGTTGGTTAAAAAATTTATGAATTATGCATCATTCATGTATTCTTGTACATGTATGCGTACTCTGATTTATTTATTACCTATAGTTTCTAAATAAACACATATGATTCTTATGTAAGAGGTTTTTCTAAAAACATTATCAAGTAACTTTTAATAACTGATGATGGTGTGCCTCAAGAAAATTTTTTTGTGATTATTTCAAAAGTTTTTTTAAAAGTAATTTCTTCAAATTGTTTTAAAACCCCTTTCTAGGTATTATTATACTCACCCTACATTTTAAATTTATTTTACAGGGTTTAGTATATTATTCCAATCTTGAGAACTCTTATGTGACAACATCAATATGAAGCTTAACTTTGTCATAGTTTTTGGAAGAAGTGTATCACCAGCATCTAGTTTTCTAGAACCTGAACTGAAACAATCCTCTATATTGGACTAGGATGTGTAATATTTTTTATAATTTTTTATATGAAAAAAATTACACACCATGTTTCAGGCATTGAATCCGAGCTTCTAGGGTCGATGTTATTACATTGGGGAACCACATCCCCTGCTTCATTCTAAATGGCTTGTCAAACTCTAGATACCAGCCTTCTGAGTGTTAGTTAAGCCCCTTCCTGACTCCAGTGGTTTTCCTAATCCTCTACCACTGGTCTACTATGTAAATTTCTCGTACAACCTCTAATTATGGACCAATATATAGTAGATATAACACTTAACTATAGGGTAAAGGCACTACATGATCATGTGACCAAAAATTCCACACTGATAGCACTAGAACACAACATGGTCTTGAGAAGGTATTCCACCACCTTGAATGCTCTTCCCATAAATACCTTAGTGTAAGCTATCATGACATCTCTTCTTTCCACTCGAATAAGAACTTATAGATTGCCCTGCTGAAACTGTCTATCCAGCTGCTCAGAGCCTCTTTCAGATTCCCATTACTGATGATTTCCTGATTCATTATATCTTCAATTATATTTAAATGGAATATTTTTAACTATGACCTGATCATATAAAGAAGTTCATCCTAGAAACTTCTCTCCCTGGATATCTGATCATCTTCCCAAGATGTTGCAAACTAATATAGGTTAGCAAAATGTCCTGCAAGGTCCATCACTGACAAACCCTCCTACATCAGATGCATGAACTCATTAGATTTTGCATCCCTCAAGGTTTCAATATTTAAATGGATCAATAACATTTCCTTGATGTCCTTCCAAGGTATATCCTCCTACTACCCAGATTCCTCCTGAATATTCCACTAATGATTGGCTGGTCCAGGAACCATATACACAAACAATTTCCCCCTCCTATATGTGGGTGTCTTGAGATGATTGATGATTTTTTGGACCAGAAGAATCTAGAACTGGATACCTCGGGTCCTACTTCCCTATTATATATCATATTATAAAGAATCCAAAACTATATTGGCATCTCAAACATCAAAAAAATAGTACGAAAAATCTCCCTTTACTTGTATCACATAACCCTCAAGAAGTTGTCGTGAAGCTGAACATGTATAAGCTCCTCAGGAACTATTGGAATTTTCTGTTCTAATACATTAAAATCATGATTATTTCTACTCTACTGATCCTCAAGTTGAAGATTTTGAGGTTTCATTTTCTCTATTAGAAAAACACACGCCATAGAGAACTGGATAGCAACAAGTTCAACCCAACCAGTGACTATAATAAAGAACTACTAACTCTTGGTCTCTATATATATAGATTATGAGTATTTTAGCATGGCATGAAAACTTATTTCATTTTTCCTGTGACATGGATTTCTAATATCATAATTCTATAGGAAAGTATATATCACATGAAAAATAGGATATTTCCCATTCATGAATAAGTCATGTAAATATATCCCTATGTTCCTATTATGATGCATGTATTCTAATCCCATTCCATAAAGGGGGGAAAGTGAAAAAATAAAGAAACAATAACATAAAAAAAAATAGCATCACAAAAAATGTGAGTCACCCAAGGTGAGATAACATCAACTATAATAAGCACACAACACAAAAATAAGTATCATCCCTAGGTACTTGGATTTTTTTCATACATGGGTTAGATAATCCCATGTAAAATTTCATTACCTTGTCTTTAAACATCCTAGTCTTCTTTATCCCTTTTCTCAAATAGTAAAGGCCTAATAAAAAACGGGTCCTCTTATACCACATAGTAACATCCCCATATCTTGCACTCTCTCACGTGGTCGGAAAGGGTTGGTTACGAGACCTCAAGCATGTTCCCCATACACCAGAGGCTACTAACTACAAGAAGGGGTGCGAATAGTATAGTGGAGATATTATACCCCTGGTATGAAGTGTCATGGTAGAAGAAAAAATTTATAAATAAACCAAGATAATCAGAGTAAATAAATTATTCAATACAATAATAAAAACCAACTGGATAATCTAATAAATGGATAAGGAATAATGTAACTAAATGACATGATAGAAAAATAAAAGAAAAGAATAGAAGACTCAAATAAAATACTCAATGTCCCAGGTCTCAAACCTTATGTTGGTCCCATATCCAATCATTATCTCAATAGGGAAAAAAGAAATCAACAAAAAGGTCCTTTACCTTTTCCTAACCTACATCCATGAAATATTCTCGAGTTACAAATGGTTTCCCAAATAGGGTGTGAGTATATCTCAGTAGTTCGACACCACTGTGTCTAATAAAATATAATCTAATAAGATGTTTACATAATATAGTGATAAAAATATGTATTAATTAATTCAAAAATTAATTATATACTATAACAACCTTCTTCAGAACCATATCAGAATAAATCTAATAATGTCTTACAACCATTACAAAAAAAATCATATTACCAAGGTAAGATAAACTTCTTCAATTCCATTCTAGAATATCTCTAATCATTTATTACGACCATGCCAACCACAACCATATATCCAAGGGAAAAATCCTACATCGATGTCATTCCATAATATCTCTAATCATGTATTATGACCATGTTAACCACAAACATATACCCATGGTATAGTCACAAAAATATGGGACAATGACCTATAGTCATTACCACATTTCGATGTCAAACCCTATAAGAATTATAGTATAGGACTCAACATAACAAGATCTCTATAAATATTACAGTATAGTTCTAGGCCAATCCCACTTTCTATCATCATTACAACATAAATGTGTGCATGTTCTTGGTCCTAGAATATTATATAATAATGTAATCATGCAATAAAATTCCAATCATATAGCAGGAATATCACAATATCACATCAAAGTTTTCAATGTTTAATTATTTTAATTATCATTCTTCTATCATATTACACATGCAATTTAATTCACAATTGGTTAACAATTATATTTATAAGTAATGAGCCATAATTTTGGGATTCAATAACAATAAATCATCCTATGCCACATGTCATGCTAAACATACATTAAGACATTACCCAATTTGAAATCCATTTTTAACCAAAATAATTCAAGGTATAATATCATTCAATTATTTAATTAATTTGGGTGAACTCAATGAGGGACAAATCATGATGTTTCATAAACTTTAAAATTATCAAATCATAGGGCCATGGTTTAGACCCCCTACCTTTAACCAACAATCCAACAACACTTCCAATGGCTAAAGTCCATGAAGAATAAGGTGTGGATGATTTAGAGTAGGTTCCTAGATAAAAAATGATCAAGATCAAAACCAAAAATGCTATCTTCCAAAGGATTTCACCATAATAGTTGGGGAACCAAAGGGAAGAAAGAAGAATCCTAACCAAAGTAACATAAAGGGATTTAAGATGCAAATGGAACGTTCTAAAGGGAGATTGGAACTCTAAAATCAAATAAAGAATGTCGAAGGGTCAATAAGAAAGGAGCTGGAGAGAAATATAATGTATTTAGTCCATACAACATGTTTGAAATATGAGATCAGGCGTTTACATGGTGTGAAATGTAATTGCACACTATGTATAAGTTTTTAATGGAATTCTCTGAAAATCACAACACCTAAAATTTATTTTATTAAAATACATGAATATTTACAAGATGTATAAACTAATTATAAGATATTTAAATGTTTTTTAGTTAATTTTTCATCCCATTTTTCATTTAACCAACCTAAAACCCCTTTAAATATTCTCAACATACCAAGAACCCATATTAACAGTTAAGCCCATTTATACCCAGATTTCATTACTTTTAAAAAGAATACATCCCTAAATATTTGTTCATTTTCTATAATAAAGTCTCTCATCTCTAAACAAGACACAGACACCCAGGCACAAACATAAAACTTAGAGATAAAGGTACCTGATAAAATATGGTATCTTACAGAACTTTCGAAAAATAAAATTTAGAATTTTTTAGCAGTGAATTTTTTTTAAAACCATAGACAAATACCATTACTTAACAAAATCATCATTAAAATGGGGGTAAATGATACTTTTTTGTTTAGTAAATTTTTGTAAAATCACAACTAAAAACCAAGCACAACTTACTACATTTATTGTAGTGATATGTGTATTTTTTACTTTACCCTAGGAGTGGGTAGTTTGGGATAGGGTGTGTACAAATGTTATGAGACTCTTATGTGATTAAGGTTTGTATAATGTAGTGGGATATGTTTATTGTTACTTATTATCCTTTATCTATGATATCAAGAACTGTGATGTTCTATGTCATGTGTTTGGAATTTCAATAATATATTACTGTGGAAACCTTTCATAGAGTGTTGGGAGGGTGAGGACAATCATGGACCACAAAATGTGCATCTGGAACCTCTTATAATATTATTACATACTATGTATGAGTATTTCAATGTGATATTTTTTCATTTTTTTTAGTTCGTGGATCAATGAAATCTAAGTGTTAAGCCTTCCATGTCCGGTTTCACAAGGAATTTTCTATTATATCATCCACCACTAAATTTGGGTAAGGGTTCACCCCAAGTAGTTGTGTTCTAGATAGATTCCATTTATGGTATATTTGATTAGATTTATATACTCTCTAATAGGTGGGTTGATATTTTTATATATATTCTTCATAGCATAATAATGTGCTAGTGGGAAATCTCAGTATTGGAAGGACAATATGAAGTCTTGTCTATGAAAGAATACCATGTTATATTCTTCAATAATATGTTCATAGGGACACTAATGAAGTTTCAATCTCATGACATTATACACTTTGTGTTGGGATACATTTCTATGATGGAGTACATAACATTTTTTATAGAGTAGTTTCGGTTTTAGCTTATACTATTTTGGTATGAGGCCATGAGAGTTAGGCACTTTGAGGATTGGTTGAAGTTTTCTATTCAAATTCTATTGAACATCTTTTAGTTTCATATTTTTCAAAAATCATGAATTAGGCTCTCATAGCCATGTACAACCTTATTGGAGGTAGTGTTTCATGATAGGTTATTTCTTTTAATATCACCAGGATTGGTTTTCAAAATAACAAATGTTTAGATTCAATAGTTCTTTCTAGGGTGGGGATTTTCAGGGTCAGTAAGGATGTGGTTCATCACTTCCCCCTAGAGGGAGGATATCCCATTAGTGTTATTAGTGTTTTCAGTTAGGGCATATTCGAACTGATTATGAATGACCACTAAAAGGGTTTTATTTACATTGAAACATGGGTCACTCAAATTGTGTGATCTTCTTTGTTGTATAGGAGGGTTTTGGATTCCCACAGGTGTAGTTGCAGTGTGAACGAGGTTTCTCACAGACTTTGGGAGGTCCATGAACGATTGAGGTAGGAACCCACTTGTACTATCCTCCTTTACGTATTAAAATACATTGTTTTCTTATGTTTTTTCAGTTCTAAAAATGTAATTAATTAGTTTATTATATGATATAATTAATTAGTTTGGTGTAAATTGATTTTTAAAAATAATTTATTTACATTTTATTTTTTTCACCCTATTTATGTGAATTGATGTTATGTGCACAATTATTTTTTTTAAACTTGTGGTCTTAATATGATGGGTTTTGAATGCAAAGGCCTAATTAGTACCACTAACTCTTTCTCATAGATGAATGTTTTTAGAATTAATTAAATGATTCTTGATTTGGTTTCATGTGTTTAAAGTCGTGGTAAACTTTTCAAAATTTCTTTATAAATTTTTAAATTATTTATTAAATAATATGGGTTCTCCAAGCTGGGTTTTGAAAATGTGTTTAGGTGCACATGTTTTTAAATGTTGATCTCATCGTGTC
This sequence comes from Viscum album, assembly GCA_963277665.1. Lineage (NCBI taxonomy): Eukaryota > Viridiplantae > Streptophyta > Magnoliopsida > Santalales > Viscaceae > Viscum > Viscum album. Next base: position 913,913,760 of record OY728138.1, on the reverse strand, counting down.
ATGAGATTTTTTCAAGTTGTGCAATCTAAGTGTTCTCTTAAATGGTCTTTTTGCTATTTAAAATGATTAGTGAGTTATTTTGGCATTGTGTGGTTTTTGTAGACACTTTGTGGATTTTAAAGTGGTTTAGTAAATAGTGTTGATGGTGCGATTTGGGTTTGGAAAGCATGTCTAGGTTGTTCTTTTGTGATGGTTGTTCATTTGGATTGTTTTAAGTCCGTGTTTATGTACCTTTGTTGTTGTTCATTTATTGCAGCTCGTTGGTGGGTAACCCCGCGTTACTGTGATCATCAACTTGCGTGTGCTTGTGCTTCTGTGCGAGGCATGTCGCATTCTCATGTTCGAGCTACAAGTTGATGTAGATATCCCACTACAGTCACCATTAAATTTATAATGTATTAATTTCTTGATATTTTATTAATTTTAATAAATAATAAATAGTTTTAAGTAATTAATTTTGGAATAATAACTTAATTTAAAAAGAGCTGTTTATTTTATACATGTAAATTGAAATATTTTATTGATGAATTGAAGCACAATAGTGAAATAATTCTCATTTTTCCTTTGAACATAATTCACATAATTTCTAGTGTAGTTATGGTTTTAGGATAATTGATTTCTTCTGACACATGAGTAAGTGTTTTGGATCTCTTGGGAAATGAGGTTTTTCTTTAATGTTGGTTAAGGCCTATTTGGACTTTGATGAAATAAATTATTTTGGAAAATTTTCTTTGAGGTGACTCAGGGGTGTTCTTTTTGTGTACGTTGATTGCCTGAGTTCTTTTTGATGTTTGTGAAATGTTACTAACTACTTGATTGACATTGTTGATTCACCCATGTTTATTATACATGTTGACATGGGAACCTGGAAAAGTAAGTGAATCTTCTGAGAACAATTGTTGCACTAGATTAGACTATGCACTGGCTAGTGGCCCACAGTAGAGAGGTGTTCTGTTATCTGTGTTATGGGATTGGTCCTCTTGATTAGGACATGTAGGGAAACACCAGGTTTTAGGGAATTATGAAATCATTGTAGGTCATTCTTTCAGGATGAGTCAGATGTATAGTACGTTCTGGATTTTTCACAAGCTCCTAGGTTTGATCCATGATTTCCTTAGTGTTAATTTGTATGTGGCAGGCGATTGAGAGGTCTAGTTTGGTTGTTGGCGCATGTATTCCACTTATTTTCCATTTCCATTAGTGTTTGGTGTGTGTCGTTCATGGTTTTCTTTTTTACTAACAATTGAAATTTGGATTTCTAAATTTTTTCCAAGAATGTTTTAAAATGCAACGCCCCATGTTCCTTCCAATCATTAAACTAGTTTTTAAATTAAAAAGTTAAATGGGTTGTTACATGTTTCAGAAATGAAATTGTGTATGTGGAAACCTATTTTTTATTTAATTTATTTCAAACCTGGAATTATTAAATTATTTATTTAAAGGTAGTGCATTTGAAATAGTTTGTTGGGAACGCCTACTGAGTTTTAATACTCACGCCTATAGTGTTTTCCTGTTTTTAGTTTTGTTACAGGTTTGAGTTGAGCTTGATCACCATGTGTGAGAGTTGGTTTTGGACTGGTGGGAAACTCTCAGAGTCGAGAGGAGTTTTGGTGGTGGTCAGGTTAGTTGGTTGTTGTTGATCATTCTTTCTATTCATGTTGTTTATTTACATTGTGTTATTCTTGTTTTTCTGCTGCTTTATTTATTTTCACTGGGAGAAATCCTTCCCAATTGTCCTCTATTGATTCCCGGGCGCCTGTTTCCAGCCTAGGAGGATCGGGAATGCCTCTCATGACATGTCATTGATCGTCTTGGGTGACCAGTTCGGGGTCAAACCAGGTTGGTTCATGAAAAAATGGTATCGAAGGAGGTCGTCTATTGAGAAGAATTTGTTTTTCAGAGTGCCCATTATAATTTGGGGTTGTCATGGTATAAGGAGTCGAATTATTGTTACTTGGGGTGTAGGAATGAGAAGGACGTCATGAAACCTTGCCCGTTCCAAAACTCAAGTTACCATGGGATGTCCAGGCATGTTGGTGTCCTTTGATTGTTGTACATTTTTTTATGTAGGTAAATGAAAATGGAGTTTGGGAAGTAGACCTATGAGCTCGCATGGCCTAGAAATCCATGTGGAGTTGGGGACACTACCATATATTGCTCTCAATAATGTTGGCATTACTGGCGTATGGCCACCAACCATATGTCTGAGTCACCCATCGACACTAGTTTCCCCTGGTGAATTGTTTTGGTCTTCATTAATTCTAAAAACTATTTGTAAATTTTTATTTTGGAATTTGTGGAAAGTTGAATTTGAAATGGAAATGACCATGTTTTGATCATGCTCCTTGTTTTCTTGTTCCTTAGTGTTCTCCCCCACGAAGGTTCGATGGATGCCCAAGGATTAACCTTTGGTGGTGCATCCTTACGCAATCCTCCATTTGATGAACCTATAGACTATGTTATAGAATTCTGAAATTTTAACCCTCACATGTCTTATGGTCAAGAAGATCCACTTAAGGCGAAGGAGTGTTTGCAAAATATTGAGAGGAACTTCAGTTTCATTGGGTTTTTTGGGTCATTAAAGGTGAAGTTAGATACCATTATTCTTGAAGGTCCAACCTGGAAGTGGTGGAAGTACATGTCTCAATGAAATCCTTGAGAAGATCTCACATGGGATATCTTGATGTCTTCGTTTATCCAACAATATTTCTTTGAGTTGAAGAAGTTGAGGAAGAGGACGAAGTTGTGTATCCTTCAGTATGGAATTTAATCGGTATTATAATTCTATCAACATTTCATAGATCTAGTTCTGTAAGACCAATGGTTTGTTGTAAATGATCACAGGAAGGCTCGACAATTTGAGTCTGGACTCCGACCTGAACTACGATCGAAAGTTACAGAGCCCAACATAACCACCTTCTCGAATGTTGTGGGGCAAGACTTTCTGGCCGAAGCTATGTTAGCAGGAGGACATGAGGTGTAAAATCCTCCCTCAGCCTTGGGACGTAGTGAAAAGGATGATGATAGGAAGAATGGGAAGATACCTGATGCTGGTGGTTCTAATAGAGGACTCATGAGGTCTTCAAAATTGTAGTCTTTTTCTTCACATCACAATGACATGATCTATCACCAGTGTGGTAGGCAGGGTCACAAGAGGCTGACATGTTCGAGTGCTTAGAGACCCTTCCACACCTGTGGACGTTGGGGCCACTTGTAATGATTCTGTCGTGGTTTTTCCAAGAAGCGGGCTGAATCTAGACTTGGCTCGTCAAAGGCCCCCTTATCCTGACAGCAGTATTTGGGTTATGTTTGGGGATCAATTTGAGGTTTTCCACTTGTAGTGTTTCTTGGATGTAATAATCATCTCTTGTAGCATATTGTGGTGTTTCCTTTCCTTCGGTTGTAAGAATGGTTTTTGTCTAACCTCTTTGAAACTGTTGTTTTATTGGAATTGTGTTTGGTGAAATTCTAGGTTGTGTGTTATCTTTGGGAATTTCTAAATCATGACTGTGAGGTAGGAGATGCTTCAAATCATCGGTGCTCCATCCATAGGTCTCGGAGTGAAGCTGTTACGTAGTCAGGATATCCCCAATGGTGAAAAGGGGCCTTTGTTTAACCTTTGTTCTTAATGTGGAATGGTTGGTGTTCTTCCGAAGTTGTGAAGTTTTTGATGGTGTGACAATTATAATTTTTATGATCTATCAGTTGGGCCATTCCCCTCTTCCCCTTGTGGTGGGGGTTTTTTGGTTTGTGCAAAAAAAATCAAGTTCGGTTAAACTCATCAGTTCTTATGGTGGGGAGACCCATAGTGGGTCTCACAAAGTTACACTGAAATTAATTTAGTGTTAGCCTGATCCTTATGGTGGGGAGTTCATTCAGGCATCCCTGTGTGAGTATCAGAGTTTTTTTCCATGTATCGCTTGGTGGCGTGTGGTTTGGTGCAGAACCACCAAATCCTAGGTTTATCCTTTTGAATAATAGTTCGGATTGGAGTACACCCAATGGTTCTATTGGACAATTATTATAGGAATAAACATAGGAAGTGGTTTAAGTTCATTCCTTGGTTGAAACAGATAGTCTTGGTTCTGTTGTGCAGTGGTTAAGGAATTCATGTTTTAAAGATGGGTTGGGTGTCCTGGGTTTTCAGTGTCTGTTTGGATTGATCAACTAGAGGTGCTTAAACATTTAGAGGTGACTAACACTTAAAGAGTTTCATCTTTGGGAATTGATCTTTTCATGGATTTATAGGGGAAGAAATCGTTATGGTAGGAAGAATTTTCACACCCCGACCTATCTATTATTTTTATTTTATTATTATTTTGGTTTTAAATTTTTTTTTTTTGAGGTTCAGATTGAAACCCAAACAAGATTTTGGACTTTGGTTAAAAAGCCCATGTTTTTTTAGTTGACGTCAATGGGCACATTAGTGGACTATGTTTTGGAAACCTTGTATGGCTTCGACCAGGAAATGACACGATCCGCCTGTCTTCGGAAAATAAAAATGAGATACTTTTCTAATATATTGTTTTATTTAAAATTTTATTAATGTTAATGGTTTTATTGTTTATATTAAAGTGAGCTGGATATTATTATTAATTATATTTTTATCAGTATAATTATTAAGGTTCATCTTAGAATTGTTATTAATAAGGCTTAATTGTTATTATTATTATTGTAATTAAGGAATTATTACTATTATTACTATTATAAAAAAGTACCATTAATGTTATTATAATTATTAAAAAATTATTGTTGTTAAATTTATTTTTTTATCATTTATTATTATTTTTATCAAAGTTTATTATTATTATTATTATTATTATCATTTAGTTTGTTCCTATTTTTATTAATATTAAAATTATCATTTTTATTAAATATATATTTTTTATTATGAATTTTATTATTTTTATTAGATTTGTTTTACTTATTTTTATTTTCTTTTGTTAGGGTTTCTTGAACCCTTTCCCCATCTTCCCATAGCGCACCCCACCCCCCTTCTCCTACCTCACAGTGCCCCCAGCGCACCTCCCTGTTTGCGCTTCTCTCTTAGTTGGCCACCCCACATCTCGAACGTCACCTCCAGCTTCCTCCCCCCATCATGGAGCTGCCATCATTTGTTCCCCCCCCCCCCCAGGCATTTCCAGTGCCTTCCTCGGCCATCCTGACCATCCGCGATTGCGCCTCCCTCAACGTCGGATCTCCCCCCTACGTTGTGCCGGTCGTCCAGCCTAGCGCCCGCCTTTGGTTGGCCTCCACAGTCATTGCATGACTGCTCCCCTTCCCCTAAATCCTGTTGCGGCAACCTGCAACGCGACTCCAGCCGGTGTGGCAACCCCCCCCCCTATTCTCGACTTCATCTAGACAGCAGCAACAGACCCCCCCCCTTCCCTACTTTGGCCATCCAACAGTGGAACAACACCCCGATGACACCCCTCCTCTCATGTCGCGACCCCTCTTACCCGCACTCCAGATTACCAGACCGCAAACCCCAAACTCCCAGCCTCCTCCTATCCGACCACTCCCTCCAACAGTGGATACCACCTGGTTTTCTTCTCTATTGAGGGTTTTGGGTTTTCCCCAAACCCTAAATGTAAGGTCTATTGTTTTTAAGGGTATTTCTCTTCAAATTTCGTGATCTTCACTGTTGCATTGGCTTTTTTTGTCTTCATGTAGGTGTAGTTGGGGTGAAAATGAGGTTTCACACCGACTTCGGGAGGTCCATCCACGGTTGAGGTTGGAACCCCCTTGCACACTCCTCCTTTAAGTATTTAAATACATTGTTTTCTTGTGTTTTTTCAGTGATTAAATTCTAATTAATTAGTTTACTATATGATCTAATTAATTACTTAGTTGTAAATTGAGTTTTTAATATAATTTAGCTTTGTTTGATATTTTTCACCCTGTTTATATGAATTAATGTTGTGTGCACAATTATTTTGTTTAAACTTGTGGTCTGAATTTGGCGGGTTTTGCATGCAAAGGCATAATTAGTCCCATTGGACCTTGCTCATAATTGAATGTTTTTAGAATTAATTAAATGATTCGTGAGTTGTTTTGATTTGTTTAAAGCTGAGTTAAACTTTTCAAAAGTGTTTTATAAATTTTTAAATTATTTATTAAATAATACGGTTGTTGTGAGCCTGGTTTTGAAAAAAAATTTAGGCGCACGTGTTTTTAAATGCTGACCTCATCGTGTCGTGCACTTTTGTCAGGTTGTGCACTCTAATTTATTTCTTAATATTGTTTTCTGGCTCTTTAAAATGATTATTGAGTTATTTTGGCATTATGTGGTTTTTGTAAACACTTTTTGGATTTTAAAGGGGTTTAGTAAATAGTGTTGATGGTGCGAGTTGTGTTTTGAAAACATGCCGAGGTGGTTATTTTGCACTGGTTGTTCGTTTGGATTGTTTTAAGTCTATGTTTATGTACCTTTGTTGTTGTGTGTTTATTTCACCATGTTGGTGGGGGTAATCCCGCGTTACCATGATCATCGTCTTGTGCGTGCATGTTCACCTATGTGAGGCATGTTGAATTGTCGTCTTTGAGCTGCGAGTTGAGGTGGGTCCCCCACTACACTCGCATTTAAATTTAGAATTTATTAATTTCTTGATATTTTATTAATTTTAATAAATAATAAATAGTATTAGATAATTAATTTTGGAATAATTACTCGATGTAAAAAGTGTTTTTTATTTTATACAGATCACTTTAAATATTTTCTTGGTGAATTGATGCACAATAGTGAAAGAATGTTTGTTTGTACTTTGAACATAATTCACATAATTTCAAGTGTAGTTCTTATTTGACGATAAATGATTTATTATGATGTGTGAGTAAGTGTTTTGGTTCTCTTGGGAAATGAGGGTTTTCTTTAATGTTGTTTAAGGCTCATTTGGCACTTAGATAAAATAAATTACTTTTTAAAATTTTCATTGAGGTGACTCAAGGGTGATCTTTTTGTGTATGTTGATTGCGTGAGTTGTGTGTGATATTTGTGCAATGTGACTGACTGTTTGATTGACTATGTTGACTCACCCCTATTTATTATATGTGTTAAGATGGGAACCTGACATAGTAGGTGAATCTTTTGAGAACGATTGCTGCACTAGTTTAGACTATACACTGACTAGTGGCCCATAGCAGAGAGGTGTTATGTTATCAGTGCTATGGTATTGGGCCCCTCAATTAGGCCATGTAAGACACATCGGGTGTTAATTCATTATGACGTCATTGAGTAGGGAATGCCTTCAGGATGAGTTATATTTACAGTATGTTCTGGATTGATCACAAGCTCCTAGGATTGAACCATGTTTTTCTTAGTGTTTATTTGTATTTGGCGGACGATTGATAGGTCTAGTTCGGTAGTTGGCCCCTATCTTCCACTTCTTTTCCATTTCCCTTAGTGTGTGTTATGTGTGGTTTTATTTTTGACTGACAAAAGAAATTTGGATTTCTAAATTTTTTTCAAGAATGTAATAAAATGAAATACACATGTTCCTTCCAAACATTAAACTTTTTTTTAAAATAAAAAGGGGAATGGACTGTTACTTGTTTTATAAATGAAAGTGTGTGTGTGAAAACCCTCATTTTATATAATTTAGTTCAATCCTAGAATTAATAAATTTTTTATTTAAAGGTAGTGCATTGGGAATGGTTTGTTGGGAACACCTACTGAGTTTTAATACTCACGCCTATAGTGTTTTCCTGTTTTTAGTTTTGTTGCAGGCTTGACTCGAGCTTCCTCACCATGGGTGAGAGTTGGTTGTGGATTGGTGAGCGACTCCTAGAGTCATGGGGATTTTTGGTGGTGGTCGAGTTAGTTGGTTGTTGTTGATCGTTATTTCTTTTTGTGTTGTTTATTTACTTTTCATTATTCTACTTTTTTCCACTAATTAATTTATTTTCACTTGGTGAAATCATTCCCAATTGTCCTCTATTGATTCCCTGGTGCTTTTCACCAGACCGGGAGGATCCGGAATACCTCTTAGGCTATGTCATAGACCGGCTCGGGTGACCAGTTCAAGGTCAACCCATGTTGGTTCGTGACATAGAAGGGGTCGTACGGTGGAACCTTGTAGGGTATTTTGGTGTGATAGGGTCATTGTAGTACCCCAAATTTTTCATTTAGGCCTTTAAAAACAGTTACCAACATTTTATTTAGTGGTCTTGTATACATTTAATTTCTTTATGTGTTCTAGGAAACATAAAAACTTATTATATTTTAAATATATTGTTGTTTTCTCCCATAAATTAAAAAATATATATTCATTTATATTTCCCAAACGAATCCCTTGATTAAAATTTTCACAATGCAATTATGACTCGAATTGGGTGTTTTACAAAGGATAGGTATAATTTTAGTTTTCGTTTTTTGATCTAAGACTGGGCTAGCTTCAACTCTTTTAAAGGAATACCAAGTTGAAAAATACATACCTTTAAATATCATACCTAGTACTCTCATTTGGTTGGGAAAAAATTTCAAAATAAACCCTATGTGATATAAAAAAATTAATTGGAGCATGGAAGCCTATGAGGTGGAAATTTTAGATCTTAAATAGAGGATATCTTATGGAAACAATGTCTAAACCTCAAGAATTTGTTGAAAGCATTGAACAAGTTTGAAATTAAATTTCTACTTTTCCTTGTTATTTTTGATAATTAGTTGAAATTATATCTCTTTAATAATGTCACACCAATCCTCATAAATGATCATATTTTCCATCTTTAAAATTATTTTTTTTACAAGTGATGATCATGGGAAAAATGAAACTATGAAAGATGTGGAATGGGTGGCCATAAATTTTCCCCCCACCTTTCTCCTTGTACCCTAGAAAAATGAAGCATCATAGGGGGTGTATGAATATTGGTGTAGTCCTTGGTTTGTTCCAGTGTTTATCCAAGCACTTGGGTTACTCTAGTCATTGATGATCTTTTACCTATCTAGGATCTCTTCCTTACTCTCATTGGTCTTTATCCATCCTATATCTTATCTATTTTCTCCCCCTTATCACATCCTTATGATAAAGACCTTCATCCCTTGAAATGTTCAATGGGAGGAGAAATAGCGAGGAGTTTCATGTAATGATGACTTTATTATGGGAGGTGTTACTGAGGTATAGTAGAATTAGTGAGCGTACATAACTTGTGTGATGGTCCTGGGTGGTTTAGTGAGGATGGAATATGGAAGATACCATTCTAAACATTGAGGTCAATTATATGGATATTAGTGATAGTGGAAGATTATTGGAACCACTTTGTGTATAAGGTTTTATTTGTTGTCAATAGTTTTCAATGAAGATCAAAATGAAGGAGATTAAGAAGTACTCCAATGAAATGGAGGAATGTAAATTCAGATGATTGTTGTACTGATAATAAGTTTAGAGAAGGTGACACATTGTTTACAATAGTGAATAATGGTGAGGTATAATCCATCTGAGGATGAAGAAGAAGACATGGTGGTTGATGAAGACCATGAAACTCTTCATGATTTCATTAGAACCATGCAAGAGACTTCTTGAAGAATTGAATCGTATGATTTGCTAGAAGTATAGAATGACGGTTGAAGAAGAAGACTATGTGCAAGGGATTGGAATTATGAGATAGCCATGAACTTCTCATTGTATCAAAATATGAAGATTCTAAAGCTGATATATCAAAGGATATGTATCACGATAGTGGAGTTTGTGATTAAAGAAGAAGAGTTGCTGAAGAAGGAAATCACAGAAAAGTTGTTTTTTTAGGTGATTGTGCTTGTTGAAAAAGCAAACAATGACACACAAATTTGTTGACAAAGGAGATTTCATGGTGGCATGTAGAGTTCAAGGGTTCTGGTTAACGATCCATGTTTGATTCAAGAACATCAAAAAAGGAATGGATGATCTAGAGGCGGTAAAAAAAGAGCAGATAAAAGGTGGCACCGTTTTCTAGTGTTTGCCAAATGTGTGGGCCTCAAAATTGAAAAATGGAGAAAAGTATTTTTGGAAAAGGGACTTGTGTGCCGAGGTCTTGGAGGTTTGGAAACTTGCGCGCCATATGTTTTTAAAGATCAAAACATCAAAATATGGAAAAGAGATAACGGTCGTGCATGTTTTGGGTTTGGTCGTTCAAGTGAATAGCATGAGAAAAGGGACTTCCACACTGATTACATTGAGGCTTGGGAACCTGCGCGCCTGTTGTTTTTCAAGATCAGAACTTCAAGATATGGAAAATAAAAGAGGGTCACGCAAGTACTAGTTTGGTCACGCAAGTGAGTAGCGCGACAGAGACTTGGGTGGTTGGAGTTGTGCACCAAAACTTGTGCACAAAGGGGAGACTTGTGTGCCGTCATGCAGGGTGTCCAAATACCTATAAATATAGGCTTACCCCTCCTCATTCTACATGAGATCAACACATAGAGAAAATCAAAGCTCCTGTCACACAGGTGTTCTGGTCGCGCAAGTGGTGTGTAGGTCACGCAATTGTAAGTTTCTCGGCTGTTCTTTGTTGCGCGTCCAAGGTGTTTTGGGAGAGAAAGGGATTGGGTCACGCAAGTTTGAAGTTGAAGGAGTGAGTGTCGTGCAAGTGGTTGCGGTGAACTTGTGCGCTAGTTTGAACTTGTGCACTGAGACTTGCGCGCCGTCAAGAGAATTGTGCTTTGGTCTTGGGGAAGTGCGCCAGGTGTTGTTGAAGCACGCCGGTCTTTTTGGAGCTGAAAAAAAGCCGGAAGATTGCATATACATTCAGTGCAAAGTGAAATTAAAGAGGAAATCTAAATGATACATGCATGATCTCATGCATACATGGAGAACTGATTCTGACACAGCCAGGTAAGCTGATCTTCATTTATTGAGAAATCATATAGGTGGTTGTGATTCGGGAAAACAAAGACATGATGATCTTGTGCATTTATTCATTGCACTAAAGAAGAAGTATTGAACTGAAAAGTCAATAAACTCTGAACCTTGATGCAAGAAAAATATGATGTTGAATAGGAGACAAAGAACTTCATGACTATCTGTTGAAGAGACCTTCACATCTATAAACTGAGTGTGACTTCACCAAAGGTAGTGAGCCAGGGGGAGTGAATAGGAGTAACCTGAGAGATGCAGTGAGCTAGCCCTAAACTTTTATAAAGGCAGTGAGCCTAGGACAGTGTGACTGTTCCCAAACCATTTTAATCCATAGCTAATTAGGATTAGTGGAATTTGGTATGATCGAAAACGTTTCGGCATATGCTCCTTAGACGTATCCCTTAGTAGTGAACCAAGTAAAAATTATTGTGTCAGCTCTTTGCATGTGAATGTTTCATTACTGATCATATACATAATATAGTTATAAATATTTCCTACCAACGTGGGAACAAGATCCTTGTTTTTAAAAGAAAAAGTTGACACCCTGATTCACCCCTCCCCTCTCAGGGTGTCCCAGGGTCCTGCAAGTGGTATCAGAGGGAAAGGTTCATATATTTTGGATACTCTATAGTAATTCTATTCAGTAGAGGATTTGAGTTTCTTTCCAAAAGACAACTATGAAGTACAGTCTTGATAATGATTCAGTCATTTCTGAGAAGAATCCTTTATCTAGAAACACCACTACAAATAGGAAAAAGAAAGAGAATAAGCAGTTGAATAAGTACCTCATATCCAAAGAATATGTAGTGTCTGGGTCTTCATGCCCTTCCAATAATGAAGTGATATCAGGCTTGGAAAGTATCAAGAAGGTGGCTCGTGATTCTACCATAGGAATGGAAGAAACTTTTATCACACGTGATCATGAGAAATTGATAAGCTATCTACGTGACATTCCGGAAGAAAGAGTTGCTCCTGTTTATAGAATATTTCAATGCATGTAGGTTGAGATCAACCAATTGGAAAAGGAAGCCGATAATTTGGAAAAGGGCTTGGAAGGAAAAATTCTTGAATTCTTAAATCTCACCAAACAAATTAAATTCTTTGAATAAAAAGAGGGATTCAATGAGACTCTAAAAGAAAAGAAACATGCTCTTGAAGCTGATATGAAGAAGTGCACTGATGTCAAGAGTTTTTGTTTGGACGAAATGTGCAAGAGATTCAAGGAACTTGACTCTGTTACAAAACAAAGTTAAGAAACATAAAGATGAGGTTGAAATATTGAAGAAGACTTGTGGAGAGAAGATGATCATGATTTAAGATCAGAAGATCATCCTCAATATTGAAAGTAAAAAATTGGAAGCCCAATTGACAAATCCTGAGAAGACACATATTGAGACTTCATGAAAGAATGAAACAGGTGACGCTTGTACTCAATGTTAATTAGAGTATTCTAAAGTTTAAATACCTCCAACATGTGACAAAAAGATTATGAAAACTCTTGATTATCCATCTCAAGAATCAGTTGCTGCTGGTATTAAATGCTCACTGGACGATTATACTATCAAAAGACCTCCAACATTTGATAATAAGATCATGAATTCACTCATTGATATATCACAAGGAGCTATGAAAGTGAAGGTACCATCCATACAAACCTATATTATTGCTTCTAAATATGTTCCTTCAGAAAGTGCATGTTGGAAAAAAAATTATAAACAAGTATGGGTGAGGAAATATGAGGATAAGAAACCTACTACTATGGCTAGGTTGGATGGAAAGAAAAAAGAAGGAATATGGTTCCTCAGATAGAGCACAAAAAATCAAGAATATGCCCCCACGATCTCATATAGAAGATATAAAGAATATAAGATTTGTGGTTCAATGCTGGTACTGTAATAGATTTGGGAATTGTGCACTGGATTGTTGGTACAATCCCTTAAATGAAAAGCACAAAGTAATCATGTATCAAAGGGAATAAATTCAGAGAAGAAGAAGCAACTTCTGCAAGTCCAGAAGCATATGTTTACAACAAACAGATTTTTAATTCTTGATAACATCTGTGATTTATGCAACGACAGTGGTCATAAGGTAGGTACATGCCCATCTTAACATGCTTTCATTATTGATAAGAAAAGAAGACCTCTGATGCCATCTAAGTATGAAGCATGTACCTTGGGAAGAAATCAGAAGAATATTGTGAACACACATTTCCCCCAAGAAGATCTCAAGTAGGGAAGCTGAGAAGAACCAGGATTTTAGATCCATGAAATTGAAGGGTCATTCATCCAAAAGAAAAACTAAGTGGGATAAAACTCAGATTATCCCATGTGGAAGATCCAAACCAGCTGCAATAGTTCCAAATGACATATTGGTCATCTGGCCAGACGATTTGAAAAGAATGAGGAAACTTGAAGATGAAAAGGCCATGGATGGTGATAATGGAAAAGAAAAAATTTCACATGATGAAGACAAAGTGCATGAGAGATTGTAAACCAAGAGAAACACATGTGTCAAAGAAGTTCAGTGTGAGAGATGCAAGAAATCTGGTCACATTGCAAAAGGTTGTCTAACGTTAATACCAGAGAAAGAATCAATCCTCAAAAGGAGTAAGAATCCATCATTAAAAAGGGTTATTAAGAAGAATAATTCTACATACCACGCAGAAGAAAATTTGAAGGGAACCATGCCACATTAAAACATATCAGAACATATGTTCAAATGTGCAGGCATGAATACTGGAGTGAACAAAGGAACTTGGTTGAGAAAAAAACCTCAACCATGATGCTCATGTTCATGAATCAAGGGGGAAACACCTTATTCCCTTTATCATTTGGGTATTGTATTTGTGCTAATAATACTGGGAATTGAAGGTGAAGCATGATCTCAGTGGTAGAACCTGATAAGTAGTGAATGCTGTCAACTCTTGATAGTTGAGCTGAAGAAGTTTCCATCATTGGAAGATTCTTCAATTTATATTCAAATATTAAGATGATGAAGGATTACTATTTATGAAGATGATGAGTATTGTTTCCGTTGAGGGGGAGAAAAATGAAGAAGCTTCCAAAATCATTGTTTCAATCAGTTTCAACTCCAGCTGGTATTAAAGGCAATTACTCTGTAAATTTCTTGATGAACATTTTATTGGCGAAGGTATATCATTTCTCAATCTCTCACCCTTCATTACTCAGAACAAAGATCATTATACAAAGGGGGAGTAACTGAATTGATCAGTGACATAAGAATAATGGAAGTTCCCCAAGGCCACTTATCCTGCGAATTGCACTTGAATGTTTTTGATCTGTTTGCTGATGTGAGTGAAGGAGTTTCAGTTTGATTATTCCCTATCACATTTGATCTATTTAGCCTCAAATGAAAGTGGTAAACCCTTTGAGACAAAATAAATTAGTTCTCATCTCATATGGTATCATGATCTGTGAATAATGGATAACCCTGTTGTCTAAATCAAATCCTCTTGTTTTTTACATCGAGTATTGCTCAAGTATACATAGAGAGAAATGATTAATGAAACATTGCTTATTTATAGATTTATACCCTCCCTACAATGAGCTTTGTATTTCTTGTCAATAAGGGGGAGAGAAAGTGAAATGAAGGATTGAAAAGAAAAGTTGATTGAAGAGAAGATTCTCATTTTGACATTGACGAATTCATTTTAGAAGATATGTAAGGTATTGACAACAAAATAAAATGGGGTAGATTATTGGAACCAATTTTTGTATAAGGTTTTATTTTTTGTCAGTAGTTTTCAATGAAGATCAAAATGAAGGAGATCAATAAGTACTCTAATGAAATGGAGGAATGGAAATTCAGATGATTATTGTACTAATTATAAGTTCAGAGAACATTTGTCAAAGGTGACACATTGTTTACAACAGTGAAGAATGGTGAGGTATAATCCATATGAGGATAAAAAAGAAGACATGATGGTTGATGAAGACCATGAAACTCTTCAAGATTTCATGAGAACCATGCAAGAGTCTTTTGAAGAATTATATCGTGTGATTTGCATGAAGTAGAGAATGGCGGTTGAAAAAGAAGAAAATGTGAAAGGGATTTGAATTCTGAGATGGCCATGAAATTCTCATTGTATCAAAATACGATGATGCTAAAGATGATATATCAAAGGATATATATCATGATAGTGGAGTTTTTTATGAAATAAGAAGAGTTGCTAAAGAAGGAAAATCACAGAAAAGAAGTTTTTTTGAGGTGATTGTGCTTGTTGACAAAGCAAACAATGACACGCAAATTTGTTAACAAAGAATATTTCAAGATGGCATGTCGAGTTCAAGGGCAGTGGTTAAAGATCAATGTTTGATTCAATAACTTCGACAAAGGAATGGATGATCTGGAGGCAGTCCAAATAGAGCAGATACAAGGTGGAACCGTTTTCCAGTGTTTTCCAAATTTGTGGGCCTCAAAATTGAAAAATGGAGAAAAGTGTTTTTGGAAAAGGGACTTGCACGCTGAGGACTTGGAGGTTTGGAAACTTGCGTGCCATATATTTTTCAAGATCAAAACATCAAAATATGGCAAAGGGATAAGGTTCGTGCAAGTTTTGGGTTTGGTCGTGCAAGTGACTAGCGTGGAAAAAGGGACTTGCGTGCTGATTACTTGGAAGCTTGGGAACTTGCACGCCTGTTGTTTTTCAAGAGTAGAACTTCAAAATATGGAAATGTAAAGAGGTTCATGCAAGTACTGGTGTGGTCGCGCAAGTGAGTAGCGTGACAGAGACTAGGGTGGTTGGTGTTGCGTGTCAAAACTTGCGCATCGAGGGGAGACTTGCACGCCGTCGCGCAGGGTGTCCAAATGCCTATAAATACAGGCCGACCCCTCCTCATTCTGCATGAGCTCAACACTTAGAGAAAATCAGAGCTCCTGTCGCACAGGTGTGCTGGTCGCACAAGTGGTGTTTAGGTCATGAAAGTGTAAGTTGCGCGACATTTGTTTGTTGCACATCCAAGGTGTTTTAGGTGAGAAAGGGACTGGGTCGCGCAAGTTTGAAGTTGAAGGAGTGAGTGTCGCGCAAGTGGTTGAGGTGAACTTGTGTGCCGGTTTGGACTTGCGTGCCGAGACTTGTGTACCATAAAGAGACTTGCGCACTGTTCTTGGAGAAGCGCGCCAGGTGTAGTCGAAGCACACCGGTCTTTTTAGAGCTGCAAAAAACGTGGAAGATTTCCTGAAACCTTCAATGCAAAGTGAAATTAAAGAGGAAATCTAAATGAAACATGCATGATCTCATGAATACATGGAGAAATGGTTCTGACACTACCAAGTAAGTTGAGATTCATTTATTGAGCAATCACATAAGTTGTTGTGAGTCAGGAAAACAAAGACATGATGATCTTGTGCATTAAGTCATTGCACTAAAGAAGAAGGATTGAACTGAAAAGTCCATCAACTCTGAACGCTAATGTAAGAAAATTATTATGCTAAACAAGATACAAATAACTTCATGACTACCTATTGAAGAGAGCTTCATGTCTATAAACTGAGTGGGACTTCACCAAAGGTAGTGAGCTTGGGGGGTCAACGGGAGTGACCTGAGGGACACAGTGATCTATCCCTGAACTTTTGTAAAGGCAGTAAGCCTGGGACAGAGTGAATGTTCCCAAACCTTTTTAATCCACAACTAGTGAATATTAGTGGAATTTGGTACGATTGGAAACTTATCAGTATATGCTCCTTGGACGTAGCACTTAGTGGTGAACCAAGTAAAAAAAATTTGTGTCACCTCTTTGCATGTGAATGCTTCATTACTGATCATATCCATCATACCGGTGTAACTAGTTCATACCAACATGGGAAAAAGATCTTTGTTTTTAAATGAAAAAGTTGACACCATGATTCACCCCTCCCCTATCAGGGTTTCCCGAGGTCCTACAAGTGGTATAATAGGGAAAGGTTCACATATGTTGGATACCCTATAGTAATTCTATTCAGAAGAGGATTTGAGATTATTTCCTAAAGTCAATAATGAAGTGAATTCTTGATAATGATTCAGTCATTTTTGAGTAGAATCTTTCATCCAACAAGACAATTACAAATAGGAAAAAGAAATAGAAGAAGCAGTTGAGGAAGTCCCTCATATCCAAAGAAGATGCAGTGTCTGGTTATTCATGCCCTTCAAATAATTAAGTGATATCAGGCTTGGAAAGTATCAAGCAGGTGGCTCATGATTCTACCATAGGAATGGAAGAAAATTCTATCACAAGTGATCAGGATAAATTGATAAGCTATCTGCATGACATTACTAAATGATGAGTTTCTCCTGTTTTTAGAATATTTCAATGCATGAAGGTTGTGATCAACCGATTGGAAAGAGAAGCTGATAATTTGGAAAAGGGCTTGGAAGGAAAATTTCTTGAATTCTTAAATCTCACAAAACAAATTAAAGTCTTTGAAGAAAAATAGGTATTCAATGAGACTCTAAAAGAAAAGAAGCATTCGCTTGAAGATGAGCTGAAGAAGTGCACTGAAGTCAAGAGTTTTTGTTTGGAAGAAACATCCAAGAGATTCAAGGAACTTGACTATTTTTTACAAAAAAAAAGTTAAGACGCATGAAAATGAGGTTGAAATATTGAAGAAGACTTGTGAAGATAATATGATCATGATTGAAGATCAGAAGATCATCCTCAATATAGAAAGTCAAAAATTGGAAGCCCAATTGACAAATCATGAGAAGAAACATATTGAGACTTCACAAAAGAATGAAATAGGTGACGCTTGTACTCAATGTTCATTGGAGGATTCTAAAGATGAAATACGTCCAACATGTGACAAAAATATTACGACAACTCTTGATTATCCATCTCAAGAATTAGTTGCTGCTGGTATTCAATGCTCACTAAAGGATTCTACTGTCAAATGACCTCCAACATGTGATAATAAGATCAAGAATTCACTCATTGATCTATCAAAAGTAGCTATGAAAGTGAAGGCACCATCTATACAAACTTGTACTATTGTTTGTAAATATGTTCCTTCAAAAAGTGCAGGTTGGAAAAAAAATTCTAAACAAGTATGGGTGAGGGAAGAGGAGGATAAGAAACCTACTAATATGGCTAGGTTGGATGGAAAGAAAAATAAGGATGATGGTTCCTCAGATAGAGCAAAAAAAATCAAGAAGATGGCCCCACAACCTCATATAGAAGATATAAAGAAGAAAATATTTTTGGGTCAATGCTGGTGCTGCAGTAGATTAAGGCATTGTGCACTGGATTGTTGGTACAATACCTTAAATGAAAAATCACAAAGTAAGCTTGTATCAAAGGGAAGAAATTCAGAGAAGAAGAAGTAACTTCTGTAGGTCCAGTAGCATCTGTTTACAACAAACAGATTTGGAATTCTTGATAACATCTGTGATGTATGCAACGGCAGTGGTCACAAGGTAGGTACATGCCCATCTCAACATGCTTTCACTGTTGATAAGAAACGAAGTCCCCTGATTCCATCTAAGTATGAAGAAAATACCTTGGGAAGAAATCAGAAGAATATTGTGAACACACATTTCCCCAAGAAGATCTCAAGTAGGGGAGCTAAGAAGACCCAGGATTTTAGATCCATGAAATTTAAGGGTTATTCATCCAAAAGAAAAACTAAGTGGGATGAATCTCAGATGAGTCCATGTGGAAGATCCAAACCAGCTGAAACAGTTCCAAATGACATATTGGTCATCTGGCCAAAAGATTTTAAAAGAATGAGGATACTTGAAGATGAAAAGTCCATGTCTGGTGATAAAGGAAAAGAAAAACTTTCACGTGATAAAGACATAGTGCTGTAGAGATTGAAACCCAAGAGAAACACACGTGTCAAAGAAGTTCAGTGTGAGAGATGCAATAAATATGGTCACATTTCAAAAGGTTGTCTAACCTTAAAAACATAGAAAGATGTAGTCCTCAAAAGGAGTAATAATGCATCATTCAAAATGGTTATTAAGCAGAATAATTCTCCATACCACATAGAATAAAATGTGAAGGGAACCATGCCACATCAAAACATATCAGAATATATGTTCAAATGTGCAGGCATGAAGACTGGAGTGAACAGAGGAACTTGGTTGAGAAAAGAACTTCAACCATGCATATCATGTTGATGAATCAAGGAGAAAACACCTTATTCCCTTAATCATTTCTTTATTTTATTTGTGCTAATAATACAGGGAATTGAAGGTAAAGCATGATCTCAGGGGGTGAACCTGAGAAGTAGTGAATGCTGTCAACTCTTGATAGCTGAACTGAAGAAGTTTTTATAATTGGAATATTCTTCAATTGATATTCAAATATTATGATGATGAAGGATCACTCTTTATGAAGATGATGGGGAGTGTTTCCCTTGAGGGGGAGAAAAATGAAGAAGCTTCCAAAATCATTATTTCAATCAGTATAAACTCCAGCTGGTATTAAATGAAATTACACTGTAGATTTCTTGAAGAAAATGTCATTGGAGAAGGTATGTCATTTCTCAATCTCTCACCCTTGGTTACTCATAACAAAGATCATTCTACAAAGGCGGAGTAAATGAATTGATCGGTGACATAAGAAGAATGGAAGTGCTCCAAGGCCACTTATCCTGCCTTTTTCACTTGAATGTTTTTGATTTGTTTGCTGATGTGAGTGAAAAAAGTTTTAGGTTGATTATTCCCTATCACATTTAATCTCTTTAGCCTAAAATGAAAGTGGTAAACCCTTGAAGACAAAATACATTAGTTCTCATCTCATATGGTATCATGATATGTGAATAATGGATATCCTTGTTGTCTAAATCAAATCCTCTTGTTTTCTACATCGAGCATTTCTCAAGTAGGCATAGAGTGAAATGATTAATGAAACATTTCTTAAGTATAGATTGATACCCTCCCTACCATGATCTTTGTATTTCTTGTCAATAAGGGGGATAGAAAGTGAAATGAAGGATTGCAAAGAAAAGTTGATTGAAGAGTGGATTCTCATTTTGACATTGACGAATTCATTTCAGAAGATATGTAATGTATTGAAAACAAAATTCCAAGGGGGGGATTGTTGGAACCACTTTGTGTATAAGGTTGTATTTGTTGTAAATAGTTTTCAATGAAGATCAAAATTAAGGAGATCAATAAGTACTCCAATGAAATAGAGGAAGGTGAATTTAGATGATTGTTGTACTGATCATAAGTTCAGAGAAAATTTTTCAAAGGTGACACATTGTTTAAAAAAGTGAAGAATAGTGAGGTATAATCCATCTGAGGATGAATAAGAAGACATGACGGTTGATGAAGACCATGCAAATCTTTATGATTTCATGAGAACCATGCAAGAGACTTCCTGAAGAATTGAATCGTATGATTTACATGAAGTAGAGAATGATGGTTGAAGAAGAAGACAATGTGCAAGGGATTGGAATTCTGAGATGGCCATGCACTTCTTATTGTATCAAAATATGATGATGCTAAATCTGATCTATCAAAGGATATATATCACGATAGTGGAGTTTGTGATGAATGAATAAGAGTTTCTGAAGAAGGAAAATCACATAAATGAAATTTTTTTGAGGTTATTGTGCTTGTTGACAAAGAAAACAATGACATACAAATTTGTTGACAAAGGAGATTTCATGGTGGAATGTCAAGTTCAAGGGATGTGGTTAATGATCCATGTTTGATTCAAGAACATCGACAAAGGAATGGATGATCTGGAGGCGGTACAAAAAGACCAGATACAAGGTGGTGTCGTGCAAGTTTTGGGTTTGGTCACGCATGTGACTAGCACAGCAAAAGGGACTTGTGCAACGATTACTTGGAGGCTTGGGAACTTGCACGCATGTTTTTTTAAAGATCAGAACTCCAAAATATGGAGAAAGGAAAAGGTTCATGCAAGTACTGGTTTGGTTGTTCATGTGAGTAGCGCGACAGAGACTAGGGCAGTTGGAGTTGCGCGCTGAAACTTGCGTGCCGAGGGGAGACTTGAGCGCCATCATGCAGGGTGTCCAAATTCCTATAAATACAGGCCAAACCCTCCTCATTTTGCACGATCACAAAACTTAGAGAAAATCAGAGCTCTCGTTGTGCAGGTGTGCTGGTGACGCAAGTGGTGTGTAGGTCACGCAAGTGTAAGTTGCGCGGCAGTTATTTGCTGTGCGTCCAAGGTGTTTTGGGTGAGAAAGGGATTGGTTCGTGCAAGTTTGAAGTTGAATGATTGAGTGTCGTGCAAGTGGTTGAGGTGAACTTTCGCACCGGTTTGGACTTGCACGCCGAGACTTTTACACCATCAAGAGACTTGTGCATCGGTCTTGGGGAAGTGCTCCAGGTGTAGAAGAAGCATGCCGGTCTTTTTGAAGCTGCACAAAAGCCAGAAGATTGCTAGATACCTTTAGTGAAAAGTGAAATTAAAGATGAAATATAAATGATACATGCATGATCTCATGCATACATGGAGAACTGATTCTGAAAATGCCATGTAACCTGAGCTTCATTTATTGAGAAATAACATAAGTGGTTGTGAGTCAGGAAAACAATGACAAGATGATCTTGTTCATTCAGTCATTGCACTAAAGAAGAAGGATTGAACTGAAAAGTCCATCAACTCTAAACCTCGATGCAAGAAAAGACTCATGATGAACAGGAGACAAAGAACTTCCTGACTATCTGTTGCAGAGACCTTAAAGTCTATAAACAGAGTGGGACTTCACCAAAGGCAGTGCGCCAGGGGGAGTCAATAGGAGTGACCTGAGGGATACAGTGAGCTATCCCTGAACTTTTGTAAAGGCAGTGAGCCTAGGACAGAGTGATTATTCCCAAACCTCTGTAATCCACAGCTAGTGAATATTAGTGGAATTTGGTACGACTGGAAGCTTGTCGGCATATGCTTCTTGGACGTATCCCTTAGTGGTGAACCAAGTAAAAATTGTTATGTCACCTCTTTGCATATGAATGTTTCATTACTGATCATATCCATCATACAGGTTTAACTAGTTCCTACCAATGTGGGAACAAGATCCTTGTTTTTAACAGAAAAAAGTTGACACCCTGATTCACCCCTCCCCTCTCAGGGTGTCCCTAGGTCCTACAAATACAATGACGATGATTGGGGTAGTGGAACAACTAACCATCAATCAGATATTTGTGCATCTAGTGTTTTTTAAAGGGAGAAAATATCACATGACATAGTGAATTCTAGGACATCCTATGTTCATTTATAGGTGTATGTCTTCTAGAAATAGAATTTATAAAATATAGTGTATAGCTTCCAAGAAAATGCCATGTTTTTCTAAAAGATTCATGTCTAGTATATATAAATTACACACCCTATTACCTTTAAATAATAAATGATGTGTGAGTAATAAGGACACACCATGTTTGAGTAAAAAACCAGACTTCAGTCTTTTGAGTACAAGCCACCTAACTCCCACGCATCGCACATCATATATAAGGGGAGGAATCATTGCGTATGTCCAAAAAACAAGACTAAGTGATAGTAATACATGCCTAGATGACCCTTTGGGATTCCAATGCCATTTTGAATAATAGTAAATTTTATGTGTTATCCTTTATCAGTTTTTTCAAATCGTTTTACCTAGTTCCCAGGATTGGAAAATAAAATATTTAATTCAGATCATTCTTTCATATAGATTAAAATGATGGTTTTATTCTTACTAATA
Source organism: Viscum album (assembly GCA_963277665.1). Taxonomy (NCBI): domain Eukaryota; kingdom Viridiplantae; phylum Streptophyta; class Magnoliopsida; order Santalales; family Viscaceae; genus Viscum; species Viscum album. The sequence goes on along the minus strand of OY728138.1, from coordinate 913,891,279 downwards.
GAGTATATTAATAATAATTTTTGGATACTTTGAGTATATTATCTGTATATTTGAAATGAAAAGTTTTGAGTGAAATATTTAGAACATACAGGGGTCAATAAACTTATAGATACATTTTTATGATAGAGTGTGGTTCCCCCATATACTCTATTAATTCAGATACCCCATGTATATTTGAAGCATGATACCACTCTTTCTGGCATGGGTTCTATACCCTGTTGATTTCAAAAAGGTGTAGGACCCTTATATGAATGATATTGCATGTTACCCCCTATGTGTTTTTGTTTGATTCCTCCATCCATGTCAGTACCAAATCAGTTGATATGTATATTCCCTTAATGAGGTTTTATTCCCACACGTCCTAGATCAATGAAGATCACACATGGTTTGTAGGTGACATTGGTGGATGTAAATCTAGTGGAGTAGGAGATTAGTGTAATTTTATGATGATGGTTGTTATAGATGCCTATATCAGGAGTCATTGTAGAAAGCATATGTTTTCCTTTGTTACATGTCCATCATTCTTTGAGGCATATTTGTTATATAATTATTTTTCTTTGGAGTTTCTCGTGTAGAATTTCATTTCATTTCCAATGACTCATACATGCATGCTCCATAATTTTATGGTTGTATTTATGTTGTCATTTTTTATTAGTTATATTGTACTTTATAGATGTATATGAACTAATGGTCATCATTTGGATAAGTCCTACCATGTGTAATATGACTTTTTAGTGCTAGTCACAAACCCTTGTACTATTATAGAAGGGCTTGGCCTATCACAGTCAGCCTAATTATTGGTCCAGGAAGGTCCCTAATAAGTTGTTTAGTGTAAAATTACTATCATATCAGTTTTTTAATCCTAGGATTGGTGTTCAGAGTGGGAATTATTATAGGGTTTAGTTCGAGAAATTTAGATTAGTAGTGTTAAGGGGTTTTGAGTTCAGTTCTAAGAGTAGGGAACCTTGTAATTGGTATGGGTGAAAAAAAATCATTTCAACAAGATTATGATAATCTTTTGATAAACTTCAAACCCTATGTCCTCAATTACAAGGTACATTCAGGATAGAATATGCATCATATAGAGATTAGTAGTGATCTTTTGTAGCATTATTTTGCCATCATAACTATATATTCTTTAATAACATTATATTTATCTATTGATTATGGGTGGTTACCACCAAAAAATCATCTAATATCTAGAGGAAACATTATACGAATACAATTATAGTACTACAACCTCTTATCAATGACTAGTTAAGCAATGAGGATTCGATTTTGGGACCTCATTAGGAGGTATATTTACATCAAAAGTATAGGGCACAACCTCCTCCCTTGGTGTAGAGAGAAGAACCTCCACTTGTGGTGTATATGGTAGTTCCAACTGGGAAGGATAGGACTGCCCATAGGTTGCGTGTTCTTCACAAGTTCTAGATCCATAGGCCAACTAGGATTCAAGGTGATCCCAATCCTCATGTGATAAATTATTTTATATAGTAAATGGCATATGTTTTTTTCCAATTTCATATACCCATCAACTAGATAGTGATTATTTTATCAAATATATATCATGGACAAATGATATTTTGGAGGAAATTTACTACCCAGACTCCTGATGAGGATGAATTTCCATGGTTGGAGTTTGAGTGACTTTTTATCGAGGAGTGATATCTAATGATGATGAGGATGGTATGAATTTATTTGATAATATAACTTTATAAGGGAAATATAAATATTGATATGTATGAATTGAGGACCATATAATTCATAAGGTATTGTATAGACATGATCCATTATGGATTTTTGTAATCTTATAACACTGATATATACCATTTAAGGGAGATTTGATATGCATTTTTACTATATAAATTGATTTATATTCTAGAGTATGAGATATATTATTAGAGATTAAGGGAATCATAAAAGTGATGTAGTTAAGTATTGGGGTTGGTTTATTTTTCCTTGGGTAAATGTCATCAATAGTATCAAACTAATGTTAATCATCAAGATCCCATCATTAGAGGTTGGCACATTTGTGATCATAGTCAATTGGATCAATAGACGAGGGATTTATTATAGGGTATAAATAGTTGGGATACAATAGTTTCTATGTTTGTAGAGGTGGAGGGAATGTGTCTCAAAATTGTACCATATGGTGAGAAACTGAGGGTATCAAGGGTGGTTCCAAGGATAAACCTCCATGTTAGAGGTAGTTTTAGGATTAGGGACCTCTCTATAGTGGGTATTGTGGCCCTATAGGATGCAGTTTCAGTAGAGTGAAATTTTGAATGATAGTATGGACTAAATCAAGATAGAGCTTAGGTATACATCAACCACCATGACATTCTGGTGGTCACACTGGTCTCAAGGTGTTGGGGGTTAGGGTCCAAGATATATGCATGATATAGAGGGATAAAAATAGGAAATGAATGAGCTGTCTTGAGGTATGATCTATGTCTTCTCAACTCCACCAATCATACTTACCCACACTATAATGATCTATTATTTTCAAGAAACATTATTATTCCAAGAGTTAAGAATACCAATGGATCTCCAAGCCTTCCCACATTGACTATAGACTCGTCTTAGGGTAAATCACCAACTTACTCACAACTATTGACCTCATGAGCTTACTCCATGATGATTTTTATGGGATATCACCATTGAATATATTCAACACTATGAAATTATCCACTGTATATACTTATTATCCGTAGTTTAGTCTTGGGTATATTTTTATCATTATACAGTTATATATTATCGAACATATGTGATATAGTTCACCTTCACTAATGAGTGAGACCATTAGACATGATGAGTAGGTACAAGACTTGGTAAGTTACATCTAATTACACAATACTTGGTTATCTTGGATTAATGTGTTATTTATAAATCCTTGTAATAACATTAATTGATTTTAGAGGACTACATAGAAATTTTTCAAGATGACGTTCTAGGGTATTCATCTCTTTAGAAGATTAAATTTAGTATAAAAATACATCCCAATACCACACCAATATCTACCATAACATATTATATGGCCTTTAACAAGCTATAAGAGATAAAGGTTTCATTGAATGGCCATTTAGAAAATGGTTGTATTAGGACTAGGGTGTTCCCTTAGGTACCTCTCATTCTATTATCCATGAAGGTGGAAGAGAGTTTAAGGATTTATTTTGACTATCTTCTCCTAAAATAGGTGAATTCAAGAACAAATAGAAAATTATAAGCATATATGACCTCTTAAACCAGTTGAAGGGGTGATTTTTTTCTCTTGAAGATTGATCTTGTATCTATATATCATCAACTTCAGGTTAGTGAGTTGGATATCCCAAATGTGGTGTTCAAGTGTCACTGTATGCATTACGAGTACATAGTGATGTCGTTCAGAGTAATGAATGATTATATTATATTCATGGTAATCATGAAGAAAATATTATATCCATTCATATATTGGTTTATTTTGTTATTCATCAATGAGATACTCATATATTTAGGATAGAGGAAGTTTGTGTTGAGCATCTAAGGATTTTACTAGACTTTCATTGAGGAAAAAAACATTATAGAAAAGTATCAATGTGTAAATCCTTTATTCATGAAGTACCTTTTATCGGGAATGTTTTTTTTCAAAATGGGGTAGTAGTCAAACCTAAAAATATTTATTTTTAAATGGATTTACAACCTCCCAATAATGTATTAAATTTGTGAAACATTCATTTTCTATCATAATATAATTAGAGATTCATGGTGGGATTGTCTAGGATTGAATTCCCTTCACTACCATTACATGAAAGGGGGATTACTTCTTCTAGTCTATCCCTTATCCATGATCTTATGATAATATGGATAATTGGTTGATGGGTAATATATTATTTTATATTCTATAGGAAGAAGTTGAGTTCATAGTGTATTGTGTTGTCTACATAACCGATATTTTGTTGGTACTCATGTCGAAAAAGAAAATGATTCATTATGGGTCTAATTATCCAAGTTCGTATGATATGAACTACAAAACCCAAAAACCAGATCTTGTATTAGTAGTGTTTTCCTTACTAATATGGTGAAAATACCTCTTTAATGAGTGATTCATGGTTTTCATAGATCAAAATAGTCATAGGTATACCTTATCACAACTAGATCTCAACCTAAAACTGGGGTGATGGATTGAGTTCCTATTTGATTATTAATTCTCTATTCCCTATACTTCAAAAGGGTGTAATTTGGTGGGTAACACCCTTATCCATAAATATCATACTTAGTTGGTGCATGAGGTCTCTTAGTTTCTACCCTCAATGTGCTTGATTTTTGTAGAAGAGGGATACATTTCTTATCATTTATTAATGGTGGTGGACCCTGCACATATTTATCATATAATAGAGGACCATTTTATAGACATATATTCTAAGATCATTCATGAAAAGATATTCTAAGGTGATTCACCTGTCAAATTTTCAGAACGTGTGGAGTATGTCATCCTATTTTAGGGGTAGAAAATGGTTTTAGTGGAGCCACTAAAAGTAGCGCAGAGGGAGTTTAATACCTCCTCTTTAGTGTATATCAAATTTTTATTAAGATTTTCCATATTCAAAATTTCTTATATTGATGACTAACAATAAAAAAAGTGTTAAATTTTTTATATCATAATGTCTCACCGGTGTGTGGGTAAAATACAACCACTAGGTCAAAATAGATTTGATCCAACATCTTGAGTTTACAGAGTGGATATGGAATGAAATTTATATAAGATTCATGACCATACATATATGTTTATTGAAGGATCATTATGTGGTTTGGGGCATTATTGGCCGACTAACCAAGTCAATTCATATAATTCCTATACATGAGTAGAGTTTGACGGTGATTTGAAAAAACTTTTGCTTGGATGTGAACATATTATTTAATAGAGAACCATCAATGATTATATCTAATGATATTATCAATTTACATACTGATTATGGAGAATGTTTTAGGAGGAATTTCATTCCCACTTATGGTTGAGTTCATATTTCCACCCCTAGATATATGACTAAACTGATAAAAACATTAAGGTCCTTAAGGACATGTTCTGATCTTGTGTGACCAATTTTGGAAGGAACATGAATGATCACCTACTATTAGTGGATTTTAAATAAAAAACATATATCACTCAACTATTTCCATGGAACCGTTTTGGCCATGTATGAGAGACCCTGCAAGTTACCCCTTTATTGGACATATATTCGCAAGTCATTACTTATGGGGAATGGTCTTGTTCATTGGATGACAGAGAAGGTGTATGTAATTTAGTAGCATGTGAGGATAATAGATAGTTGTAATAAGTCCTATATGAAATGTAGGTAGATACATTATGAGTTTGAGGATATAGATCAAGCCTTCTTGAAGGACTATCCATGACGTGACTATAGGATGTTTTATTGGGGAGGAATGTTATCCTTAAGGTTCACAAGGTCATTTGAAAACTTACACAGAGTAAGAGAGGCTTCATTCCACCTAGACATACCCTCATTGTTAGACCATGTTCACAACCTGTTCTATGTGTCACAACCATGAATATATGTGTGTGATCCATTATAAATTATCAACTGAGGAAAGCTGGACAATAAATATGGTACCACCTTTGTTGAGTACCTGGTGGAAATTGATAATCAGTGGGAGAAAAACATTTGAGGATGGGTTATAACATTAGAGAGTTTATTATGGAAACATGTGAATCTTATGTAGAGAACACGGAATCCCAAAAATTGGTTTTTAGATTAATATAATCAAATTTTAGAGAGAGTTATTTTTTTCAAGATAAATATACTTATAGTTGAAGTGGATCTAGTGAGATGGATTTTTCATTGAGTCATTTAAAATTTTTTATTAATAATTTATTTAGTCCTCACACAGTTGGTTCATTTGTTTTTTCATCATGGGAGCTTGAATATATATTTATTATTTTTAATATATTATGTTTAACCTTCACATGAATAAATGAGTTAAATTATTGATATTCATTAAACATGTCCCCAGATGGAAATTATAATATCACATATTTTTTTCATGAAGAGGGTTTTCACTTAAGTGTGGTATAAATTCCATTCAATATTTGGACCTCAGTTCAGGTCTATTTTAGGTCTTTAGAATAAATACTCAATTTAAAAACCCCTTGCTTTAAATATATTTCAAATGTTATTCTTAGTGTGAGACTCGTATTTGGAATCAACCCTACCTGAGAGATATTAGAGTATTGTATATTATTATACTTTGAGGAGGAAATTTTAGATCTTCATGTGAGGGGTTCTTGTGGAAACGATGCATGAACCTCAAGGCAACATTGAATACAATGATCATGGAAGGTAACGTTGTATTTTTTCCTCATTCATCATGATAATTTAATGAAATTTATATTATTTTAAAATATTTTTTCTTGTGGTTGCTATATTTTGATAAAGTAGATAAATATCACATGAAGTGTAGATTCCAAGAACATCATATATTTCACTAAAAGATACATGATCATGTTTTATAAAGTACATGTCTTTTTACCTTTTGAGTGTAAAAGTCTTGTGATCAATAAACAAAGGTCATGTATACTTAAACAATAAAATTCATGATTCAACTGTATATACATTATAACCCTTGATCTTGGAACACTGTATCTGGGAAGAGTACATTCCATGTATATCAAAACAAAAATAATAGGAGACAACACTACATTATTAGCTGAGCCTTTTCGAAATATACTCACATAAACATCGTATTGAGTTGAATTAAATGTCATGAAATATCCCTTCTTTGGTGTTTTTATCATATTCTCACTTCAGTGTCTGAATGAGACCAAAAAATAGATTATTATTTTTATTTATCTATGTAGATATTGGTTTTGGTTTTCTATTAACTGGAAGAGTCCATTTAACATCAGTAATTCTGATTATCTTAGCTCTATAGTGAAACCAGTAGGGGTTGTGAGAGGCATTCAGAGAAAATATAGGTTTGGTAAATCTTGGAGATATTTTAATGATAGGTATAAGGTTCCAATATACATTATGGTGTTAGTATCCCCCAACCACACAATTTATCTAGTGTGTGGCTTCTCCATTTTAGGCATGGGGTTAGTATGCCTTTTAGCCTGACAAGGCTTGGGTACCCCATTTTACTTATGGTAGTGTCTACCAACCTGTGTGTCAAGTTGTGGGTCCTCCACCCATGGAATCAATACACCATTTATGTGAGATAAAATTTTCAAAAAAAAACTAACAATTTTTCTTTAATAATTAACCCCACAATTGATTTCATCTTTGGTAATGAATTTAATTATGTTTAATTTTGTGAACTTCCGGCATAATTGTTAAATTGATTAAATAATGGTTGTAATGATTTATTTAATTTTTAAATTCAATCAAAAATCTAAATTTTTTATTTTGATTTTGAAATTCATTTTTTTGATTTAATCTTGAATTAATTTTCTTAAATGGTATTATTTTACGAGTTCTAATGTTTCAATAATTTTTAAAATAATTATAAATCCATAAACAAGAATTTTTTTAAAACATAGAAATCAGAAATGAATTTCTTTTTTTTTCAAGAAATTGGTTATGTTTGGGAAAGTCTAATTGATTGTATTTAATTGATTTTTGAGTTTAATAATTTAATTTATTTTGATTTCAAATAAAAAATGTGTGTGTTATATGTTGGTCCAAATTTGAAATGGTCTCAAGAGACTATTCCATTTCATTGGAAGTTCAAAAAAGGATCAGTTGTACCATGAGTTTCCCCTTCTAATAAACCTTAAGGTCTGCTATCATGGAAAAAAATTCCAAATTCATGAAAAATCCATGAAACTACCCCTTCATTCATCTGATCAAGAAACCAAAAATTGAAAAAGGTAAGGATCAACCATGCCATCTTTTTATAAATCAACTATGGCACCAACACCTCATTGTTTTTAAAGGAACACTACCATGAGGCTTCCCCAAGAAACCACACTATGAATTTGACAAGCACTTGGACCTACTATAAGTGATTTCCTTTTGACCTATTGTCTTCTTGAAAATATGAAAAACACTTCAAGCAACTACAAGTAAAACTCCTCTTCTCTATGAGAAATCAACACAAAAAATGAAAATTCATGCATCGAATGCATCTCCTAATATTTATAGTCAATTGTCTCAAGTGAACATAATGGCTCCAAAACCAACTACATGACCTAAATGAAAAGCAAGGAGTTGGTCGCTTGAGTATGAGGTTGAAGATAACTCATGCAAGCTTAGATGAAATTGATGTCCTGATAAGAATTTTTTATCACAAATGAGATCATGGGCTATAATGAAATTATAGAATGTAGCGGATGAAGAAGGAAAGAACCATGCCTAGATGATTCGAATCGAAAGAACCAAAGTTGGCTCGTTGAGAGAGAATAAGATGAACACCATGGAAGCCTAACTTTTTTGATGAAGCTATTAAAGGAGATGACCATGATCAACCAAAAATCAAGGGCCACACCCAAATAACATCAATTAGGGTGGGAGAAGCCAACCTCACCTAAAATATTTCAATATAAAATCTAATTTTGAAGTTGTTTGTTTTTTACTACTTCCTTCAATTTATTACTCTCACATAGATAGAACTAGAAGAGGTAATGGATCTTTCCCAACACACCAGTCATGATTACATTGAGAGGCATGAACTAAGTGTATGATTTTATGTGTCAATGAGATTTTATTTGATGGTTATGGAACTTTTTTTGTAGACGCCTCTAATGAAGAAATTCAAAGAATAGAGAACTAGATAATGACTAAATAAATACTTGAAGAAGTTTGCAGCACCGGTTCCAAACCATTATTGTGACCGTAAATGAAGAATCCTACGCTGAGGCATGTTAATATACTCAAAGACACCGGTTGATGGTGACCATCCTCCCCTAAATATTCTATGACCAAGACTGAGCTCCCTAGAACACTGAACCAAAGAGCTTGACCAAGTAGAAGATGAACCACCTGGGGCCAAGATATAGAAAGGCTGAGTCTAAAGAAGTCTAGTTGTTTCTATTTAATGTTCTGGCTGATTATGAGTAAAATATGATGATCAGAATTTGAGAAAATTCAAACTAGAGAACAATATGATATCGAATGAAGTTGAACATAATGAGCGACAAGGGACTATACTTCAGCACCCAGGTACATCTAGGACCAGGTGTCGGCCCATATATGGTATTTTTCGGTCCAATTATGATGATGTTTAGTCCCATTACAATTCCACTTCAATGGTGTGTCTTATTTATACACCCTCTATAAAAAAGATGGCCCAGGGACTCAACCCCATGATTGGCGCCCCAAACCCCAAACCCCCCTTCCACCACAACCACCTGCGTGGGGACACCATTACAATTCCACTTAAAATTTAGAAACTATAGCCTTTCAGGTACATCATATCTTTCTCCCAGGTATAATTTGAGAACTAGTAATGCTAGTGAGGAATAAATAATTCATATTCAGTCCTTCACAAAGAATTAAAGAGTTTGATCAGGGGGAATAATATTTTAATAGAAAATATTCAAGTATGAAAATTTAGTGAAATCTCAACAATCAATCTATGCACGAGGTGACAATATGATGAAAGTGTAGTGGTCTCAGAATTTTAGTTATAATTCAGACTTGATGAGTGAATTTTAATGGAATATCATGAAAATAGAATATTGTTTCTCAATAAAAGATGAACTTTTCACTGCAATGTGGTAGTGATTTTGTGAACATCAAACATGAGTTGTTTCTATTTTTTATATTATAATTTCTTTTCTTTTATAATTACTATAATTCCATGGTGATAGTACACTAATACATTAGTTTCTATTCCAAAGTGATCCCACTTACCCCCATGTACATGAATTCAGTATTCTAAATGAATTTCACTTCTATTGATCCCTATAGAATTATATGAACATTTTAGGTTTTAGGATACATCCTTCTTCTTATTCACTTTAAAAAATTTCTTCCTTATATATCTAGACATTAGAAATAGGAAACCTAAACCCATACTAATACATGGAATATTGATAAGTGGGTAAAGAGAAGAGTGATTAGAGATATCAAATATTTAGGTTTTGGGTGCAGTGGAAGCGTGTTGGTTGGTGTAACCAACTTTAATTTTAGTTAACAACGATCAATCTGAAATTTGTTATTATAATAAAATGTCATATCTTCAGAATATAATAAAGAATGAAAAAAATTAAATGGAGTCTGCAAACCATAGTGAGGATAATCATATGTTGGTTATAATTAATTTAATTAAAAGACAACAATTACCCTGATTGGAATTCTCTCTCCATTGATGTTTCCGGTAACGATCTGATGTGATCCGTCATTGCGTCGTAGAATAGAAGTGTTGGACTCCTATAGGGGTTGTCCACACCTGATCCACATATCTCTGGATGTCGTCGAAGGGATCTCGGGGTTCTAGCGTGGAAGAGCCTTAGCTTGCGATGTACACCTTCGATCGCCTTGATCCAGTAGAGGTGGATCTCTCTCTCGTAGCTTGAGAGATTTCCTGATGGAAAAAGAATTCCCTCTTGGCTTGAGAGCTTTTACAAATCCATTGTGAACAACCCCAAAAAAATGGCGAGGGTAATGAGAAATATATAATTGGGATTTTAATTACATAGAATAATAAAATTAATTAATTACCCAAAATCATTTATTCATTTCATTTACTTCTTAGTAATACCCCATGTCAAATAATAACAGTTGATAATTATTATTACATAATATGAACCCAGAGAATTACACCTAATATTATTTAATTAAATAAATAATATTATATCTCAAAAATCCCTAGAAAAACTACACGACGTGTATAATAATATACACGGCGTCTACTTTTTTTTATTTTATTTCTTTCCTCCACCACATATATTAGACCTTGAATAATGGCTATTTATTTCTCAAATAAATGTAACTGCATTACTCGATAATAAATATATTATTTCGCCCACAATTTATTATCTCGAAATACTAGTGTCGAAATAAATGCGATCAGGAATCCTAGAATAATTATTAAACCACAATTGAGAATAATCTTTATTCAACTTGTTAAATTAATATTTAACTGAGATACTTGGAAACACTTAGTATGTGACTCTCTAGGCATATTTCTCTGTGGCATTAATGGTAGACTACCGAAAGTCCAATTTTATCATCTAGAAACATGTCATGGAACCCATAGAGATCAAAGTTAATGACGTAATGACGTTTCACCTCATACGAATTCTTACCATGTAATGTAATCCCTTTGTATCGATATCTCAAATCCAGTGGGTTGCATGCCATTGTCATCAACCCATGTGATCGATTATTATTTCTTTGAATTACTGGAATTGAACACGCCCATTCCTTAACATGGCCATAGATTTATTTAGGCTATATCAATTCCATAAAATCATCTGAGATATCTACTTCCGTTATGGAATAGATGGTACAAATACTTTCTTGCATTATCTATTATTGTATTATTACTCGTGATGCACCCAACATATCCTACCTCACAGAGAACAGTGTGTCGTCATAGTTTTCATCAATACATCTAAGTGCGCAGGTTGTAATACACATTAAAAATAATCTTAATGTCTAAGGACCAATACACATGTCCGTATATAGGAACATCCAATGATATTATGAAATGTGTATTTCCTACTGGTGGGTCTCGTTCTCATAATATCCTCTTGGATATTACCAAGGGTGCACACCATGAGAAGGTGCCTCAAAGTTTCATGAGTCATCACCCCTAATAGCCTATATTTTTTGTGTCCCTCAAATAACATCATCCGGCCATTGAACATATATTCGGCATTTCCGGGTTCTTATCATAGTAGGGATCCGCTATGAAACGTTAATGAAACAGTAATACTTAAGACATTATCAGATGCATTTTCACTAAAAAGAACAATCAATATGTGATATGGTATTTATTAATTAATAATGTACAATGTAGTTGGTTGTAGGAGACCAACTCTAACAGACTCCCATTTGGACAAGATCCAACTACTAACAGCCTTTAACCCGCTATCTCTCACATGATATTCATGCTTCTAATGAGATATGCCTTTAATCATGGGGTTTTACACGTTCTCTTCCATATAAAATCTTCTCATGGCAACTTCACCCCTTTGATAGAAATATCTCAATACGTGATACATCCGGAGTATGTTCTTTGTCGGTTGATGTGACATTGGTTCTTTTTCAAGAGCCACCACTTCAGTATTATCACAATACGACATGATAGGATCCTAACTGCTAGAAACCACATCAAGCTCCTAGGAAATGTTTAGAATCCAGACAGCTTCCTTGGATGCATCAGAAGCTACTATATATTCGGACTCGGCTATAGAATCAGCGACAAATCACTACTTTGAACTCTTCCAACTCACAGCTCCTTTATTGATATAGAAAACATATCCTGATTACGACTTCATATCATTCTGATCTATCTAAAAACTAGAATTAGCATACCCTATAATGCCATGCTCCTCATCTCCTCCATAAAGTAGGAATATTTCATTTGTTCTTCTCAAATGATTAAGGATAGTCTTAATAATAGTCCAATTTAGTTCTCCTAGATCTGCTTGACATCTTCCTACCTTGCACAGTGCATAGGCAACATGAAGTCGGGTACATAACCTGGCATACATGATGGATCCTACAGCTGAAGCGTATGGGATCTTACTCATTCCATCTTTCTCTTATTATGTCTAAGGAAACATTTTCTTAGGAATATATAGGCCATGTGACATTGGAACTGGTCGCCACATGGATTTTCCCATACTAAATATCTTTAGTATCGGGTTAATGTATGTACCCTGACTTAGTCCAGGTAGCCTCTTGGATCTATCATGAATGATCTTGATCCTTAGAATATAAGCTTCTTTACCTAATTACTTCATGGAGAAACAATTGTTGAACCAGTCCTTAACTGACTGGAAGACTGATACATCATTTCCAATAAAAAATATGTCATCAACATATACTAAAAGGATAATGATCTCATTCCCATTAAACTGTTTATAAACACATGGCTAACATTCATTATTAATGAAACCAAATTCCTTTATGGCTGCATCAAATCAAATGTTCCATGACCTAGAAGCTTTCTTTAATCCTTAAATGGATTTCTACAACTTGAAAAACCCATTTGGCTTCACCTGGTGTCATAAACCCTTCTGGTTGTGTCATTAGACATCTTCCTGAAGGTTACAGTTAAGGAATGTTGTTTTGACATCCATTTGCCAAATCTGGTAGTCATTGTAAGGTGTTATGGCATGTATGATTATTATGGATTTAATCATGGAAACTAGCATGAAAGTTTCATCATAGTCAATTATTTGACATTGTCTAAATCCTTTATCCCCTAGCCTTGATTTATCGGTGCTAACTTGACCTTCTATGTCCAGTTTTCTCTTGAATATCCATTTGAATCCAATAGGCTTTACATCAATTGGCTCATCGACCAGAATCTAGACTTGGTTCTGATACATGGAATCCATATCAGAATTCATAGCTTCTATACATCTTGCAGCTTTTAAGTTTTATACGGCTTCCTTGTAGGAGAGAGGTTCATAATTTTCCAACAATAATGATTCACAATCCTCAGTGACTAGGAAACTGAATCTCTCAAGTTCCCTTAACTCTCTTGAACTCCTATGTAGTACTTGTGTTTATGGAACCACTTCCACAGGGACCTATGGAATTTGTTCCTGTACCAACTCTTGTGTATCTTGAGCATCATCTTTGTTGAAATAGATCTTTCTCCCACTATCCTTTTTAATTATGTGCTCCCTCTCAAGAAAGACGGCTTGTCGGGCGATAGTCAGATTCTTATTAGAAGGGTTATATAGGTAATATCCTATTGTTTCCTTAGGATAACCTATAAAGATGCACCTCATGCCCCTTGGTGCTAGTTTGTTACCTGAGAAGGACTTAACAAATGCCTCACATCCCCATACATGTGTGTGTGACAAAATGGGTTTCTCCCCATTCCATAACTTGAAGGGAATTATATTTTCCACCTTAGTTGGTACTCACTTTAATGTGTATGTTATTGTTTGTAATTCATATCCCCAAAAGGATAATGGAATATCTATATAACTCATCATCAACCTCACCATGTTTAACAAGGTGTGGTTCCTGCTTTCACTAACACCATTCCACTGTGGTGTATGAGGATAAGTGAGATGAGATAGAATCTCAGACTCCCATAGAATATCAATGAGATCAAGGTTTAGATATTCTCTACCTCAATCCAATCGAAGTTTATTTATCTTCTTACCAAGATGATTCTCTACTTCATTATTGAATTCCATAAATTTCTCTAAGGACTCTAACTTATACCTCATTAATTATACATAGACAAATATACTCAAATCATCAGTAAAAGCAATAAAGTGTGAATTTCCACCTCTAGCTTCTACTAGAAATAGTCCACACACAACCGTTTCCACCAATCCTAGAAGCTCTGTGGCCCTTTCACCCGGCCCACCGAAAGGCGACTTGGTCATTTTACCTTGAAAAAAAGTGTGACATCTATCAAGTGGCTTTAGCTCAGTAGAGTCTAAATATCCATCTTGGTAGAGCTTTGTCTAGTGGTTCTTGTTTACATGACCAAGATGGTGATGCTACAACTGGGTGATGAACGAGTCATGTGAGTTTGTTTCGTTATCGATTTCCAACACTTTTTTTTTATAATTTAATACATAAAAACCATTATTTAAATGTTCTGTACCATAACTTATGTTGTTCTTATAAAAGAAGCAACCCCTTTTTCCAAACATGAAAATAAATCCATCTATATCCAAACATGAAAAACAAATTATTTTTTTGGTAACTCTAGGCACATAATAACAGTTATGTAAAACCCAAATCATCCCAGTTTTCAATGAGAGGTTGTAATCTCCAATGGCTAACGCAGCTAGGCTCACACCATTAACAGCTCGAAGATCCACCTCTCATCTTGCAATGATTCTAAATCTACTTGGTTTCTTTATTTGAATATAGATGTGAGCCCCACAAGCTCTATGTAATACCCAATGTGGAGAAAAGGAAATATTAAACATGATAATGAATGCACCTTTAGAGTCCCCAAGCTTCTGGGTGTAGTTTCTATTCCATTGGCCTTGCTCACCACATGAAAAACATATCACCTCTCATTCCTTGCCTTTCCTCTAGATCTTCCCCTTCTTGGAGGGATGATGTTCAAAGGATTAAGATTGTTTATAAGTCTTTGGACCTTTTTCCTTGTCCTTCCTTTTCATATTCACCATATGGACTGTGGGGTTTTCATGCCTCATGACCTTATCTACCTGGAAAATTAAGGTTAGAAATTCCAATATACTCTTCTCATTGTTGATCATGTGGTAGTTGACAATAAAGATAGAGAAGTTCATGGGTAGTGATGATTGGATGAGATATGTATGCAACTCATTCGGGAACTTAATACCTATGATTTCCAGGTGTTAAATGTAGCCAATAATCTTGACTACATGAGACCTAGTTGGTGGAGACTCTCTAAGATATGTTGTAAAAAAGAATTGGAGATCTCTTATCTCTCCTCTCTCGCCTTCTCATGATAGATATCCTTAAGGTGAGACATCATGCTATATGCGTCCATGTTTTCATGCTGCCTCAAGAGATCATTAGATATCGATGATAGCATGAAACACTGGACATCTGTGGCATTATCTATATGTTTCATATAGAGAGATAGTTCCTCATCACTGGACTCTTTTACAAGAACAACTGGAATAGGCACTTCCAGCACATAAAATTTCCTCTCGTGGCGAAGGATGATGCTTAAACGCCTCTATCATTCCTAGAAATTGGTGTCTGTGAGAAGGTTTTACTTCTCGAGTATGGTTCTAAATGATATTTATGAAGTCATTTTTCTTAAAATATCTAAAAATTAAGATGGGAAAAGGTTTATTACTTTATCGTGATAAAACTAAGAAAAATAAATAAATTAATACTTATTAGTCTCCCATTATTTTACTGAAATTCAATAGCCCTCACCATTGATTTCAGAATATTCTTTTTCTTGAATATTCTAGTAGAAAGGATCCACGTTCCTCTTTGAATTAACCCAACTAGGGTTGTTCAAGAAACATGAAGGTTTTTTGGTAGGCATTCCAAATTCCAACTACATTAACTCACAACTCCGTGATCCGCTGAGTGAACTCCCCAATCATGAAATCCTTTTATTTTTGATTTCCTCAACTTTTTCATCTTGGTTACCCCAAGTCCTGGTGTGGCAGTCAAACCTTGATGAGAAACATGTCAAGTCAACCCAAAACTGTGAATTAGACTTCCCCAATAATTAAAATCACCCCAACTAGGGTTGGTCAAGCACTTTGAACTATGGTTCGATTCTAACCACAATTATGGAAGACTATACCAACTTAATATTTTCTCTGAGATATTTTATCTTTATATGTAAATTTCCATTTTATTATCTTTGATTACAAACTTGTTAATATTAATTGGGATATAATTACATGATTAATAATGTCTAAGAAAATATTTACGCATAATCCAGTCTTATTTTAGTTCCATCTTGCATTCTTTCTTTAATTCATTAATTGTGTTACTGTGACAACACACCCACAATAAATAAACCATGAAACTGACATAAATAAAATAAATGGTATGATCATGATCTTTCTCTATACATTAGTTTATCTAGAAATTGATAAACAAAACCAAGACCTAGGGTAGAAACACCTTTAACCTTTTAGGTTCATGTTTGCAGCTTTCCACCTTTCCACATTTGTGCCTCCTTGGACTGGTTTCTCCTTGGCTCCTAACTTGAGCTGCCTCCACTATCATGGGAGCTTCATCCATTACATATGCTTTTGTCTCACTCATAGGAGAGGGGTAAAATGGGGTTTTACATAAAAGAATCCTTAGGCATGTAGGCCTTACATACTAATGAGGAGAAGGCTCGCAGGACAACAAATTTAATTTAAATTAATAAATTAAAAGAAACCAATCACATACAAATGTATTAGTCTAGCTCATGATCATCCATATATGCTACGATATTTATGCATTAATAAAACATGCATTAAATTCTTTAATAGTTCTTGTTTAAGATAAATCACACCCGAATCAATTAATTATCTTTAATTAATCAATCCTTTTATCTTAAACTCTTTTCGTAATTTCCTTGAGATTCTCATCCATCATAATTTTAAACAAATAAATTCATTTCAAATTATATTTGTCCGTAAGTTTTTCCTTTAAGGAAACCCGAGGAATTCTCATTCATAACTACCCAATGAGTTGAAATGAACATTATGCATATGTTAAATTAAACATATATATATATATATATAACACCTATCACGTGTTATGCCTCAGCTTTATACTTTCACTATGGTATATGCCTCAAGGGTTTGTATAATATAATAATAAATTTTAATAAATCTATGTAATTTGGATGAGTACAAGGCATGTAGTTACAACTACACGATGTGTAATTTTTTTTACATTTCATCCGAAGTACATGCCTGAGGACATGGAATGTAGATGTACTTCAGAAATCTTTGGAGTACACAGCTTGTGCAGTGGCACACATGCCATTCAGTATCCACGTTACATTGTTTTAATCCGGGAAAACCGTGTATGGGGTACACGGTCCAACCATAACCTGAAAGGACTACACACCGCGTTTAGTGGACCACACAGTGTGTAATCTGGAAACTGGGTGCCACCTATTCCTGCTCAACAAACTGTTTCATTTATGACTTATAAATACACCAACACACGGCCTGATTTAGCTAACCAGTCTGATGCATTGAACCTAGGATACACTGCATGTACTGCCAAATACAGGTCATGTATTCTGGTTTTGTACAACCAGGAATGTTTTGCACCTCCAGATGAGATCCTTTGTTTTATTTTAATCAAAATTAAAAGAAAATTTCATTTCTATAAGGTGAACGAGAAACGAGAGAGGAGGAACAGATCTTGAGATTCAGATTTATATAATGGTTAAATTGAATTGAAATAACTAAATTTTTAAATGTTTAAATTACCAATGTAAAAATAAATAATTATAATCAATGATATGACCCCTCTAATACCACTTTTAGGTTCCAAGCACATTAGAATCGCGTTGGTTGGTGTACCCAAATTTAATTTTCGATTAACAACGATCAATCCGAGATCTTCCATGATAATAAAACACTAGATCTTTAGAATAGAATGAATAACTAAAGAAAATAAAGGGATTCCCAAAACAATATAGAGGATCATCATATGTTGGTTATAATTAATTTAATTAAAAGACAAGAATTAACTTGATGGAATTATCTCTCCGTTGATGTTGCTGGTCATGATCCGATGTGATCCATCATTGTGTCATCAAATCCAAGTGTAGGATTCCTTTAGAGGTGATCCACATGGGCTCCACATATCTATGGACATCTCTGAAGGGATATCGGGGTGTTATCATGGAAGAGCCTTCACTTGCAATGTTCGCCTTTGATCTCCTTGATCTGATAGAGGTGGATCTCTCTCTTGTAGCTTGAGAGCGTTCTTGATGGAAAACAAATTCTCTCTTCACTTGATAGCTTTTCCAAATATGTTGTGAACTACCCTAAAAAATGGCTAGGATAATGATAAATATATAATTGGTATTTTAATTAAATATAATAATAAAATGAATTAATTTCCCGAAAGAATTTATTCATTTCATTTAATTTTTTGTAATGCCCTATGTCTAATAATAATAGTTGAGTACTATTATTATTTGACATGCACCCATTAAATTACACCTAATATTATTTAATTAAATAAATAATATTATTTCTCACAAATCCCCAGAAAAACTACACATAGTGTATATTAATATACATGGTGTGTACTTTTTTTCCATTTTATTTATTTCCTCCACCACATTTATTAGACCTTGAATAATGGTTATTTATATCCCAAATAAATTTCCCTACATTAATCTCTAATAAATATATTATTTCACCCCCAATATATTCACTCAACTAACTAGTATTGAAATAAATGCGATCAGGAATCCTTGATTAATTATTAAACCACAATAGGGAATAATCTTTATTCAACTGGTTAAATTAATATTTAACTGAGAAACTCGGACACACATAGTGTGTGACCCTATAGGCCTCTTTATCAGTGGCATTAGGCGGATCCTGCCTAAAGTCCAAGGATAACGTCTAGAAACACACCAAGTCTCTCATAGAGAAAGAAGTTAATGCTGCAATGATGTGTCACCTCCTACAAACACTTATCGTGTAATTTAATCTCTTTGTCTCGATATCTCGAATCAAACGGGTTTCATGCTAGTGCCATCAACTCATGTGCTTGATTATTCCTTCTTTGACTTCTCAGAATTGAACTCGCTCATTCCTTACCATGGCTATGGATTTATTTAGGCAATATCAATTCCATCAAAGGGCCTGAGATGTCTACTTCCATTATGGAATAAGAGGGAAAAATCCTTTCTCGCATTATCTATTAATGTTGTATTACTCGTGACACACCCAACATATCCTAACTCATTATGAATAGTGTTTTGTAATAGTTTTCATCAATACATCTAAGTACATTAGTTATAATACCCATTAATAATAATCTTAAAGTTTAAGGACCAATACACATGTCCAAAGATAGAAACATCCAATGACACTATGAAATTCGGATTTCCTACTGGTGGGTCTCATTATTATAATATCCTCTTGGATATTAACAAGGACGCACACCATGATAAGGTGCCTCCATGTTTTATGAGTCCTCACTCCTAATGGCATGTATTATTTGTGTCCCTCAAATAACATCATCTATCCATAGAACATATATTCAATAATACTGTTATGGCATTTCTGAGTTCTCATCATAGCAGGGATCCGCTATGACCCTTTAATGTAATATCTATCCTGAGGACATCATCACATGTATTGTTACGTAGAAGAACAATCAAGATTTGATGAGTTATTTATTAATGAATAAAGTACAAAGTAGTTGGTTCTAGGCCAACAACTCCAACACAATCACCAAGGTAGGTGATAGTCTTGTTTATAATGATCATTATAATCCCATACTCAAGTCGAGACTTCTAGGAGAAGGTAATCTATATGATTTTTCACTATGTTTGAGGGACAACATGATAGATTTAAGATGAAATTATGATTTTATTGGTGATTTAAGGGGATGATATGAGGTTATCCCACTATCACTAAATATGAATTTTAAAAAACCAATCTAGTTTGATCACTCGTTTTTAATAGTAAAAAATAAAATTAGTTTAATTCCATAATGATTTCACACATTGAACCCAAAAAAGAAAATGGAAAAAACCCTAACATTTTCCTCTACAAGATATAACTTGAGTTCCACTACTATAATATTTTAATTGGATTAAAAAATTATTTTTTTGAGAATTCGGTGATATGAACACATCAAACTTGGAACCATTTTTAGGGAGGGTAGTATTTGGGTCTTAATTCTTCATATAATATGATTTCAAAAAATGACTAGATACAACTCATCTCACCTACTTGGTTTTGATCCAGAGGTTGAGAAAACTATTTTTTTCAAGACTATGAACCTTAAAATCACTAAACAAGAGGAGAGGTAATTTGTCACAATTCCATTGATAAGCTCCCCAACCTCAACTCATTCTTTCACCTGAGTAAATTTAGGGATTGAAAACCATGAAAAAAAATTGTAAAAATTGAATAGGACAAAGAGATAACCTAATTCACCTAATTTTGATATTGATAATCAACTTCAGCCCATCTAAAATATAATTTTTTATTATTAAAAATACACTTTTTAAGGTGTAGTGAGAACTCACAAATATTCATATCCAAATACCTCCACCACCACAAAAAAACAAAAAACTAAAACAAAACTCAATGCAATAATTCAATATCCAATATATGAGACTCATTAAAGGTGTGTTCTATGATCCTAGCTATCATGTAGACTCACCCTCTCATTCCCTCAATCCCAACACCTCCTCATGTCCACTTGTAGAAGAGAACCACATCCACCAGCTTCCCTCGAGAACAACATTGTCACATAATCGAACCGTGATCCAAGAACAACCAATAAACACCCCTTTCATCCTCACTGATCTCTATATAACGTCATTATTTATATAATGGAAACATGTACCAGTATACAAATGAAAAATTCTAGCCATAAACAAACAATAATCACCACTATATTTTAGGAAACATCAAAGTAACCATCAGAAATATCATCATTGAATATAACATATCACCAATCCAATGAAAATGAAAATCTTGATCCCACATCATCAACGTGGATAAGGCGCCTTAGGCCCCATTATTGGGCTAGAAAGATGATTATGAAGAATAAGATTCGCCATTGATTTCTTTAAGGAATGGATACTTCTCAGGTCACGCCTCTTGGGGAATCTTTATCCACTAAAACAACACATATCTTAACCTCATAGAAGACCACTGCACCATGCCAACCAGGGTGAGTGTTAGAATAAATAATCATGAGCAGATTTTATAGAATAAGAGGCTCTCAACTGTGAACCATGACCTTCATTCCTACTGGAACAACATTCTTCTCAAACAACACATCCCTAAACCTCATAGAAGTACACCACACCATGATGAAAATGGTGAGTGGTAAAATCATAAAGCAAGAGTAGTGTTTAAATAAAATAGGGCTCTTAAAAGAAAACCATGACATTCAACTAGATACCAGAACATTCCTTCAAAAACACCACCATGAGAATCTAAAAGGGTTAGCATTGCCTCCTTAAGACCCCATAGGAAGACTACCCTCTAGATAGAACCACTGACTACTAACATATCAGGACCACCACACAAAACCATTCTACCATCACTATCAAACAACATCATCACTAATATATGTATCGACATATTCACCATTGAAGACCATTATCCATCAAAACGCAACCATCACAAAGTAGCTTAAAATTGGAATAAAGATAGATCTGAAACTAGACAATAAACCCAATGATGAAGACATTGATATCCCATCTCCATGGAAACATCACCACCATGAATCAAAATCCACTAACTTCAACCTATCTATAAGGATGTGTCCAACAAATAAAACCCACAACAATTGTGAACCACCCACATCCTAGATAACCCAAATGAAGAATGAGACTCAAAACATCAATGAAAAACCCAACCCTAAAAATTCATTCTCCCAATCAATATTGGACCAGATGATCTCCAAATGAGCACCGACTGAGATGACCCCAATGTGGAATGGAGAGTACAACATGAACCTTGCCCCCCTAAATATCTGTTATAACACATGTCATATAGATCCCTATGAATGATGGAAGAGAAACCCCCATGGAAAAACTCATGGAGTAAGAACAAGTCCTGACGAAGATCATAGGGGAAGAGATATCTCCCTAAAATGATAATCGATTTCTACAACCTATTAAACAAAAATAATTTGAACTGGGAACTAGTATGACCAAACTCATATCAAATATTCATGGATTTGAAGGAGAGGAACCCAACATTTAGTTAAGAATTTTTTTAATGTTTTTAGAAATTTTAATCCTGTAGAAGTATCTAAATATCAAGTGAGTTGGAAGGTCTTCCCCTTCTCTCTATAAGGGGATGCCGAGAAATGGATTTTCTGACTCAAGCATGGGGATGTTACCACATTAGATTGTTTATAGAAATTGTCCCTATATAAGTACTTCTAAACCTAAAAAATCAATTAGAGAAAGAATTAAATATATGGGAACAAGTATGCAAGTTGAGAAACTCTCAATGAATTTTGTTAGAGATTCAATCATTTGACAACCTCTTATTCAAATCATCCTTTTAAAGACCACCATTTTTTGGTATTCTTTTACTAAGGGCTAATAGAAACTGATTAAAATATATTAGATGCTTATTCTATAAGAGAATTGATAGAAAAGCCCCCCCCCCCCCCCCTCAGTGATGTTAGAGAGCTGATTGAGAGGATCTCCCAAAATTCTCAACCATTCGGTATATTATCCAAAACAAGAGGAGTACATGAGGCAAAAATTTTGAACACACATTTACTTGATCATTAAATTGAAGAAATAACCCATATTTTGAGACAACTAGATGTGAATACATTATAAGAAACCTCATCTCCCACAACTTTAAGGGACTTTTATCTTTTTTATTCTTAGGAGTAATTCACCAATGGATTCCCACAAGTAAATGAAAGAGAGAGTTATAATTATATGTTTGATAGGTAGTTTTAGTGAAAACCAAAATACAACAATGTATTTAAATATTTTTCTAAAAATTAGTTTGGATCTGGCAACAGATAGTGTAATATAGAACATTTTCAAAAAGGTTCTAAACCATCCTTACAACCTACAACCTACCAAATAGGTAGTTATCATGACTCTACATGCAACCAATAGGAGTAGAATCAAGATCGCACCATGAAGGAGTTGATAAAAGTTATTGTTGAATATCACACCACTCAATAGACCACTCTCAGAACCCACGGATCATCACTGAAAGAGATACAAATATTGTTCAACCAAATTATGACTGTAATCAATAACTTAAAAAATAAAAGATCATGTAATCTTCCTACTCGGTCCATTCCTAAACCTGAGATAAATGTACGTTTCATTAATTTAATCAGTGTCAAAGATTTGGGGTATAGTGAAAAATAAACATCTCAATAAGGAGATGGATGGGGGAATCCCACATTACCTAATGAATCTTCCTAGGAAATATAATCCATAGCATAATTGGAAACTCCCATATGAATAAATACAAATGGAAGGTCAAAAGGAAGGATTAAAACCATCCCTAGCCACCCTTCCATACAAGGAATAAACCTCTTAATAAATCTAATGAGGAAACACTAAAACAGGAAATTCTTTAAATTTTCAAGAAAGTGAACATCAAAATCCCTTTACTAGAAGCCATCTTCCAATTTTTTTTGTATGAAAAATTTATCAAATAAAATTCCCCTGGGAGATGGGTATTACGAGGAAATGAATAGTTAAGATTAGTTAAAAATTTTAATACCTTTTTTTCTCCAAAAAATTTCAACTAAATGTAATGTTATAGGTACTTTCTTTATCCAATAAACCATAATAGCACTTAATTTTTTCCATTTCTCAATATAATTTAGGGTAATGAATAAAAATAATGAATTATGAAATTTATTCTTCTCTGTAGATGGGGGGACTTAAACCCACCTGAGTGGTAATAAAATTTTCCAATCAAGACACTACCTACCTAGTAAGTACTCATGAAGATTTATTATTAAGTGTACAAGAATTTCCATTCCCTACTGACGTCTATATTCTCAACATGGAAGAAGGAAAATCTAAAGATCAATCCCCCATCATTCTAGGTATCCCATTCCCCAAGAATGATAAGACCATAATAAATTTCAATGAAGGAACTATTTCCATGACTATTGGTGAGGAAACAATGGATTTTGACATCCATGATTCAATTAAATACCCACATAAAGAGAAACAAATTTTACATTAAAGAATTTTGAATTACCTTATTCTCCAAGGGAAGAGATTCAAATGTTGGATGATATAATCAGATTTGGAGAATATTTGGAGACCCCTAATTTTTATAATGATTTTTTTTAAAATGATATTAATCGGTATATTTTTTGAGTGTTCATGAATTTGAATAAATTTATGAAATTTATTTTGATGAGTTACCCCAATTTGCTACTAATACTCTTCCTTTGAATGTGCAGTCTACGAGTATGGAGAATATTAAGTTGAAAACATCACTATAAAACCACCCCTAAACTGGAACATAAAATATTTCAACCAAAAAAAATATTCATTTCTAATGTAAAATGAGAAACAACCAATAATAATTTAAAATAATTTTAAAATAAGAAATCATATCAAGTTCTATACATTTTAAATAAAATGCTATATCCATAGTTTGGACACTATGATACATTCTATGGATTACCCCTGCCACCTACATGTATATAATTTAGTTGGAATGTGAGTCTAAACTAGTGATCCAACCCCAAAGAACCCACAACCTAACCCTTATGGATGTAGTTAAAAATATAGTAGAAAGACTGATAGAAGTTGGAATAATTTACACTATCTCGAACTCCCAGCGGATGATTCCCATTCAAATTTTCACAATGAAAACTAGATACACAATTTTGAAAATTAAAAACAATGAATGAGTTCCCAAAAGAATTCAGAATAGTTGGAATGTTTTCATTGCCTATAAGAGATTAGAACATGTAACCCACGAAGACTACTTCCACATACCCTTTGTAGGTCAAATAATATAAAGGTAGATCATAAGGGTCATTAATGCTTCCTAATTAGGCGATCTAGCTACATTTAGGTTTCGATTTCTCTAGGATACTAATAAGATACCACATTCACATATCCATTCAGTATTTTTTTCAACTAAAGGATACCATTGGGTCCTTGCAATTCCATAGGTACCTTTCAGTGTTGCATTGTAAGTATTTTCATAGATCTGATTGAGATCTTCTTATAGGTGTTATTTGATGAATTTTAAATCAATATAAATTACTTCAAATGTTTTTACGAGGAGTCTAGAACAAGATTTAAAAAGGGGTAATGACAAAAACTTGTGTTTAAATTGTGAAAAATTCCATTTTATGGTAGAAAAATGAATTTTTTTTAGCTATATAATTTCTAATTAAGTAATTGAGTTGGATAAGGAAAAAAATGATGTTATTTATATACTCTCTTACCCCCAACCATCATAAACACTAGAATACTTTTAAATTATAGTGTATTTTATAGAAGGTTCACTAAGGTGTTTAGAAAGTTTGATTCTTCGTTGGCCATCATACTCAAGAAAAAAATGAGTTGTTTTTTATGATTCATCCAGGTTATCTTTTGGTAAGATAAAAGATATATTAACCAATTCCCTTATAATCCTCCCAATAAAATAGAAAAAAACCCATTTTGGATATTGTGTGATGCTTGAAATAAAGTTGTATGAGATGTTCATTCCTAGAAGATTAGGGGACACTCACAAGTTACATACTATGCTAGATGGACCCTACAAAAATCAGATCAATTATATTATAATATAAAATGAGTTTTTGTTTATTTTTGTTTCCTTAGAAATTTTTTTATCATATTTGTTATCAAGTAAACTAACTATATAATATGATTATCTAGTAAATATGTACTTGTTCAAGAAGTCTGATGCAAAGTCGAGGCTAGTGAGGTGGATGTTGCAAACACAATAATTCAACTTAGAGATCTAGGTAAATAATGGTTTTGAGAATATAGTTACAAAACACATGATTCAACTACCCCACACTACTGAGGTAGAACCACCACCAGAAACAAACTTGGATGAATCATTTCATAGAGAGCAGCTATATAAATTCACCCATGTTCCTGGGTATAATAATTTAGTGAATTTTATGATCACATCAATGGATCCTATTTTCTCTTCCAAATAAAAAGCACTTAAATTAAAATTTAAATAAAAATTAAATTATTTTTAATACCCATATCTCTGGTAGTTCTAGAGTGTTCATGTAACAAGGAGGTGTATCCCTAAAGAATATGTTATGTCTTTGTTCACATTGTGTTACACACTTACTTGTGGTAGCCATTTTTTACCTCAATGAAATGATAGAAATATTATAAAAGCTAGATTATTTTAGGACTCAATTTTTAAATATTCACAATATTTTTACAAAAAAATGTCGAAACTACCAGTTTACTAGTTGTGTTTCCAAAATAAATGAGATACCCCAAAAAACATTGAATATATATGAAATACTTTAGTTATGGGGATTAGATTTCAGGGGTCTGTTTTCAGAATCATTTGAATTTACTAACATTTTTTTATTAATAGATTATGTGTCTAAGTGGATTGAATTAAATGACACATGAACAAAAGATTCCAAATAATTTATAGAATTTATAAAATAAAATATTTTGTATAGGTTTGAAGTTCATTGAGAAATAATAAGTGACCATAGAACACACTTCTGAAACAATAACATGAAATACCTAATAACGAAATATGGAGTACATCAAAAAAATTCCACTACCCACCATTCACAAACTAATGGGATGGACGAGGATTCTAATTAAGAGTGTAAAGTCCCTGACCCTAGTAGCCTATAATTTGTGGCTTACTTTTTTACATTGGAACGATTACAAGGATTTCATATCTCGAAGGACCTAATATTTCAGTAGTATTCTAAAACCAAATATAAACATAATATTTAAATTACAACTTGAAAAGAAATACCACATATATATTCCATTGGAAACATCCAAAACTCCTAGATTATCCTTGCAAGTCATTCATAATATTCATCTTCACATCATGGGGAAGAATAAAACATAATAAAGTTATTAGATCATATGCTCAATAAGGGTAAGTTATATTGTAGAATTTATCATAAACATAGACATTAGGCATGTTGAATAACTAATAACACATGCCTTTAAAAATAAACTTCGGCATAATATGGGTGGAATTAAAGTTGTGTAAGTAAATCCATATAATTTATCATAAGAGAATTAACAATAATCATGGATATTATACTAGTAAAATATCACATGGATTATCAATTTATTATATCATAATTAGGTAATGAATAATCCCAAACATCTAAAAATATCATTAATGCCTCAACCAAGATGCCGGAAAATACTAGGGTAAGGCCTCAACCAAAACCCAATTTTGTTTTGTCTCTTAAGACCTACTGATGCATCGTGGTGCTATAGAGGCCCGCAACCATCACTATTAAATTAAAATTAATTCCTCATATGAATAGGGATAAATATATTCAATGTGAACATATGATATGTAAATAGCATTCCCCAATCTATAATCATAATCACCAACCAATCTGAGTTGCATGGTGAATAGTATCAAGATAGCACATCTATAGTCAAACTGATCACAAACCATTTAATAACATATCATATATGAAAATAAAAATATATCAATCTCAATCATTAATAAAATTCAACATAGGTGGTGAAATAGATGAAAATAGTCTCATAAAATCATCGAGAAATTCTTTAGAGAAATACCCTTTTTACTATGAAAAAAAGAGTTTGTTTCTGAAAAAATCATTTTTATTTGTCATGATTGTTTTTTTAAACCTATAAATGAAAGAAATATAGTTTTTCATGAAAATATTTTCGATTTTAAAGAAATAATTTTGTCTTAAAACATATTATTTATGGTACTTGAAAATGGGTATGAAATCGAGATGTCCCCTTTAATCAGGCTTTCATATCAGGAAGGAATGAGAAGGGAACATTGCAGCAAAATTTATTATCTCATAAAAGTATTATAAAATGATATGGATATATAATTTTAAAACATATATATATATATATATATATATAATTTATAATAATTATATAATAATAATGAATAATAATATTGGTGTGTGTATGAATAAAGCATAACCTGAATGAAATTGGAGGTTCGGGAAGAAAAACCCTTACATTATGTCTGAATGTGTCCATCAATTTACCTTTAATTCCTAAAAAATAAAATTAAATCCATTAAATAATTAGTTCATAACCTTATATACATGTTTATGATTTACTATAATTTTTTTAATCCCATTTTAATCCTTTTTGAGGAGTTATAATATACAATTTTATTTCTCAAGAGTGTTTGTTTCTTGTGTTTTCATGGTCGACATACTCTTATATAAGTATGGAAGTTCGTGTGGAATGAGTATAATTATCCAGAATTGAATTTATTTGATATTAATGAACATAAATATTTGTAAATGGTTATATGTATCATTATTTTATATGATATGTGTATGGATCATTATATAAGACATTTAGTGATAATCGTTTGCATTCTTATGACAATTATCGATCATAACAAACTCATTTTTTTATTGTTTATTATTATGTAAATTTTTTACTTCTAGAACATAATAAAGGTTTTAATATATATTATAGATTTTAACCATAAAAAAGGTTTCATTACCAGAATTGAATGATAAATTGAAGAATGAAAATTAGTCATCCATGAAGGTTGTAAATCGGTACCTCTGAGACAATGATATAATTTTTAAAATAAAAGAGAGAGAGAGTAGGAGGAGGAGGATATGAGATCATTATAGTATATAGATGATAATAGAGTTGTCATGCTCATTTTTATGGAAGAAGTGAGGAGATAATAATAAATGTAAAGAGCTTGAAAAAAAACTAAAAGGAAAAGGAAGAGGTTTTACCTCTTGAATGATCCTCATTGAGAACCTCCTTAAGGGGATTGATTTTTGCCTTTTGGTAAGAATAAGTGATCTAGGATTTATGTTAGAGGATTTGGAAGAGTATTGGGTAAAAATTTGATAATGATCAAGGCTTATAGGTGTGAGGAGAAGAGGGGGTAATGGGTGGTATTCATATTGGAGGAGTGGGGGGTTTCCTTGAATTTTTCATTAATTCGATTACTATTAGAATCAAGACTATGAATAGTTTGTGAATTATAATAAAATATATTAAAATAATGAAGGAGAGTTATAGATTATGGTCTTACATCATCTATACATCACCTATGACTCAATAAATCATGTATTTAGCATGTATCATAAATTATCTTATTTTATTATTCACAAAAAATACAAGTATTTTAGAAAAATAAAAAATTAAACCAATAAATTTTTAAATTTTTATAATTTAGAAACGAACTCTATTTTATGAAAATAATTTTCTAAATATGATAAATTTAATTTTTAATTAAAACAATCTTTTACTCAAAAAATAAAAATTTTAAATCTATAAATGAATTTAAAACACTTTAAAAAATTAACTAAGGTCTCGTAAAATAATCCTAAAATCATAATACAACAAAATAATGATTTATGAGTAAATTTTATGAAAATAAAATTTCTTTTAAATAATTTTATTAATTGTGAAATTATAATTAAATATTTATGATTTACAAAAATACCAATACTTAATTAATAATTTTTAAAATATTCATTTACTTATACTATGATTTAATTATATGATAAATTCATTTATATGGTGCATAAATTTAATTTCTACTTTCATTGGTGATGAAACTATTCACATGGCTTGTTTACTATTCCTAATTGTCATATTATTATTTCTAATGTCAAGTTACTATTTCATTGGTATAGGTTTCTTAACTTCTAGAAATACCCCTTATTTCATTCATTCTTAATTTATGATATTTTTATTTTGATGTATACTTGATTTTAGGTGACATATACTATATTAAATAAACCTAAGAAGGAAAATTTCATTGTTAGTGTTCTAGGTCATTAGATACTCTCCTCCAACAAAAAATTTCAACCTCAAAATTTCCAGATTTTCACCCCACAAAAAGATTTTTGTAGCTCTTCATCATATGCTCCTTAAGATCCCACATCACCTCTTCATGTTTATGATTTTTTTTAAAGTACCATTACCTGTAAAGTCATATGATTCCTCAACACATGTTCTTTAGTGTCCAGAATCTATATGGGCTCTTCACAGTAAGATAATTTAGGTTCCAATTCTATACCTTCATAAGTGAGTACATGTGTTGGGTATGACATGTACTTCTTCAAAAAAGAGATGTGGAACACATTGTGTACATTGGAATATCTAGGAGTAATTTCTAAATGATTATTCAAATCTCCAATTCTCTCCAGAATTTTAGAAGGTCCAAGGCATATAGGGATCAGTTTCCCTTTCCGTTCAAATCTTATAACACTATTCCACGGAGATACCTTCAAGAAAACATAATCCCATACTTGAAATTCCAAATCATTCCTTCAATTATTGGTATATCTCATTTTCCTAACTTGAGCTACTCTAATATGGGTTTAAATAGTATTTATCTTTTCTGTTGTTTCCTCTACATGTTTTGGGCCTACAAGATTCCATTCACCAACTTCAACCCAACATGTTGGTGTATGACATATCTTTCCAAACAATTCCTCATATGGAACCATTTTAATACTTGAATAGAAAATATTATTGTAGGAAAACTCTACCAAAAGTAAATATCAATCCCACATACATTGGAAGTCAAGTGAACATGATCTGAACATGACATCTGAAGTTATGATTGTCCTTTCTGGCTACCCATCAGTTTTAGGGTTATAAGAAGTACTCAAATAAAGCTCAACATCCAGTGATTTATGAAGAATTTTCAAAAATATCATTGTAAATCATGGATCATGATCAGACAAAATTGAGAGAGGTGCTCCAGAAGTCTTAAAAATTTATTAACATATAATCGTGCAAGGCACTCTAGTGGAAAAGCCTCCCTTATAATAAGGAAATGTGTAGATTAGGTAATTCGATCAACAATCACACATATTGTGTCATTTTTTATTGGAGTTTTTGTTAATCCTGTGACAAAATCCATAGTGATGTCATCCCATTTCTATATATAAATAGGGATGGGTTGCATGACACCTCTAGGATGTTGTCTTTTTACCTTCACCTATTGATAAAATAAACATCTTGATATGTAATAAACATTTTCCAACATCATATTATCTCCCTAGAAATGTTCCTCCAGATCTCTATACATATCAGTGCAACCAATGTGTATAAAGAAATTTGATCAATGTGAATCATCCAATAAATCCATTTTTATCACTAGTATAGAAAGAACACATAGCCTCCTCCCAAATTTAAAAATTCCATCCCCATAGATGATGTCTAGAAACATCACATCAATCACAGCTTTAATTTACTTTTTAAGATTATAATCATCATGAGGAGAACTTTTATTCATTTCCAATAATGGTTGTTTGCAAACTAGTTGAAAATGTATTAACGTTTCACCTCCCTTGAAAATTTCCATATCCATATTTTTTAGATCCACGTACACATGGTCTTTTTCAATCCTTGTTTTTCTTAGAACTCCATGTTCCTTACTGCTCAATTCATCTACTACCATATTCCCCTTGTTAGGGTGGTAGTTTATTGAAAAATCATAATCCTTGAGAAGCTTGATCCATCACCTTTTCCTCGTGTTAAGTTCTTTCTGTGATAAGATATGTGTTAAAGTCTTTTGATCGGTATATATCTCATATCATTCAACATAGAGACAATGTCTCCATATTTTCAGAGCAAAGATTACTACAACTAACTAAATGTCATGATTTGGATAGTTCTGTTCATGAATTTTTTACCACCTTGATGCATAGGCAATAACTCGATCATTTTTCATAAGGAGACACCTGAGTCCTTTCTTTGACACATCACTATAAATCAAAAATCAACCATTTCCCAATGGTAGAGTCAAGATCGGAGAATTCCCTAATCTCCTCTTCTATTCTTCAAACGAATATTCACATTATTTCACATATACGAGCCTAAACCATTTATGAGTAACCTTGGATAATGGGTTAGCTAATCGAGTGAGGCTCCGAATGAAATTCTGATAATAACCTACTAAACCAATAAAACTATGTTCCTTAGTTATTCTCATTGGTGTAGGCCAATACAGAACCACATTTTCTTTGAAGGATCAATTGAGATTACATCCTTTGAGAAAATATGACCAATAAAAGAAAAATATTGAAGCCAAAATTCACACATTCTCAACTTTCCATATAGGTCATTTCTTTTAAGAGACTTTAGAAAAATTATAAAGTTATTGTCATGGTCTTCGTAGATTTTGGAGTATACCAAGATATCATCCATAAATACCACATAATGTCATCAAGATATTCCTTAAAATCTCTATTTGTTAGATCCATGAAAATAGAGGGTGCATTAGTCAATCCAAATGGAATTATAATAAACTCGTAATGTTCATACCTATTTGGAAATGTTGTCTTTAGAATATCTCCATTCCTCATACGCAACTGATGTTATCCGGATCAAAGGTCATCCTTCGAAAAATATTTAACTCTATGAAGTTGGTTGAATAAATCATTAATACAAGGTAAGGGATACTTTTTCTTTATTATAATATCACTGATTTCTCTATAGTCAATGCACAGCCTCATGGATCCATCTTTCTTCTTAAAAAACATGGGATATCCATAGAGAAACACTAGGGAGAAGAAATCATTTATCAGTCAATTCCACTTGTTTTTTATTTAGTTTTACTAATTTCACTATAGACATTCTATAAGGATTCTTTGATATAGTTCGTGCACTAGGAATTAAATTAACAAAAAACTCAATTTCATGCTCTGAAGGATGTCCAGGTAAATTTTATGGAAATACATCAATGTATTATTACACAATAGGTTCATCCTCAATTTGAATATTTCCTTCTTCACCAATAGATATTATGTTCTCTTCATCCCCAATAATTTAATTTAGTAGAGAAACTTGGGTTTGAACTATATGAGAATCAGATGGAGATGTTTCTACTCTAACGATGAGGGATTCTACACCTTCCACCCAAATCGTAATTTCATTCTCCTTGAAATTGATTTTCACATCATATTTTGAAATCCAATCCATACTTAGGATTGTTTCAATTTAGACCATAGTTATGATGATAAATCAGTAGATAATTAAATTATATATGCCATAATGGGAATTTAATTACACATATTTGTTTTAATGATACATCACTTAGAGGTGTTGACTGTCAATTACCTTATTAAGGAGAATTGGAAATATCTATTTTTTAATAAAAACTGGGAAGATATTAAGGAATGAGATAATCCATAATCAAATAGAGATTTACCTAAATTTGAGGAGATGATTAATGTACTAACAACTACATCAATAGGAAATTCAATCTCATCTATTGTGATCGCATAATCTTTTCCTTGCTCCTATGGCCTTTTATGAGGAAAGTTTCTTTGAAAAAATTAGTAAATACTTTTTGTAGTGTCTCATCTCCCTAAAACTATAGCATTTAACAATGGTAGATTTTTTCATTCCCTTGTAAGCATAGGAATAGTGGCCATTTCCCACACTTGTAATAGACTCTTTTTCCTTTTAAGCAAGGTTTGGGGTGTTTCCTTCCACAAGTATCACATGTTGGAAAACCCCCTTCTTATTCTTCACATTATTCATTATTTTATCTTCCACCCTCTTCTTATCTTACATTACCTTAAATTCAAAAGACTTAGAGAATATTTTCACTATCTTGATATCACAAGAGACTATATCTTCCTATGATGAGATTTTTTGGAAAACGGGTTCCCTTTAGAGGACTGGTTTTAAACAATAAAAGATTAAATCAATCTTGCTCTTGGGATTATTTATGTACTCCAGGGAAATAATTTATATCCTTGTAATGTTGGATTCATACATGGAAACATTTTTATCCTCTTTTTTCCTTAGATTCAATAATTACCTTTCTATATCTACTCGTTGTTCAGGAGGAAAATATTTTTCTCAGAAAATTTTCTTATAATCCTTCCATTCAATATTTTTAATTTCTTCCTCCTCCTTTGTGTTTTGGATTAGTGACCACCTCTGATCTGCATCTCCCAAAAGATAATAAACTTCCATGACGACCTTTTCCCTTTCATTACTTCCCAAAGCGAGAAATATCTTCTCTGAGGAACTTATCCACTACTCACCTACAAATGGGTTTGTATTACCATTTAATGGTCGAGGGTTTTGTCACATATGATCCCTCCCAGTATGAATTCAGATACTCCATATGGGTAAGTTTATTATCCATAACCTATGTCAGTTATCCCAATATAGTTATATGTTTCTCAGCACCAGTCACAGCTCTAATACTGACATCATTATCTTGAAATAGAGGGAAATCCCTACATGGGATACATGCATTGATATGGTTTTGATTATTTCAAATAGGAACCATTTATATATAATGAAATACACTAGATTGGGTTATGAATTTTAATTTATAATCTCAAACTAGAAAAACACATAACATAAATTTTTGTTTTATGCATATCTTATCGCAAAATCATAAACATGGTTTCTTTGGGGACATATTACTTTTAAACCCTTCATAATGGTTTGTAATGAAAATGTGACTTATCTTAAGAATACCCCCATGAGAGTTTCAAATTAGGTGCATAGTAAGGCCCATTATTGTGTACCAGGTTACCTCAAGTTAGGCCCGTGACACCTTTTCGGAGTTATTACCCCTAGGTACATCTGTTCCAGAACCATGTCCACTTGTATTATCTATATAGGGATATGTTTCTTGGATGTTACACATAATATCTACCTTACCAAAATTCTAGTATTTTATTCTATTATTATCCCCAATTTCTATGATAATGTTATGTTCCCTAATCTATGTTTTCTAAATTTAGGTTCCATGTGTTCTACTAAAATTCCTCTGAAACACACTATAAAGACCCTAGCCCTAAGTGCTTGGATATAGTGCCTTAATTTATTACATTAGTATGATTAAAAGGAAGTTTTATCATAAAGGACAAACTAGTTAAGTAGTTTTTGAAAACTATATACAAGAATAATATTTACATTATAACTTGAAAGGAAAATCCAATATAGAAATTCCATTAGATACACCCATAGATCCTAAACTATATCTGCAAATCATTCATAATATTCATCTTCGCATCCCAGGGGAAAATAAAACATAATAAAGGGCTGATATTATATGGTCAGTAAGGGTAATTAATATAGCATAAGGTATCATAAACATAAAAATTAGTCAAAAAGAATAACTAAAAACACATGCCTTTAAAAATAAACATGATCATAATACTGTAGGAAGGAAAACTGAGTAAGTGAAGGCATATAACTAATCATAAGTGTGCGAACCTTACTAATGGATATTATACTAGTAAAATATCACATGTTTTATCAATTTATAAAATCAAAATTAGAGAATGCATAATTTTGTAAATCTGAAACATATCGTCAAGGCCTCGACCAAGATGTCTGAAAATACTAAGATAAGGCCTCAGCCAAAATACAATTATGTTTTGCCACATGATACCTACCGATGCATCGAGGGGCTATGGAGGGCCACACCCATAACATTGTATTTCTAATTAATTCCTAATATGAATGGGGATAATCATAAACAACATAAACATAAGATATGTAAATAAATTTCCCTAATCTATAATCATAATCACTAACCAATCTAAGTAGGATTGTGAATGGTATCAAGATAGCACATTCATGGTCAAAACAATCATAAACCATTTAATAACATATCATAGATCAAAACAATAAGATATCAATCTCAATAAATCATAAAATTTAAAAGATACGTTGAAATAGATTAAAATACTCTAATAAAATCCTCAAGTAATTCTTGAGAGAAATACCCTTTTTACTTTACAAAGTAGAGTTCTTTTGGAAAAAATAATTTGAAATTGTCATGATTGTTTATGTAAAAACATAAATGAAAAAATATAGTTTTTAATGAAAAAATTATTGGTTTTGGAAAAATAATGGTGTCTTAAAAGATATTATGTGTGGTACGTGATAATGGGTAAGAAATTGAGATGTTCCCTTTATTCGGGCTTGTGTATCAGGAAGAAATGAGAAGGGGACCTTGTATAACATTTATTATACCATAAAATAATGATGAAATGATCTGGATAAATGATTTTGTAACATATATATATAATTTATAATAATTATATAGAAATAATTAAAAACAACATTGTTGTATTGAGAAATAAGGCCTAACCCGAATGAAAATGGAGGTTTGGGATGAAAACCCCTTACCTTCAATACGAATGTGTTCTGCAATTGACCTAAATGTCATGGATAATCAAAATAAATCCATTAAATAATTAATTTATAATCTTATATACATTTATTTTCTTTAATATAATTTTATTAATTTCATTTATGACCTTTTTGATGAGTTATAAGATACAATTTTATTGCTCAGGAGTGTTCATTTCCTTTATTTTCACAATCAGGATACTTGTTTATGAGTATGGATGTTCAGGTGGAATGGGTATAATTAAAAAAAATTGAATTTATATGATTTTAATGAGAAAACATATGTTTTAATTTTTATATATACAATTTGGTTATATGGTATGAGGATGAATCATTTGATAAGATATTTAGTGATAATTGTTTGCATTATTACGACTGTTATTGATCATAAAAATCATTTTGTTTTATTGTTTAGTATTATGTAAATATGTTACTTCCAGAACATAATAAATGTTTTAATACATATATCATATTTTTTTAATCATAAAAATGGTTTCATTACCAACCTTGACTGAGAAAATGAAGAACGAAAATCCATCGTCATTGAAGGTGGTAAATCAGCACCACTCGGATAATGATTTCATTTTTAAAATAAAATTGAGAGAGAGAAAGAAGAATATGATATAATTATTGTATATAGATGATATTGTAGTTGTATTCCTCATTTGGATAGAGTATGTGGGAAGTGAATAATAAAACAAAATAACTTGAAAAGAAACTAAAAGGAAAAGGAAAGGGGGTTTACCTCTTGAATTCTCCTCTTTGAGAATCTCCGTGAGGGGATTGGTTTGTGTCTTTTGGTAACATAAAGTGCTAATGGATGTTGGGCAGATGATTGGGGTGATTATTGGGTAGAAATTTGAAAAACATAGAGGCTTAGAGGTGTGAAGAGAAGTGGGGGTGAGGGTGGTATTTACAGTGGAGGAGAGGGGGGTTTCCTTGATTTTTTTATTAATTAGATTACTATTTGGATCAATATTTTGAATATTTTGGGAATTATCATCAAATATATTAGAATTATGAATTTTAGTTCTATATTATGGTCTTACATCACCCATACATCACCTATGAGTCAATAAATCATGTATTTATCATTTATCCTAAATTATCATATTTTACTATTCACAAAAATTCAATTAGTTTAGAAAAATCCTAAAAATCCAGCGTATAAATTTTTCAATGTGTTGAATTTACAAATGATTTCCATTTTAGGAAAATAATTTTCTAAATATGATAAATTTAATTTTTAATTAAAACTATCATTTACTCGAAAAAAGTAGAATTTAAATCTATAACTACTTTTATAACACGTTAAATAATTAATTGAGGACTCATAAAATTATCCTAAAATCATAATAAAGAAATATTGATTTATGAATACATTTTATTTAAATAAATTTTCTTTTAAATAGTTTCATTTATCATAAAATTGTAATTAAATATTTATGACTTAAAAAAATACCAACACTTAATTAATTTTTTTAAAATATTCATTTACTTATACAATGATTTAATTATATGATATAATCAGTTATAAGGTGCCAAAATATTATTTAAAATTTCATGGGTGATGATTCAATTCATTTGGCCAGTTTATTATTAATAATGGTCATATTACTATTCCTAAGGTGAAGTAATTATTACATTGGTATAAGTTACGTAACTTCTATAAATACCTATCATTTCACTAATTCTTAATTTATGATATTTTTATTATGTTATATAATTGATTTTATATGATATATAAAATATGAAACAAACATTAGAAGATAAATTTCATTGATATGGTTCTGGGTCATTACCGAGAGATAAAATGGATTCTGGAAAAGATAGTGCAACCCAACCAGAATGACTGGAGTAAAAAGTTGGAGGATGGAATTTTGGCATATAGTATGGCCCGAAAAAATCCCTTAGGTATGTCTCCTTACAAAATAGTTTTAGGAAAACACTATAACCTTCTGGTTAAGTTTTATAACAAATCCAATTATGCTATTAAGAGATGAAACATGGAGTTTGTAAAATTTGGAGAAGAGGGGAAGTTAGAGATGATTGATCATGAGAGGCTGAGAAGAGAAGCTTATGAGGATTATCTACTATAAAAGGAGAAATATTGATATATCCATGAATGAATCATCCAGAAAAAATATTTTAAATTTTGAGTCAATGTATTGTTGTTATACTTAGGGATGAAACTCATGAAAAGTAAACATCATTCCAAATGGAATTGACCCTACATAGTAAATAATACTTTTCTATTTTATTTATTTGAGATCAAGGGAGATGAGTTATGTAAATCCTTTAAAAAAATTCCTAAAATTTAATCATTACCATGATGATTTATTGAAAGATCACATGGATGAGTCTAACATTATCACTATAGTAATTGACTAAAGAATATCATGTTTTCTCTTTCCATTACAGTAGTTTTGTAATGACCTGTACTTTCAAAAAATGACGGATTGTTTGTTTTTCAATTCTAATCCCTTTTTTAATCTAGGTATACATTAAATATGGAAAAAAGGAAGCTTCTTGGAGCGTCTATAGATTTCTCAAAGCCTGAAGCTCTGAGAATTGGGAAAAAGGGTTGATCGCACAATTACCACACGGTTAGTACTAACCATGTGGGGTAACGGTATGAGCCTCTCATTGGCCTATAAGAGGCCACATGGTGTCCTAAAACCATGTGAGTTTTCGTAAAGAAAATTGCATAAGCAATTTTCATGGGCTACACACGGTTACCAAAACCATGCTCTTAGCCCATGAAGGGTCCTATTTGTGCAGTGGAGTAGTGCATGGTTGGCACAGGTTTGGAATACTATGTGGCCAAACCATACACCCATTTTTGTTTGGTTGAATTTATTATTTCTTTCATAATGAAATTAAAACATTAACCCCCCTTTCCTCTTTCTCATTTATAGTGGATGAGCCTCCTCCATCTTCTCTCGTATGCTCTCCTCGAGCCTATTATAGGTTTTTGATATCTCCTAGATCCTGAATCAAAATAAAACATCATTGGTCACATTGTATCCCCATTGATATGTGATCGAATACTATTATTTCATTTCATGGTTTCTCCTCATATTTGTTGCGCTATTTTGGTGCAAGCTCATTCTCCCTTTTTTTAGGGCATTGGGTTGTTCTTCATTTTTCATCCAAACTATTTCAAAGCATAAGTTAATATTGGAAAAGGATTCATCTAAAACCCTAAGGTTGGTGGTCTAGTTTTTTTTAGAAAGGAAATAGCCCTTTTATTTGAATATAAATTGTAAAAAGTGAGTACAGGGAGGAGCATACCGAAACAAAAGTCCAACAAAAACAAGCTTATGTTGTTCGGGACCGGGTACACAAAATGTGTTGAGAGGACTGACCACCACTATCACAAGGGAGCCTTCCTCTTTTCTTCACCTGCACCCAAGGTCCTCCACCATCCTCCGGGGGCACAACATCAATGACTCCTTTCATATCGTATTCTCCTATAGCAGGATTATCACTATTCACATCTTCTTCACTGCTTCCAGATGCAAGAATATCAAAAGAATTATGAGTTCTTATTATAGAATTTTTATATTTTGTTGTTCTGGTTTTGGAATTTTTGGAGCTGAGACCAAAATCCAGTTGAAGCTTCTTCACATTTGGGGTTTGAGTCCCCCCTGCACCTTGATCCGCAATCAGTTCCTATACACATACCCTTCCATCGTTTTGGGTTGGTTCTAAGATGTCATGTACACCAGATTTTTGGACATGAAATCCGATTTCTAATTTCCAGTTGAGATCAAAAGTGAAGAAACTGCTTGGGTTGCAGCCTTCCCTTCATGTATCTTAGAAGCAGCCCACTCCATATGGTGATTAAAGGTTCCAATCTCCACCGTTGTGTGAGTTTTCGTAGGTGTATAATTGCTCTTACTAATATAACCCTACACAGTAGACGAATTGTTGTGTTTAGATTTTAGAGATATGGCAGCATCCATTTTATCTTTACCATTGCGACCCTTAGAGGCCATTGATTTCTGTGGATGCCATATTTCCAAGTCCACATCAGCTTGAATGGATAATTCCTAGACATGCTGGTTATCAGCAGATTCATCTTCAGCATGGTCATCATCTGCACCAAACTAATAGTTGTCATGGTGGGATGCACTAACCAAATCAGCCCAAGACAATTTCTGTTTATTAGCCTACTTTAGCTCATGAGACACTGACTTTTCTTTAAGACAAGGAGAGATGTGGGTGTCCTTAAAATTACACCCATCAGACGTTGTGGAACTTTCATCTCCAAAAAGTTCTTCTGTCTTCAAATTACTATCAGCCTCAGCTTGTTTCTAAAGTGCATTAGCAGGTAAAGAAAAAGCCTCAGAGGTGTGCTTGGAATCTTTAGTTTGTTCGTCTGAATTGACTAAAGATTCAGCCTGTTTTTTTTTCCAGCACTGACTATAGTCATGGCCTTTTAAAAGACAATTTGAACAACTTATGTTCCCCCTGAAGTTAGCGAGCAGATTTCCAATAATACCACACGCAGTACAAAATGGGGGGTTCTTTTATATTCAATCCTAAGGCAAAATTCATCCTGCAGGGTTGAAAGAACAATGCGATGAATTGAGATAGTGCTAAGATCGACCTCTATTAGCATCATTGCAAAGTGTCCATAGCTGGAAGTTTCAGTTGTGTTATCCATTCTGATTGGAATGCCGATAGCCAAAGCTATATCGAATAGAATTTCGGGGGGACAAAGAACCCAGTTAATCCCATGGACCTTGACCCAAACCTGTTCACAGGTTTTTCTAAACTCATTATGGTTAAAATTTAGGTTCCAATCATAAATTCTAAGCCCACCCGGTATAACTTTAATCGATCCTACACCACAAGAAATCCCTTTTAGTTCCACAGATGGAAAAGAGAATATGAAAGAAACCACGGCCTAATGAGATACATTTAAAGCCAGTGTCACCCCAAATTGAAGCCAGTCGAGATACCAAGTCGGAGACCTTCCATGCTTTCATCCTTTTTGACAATGTAATACAAGCAGTGAAGGAGAACTTACAAAGTTCGATTCTCTCAAAAATAGCTCCCTCAGAGGCTGAAACATGAGCAATCAAACCTTTTTTGATGATCTGCTGCGTGACCCGGTCTTTGAGAAAGGAAAAGGAACCACCGGAGGAGCACGCAAATGAAGATCCACTATCAACAATTCTGTATTTCAGATATTCGCAAATAGGGAGATGGCTTGGAACAAAGGAGTACAGGTTGATACTTCTAGGGTTATCGTCGCTGCCATGATCTACATGGATCTCCGAGTCCCGCTACCACTCTCGCTTCATAGGGTTTCGCTTCCACTCTTGCTTCG
Source organism: Viscum album (assembly GCA_963277665.1). Classification (NCBI taxonomy): domain Eukaryota; kingdom Viridiplantae; phylum Streptophyta; class Magnoliopsida; order Santalales; family Viscaceae; genus Viscum; species Viscum album. The sequence goes on along the minus strand of OY728138.1, from coordinate 913,849,293 downwards.
TAGGGTTCCGCTCTCACTCCTCCATCCCTCGGTAAAAAAATAAAAAAAACGTTGGTGGTCTAGTTATTTTACATAAAATATATGATGTTTTCATAAGCCTTGTAATTGTTCCACAAGCTAATATTTTCCAAGTGTCTCCTTAAAATGAGTTCTTTGATTTAAAATAATTGTTTCTATGTTAATATACTCCCATGGATCATTTTCATATATTTAAAGGAAATTTGAACTCAATTATAGACACCCCTTCAGGTGTTCTAATTTAATTTTGATCTCTAATATAATTTTTTAAATGACCAAATTCCTTCAAAGAACTCGACTTATGTTGGAAATAGAATTTCACACTTTTGGGTAATTGCTAAAATTTTAATAGCACCTTCTGAGTGATTGTTTGGCCCTTGTTATTGATTTTACATGACTTGATTAATTAAATTTTATTTTAATATATATATGATGAAATATCACAAGTTTATTTTCCATTCTTAAATGAATTCAATGGACTAATTACAATGAGTTCTAATGGGTGGAAAGACCATGACAATTTATTCATTCTTATTATGTTGATTATATGAATCGTGACACCATTTTTATATTGGGCTTGATGTTTATAAATATTATGAGGTGATCCCTTAGTTTATTGATATTATTGTGATTATTCCATTGATATTAGTTGTGGAATGATGGTTCGGGGACATGTTGAGTATGATGAATCACTCTCCCTTACATAGGGTGTTGAGCATGACGTCTCTCACTATTATACTGTAAATTGGGTGATGGGAATGATATTCCACATTCCTCTATTTAAGGTGTTGGGAATGACATCCCACCCCACCTATCTCGAGTGATGATCATGATGTCTCACATTCATTAAGAGATACAAGGAATGTACCCTCTATTGGAGCCTATAGTTCATTTGGACTGGTTATGGATGACTAAGTTAGGCACAGGTATAGACAACACCAAGCATTTAGGTATATTCCAACATACCTCCATATATATTTATCACATATTGGTGGATCCATTAAATAAATATACTATATATAAACTATTACTATGTATATATGGTTACTGATCAGACTCATTTCAGCCTATGCCAAAGCAGGTGAATTCCACCATGTGTCCTACTGAAACCCGAGATAATTTTTAATTATTTATTTCCAACCTTTCTTATTATTCAGTTATATCTAAAATCTAACTACTTGTATAACTTATAGACATATTCTGTGTTGGCCTACTGGTATTTTATCCCACACACTACTCAAGCTTCATTTTGGTACCCAATTAGATTACTTTTCTTTTGGAATGGATGAGTGAAAGTTCACTACAAAAGATATTTGATATTCTTTACATATAATATGAATCATGGGAGAAGAAAAACGATCATATTCTCTATATGATAATGGAGCATCATTTTGTATTTTTGTTTTTTTAATAGCATGTTGTATATTCATGTCCCTTATTTCCCTTTTGTATTTCAGTATACCATGACATCATGTTTCTAACTCATACATTTTGTCCCTTGATATTAATATTCAGTTTCTTAGTTATTACGCTTCCATAGTTTACTATTAGAAATTTTTATTTGTTTACTTCTGCTATGGTGAGTTACTGGTCATGTGTTATTTGGTCTATTTATATTATGAATTCATTGTTCCTTTTTTAATTACACCATTTCACTCCGATACGAGGGTATAATATCCCCACTATACCACCTTTATAGAGTTGATGCTAGTAGATAGCATTTGGCATACAGGTAGGTGCGCTTGAGGCCATGTGACCCATCGACTCAGAGGACAATTAAGTGCTTCTGGGTTCGGGATGTTACAAAGTGGTATTATAGATTTTATTTTTCTTTTGTCTTATTATTTGGGTACTAGAAAGAATACTAGAAGTTAATGGGATTTGGTAATGACCCAACATCGAGGTGTCACTATCCCACGTACCGAGGCAACCCAATTTTCCTGGGATGGGTGATTTTAGTAATTGATTATTCCTATTTTAGTTGATACAACTTAACCATTGGGGGATGGGAACATCTTGTTAGGTTATTATTTTTTTTATTATTGAAATGGGATATCTTTTATCTTGTCCCAATGAAATGAAAAATTTGCATTACATGCATCATTATAGGAATAATAGGATTGATATGTCATGCATTTTTTTCCATGCCATGTCTATTTTCATTTTGAAATCTCTTGTTTCATATGGTTAGTGCCTAGATTGTTTATATATTGAAATGTTCTGACACTTCTTACAGGGAGAATATAATTGGGTTAATTAAAATTCCTACATCAATCTAAATGGTTTTTTCCATCATAGCTTGGTGATGACGCCATAATTATCTAATTATACCATTATATGGGTTATGGACCTACTGGATTTGGACCGTGATATATATATATATATATTGTATGAAATATAATATTAACTAATATTATTTTAAAAAATAAAATGAAAATAGTTATCACTAAATGGGGTTCCAATTGTAATGTAAATGGTGTTTTCCTCTATATCTTGTAATTAACATTCCATATAACAGAAGCCCAATTCTAACATATGAGACCCAGACCCAGACCCAGCCATAGTAGTGGGAAGTTGGTGTATATCTTATGTTCAAAAGGAATTTTATGGTATTTTTCTTACCACATGGACCGGGTTTTTGGAGTAGGCAATGAGGTGTGATCTATTCATTAGAAGTCTTTGCACCTGCCCTAATTATAGATCTTGTATCTCTTGACTATTACATTATATTTTGATGCATGCTTCTTAGATTGTAGAATCATTCCACCATGACTTCCTCTGGTTGTACGCCCAAAAGAAGGTGAAGAATATTAATTGGAGGTGGCGTTCTCAGATTCTCTAGTGATCCCTCCTACAGTGCCTCTTATGAAACTTCATCCTATTCCAAATATGGGCATTAATTTCAAGCTCCTTGAGGCTTTATCCAAGATGATGAAAATTATGAAAGGTGTTTTTTTAACTTGCCCCAAATATGGAAGAGTTGACTCATGTATTCTAATAGCAAAATCCTCTCACTTTTTGTGGGAATAGCGGGCAACTTGTTGTAAATTCATGGATAGAGACCATGCTTTCGATATTTGAGCATCTAGAAGTGCCTCTAGAGTAGAGGTTCATGCTTTCTTCTAATATGATATGAGATTATTCCAAGTGATGGTGGGGTGTTGTTACCTAGGTATATTATCATAGATATATGGTTTGGGAAGACTTCGAGATGATATTATACAACTAATTTTTTCCATAGAATCTCAGGGTTGACTAGTCTAGAGAGTTTATGAACCTACAGTGGAAAGCCATATCTGTCATGGAGTATTCTACTCTCATTACACAACTATATATTTTTTTCTCCTTCCATATAAGGTGATGATCTTATGACCACCAGGTGATTCGAGGATGGGTTGGTATACACCATATGATCATAAGTAAATATTTTTAGGTTTACTGATATTTCTAAGACAGTCAACCAAGACCTTATTACAGAGGGAAATCTGAGGGAAGCTGGTGGTGTGAGTCGGGATGGTTTAGCACCTAGGCTCAACAGTGTTTCTTTTAGTAGGTGAAATCATCATTTTGAGGAATCTCATGGGGGTTGTAGCAGTTAGGCTCCTCATTCTGACAGTTTCCTTATATGTCAATAGATGCAGAGGCTACGTCAAAATGGGACACATCCAATGCTTTTACAAAACATTTACATCAATTCCTAGTGAGTGAGTATCTACACCTAACCCACATTATGGAGTGGGGGCTATAGTATATCATCATTAAGGTAGCCAGAATACCACTGGATTCTATGGTAGAGGTGGTGGTTGATGAAGAGATAGTAAGACTCATTATTCTCAGCACCAGCATAGAAGGAATGCTCAGGTCAGTTTGGTTGTGAATCGGGTCCACAGTATAGGCCAGTTACATGAAATATAGAATATACTTGAGGAACATAGTTTTGGACCTTATATAGTTTGAGGAATTATTCTTTTATCTTCTACTTTAGTGTTTTCTTTATTTGACATAGTTGTGTCCCACTCTTTTATATCTAAGGAAATCATGGAGAGTTCGGGCCTCGAGATAGAACTCTTATGTGGTTTGATAATTCTTAATACACCATTGGATATCTGATCTAAGAGAGTATGTCATTGTAAATATTTTCCACTTGAGATAGGTGGATATCTCTTCATATGTAATCTCTTTTTCCTCGACATGATAGAGTTTAGAGTAATTGTTAGGATGGATGGGTTAGTTCCCCATCGATCCCTAATGGAATATTATCATAAGAGAGTGAAATTTACATAACTAGGGGGTGGTAGAAATGTGACTAAGGGATAATGTTATATAAAATTGACCCAATTAATACATGAGAATCAAGGGATAGGTAGTGTGACAACCCATATTGCCAGCCTCTTCATGGAAGATCAGGGGTTATCACCAGCTATTTTCAATCTTGTGTTGGATCATTTCAGGGAAATCTTCCATGATGAATTTTCTGGACTACCACTAGTGCGAGACAAAGAATATACTATTGATATAGTTCCAGGAGCAACACCAGTGACCATTCCTCTTTATAGGATGAAACTTATATAGTTTCTTGAGATCAATATATAATTGATGGATCAGGAGGCTAGTGTATTTATATTCCCACATCTTCTCCTTAGGGTTCACTGGTCCTTCATTCTAGGAAGGTAGACAGTACTCTCTAGATTTCATTGGATTTCATTGATTGAACCATATTATGATAGTCATTCAAAGTGGAACATTTTATTATGAATATAAAAAATACATCATGGGAAGAAGTTACGGTGGCCAAAAATAGTGGATCCACATAGCATAAGCATGAAAAAAAGTAGCGCACTCTAAGGTAAATGAACTAATGTCTGAATATATAAGGATAGGGCTATTCTTTGTAACCTTAAAATATAGATAATCATTAACATGAGTACATTCATTACGATTATGTTATATTGTTTCATGGATAATATAGTTCTTTCATATAAGATAGATACTGGACTATGGAGTGATGTATCTCTCTAGGAGAGTGTTCAGGAGGACTAAGGAGTCAGTTTCAACCTCTAAAGGGGTGATATTGTGGGAATGAAAAACCTTCATCCCATTTATAAAAGCAATGTCCTCCACCTATAGAGAGTCACCTTTCAAATAAAAACCACTAAAACTAAGCAACATGAAGCTATTTCAGTAATGGACTCCTCCTCCTCAACTCACAATTCCATGTCTACAAGAAATATCATAGTTGATATTGTACCCATTAGTTTGGGGATTACACCAAACCCAACTTTAATATGCTGTATATGATTGTGTCAGAGAAACAAATCCCCTACCACCCATGACCATCTTCAACAATTGATAATTCAGCCAATGGTTCTGGAGAGTATTGAGCTAAGAATCCAAACACCTAGACTGATCTTGAAATGAAAATTATAAGCTCAAAAAGTCTTCCACCCTAGACCCATTTCTGGTATTAAAAATACACTAGTAGCCACCCAAAACTAGGTATTATCACACCTTTCATTCCTTTTTGTTATCATCCACCGAATGAAACCATGATTGGAAAAAATTGCCCCTATTACCTTAAGAAAATTGGACACCAATAAGGCCCCCAAGGCTGCACCAACAGATATGGCCCAATTGCTAATAGAAAATAGATGGCCCACAATTTTATCTTGGAACCACAACAATAGAAACATTTTGAGGTATCTTGGATCCCTTTCTATTTGATTGAATCTTTTTTCGAAAGAGATCAATTCCAGATGCACCAGACCATGAAGAAATACTTAATCAGGATGTCTTTACACCAAATGATGTTGTATGTTCTATCCCCAGGTTTCACCGGGATAGCCATATAATATTCTTTAGATGAGAAATCCCCAGTTATGTTTCTAGTGAAAAAAAATTTTATCTGGTTCTTGGAAGAGTTGTACGCTATTGAATATCCCATGCTGGTCTAGGTTGATCATAGCCTAAGTGAACTCTGGGTGAGTGCTAGCTTGAGAAAAATTGATATCAGGCATAAGGAAGGCCTAAAAAACAAGGAAACATCCACCCGTTGTGATTCTAGTAGCTTAAATCATAGTGACCAATAATCCTGCTTGAACATTGAATAATTATTGGTATGTGTCCTCACATCATTTTCCATTGTGTGAAGATATGACCTTTTGTTTTGCAAAAATCCTCCCCATAATTACCTGAAATACAATGGGCCCATATATATAGTCCTTCCATTAACACCCATGCCAATTTGGCCCAAAGGTTGTGTATGGTTTCTTCCACATTCCTAAGGTGAATACCTCTTGATTCCACCAGCGTGGCCATTCGGGCCCCGGATACCCAGTGGTAATGACCATCCATATGAGATACCCAAATGAAAGAAGTCAATATTTCCTCAATTTCAGTGGACCACAAATTTGGGACTTTAATAATAGATAGTGCATGAATTAGAATGGAGGAAAATTTGTATTAACCTATGTGATATAACCCCTAAAATAAAAAAAACAACATTTCTAGTTAACTATTTGTGTCATAATCTTAGCTATCAGGCACTCATATAGAAGAATGTGAAGGCATCATAGAGAGATTGGGGCCCCAAGATAAACTAGAGGAAATATTTTTCTATTAATACCCACAATGTACTCAATCGTTTTTGAAAGGTGCTAAGAGAATGATTTTATAAAATAAATGTTTCTCTTTACATAATTAATGCATTGAACACTCCACTTTAAATAATCATTTAAACAATTTATCATGCCTTGAATAGATATCCTATTACTTTTTATGAAAATAAAGATTTCATTAGCAAACACGGGGTGAGACAAACCACTAAAATTACTTCTAGAACTGTAAGGGAGGATACATCTATCATTGAACTGGATTTTGATAAAGAATTGGTATTTACTACCTATAATAGATGACCTATTTGATTATCTCAGAGGAGAGAATGTATTTTACATGATTTATTTGAGTTACATCAACCATTAGGTTCATTTCAAGACTTTAGACATACCTCTCACAACTTCTAGGAGCAAGTATGGACTATGTGAGTACCTAGTGATGTCATTTAATATCACAAATGTACCAACAGTTTTTATAGATCTAATAGATTAGGTTTCCCGTCCTTATATGGATTCATTCATGGAATTATTTGTTAATGACATCTTATTATATTCCCATTCTTGACACTACCATGCCTACCATATTGAGGTCATGCTAAATACACTAAGGGAACATCATATTTTTTCTAAGCTCACTAAATGCCACTATTGGATTGATAATGTCCACTTCTAGGGTCATATAATCTCAGAGACAAAAGTTTTAGTAGACCCATAGAAGGTGAGTGTAATATATTCTTGGTTGAATCCCAATAACATATTTTACATTCATAGTTTCTTGATGATATCCAGATATTACAAATTCTTCATTTATGATTTCTCACACCCGGTAGCACTATTTACAGTCTTCACAAAGAAGTGTATGAAATTTATATGGTCAAAATCTTGTGAAGAGTCCTCTAAGAAGTTAAAGGGAATATTGACTTCATCACCAATATTGATTATTATAGATCCAATAATGATCTATAATTTTTATTGTGATGCATTGGGTATTAGGTTGGAATCTATTATAATGTAGGATGATTGATTCATCACGTACAAGTATCATCAGTTAAGGCCTCATGAACAAAATTACCCAACACATGGCATTGAGCTAGATGTGGTAGTTCATGATGTGTTTTGTTGGAGAAATTTATTACTTATAGTGTGTTTTTTGATATTCATGCATAAAAAAGCCTCAAGTACATCTTTATATAGAATTATCTCAATCTTCGTAAGCACATATGGGTTAATTACCTACAATCCTTTGATTTCCAGGTTTCTTATATGTCTAGTAAAGAAAAATTTGTAGCCAATTCTCTATGTGAGAAGGCTTCTACACAAAAAGTTAAGGAGTCCATGGGTGAATAGTAGCTCATGGATTTGGTTTTAGACATACACATTGAGTTTCAGGAGGATCATGGACATATTATCTTATTATCATTAGTAGTAAACTCTACTCTTTGAGAATGGGTGAGGATGTAGAAACTATAAAATCCCAAGGGACTGGTACTTAGGGAATGTATCTCAGATAAAAATTTATCTTATATTTAGACCTTGGATAGGGATCATACTCTACAATTTCATGGATGCATATGGGACCATTATAAATCAGAGAGGAGTTGATGTGAAAATTTCACACCTCTGCATGGGTAGTTTATCCCAGTGTCAACAACTTATATTGAGACTTACATTGCCTATATTTGTGGCATGGTATGAAACAAGAGATACTTGGTTTTAACACTTGGTGATCCACCTATAAGAAGGCCAAGGAAGAAAATTTTTGATCGATTAGGATTTTATAGTCCTTGTAAATTTCTAAGTGGAAATAGGATGATGTATCTATAGATATCATGACTGGTTTACCCAGATCGACAAATAGAAATGATATAGTGGGAATTTTCATTGAACATTTGATGAAGGTTGCACACTTCTTACCTAAAAGAGAGAATTTTTCAGTAGATTAGCTAGCTAGGATCTATGTTAGGGAGGGTGTACATCTTCATGGAGCCCCTCATTATAACATTTCAGATAGAGACACCCATATTACGCCATGGTTCTAGAAGGGGTTGTAGATGACCATGGCTATACTGGTGCTTCTTAGCAGAACATATCACCTTCACATTGATGAAAAAAATGAGAGTACGATTAAAGTGTTAGAGTACATGATCAATGCATGTGTCCTAGACTTCAGGGGCTCTTGGGAGAAACATATAACCCTTATTAAGTTCTCTTATAATAACATATTTCAGGATAACCTAGAGATGGATCCTTATGAAGCATTATATGGTAGGACATACCCATAAAATTCTTACTGGTTAGAGGAAGGGGAGGTAGCTTTTCTCAAAACATGTCATGTTCAAGAGGCTACAGACCTGGTCCAATTGATTATAATGTATTTTATGACAACTCATTAATGAGAGATTTAATATTCAAACCCGATGTCGATGACCTCCTGAGTTCATGTTTTAGGATTTATTTTTCTTGCAAGTATCTTCCAGGTTGGTCAATTGACATATTCAGAGGTAGTGTAATCTTTCTCTTTGATTCATTAGACCCTTTGAGGTTGTGAAAAAAATAATATTGATGAATTATTAGATAGTACATCCACATAGATGATGGTATATGCAAGATTTCTCTCACATATCTCAGATTAACCAATATTATACATAACCATTGAATGTCTTTCAATGTGATGAGGTTGAGTTAAAAACAGATGCTTCCTTTGAGAAGTATCCAGTGTGTATTGTAGATCAGATCATAAAAGCACTATGAGGTAGGTCAATTCCTTTGGAAAGGGTGCTATGACAACACGTCTAAGTATAGGACGAAACTTGGGAGTGAGAAGCTGATAAACAAGTTTATTGGCTGGGACTCGTTGATGATGATACCCCTTTACCCTTAGAAGTACAACTCATGGAATATTTTATCTAATGAGGTTAGGTTGTAACAACAAATCATTTCATTAAGGTACAAATCATTTGTTTTTCAATTTTAATCCCTTGTTTAATAATGGTAAATGTTCACTACTTCATAAGGAATATTCTCGGAGTATTTAGAGCTTGTTCAGAGCTTGGAGCTCTGAAAACTGGGCAAGCAGGGTAGGGTGTATGGTTACTGCAAGGTTAGTAGTAACTGTGTAGGGTAACTATATGGGGATCTCAATGGATTGTAAGAGGATGAATGGTTATTTGAAACCATGTAGTCCTGGGATCATGACCATGAAATTTATCCAAGAGAAATTAGAAATAAAATTTTCACGGGCTATGCATGGTTACCAAAATTCATGTGCCAAGCCTATGCAGGGTCCTCCTTGGGTGATGGAGTGGAAATTGGTTGGCGAACGATTTGGAAAACCTTACAACCAAACCACACCTCCCTATCTATTTAGGTGATTTTATGATTTATCCCTTAAAGAAATTAAAAGATTTACCCACTTTTCCACCTCATTTATATAATATGATCCTCCTTCATCTTCCCTCGTACGATCTCCCCAAACCTATTCTAGGTTCATTGATATCTTCTAGATTTGGGATCTAAATCAAAATTTATTGGTCATGTTGGATCTATATCAGTAAGTCCTCAAATTTTAATGACCCAAAGTTTTCAATAGAAATTTCCTTCTTATAAGTATGTTAAATAATCACATGAAATCACAACACAATGAACTACTAAAAACTATGTGACCTTTGAACATAATTTTGACACTTCTGTGTTTTGAATATTGAGAATCTCACATACAGGGTTGCTATTAGTAAGTTATTTGGAGTATAATATGAAAAACTTATTTTTTTTGTGAATAGTAACATACCCATATGAATAGTAATTTTACACTTATGAATATTAACATAACCTAATGAATATTAACCTTACCTATTACAGTATATAAATAAGATTCAAGTAAATATATAATGTACGTATATTTTATAATAAGTAAATAAATGATTTAAAACTGGTTTTGTAGAAAAAATTTTATTTTAATTAAATATTATATTAATCATATTTTAAAAATTATTTTTGAAAAAAAGATTTATATTTTTGATTCTACACATCAAAAAATGTTTTGGGTGAATTTTTGGGATTTTTTTGAAATACTTTATTTTTTTGTGATTAATAAAATACATTAATTTACCATATAAAAACATTATAATTTAAATCAACTATTCATGAAATCATAAGTTATGTAAGAACCCAAATAATGAGCTCACATGAATTTATTACTATTCTTGGTCATAGAATCATCACTATTTCTGGTCTTTTGAAAAAATAATAAACTAATGATTATAATGTTATGAAAACCCTCCTCTCCTCCGCTATAAATACCATCCATCGTTACCTTTTCTCTTCACTCCGATAAAGCCTTGTTCCTTGCCTATATTCTGACCAAAGCTCTCCTCAAGATCCTTCCCCATTTACAATAGCCCTTGGTCTCTTCAAAATACCAAATACTCTCCCCTTAAGAGGCTCTTAAGGAAGATTAAATCAAGAGGTAAATTCCTCTTTTCTTTTCTTTCTTTTTCTTTTCGAGTTCATTTCTTTTCTTTTCTATCAATAGCTCTACTCATCCAAATGTTATTAAAATTCCAGTACCTTAATTATACTAGAATATTTTTATGACAATGGAATAAGTTATTATCATCTCTCCTTTACTCTTCTTTTATTTTAGTAGTAACTACACCATCCCAGATGTGTAAAATTACAACATTCAAGGACGATGGGTTTTCAATTTCTATTACCATCATCAATTCTAGTCATAAAACCATTTTCATGGTAGAACCAGACAATAATTTATGTATTAAGCCTCATTTATGGTTCTGTAATCCTTATGTACACATGGTTTGGGTTTAAAAAACAAAATTTGTTCTTTGTGGCAAAAACCCGCCAATTAACCCAAAAGGTTATCACTAAAGTATTATATAATGATTTGACATCACTCCAAGTATGAAAATTAAATTTACAATCATTCAATCTCTTGTATTTTCAATAATTTCATGTAACTTCAATTATGGACATCCACTTTCAACTTACCTATTTATCCATTCATAAAAAATAATAAACAGATCATAAAAAGCAAAAAAACAAACAGACCCGAAGAATGAAATTGAACTACTTAACTAGTCAAAAAGGCCACGAATGAACTTAAAAAGTTTATAAAAAATCTTTTAAATATTTAATACATTCTTTAATTATTAATTAATGAACCTAATTTTATTATTCCAGTCATTAATATCAAGTGGATAACACAATCAGATTTAAGGTAAGGGATCCTCCCCATTTCACTTTTATTCAAGATTTTCCACTATGTTATGCCCATTTATGTGTAATTACTAGTGATGGGGTATGATTACACACCTCTCCCATACTATCCTGGAAATTTATTAAAGATGATAAATTCTCTTATCTTTCATTATGCCTTCTTAAGTACACCTGATACCATGCTGATATTCCGTAATGGATTCCACCCGAACCGCCTTTATTCTTTCAGGTTTCTCTATATTTCTTTTTAGCCAAATAATGTTGCCTTTTAATTTTTATTTAAAACTTATACATACTTTTTATATGCTCCAAAATCATGTTTCAAGGTCTATTCAACAAAATATTTTGGGTATATACACGTTTTTAAGTGATTCCCTGTAACACCCTGAGATTTTATAAAAAATATTCTTTTTAATTTCATTGATGTCTTGTGTTGTATACTACACCAAAAGGAGCTTGCACTACACGCATCCCTGACTTGGTTTTCATTACAGGCAATTGTGACCTTCCACGATATCGTATGTTGTACGCAATACCGAGTTTCACTAAAAAACGATATGTTATATAAACTTGACGTTATGAATAGTAATACCCACTTTTTGAAACATTATTTTTCAAAACAGACTTCATTTTTGGATTCGGAATATCGAAATTAGCCTAGGGTGAATGTTTTGTATTTTTCTAAAAACATTCAATTTTTGATGAATAGTGAAAACACTAGATTACTATTTAAAAACCAACTTTTTATTTAAATAATTATTTATTTTATTTAAATTTATTTTAGGTCAAAATAGATACATAATACCTATATAATTTCAATTTAATTCATTGGAGTCATTTTATAATAATTTTAGATATATAAAAATTTTATTAAAATTTTTACCGTCTTTTACCCACCTCCTGGGAGAATTTGCAAATTTACATAAAACATAATTTTAATGCTTATGTGAGTAGAATTTTGAAAATTCGAGAGCCATGGTTAATATCAAGGAGTAAAATTTTGTTCAATAAGATAAAAATAATTTTTTTTGAATAGTAACTTTTTACTTTTATTTACCACAGTTAAAAGTAAATATGGTAATTAAGGGTACAAATGATATTATTATTAACCTAACACATGTTCTAATTCTATTGGATAAGTTTAATTCGACCAAAAACAACCGTAGGAATAAAATATTACCCTTTAGGTCCACTTGGATTAGATTGGGACATTTATTATTATTTTATTTAAAGAAGAATTAAAATAGTTAAAATCAAAGTTTAATAACTAAAACATTTTTAATATAGGAATATACATAATAAAAATTCGACTATAAATATTAATTATAAAAATAAAAATATTTCCTACATAATGGTATTTTATTTATAATTTTTAGACATTAAATAATTTATGTTATTTATAAGACAATGATGATGCAGTAATTACCTTACTAATGAAATGTTAACATAATTGATGTTATAAATACCCAAATAAATGTAATTTTAGACTTTTTATGAATTAAACTAATTTTAGAGGTTAATATGACATGTTATTATTGATTTAATTAACTTTTTTTGAACTAATCATTCTGTTATGATTTTCACAAAAATCAAGTACCAAATAGTGTCAAAATTGACATAAAATAGTTTTTGAAACAAATATTATATTATTAATTGTTATTTTATTCATAAAAATATAAGTATCATCGAAATGACTTAGATAAGGATATATATATATTAATAATGTACCACTTGGGGTTCTTTTGGCTTGTTATAGTAGGTTTATTAACCATATAGTGTAAGAAAACAAAAAGACATAGTAAAATTTAAATTATTTAACTTAGAGTTAAATCTAAATGATAAGGTTAGAATAGTAACCTAAACTTGAATAAAACCTATTGGTTGAGATGTTTTCGACCCATACCCACCTTATCTTAAAAATAAATAAATTTAGAGCTATTAAAAACCGAATATGACTTTATTATAATATAATATTTTACGTTTTCCTAAGGTGCCCCTCCCCTCCCTTATAAAAAGGGCACCCCTTCCCTCTTCTCTTCACACCCTTTAGAGCCTTGAATCTCGACAAAACCCTGCCAATTACTCTTATAAACCTCTCATTTTATATCATAGAGGTTCTGGTATTCTCAAAAGACCAACTCTAGTGCCCTGAGAAGAAGTTTAAAGGAGGTGCGTTGAGGAAGAGGTAATCTCTTCTACCGACCCTTTCAAGTTTCTTTCTTCTTCTACTTACTCTTCTTTAGTTTTTTCATTATAAAGTAATAACATAAGTATTAATAATATACTGATATGTTATTATAAATATGAAACAACTCTATTTCATCTTCTATCCATCCTACGGAAAACGAAATCACTACGCGTGCGTACGTACGTAATACCGTCTCCACGCCGTGGTGTGATCTATTTTCCACTACCACTTTACTTGGATGGGTATAATGGTGTAAAGAATAACTATATATGATTATTATAACATAATAATGATTCTAAGATATTATATCATCCACTCCAATTCCATTCAATAAATATGGGAACGATATCATCGCTCGTGCGTACGTACGGATTACCGTCTCCACGACACGATGAAATTAATTTTCCATGTTAACAATTCAAGAATGGTTATAGAGTATATATAATAAGTAATCATGAAATATATGAAAAATAATGATACTAGATTTATGTATATATATATATATATATGTATGTCATCTACTTAATTTCTATTCAAGTCAATAAGGAAAGGGAAACAGTGTTCATGCGTACGTACGACCTACCGTCTCCATGAACGGTGTATTTCATTTCATTCATCTATCTATTATATATATGTATATACTGAATAAATACGATATATAAATCATGATTTAAATTATAGAAGTATGTAAATCATGATATAAGTAATAATAATATCGGGAACAATAAATCAAAACTCGTATGAGAAATGAAACGATTGTACCCAAAACGCTGCTTTAACATGGAATTTACAAAAGAACGGGTATTATAAAGTCATAATTGAACTACATATGATATCATAATAATGAATATGATTCTGTAATAAGTCAATGACATTATTTAATCATTATACAAGAGTTTCAGATACATACGAAGCATATTGGACCGAAGGTAAGGGATAATTATTCCAATCTCATTCTTATCTGAGATTGTTTATTCGTATGTATTTATTGGGGTTATATTTTTCATCCACGTCCATAAAAATGTTTTCATAAAGTGTTTAATATTATTCCATGAATGTTTAAAGTCATTTTTACCCATATTGACTTTTACTTTCTGTTATGGAAGGAATCTTGCTTTTGTTTACCATATGTAGTACTTTTTGACTTTTTCGTTAAAAGTACGAGGAGAATGTTTTCTTTCACTTATACGGCATGAACGGATTTTTACGGTTTTATAATGCCTTATTTTCACGAATCTTAATCTACAAGATTTCATGACTATTTTCAACAAAATACTTTTCTTTTGAAATTGCATGGCATTTTGAGAAAAGAAAATGATTTTGAAGAAGAAAGGATATTTTCCCCAAGAATTCATTTCAAGTGTTTTATAAAAACCATTTTTCATCTAAGATGACATTTTTTCATATGCGCATGTTTCAAGTATAATGTCTCTATGATTTACATGGTTTCACTTTTATTATGATGAAATTATATCCAATTGTTTTATATGGATTATGTTATGATGGCATGATGTTTAAGAATCACATTTTTATTACATGGGTTATGCTATGATGTATGATTTATGATTTTGTGGCACACATAAGAATGGTTTAATTATGAGGTGGGTGGGACCTATATCTCCCCCCAATGCATTGGGTAAAGATTTATATCTCATGAGATATACATGGATGGAATGGTAAGTTAATCATGTTCAGTGTTACAGGGCTGAAACGAGGAGTGAACTCAATTCAGAAAGGGACTTTGTCCACTAAGATGGTTTTAGCAGCAATGCCTTGGCAACTATGGAAATAATATCATGTGCATAATGGTTTTCCACAATTACATGTTTTCTTCCTATGATACTTTATCATGATTTATGTTCCATTATGATATATTCCTTACGTACTTCTAAGATTTATGTCTTTGCTCAAGATTTTGATGCTTAGATTTTATGTTCATGTTTTTTGCATTCAAATGTTTATGGATTGTTTTATGTTCTCTATGTTTAACCTTACTGAGAATTTTATCTCACCCTTTTTATGTTTTATTTTCCCCAAGATATAAATAAAGGTTTTAGGTAAGAAAACAAAAATGGGAAGATCTTTATGGGAGATGTTGAAGATATTTCACCACGATCAGAAGATTATGTTCTGAGTTTCCAAAGACACTAAACTATTATGGTCCTTGAGTGTTTGTTTTTGTTATGTATTAAGTATTATTCAAAAGTAATGTAATGTCTATGTACATCAATATTTGGGTCTCTATAGTTAGTATCAGAGGTTCAGTTTATTTAACCATTGGAAACTAGGATGCGAGAACTTTAGTGAGATCCCTAGAGATATTTCTACGATATGTCTAGGGATGTCCCTAAGGTTAAGTATAAGTATAGGTTATAGTCCTAGAATTACGGAAAAATATTATAATTAAACCTATTATGTTAGATATTGAAGGTAATCCCCCTTGATTATGTTTTTTGCCTCTCACACTATTTTTTTGGGTTTTAGAAAATGGCTGGAAACAAGATGATTCACAATAATGGAGGATATGATGGACAATGGAATGATATTATTCATGAGAAACCAAATGAAATTGGATCTGGAAGTCCACATATCATTATTATTCCTAATCATTAATCTCATAATATGATCAATAATCTCAACTTTGGTAAGTTTCCCAACTCAGATAATAAGAGAAAGATGGAGTTTCATGATGATCATAGAGGAAAGAATGTTCAATTTCCCTCATGTAAATCACGTGGGAAGAGGCATTAGGGAGATTGTTTCAAAGGAACTAGAAGATTCTTTGGGTGTGGAAAAGAAGGAAACAAAGCCAGTAAGTGTAAAGGAAGAGGTTTAGTTAACACCATGGACATAGATAATGGTATTGTTACAACATTAACAGTGATTAAATGTTTTCAATGTGGAATGTATGGGCATCATGCAAACCAATTATCTAAGGGAAAGTCTCCTGAAGAGAATCATCATGGTTGTATGGGTAGTATTTATGTTGATGATGATGAAGAGACTACAAATGATATGTGAGATGAAGGAATTTTTGAATCTCGGTCAATGGTTTAAGAAGGTAGTGGAATGATTTTATGTTTATCAAGTGTAATGTTGTATAGGTAATGGTACTATGGAATAAAAACACATCTAAGGATTGTTACACTATGTTTTTTCCTAATGTATTTGATAGTATATGTTGAATGGTACCGGTAACCATGAAAGTTTATTCAGATATTTTTGGAAAGTAGATGATATGAGCATAATGAAAGGATAAGAAGATAATGAGATGTTTAATAGTATTCATGAGCTCATGACTAATATAAAGACTAAGTGATATTATGGTTTGAGTATATAGAATTTTTGGATTTTGGTATGTGGAAAGAGTTAACATTTGAAAACATTCATGTTTTCACTAAGGTTAAATGGGTATTCATTATTTAATAGAATACATGATTAAGGTATTCACATGTTTGTAATTTGACCAACATGATATATCGTATGATATATGGGGGATAAATGATGGTTTTCACATGCTCGGTGGATGACATTTCTAGTAATTGTTTTCTTAATACTATGATCTTGGATAGAAGTATTTTGGATAAGCCTAAAGATTGGAATGAATTAAGTAAGAAATAATATAGTATTGTTTAAGTCTAGAACTTTTTTCGATTTTATTACAGGAATGTTATTATAATGTAGTTTTAGAAAAAGGGACAACCTGCAGGACGGGCGACAACCTGTCGCGTCGGACTAGGCTGTAGGAATCAAACCCACAACCGAAGTGCGACAAGCCTTTATCGCATACCACTGGACTACAGGAAGTACCTGTTTAGTAGAAACTAGTTTTATTAAGCAGTATGATAGATGAATTATAAGTCAATTTTTTGAATCATATACGATTAACCTCACCATAGAAGGACTTATGTATATTTTTTAACTTTTGCTAGCCTTTTGTTTGAAATAGATGGAGTGACCCATCATTCTATTACATGATCTGATAACACTTCACAAATGACAAATTCAACTTCATTTCTTTAAGAGGTGAAGTGTAAATTGTTCGAGGCACGAAAAAACGGTGATATTGTACCGAAATAAAGTAAGTATTTATTCTA
The DNA here is from genome assembly GCA_963277665.1 of Viscum album. Classification (NCBI taxonomy): domain Eukaryota; kingdom Viridiplantae; phylum Streptophyta; class Magnoliopsida; order Santalales; family Viscaceae; genus Viscum; species Viscum album. Next base: position 913,831,147 of record OY728138.1, on the reverse strand, counting down.
ATTCAAATTCTTCAACTTTAGGGAAATCATCTTGAAAACCAAATATTTTGTCCTAGTGCCCTTATATCCGATGAACCAGATGGTACCTTAGATCATCACAAATTTATGGCTTTGTGATTGTTGGATTTTTCATAGCCATGTTCTCTACCACTCTCCATCAGAACATGATGGTTAGATTTCTCTTCCATGTCCATATTTTCACCTATGTTATCCTATGTGGAAACCCATTGATGAGTTAATTTGGGTAACCGATATGTTTTATACTTCACTTTTTAAAATTAAGTTTTAGTATTCCTTTTTATGATGTGGGTTTCTATGCAAGAAACTTTCAAGTAATAAACCATTTATAACCCCGACAAATTTCGAGGGCGAAATTCATTTTAAGGGGGGTAGAATGTAACACCCCGAGATTTTATGAAAAATATTCTTTTTAATTTCATTGATTACTTGTGTTGTATTCTACACCAAAAGGATCTTGCACTACATGCATCCCTGACTTGGCTTGCATTACACGCAATCACGACCTTCCACGATAGTGTATGTTGTACGCAATACCGAGTTTCACTAAACAACGATATGTTATATAAAATAGCTGTTATGTATAGTAATACCCAATTTTTGAAATTTTATTTTTCAAAATGGACTTCATTTTTGGATTCAGAATATCAAAATTAGCCTAGGGTAAAGTTTTGGTATTTTTCAGAAAACTTTCAATTTTTGATGATTAGTGAAAACCCTGGGTTACTATTTAAAACTGACTTTTTATTTAAATAATTATTTATTTTATTTAAATTTATTTTAGGTAAAAATAGATACATAATACCTATATAAGTTTAACATAATTCATTGGAGTTATTTTATAATAATTTTAGATATATTAAAAATTTATTGATCTTTTGACTGTCTTTTACCCACCTCCTAGGAGAATTCGCAAATTTACATAAAACATAATTTTAGTGCTTCTGTGAGTGGAATTTCAAAAATCCGAGAGACACGGTTAATATCAAGGAGTAAAATGTGGTTCAATAAGATAAAAATAATTTTTGGTGAATAGTAACTTTTTTACTTTTATTTACCACAGTTAAAAGTAAATAGGGTAATTAAGGGTAAAGATGATATTATTATTACCCTAACACATGTACTAATTCTATTGGATAAGTTTAATTCGACCAAAAACAACCTTAGGAATAAAATATTACCATTTAGGTCCACTTGGATTAGATTAGGTCATTTATTATTATTTTATTTAAAGAAGAATTAAAATAGTTAAAATCAAAGTTTAATAACTAAAACATTTTTAATATAGGCTTATACATAATATAAATTCGACTATAAATATTCATTAGAAAGATAAAAATATTTCCTACGCAATTATATTTTATATATAATTTTTAGACATTAAATAAGTTATGTTATTTATGACATAATGATGATGCAGTAATTTCCTTATTAATGAAATATTAACATAATTTATGTTATAAATTTTCAATTAAATGTAATTTTAGACTTTTTCTGAATTCCACTAATTTTATAGGTTAATATGACATGTTATTTTTGATTTAATTAACATTTTTCAGACTAATCATGATGTTATAATTTTCACAAAAATCATGTACCAAATAGTGTCAAAATTGACATAAAACAGTTTTTAAAATAAATATTATATTATTAATTGTTATTTTATTCCAAAAAATCTAAGGTTAGGAAAAATGACTTATATAAGGATATATATATTAATAATGAACCACTTGGTAATATTTTGTCTTGTTATAGTATGTTTATTAACCATATAGTGTAAGAAAATAAAAGACACGGTAAAAGTTAAATTATTTAACTTAGAGTTAAATCTAAATGATAAGGATAAAATAGTAACCTAAACATGTATAAAACCTATTGTATGAGAGTATTTAGACCCATCCCCACCTTACCTTAAAAATAAAACAATTTTGAGCTATTAAAAACCGAATATGAATTTATTATAAAATAATATTTTATGTTTTCCTAAGGTGCCCCTCTCCTCCCTTATAAAAAGGGCACCCCTTCCCTCTTCTCTTCACACCCTTTTGAGCCTTGAATCTCGAAAAAACCCTACCAATTACTCTTATCAACCTCTCTAGTTATATCATAGAGGTTCTGGTCTTCTCAAAATACCAACTATAGTTCCTTAAGAATAATTTTAAAGGAGGTGTGTCGAGGAAGAGGTAATCTCTTCTACAGACTCTTTCAAGTATCTTTCTTCTTCTACTTTCTCTTCTGTAGTTTTTAATTATAAAGTAATAACATCAGTATTATTTACATACTGATATGTTATTATAAATATGAAACAACCCCATTTCATCTTCTATCCATCCTATGGAAAATGAAATCACCGCGCGTGCGTACGTACGAAATATCGTCTCCAGGCCGTGGTGTAATCTATTTTCCACCACCACCTTACTTGGATGGTTATAATGGTGTAAAGAATAACTATATATTATTATTATAACATCTTAATGATTCTATGATATTATATCATCCACCCCAATTCCATTCAATAAATATGGGAATGATACCATCGCTCGTGCGTACATACGGATTACCGTCTGCACGACGCGATGAGATTCATTTACGATGTTAACAATTCAAGAATGATTATAGAGTATATATAATAAGTAATCATGAAATATATGAAAAAATAATTCTACTAGATTTATGTATATATATATATATGTGTGTCATCTACTTAATTCCATTCAAGTCAATAAGGAAAGGAAAACATCGTTCATGCGTACGTACGGCCTATCGTCTCCATGAACAATGTATTTCATTTCATTAATCGATCTATTATATATATGTATATAATGAATATATACAATATATAAATCATTATTTACATTCTAGAAGTAAGTAAATCATGATATAAGTAATAATAATATCAAGAACAACAAATCGAAACACGTACGATAAATGAAACGATTTTACCCAAAACGCTGCTTTAACATGGAATTTACAAAGGAACGAGTATTATAAAGTAATAATTGAACCATATATGATATCATAACAATTAATATGATTCTGTAATAAGTCAATGACATTATTTAATCATTATAAAATAGGTTCGGATACATACAAAGCATATTGGACCTAAGGTAAGGGATAATTATTCCAATCTCATTCTTATCCAAGATTGTTTATTCGTATGTATTTACTGGGGTTATATTTTTCATCCATGTCCATAAAAATGTTTTCATAAAGTGTTTAATATTCTTCCATGTATATTTATAGAAATTTTTACCCATCTTGACTTTTACTTTGTGTTATTCAAGGAATCTTGCTTTTGTTTACCATATGTAGTACTTGTTGACTTTTTTGTTAAAAGTATGGGGAGAATGTTTTCTTTAACTTATATGTCATGAACATATTTTAAAGGTTTTATAATGCCTTATTTCCATGAATATTAATCTACAAGATTTCATGACTATTTTCAACAAAATCCTTTTTTTTAAATTCCATGGCATTTTGAGAAAAGAAAATGATTTTGAAGAAGAAAGGATATTTTCCCCAAGAATTCATTTCAAGTGTTTTATCAAAACCATTTTCCATCTAAGATGACATTATTTTATATGTGTATGTTTCAAGCATAATGTCCCTATGATTTACATGGTTTCACTTTTCTTATGATGAAATGATATCCATTTGTTTTATATGGATTATGTTATGATGACATGATGTTTAAGAATCCCATTTTTACTACATGGGTTATGCTATGATGTATGATTTATGATTTTGTGGCACACATAAGAATGGTTTAATTATGAGATGGTTGGGACCTATATATTCCTACATTTCATTGGGTAAAGATTTATATCTCATTATATAGACATGGCTGGAACGGTAAGTTAATCTGGTTCAGTGTTACAGGACTAAAACCAGAGGTGAACTCGATTCAAAAGGGACTCTGTCCACTAAGATGGTCTTGGCAGAAATGTCTTGGATACTATGGAAATAATATCATGTGCTTAATGGTTTTACACAATTACATGCTTTATTCTCATGCTACATTATCATGATTGATGTTCCATTATGATATATTCCTTGCGTATTTCCAAGATTTATGTCTTTGCTCAAGATTTTGATGCTTAGATTTTATGTTCATGTTTTTGCATTCAAATGTTTATGGATTGTTTTATGTTCCCTATGTTTACCCTTACTGTGCATTTTAGCTCACCATTTTTATGTTTTCTTTTCCCCAGGATATAAATAAATGTTTTAGGTAAGAATACAAAAAGGGGAAGATCTTTATGGGAGATGTTGAAGATCTTTCACCATGATTAGAAGATTATGTTCTGAGTTTCCAAAGACGCTAAACATCACGGTCCTTGAGTGTTTGTTTTTTTTATGTATTAAGTATTATGCAAAAGTAATTTAATTTCTATGTACGTCAAGCTTTAGGTCTCTACATTCCCTCCTCAATACTTCCCGATAAGAAAACCTATTTTGAAGGAACTTCCCAAATTCTTACCAAATTTCAAGTGAAATATATATTCTATTTGAAGCCTCCATTTTCTTTAAAAATTAATTCTTATTACTTTGAAAACCTTCCTAGTTCAGTTCTGGTTTTGTGTAAAGGATCATTCCCATTTCTATTTTAATGGGTTTATAGAATTTTCCTTAAAACCACTCAAAAAAGTTTTTATGCAAAAATTTCATGAATAATTTTCTTACATGTTGTCACTTTTACTTGACATCACTCAACATGATAAATATATTTTTTCCCTTAAGAATTTTCATGTATATTCTTGTTCCTTTCTTCATGGACACTTTTATGAAACGTCCATTTGTTGTGTTTTCTGTCATGATTTTGGTACCCACTTATTTTCATGGGTAACCCTTATGTTTATGTATGATTTATTATGTATGATTCTTTATTTGGAAATTATATTCATGAAAAGTAAATATGGGTGAACCTAGATAACACTCCAATGCATTGGGTAAAGTTAATTCTCATGAGATTTTATGTGAGATGGTCTTGGAGGTTAGCCTTGTCATGTTCTACTATGTGAAACTATATTGGTGGTTAGTCTTGATTCATACTAAAGTCATGTTTTATGTTTCTTCCACATTTCTATGACTCCATTTTTATATGATCCCACATTTATATGTTATGATTCCTTATGTTACATGATTTTTTATCATTATGTCATGCCTTCTAACCCTTTTTCTAAAGACTCATTCATATGTATACTCCCTTACTGGGCTTTTTAGCTCATCCTTAATTCATGTTATCCCCAGGTTATCCTATGAAGATGTAAGGGCTCAAATGAAGTTATGATCTCTTTATGAAGATTAAATAAAGAAGTGTCTTTTTGTCCCATGTTTTTAGTTTTATGTACCTAGTCATCAAAGACACTATAATTCACATTCCATGGCTTGTACTCTAATGTATAATTATGCATAAAGTCATATAATGTTATGTGAAAAGGATAGGGTCTCTATTATTGGTATCAAAGGACGACCTAGTTATTTTTTGAGATTATAAATAGATCACATTAGTAATAATATTAAGGATTAAATGAAGTGAAAGAAAACATACCTAAATTTTGGTAAGTATAGAGTAATTATCTTATCAAGAAGATACATATCTCTCTTGATACAAATAGGTTGAGGAAACTTTGGAACATATGTACCTAGAAGTGAAAAATCTGACAAGGAGTATTGGGCCTAACCTAGGGTATCCTAGTACCTGACACCGAGCCTTGCTAAACTCTTGGTTTTACACACCTGAGGGATGTGCTTTGGTAAATTAATGATCATAGTACAGACCATTATTAAGGGAATAAGAAAATCCCATAAGAATATAATTTATGAAATAGATCGATGATAACCTAGATTTAAACCTATGGAATCAAAAGTTATGATATACTTATCCTATATAAGTTTATCATTTTATGTTCAAATGTTTCATTTTCATGTTCAATAACTAAGTACACAAGCCCTCTAATTGTACATTATTTTTTTTAGTTAATGGTTGTAAATTAAAAATCACGTTCCAAAAACCAATGTGATATGTTATGTGAATATTTCCCTAATAATATGAATGATATGATGGGAATGGGTTCTTAAAAAATCATGATAATACTTTATTATTTGAATCAAGTTATGAATAATAACATGAATCATGTGTAACACCCTCCTCCTCCAAGAAAAGAGCATGTTGTCGTAGAATACTTCATGCAGAAAAGGCCTCACGTGTTTAGCTGATCATATGATCCCCTCCTCATAGAATAGTGGATTAACTCCATTGTAAAGATATTCTCCATCCTCCAGCTCTCAGAAGAAGATAAATCTATACTGGAGGTCTATCGTTTTGATGGGGAAGTTGATCAGTGGTGGACAGTGATCAAGAATACAATTTCATAAGAGAAAATTGATTCCATGGATTTGGAGAAATTAAATATGATGTTTTTCAATAAATATTTTCCCCTAACCCCCCATATCAAGATGGAAATAGAGTTCCTCAGACTCTAGAAGAAGTTATATGAGTTCATCAGGGCATATAAAGAAAACTTTAAAAGGATTTCAAGGTATACCTCTGGCTTTGTCACGAACACCAAAAGCAGGGAGGATCTCTTCTTTAGAGGGATAAAGCTGAGTATATGAAAAGCATTACCAATTAGAGACTTCAACAATTATGATGAGCTTTTTCACTATGCCAAAAAGGTGGGAATACATATTGGTGACTCTCAGTGGTCTCGTGGGCCTAGTGACAAGAAAAAAAAAATAGAGAACAACATGGGTGGTTCAACAATCAAATACCATGATGGTAAGAATCCTAAATATACCACATGTAAATGTTGTGCGAAGAAGCATCCAAGGAACTATCTAAAGGGAACTAGGAATTGATTTAAATGTGGAATGCTCAGAAATCTATCCAAGAACCACTGAAATGATATGAAAAAACCCACTAATGTGGAAGAATAAATTAAGAATTAGATTAACATTATGCTTGTAGTGCAGTGTTACAACTTCAAGGAGCATGGTCATTATGCAAACAATTTCACTAATACATGGGTTGGAGGAGTAAATCAACAAAAATATCTAAGGCAACAAGGAAGGGATTATGCTATTAGTACAACTAAGGTGGAGCCGGACAACTATGTGATGACAGTTATGAATGTTATACATTCAAGAATAGTGAATGTAATATTTGATCTTGATTCTATGAATTCTTTCATATATTGCAATTTTAGTAGATCTATTAAAACACCACCTAAAAATTTGGAGGTTAAGTTATCTATGAGAATAACGAATGAGAAAATTATTACATCCACTATTTATAAATCCTCCCCTATTAAACTTTATGGAATGAACCTCCCATAAAATCTCTTAATACTTCTTTTAGTGGAGTTCGACGCTATCTTGGGCATGGATTGGCTATCTTTATACAAAGCCAACATCAACTGTCGGTAAAGGGAGATCACTCTTCACATACAAAAGCATCCTCCGATTCTATAAAAGTGTAAGGAGGAAGATGAATCTTTTTTAGAATCCTCATCTCATGTGTAGATATTTCTACCTTATGAGAAAGAATATCTATCCCAAATTCTTGAAACAAAATAGATAATCATGCTTGAATACATGCCCATCACGAGGGATTACACTAATGTATTCCCTCAACAGTTACCTGGTCTTCCTCCTGATTGAGAGGTTGAGTTATCAATTGAACTTATTCTTGTATCTCTACCTATACCAAATACACATTATAGAATGGCCATCGTAGAGTTGGAGGAGCTAAATAAGCCATTACATGATGATCTGTATACACCCGAGTGCTTCACCAAGGGGTGTACTAGTTCTATTTGTCAAGAAGATGGATAGATCAATGCACCTCTGCATTGATTACCGCGAGATCAATAAAATCACGATAAAGAACAAGTATCCACAGCCATAGATAAATGACTTGTTCGATCAACTTCATGGGGCCAGTTATTTATCTAAGGTGGGCCTTCTGTTGGGATATCACCAATTAATGGTGATGAAGGAATATATTCCAAAGACTTCCTTTAGAAAAGAGGTATGAACACTATGAGTTCATAGAGAATCTATTTGGATTTACTAATTCTCCATAAATTTTCATTCATTTAATGAATAGAGACTTTAGAGATTACCTCGACAAATTTTTGGTAGTCTTTATTGATGATATTTTGATATACTCCAAGAGAAAGGAGGAATATGAGGATCATTTGAATACTATGTTAAATACTTCATGATGGGAGAAGCTATATGCAAAGTACAGTAAATGTGAGTTATGAATGGAGGAAGTATCATTATTGGGGCATATTTTCACCATCAAAGGGATATCTATGGACCGTTCCAAGATAAAGGCAATTGAAGAGTGTCCCAAGATAACATCTGTAATGGAGATTTGCTGCTTTCTAGGTCTATCTAGGTATTATTGATTATTTGTGAAGAAATTTTCATTATTTTCAAACCCAATGACCAAGATGATACAAAAAAGAGTAAAGTTTGTCTAGACTCATGAATGTGAAGACTATTATCAGGAGTTGAAAAGGAGGTTTATCACTGCGCTAGTACTCACACTCCCAAAAATTAGAGAACACTTTGTGGTGTACAGTGATGCTTCAAAGAAGTTAATAGGTTGTGTGTTGATGCGAAATGATAAAGTGATAGCCTACTTCTTAAGGAAGATGAAAATACAAGAGAGAAACTATCCTATTCATGATCTGGAGTTGGCGGCGGTGATATTTACATTGAAAATCTGGCGACGTTATCTCTATGAGGGAAACTGTGAGATATATACAAACCAAAAGTGTCTCAAATATATCTTCACAAAAAAAAGCTTAGTATGTTCCATTGAATATGGATGGATATCATCAAGGATTATGACTTCTCAATACACTAAAATCCTAGTAAGTCAAATAATGTGGTGGATGATATAAGTTGAAAGAATCCTATATCTTTATTAATGATGATAATTGAAAAAGATATGATATTTTTAGATTTTCAGAGGATGGACATGGTAATAATTATGGGAGTAACATCATCAATATTTTATTAAATGATTTCTCAACCATCCCTCATAGAGAAAATAAAGGAAGTTCAAAGAAAAAATGTGGAAGTTATGAAAAGGGTGGAAGCTATTATAAATGGGAAATCCTCAAAATTCATGATTGGTGAGGAATGAGTTGTAAAATTTGGGTCACGATTATGTGTATCATCCAATCTAGAGATAAACAAGGAGCTTCTGAATGATGCATGTTTCTGACGCTTTCACCGGGGCGCGTGCACATCTGTCACGCAGAGGACGTGTTGCTGTTACCCCACATTCTCACTTTCCAAAGGCGGGCATCATCCGCTCCTTATTTAGGGACGTCTTCTCCTTGATCAAAATGGGGTAATGGGATGTCAGTTCTTCTTTCTGTGGATTCCTCCTCGGAGCTTGTCACCTAGTCCAGGTGTCCCTCATAGATTTAAGACGTAGTTCGTGAATCTCTTCCTAGTGCTATAACTTCATGGACACCGGTTAATTACGCCGCTTCTGTGAGGACCTTCCAAGGAGTCCGGTCAGGGAATAAACCTTCGGTAAGGAGAGTAGTCACGCTGGGGAATCACTGGCATGTCTGGACGCTGGGGATTGGCATGTCTGTCTTCTATCCCTTATCATAGGGCTTCTTGAGGGTGCAGAAGCCTGAGGCATCCCACATTGAATGTGGGGAATTGTATGCCATTGAGATGTATTTGAGGTTTTCCTCAGCTTCCCATGTTTAACACAGGGTATGCCGCAAGTTTAACATCCAGCGGAGATGGATCAGACTAATCAAAACACTAGCTAGAGTGGATCAGCTTGAAGAACCCCTTGGAGGGAATGCCGATTATGGGGTCAACACGTGGGTGGCTTCCTGAATTTTGTGGAGGGGAGTGAGGTGGCATGATATCACTAGGATGTGGCAGCCCGGGTAAGAATCTGGATGGACGATGGCTCTGGGATTGAGTCCCAAAGAGACTTCCTACGTATCCCTATGGCAGGGAATCAAAGAACATGTAGTTCAGGTGGAGGATACAATTTAACGTCATGTGGGATAAGTATGGGGCTTATACTCTGAGGCAGCCCAAGGTGGTGTTGGCAGACCGACGTGAATAGGGTCGAAACAACCAGGTGGTGGGCTTGAACCTCGTGGAGGGTTTCTACATACCATTCCATAGCACGGATCAAAGTCCCTGTAGTTCAGGATGGAATACATTTTAATGTCATGCAAGATGAGGGCATTTGGGGCTTATGCTCTGAGGCGGCCCAAGGATATGGGGTCGATGAACTGACGTGAAGAGGGACCTGGGGTCCATATGGATTGGGGCTTACACTCTGAAGCAGCCCAAGGTGGTGGGGCTTGAACCTCATGGAGGCTTCCTACGTACCATGCCTTAGCACGGTTCAAAGTCCCCTTAGTTCGAGATTGTTGGGGCTTACACTCTAATACAACCCAAGGTGGTGGTTCTTGAACCTCGTGGAGGCATCCTACGTACCATGCCTTAGTACTGATCAAAGTCCCTGTAGTTCAAGATGGTTGGGGATTACGCTCTGAGGTGGCCCAAGGTGGTCGGGCTTGAACCTCATGGAGGCTTCCTATGTACCATGCCTTAGCATGGATCAAATTCCTCGTAGTTTGGGATGGTTGGGTCTTACACTCTGAGGCGGCCCAAGGTGGTGGGTCTTGAACCTCATGGAGGCTTCCTGCGTACCATGCCTCAGCACGGATCAAAGTCCCCCTATTTCGGGATGGTTGGGGCTTATGCTCTAAGGCGGACCAAGGTGGTGGGGCTTAAACCTCATGGAGGCTTCTTACTTACCATGCCTTAGCACGGATCAAAGTCCCCATAGTTCAGGATGGTTGGGACTTACACTCTGGCGTGGCCCAAAGTGGTGGGGCTTGAACCTCATGGAGGCTTCCTACATACCATGCCTTAGCACAAATCAAATCCCCCATAGTTTTGGATGGTTGGGGATTACACTTTGAGGCGGCCCAAGGTGGTGGGGATTGAACCTCATAGAGGCTTCCTATGTACCATGCCATACCACGGATCAAAGTCCCCGTAGTTCGGAATGGTTGGGGATTACGCTCAGAGGCAACCCAAGGTGGTGGGGTTTGAACCTCCTAGAGGCTTCCTATGTACCATTATTTAGCATGGATCAAAGTCCCCATAGTTCAGGATGGTTGGGGCTTACACTCTAAGGTGGCCCAAGGTGGTGGGGCTTGAACCTCATGGAGGCTTCCTACGTACGATGCCTTATCAATGATCGAAGTCCCCGTAGTTTGGGATGGTTGGGGATTACACTTTGAGGCGGCCCAAGGTGGTGGGGAAAGAACCTCGTGGAGGTTTCCTACGTACCATGCCTTAGCATGGATCAAAGTCCCCGTAGTTCGGGATGGTTGGGGATTACAATCTGAGGCGGACCAAGGTGGTGGGGCTTGAACCTCATGGAGGCTTCCTACGTACCATGCCTTAGCACGGATCAAAGTCCCCATAGTTCAAGATGGTTGGGGCTTGAACCCCGTGGAGGCTTTCTACGTACCATGCCTTAGCACGAATCAAAGTCCCCATAGTTCGGGATGGTTGGGGCTTACACTCTGAGGCGGCCCAAGGTGTGTCATGGTCGGTGCCCACTCTAAGATCACGGGAGTCATGCTCAATGTGAGAAATAAGATATAGTAGAGACCTGATGATCATGTCATGAAGGGTACGTCCGTGGGAAATGAGGAGGGGCTTACGCGTTGAGCGGGCCAAGGTGTCGGGACTTTCTCCAGGATGGAAGTCCGAGGGTGACAAAGCGCAGTGGGAGAGGGATTTGGGACCATAGAAAGGAGGAGCCTCATTCCATATTATGCCTTCCACTGGCCTTGGCACCATGGATGTGAGGAGGAACAAGGGTGTTGCCTCCTGCAATAAAAGAAAGGGGATTATGCCAAGGTGGCTGCCCTTCCCCACAGACAAACACCACTCCAATAAATCACCACCCATGAGGGATGATCCCATCCCTGTGGAGACGAGTGGGCGTGGAGAATGTACGAGGTGGGGGACCCTACGTGCGAGGAATGGGGTCAGGTCACAGTTTAACATCATGTGTTGAGGACGAGGTGCTTGACAGTTTAACGTCCTGCATCTCGGATGAGGTGGGTTTGCTCTGCACCCCTAGGACTTACATAACTCTTACCCTCTACTCCTTGTGGGAGGGAAGGCATCAGCAAATCCATATCAAGGGGGTGTCATGAAGCAAACCATCAAGGGGTACATGTTAGCGTGGCTATGAGAAAAAGCAATAGCCGTTAGCGTGCCTATGCGAATAAGCATGAGGCAAAGCAACGCAATGGGAAGAATTGTCCAATGGACTTTGAAGTTACTTTGTACAAGCCTATAATGTCGCACTAGAAAACCATATACAATGCGGATTCCCGGGGTGCATGAGACACCTGCGAATGGAAACCAGAAGGAGGGCATCGGGCGTTCACGCAAGAGGGTGCCCGGGGAGCACCGAGGTGAACAGCCCTAGGGGATTGCGTGCAACCCATGAGGTTTTCATGAAATAAAGGGGCCCGACATGAAAATCCTTCGGGCTGGTGCGAAATCAGTGATGCTTTCATGAAATAGGGGGGCTGAGGTTCGCACGATACTCAAAGGAATTGTGTGAAAGGGAAGAGATTGTGCACAAAAGAAGGGGTGTGCGCATGAAGGAAGGATTGCATGCAGCTCGCTAGCTTGCATGCCAAGAAAGGGATTGTGTGCAAGGGGAAGACCCCAAAGGGGTTGGATTTTAGTCTAATCCATGGAGATCTCACGTGAAGGTGGATCCTGGGGTTACTTGGTGTGAAAAAGAACCATACCTAATGGACATATTGCACGAGCGTGGAAGGTGGATTTCACGCATGATAGGCGGTTCGAATATTTGCACCCCGAAAAGGAAGGGGGGATCCTTCTATTTATACGAATCCATCAGTGCGGAATTTAGGGCTCTGCAAAAGAATTGCACGATGAAGGTGGTGGTGCAAAATATCAACCACGCGGGGACAAAATTATTTCGCACCAGCGCTGGGAATCTTCGCGAATCCTGGTACCTTCCGCCTGGGACAACTTTTTTCTCGCACTTCATCCTTTTTCCACGCATCACCTCTGGGCCCTTCAGACCGAGTCTCCAGGTCCAAATATGACTTTTATTTTTCACTTCGGAACTTTCTCCAACACTTAAGCACTTTTTGGCATCTACAAATGCCCCCCCCTCGGAATTGGATCAGTGAGGGGTCACAATGATCGGATTCCGAGGAAAACGCCGAAATGCAGGGCTTCGTGGGCCCCCTTTGCGCAAACATTTCGGGCAGCGTGGAAAATTTGGCCAGGTGTAGAATCTTCTTTTCACGCGGGCACAATACCCAAGCTTTGCCTATAAAATCATCCAAGGGCCCCATGCTCCATACGAATTTTCTTGCGCGATATGATCTGAGATCTTGTGCGCAAAATTTCTTCCGCTCCTATGTGAAAAACTGCCTGGCAGCGCGTAATTCTTCTGAAATTTGACGAGATTTTACGCGCAAACCTGAGACTTTGCGCACCACGGCCTAAAATTTCAGGCCACCCGCTGATTTTACATGCCGGACTCCTAGATTCCATGCCAACCTTCTAGTTGTTTTCTCCAACTCCTGAAACACTTGGTTGAAAGAAGATGGCCACAAACCGGGTTGATGAGGGGGAAGTCGCCACTCACAGAGTTGAAATTACTACAAACCCAGAGTTTTATGGCACAATGAGGGTTGTCTCCAATAACCACACCCTATTAAACATTCTAACACCTTCCCAGAAAGAGTACGCCTTGTCTGAAAATCTGCCACTGTGGGACTTCAGCATTCTAGAGGAGGTTCCCCTGCCAGGTGTCGTGGTTGATACACCGCGGTCATGGGTGACCCGCGAAGATGGACTTACTCGATACAACATCACTAACAACAGTCATACTACTAGAGAAACTAGGCATATGGACGTCTATGTCCTGAATCCCCGGACAAGGACCATTCCTGGGGGTGATCCTCTTGCAGAGAGTTCACCGGATCTCTACGCAAGAACATTCCATCAGAGCATCACTAATGAAACCAAAGGTTGGCTTCAGGATTGGGACATGTGGTCCAGAGAAAAATTCACCAGCGAGTGGGCTTGGGTGTACTGGGTTCGCCAGACATGCGACCAATTTGGGGCTGAGCTGCGGCACATCGGTATGTTCGAATCGGTGTGGACATCAAAGTTCCACTTCTACCGAAAGCCTGAGCTTGGGCCGGAGCTGTTCACCTGGTGGTCCCCTGATACCAACACATTGCATCTTCACCATGGGGAATTCGGTATCAATCTATGGGACATCCATTGCATCGGAGAAATCCCTTTGGAGGGCCATCAAAATGATGAGTTCCTCCCACCGATGAACATCTGGGGTGACAGGTTTCAAACCCCCATACTGATGTGGCATCTGCTGGAGTTGGACAAGGAGAAGCTAAAGGTCAAGTAATTCCTGAAGCACATCACCTACAAGGAATGGTTCAGCCTGTTCCTAGAAAAGGATCCGGATGTCAAGATGCCAGGACGGGGGAAAAAGTGTCCAACCGCGGCTCAGAGGATCAAGAGCAGATCATATTGGATGATCCTAGAGGTAGAGAAATACCAATCATGGGGATACAACATAAATGATTCCTAGGATCCAAATATCCAGTACGCCTGATTCCTCACCACATTGCTGATTGGGTGGCTCTTACCGGTGCGGGATGCAAGAATGGGCGTCCATCCAGTGACCCTGGTGATGGTGGGCATCATGGCTGCCAACAAGAGGTTCAACATGGGGGTCCCCATGCTGGCTTGGCTATACACCATCTTGGGATGCATATCGAGAGGGGCATCGCCTAGGAGAGTATGTGGCCCCTTCCAGATCTTCCATGGCTGGGTTGCGGCTCACTACAGCAGATAAACTTTCCCAAACGCCATCTATCATTCAAGAAATGGCATGCGACCCTCTCTGCTGAATATTGTTGGTGTCATTAAAATGATGCTCAATGAGGAGGGAGTATAGATAGGGATTGGTAACCATGCCAACTTCGCCTCAATTCCATTCCCCACCCCAACCGGTCAGCTGATAGATGATGGTAAAAGCTCACTGGAGTAGAAGGAGTACTTCCAGAGCATCAAAGGAGGGGTGCTTGGGGCCCGGATTGACGAGAAGATTTTTTGTGAGCCTTATGTGCCATCCAGGTTCTCCAAGTAGTTTGGATGCCTCCAGAGAATTCCAAAGAGAGTATACAGAGACGTCCAGGAGGAGAGGCATCCCTGCGTTCTTCGTCATCTATGGCTGATGTTCACAACTTATGGCTCTGGCAACATCATCACTATTCCTTCCACTAGAGTCGATGTGGGCCTCTCAACTGAGTATGCCGAACATTGAATCATATCATACCCTGAGGGGATTCTATGGAAACTAGTTCGGCAGCTCAAGGTTGCCAGTGAAGAACCTCGGTGGTGAGAGAGCAAGTAGGGTGCCGCTAGGGGGGAGGATCAGAAGCGCCTCCGGCAATAGGGCCTGCGCAGGCCAGAACCTCAGCAGCAGGGGTGTCACGTGGCATGGCCGTGTATTTGTTTCCTAGAGGAGGGTCCCACAGAGCAGCCAGATAACTTCCCGGGAAGCAAATAAGATACTTGCTTCAACCGTCCCAGGATGTCGTTTTCCCTGCGTTGTGGTCAGCTTGGATAACTCTGTGGCCGTCACTAATTACGGAATCCCTTGGGAAGAAGATAGTGCGAGATGGGATCTAGTTTCTAGAATTTGGGCTTGTATGATTCGCTGAAAAAGTGAACTTCCACCAACGGAATGCATATCTAACGACCATAGACACATACGCATGCCAACGGGGTCGGCGTGTGGAGCCACCTTTCTTGGTGAAAGTGATGCTCGGCCAGGAGCATGATTCGGAAAGGATTCCACTGGGGGAAGATGACAGTAATGAGGAGTCAGAGGGTGGTGAAATAGGAGAGGAGTCATAAGGAGAAGTGGAAGGTGATGGAGAAGGAGAAGGGGAGCCCGAAGGTGAAGGGTCGTAGGGGGCGTCCCACCAAGGGAGTCTCCGAGAGAGTGGTGAGATCATCGGCTCTGATATGGATGTGACTGAGTTGTTCTAGGTATGATTCAACCCTCATTATCTTCTGTATTTTCTTTCCTTTTCAATCCATAAACCATCTCACTTATCTATCCCAGAAGAACACTGGTGTTGGGACTGATCAGGAGTCCCTAATCGGAGGAGGAGGATCTCCAATGGAACAAGGTGGGGCACCGGAGCTCGTTATCAAGTTGAAAAGTGTTGTGGGATCCACTTCCATGACAGCTCCCGTAGTGGCTAGAGCACCGGAGGCTAATTCCTTGGGTTCCTATAACTTCCTTGCTTTGATACCAGTACTTGCTATCGAGGGACCCAACTAATCATGGTGCTCCTTGTCTGTACAGTTATCAGGGCACTGGAGGATCATCAGGCTACTGATCCAGGACCATCCACGAGCATGCCAATGGAAAATGTACCTCCACATCTAGGAAATGCCTCCCAAACTGAGTGGGCCTCAGCAATTGTCAAGTAAGGAGTTGTGGAAACCAATGACGCTACTATTGGGACAGGACAGGAGTTGACGAGGGCCCCACCAGGATCGCGGGGAGAGAGGGAGGTCACCCAGATGCTGAGGGGCCCATTCCCCTAGGAGGAATCTCTAAGGAAGACCCTGCTGCTACCCTATTGGATGTATTCCCTAACTAACGACCTGCTGATCCTAAAGAAATTGATGATTCAGGTTCGGAAACGGCTGAGGAGAGTCGGATGACGCAACCCAAGGGATGGAAGTGCATCTGGAATTTTCTCAACTAGCCCCAGGCAGAATGGCTAAAGCGGATGGGGTCACTCCACACCTGGTTTCACTCCCTGTGTGTTGGAGGGGCAGATGCTCAACTTCTTCCCCTGATGGTCCATGATTACATGGCTAAGAATATACGTGAGAGCATCCAGCGCACCAACGTCATCCAACACCAGGAGGAGTCCGGGAGTACCTGGGCATTTCTGAGGGCGGAGCAGGAGGTCCAACGCCTCAAGGAACAGGTTAAAGAGCCGGAGGTATTCATCTCAAATATCTATGATCTCATGGAGCAGTTGAGGGCCCAGTTGGAAGACACCCAAGAACAACTTTTGAAAGTGAGTCTCCAGATAACTGAGATCCAAACTAAACTGGTGAGGGCACGGGCCAGGGTTAGCGAGCTGTGCTCCACGACCACCAATGAAGAAAGGGTCCTCAGGGGATGGGAGGCCATCTTGAGGCCACCAGAAAAAAGGTGGTGGCATTGGAGAGATATATCCAAGAATTGGGCCCTTAGGGGCCTTGTTTTGGCCAAACCCATAAACTTTTCCCGCTTTACTGCTGCTTGTTCTTTTGAACCATATGTATAGACAAATTTACTTACTTTATCCTTTGGTTAACATTCTTGTCCCTTTGGTTTAACATGCTCAACCATAATCCCAAAATAAATAGCAATCCATCCCTATGCTCACGTGGCCTGTGATAAGAAAAGGGGGCTCGTACTATAACTTCGTTTGAACATGGGAGCGTCAACCAAGCTTCAGGTATTCAAAATTGGAACCTGGATTTCCGAGGAGAAGAGGGAGGCCCATCCAAAGGAAGAGGACCTCAGAATAATCGATGTATCGTCTTCTCAATGTGCTCTAGCGCATGAGCGGGGAAAAGCTAGGGGCATTGGAATCAGTCCGAACATAGGGAAATGAAAAATGCGAATCACATTACCCAAATTCAGAACACTATGGGAGGGGTGTGCCAATGAAGGACAACTGTTGACCATGTTCTAAACACGGCATCCTTATTTCATTAGCCTGAAACAGGTACAAAAAATGAGGGCTAACTGCTGACCATGTTCGCAACATGGGTCCTAACTCAAATATCGTCAACCAGTCTTCCGGAACGTTGGCCCAGGATAGCAGGCGGAACATAGGTCAAGAATCCATGCTGTTAGGGGGTACCTTCAAAACTGATCAGTCTTTTGTAATGTTGGCCCAGGACAGCAGGCGTACCATAGGTCGAGCAACCCTACTATTAGGGGGTCCCTTCAAACATGAAATAGGATGAGGATCCGAATAAAGGGGCACACAAAGTGTGGAAATTGAAGTGGTGGTTTGTTTGCATAGAATCCAACACTCGCAAGACTACACTATCATAGTGGAAGCACATTAATCTGGTCATGGATCATACCTACATTCAGACAGGACCTCTCTGGTGAGGGAACTGTTGCTTCCCAATGTCATCATGGGGCATACCAAATTTGTTAGGGGAAAATGTTGCAGTTACAAAATTCCCCAAGAAGTCATGCCAAGGGTCCGACAGTGAGGAGGGATGGGATTTGGTGATCCCTAGGGCTGGACCTGAGACGAAATGTCTGGGCATTCTTACGTATCCCATAAGGATGGGAATCAATCCACATGTAGTTCTGGAAAGGGTCTTAGTTTAAGGTCTTAGAAGTTGGACCAAGAATCTGTAAGGAGAGCAGGAGATACATGGTAAGGTGATTATGATACCTGACGTGAATGAGGACATAAATCCTACTTACCATGTGCTCCTTGGAAATGTGTTTAGGTCAAGGGACTGAACACGAAAGATAGGTTGGGCCTGTGGGGAAGTTCCTAGGTGCTCCTAAGTATCTCATGAGTATGAGAATCAATCCATACGTAGTTCTTGGGGGGTGGAACGACATAGTAAGGTACTAGTGAAAAGGGTGAAAGGGGCGTGCGGGTCTAGTCCTCACACCAAAAGAAGATTCATTTCATGTATCTTGTTTTTCCTTTAAGGTGAATGGTTTTTATTTTATGGAGAGACCAGCCTAGGGTAGAAATTTCTAGCATCGCCACAATAAACAATCCATACAAAGGAATTGAAAAATGGTATGGTAAATGACCAATACCCAAAGTGATGTCCTCTATGATGAGGTTATCACAATGCAGTGCCGTTTTTTGTCATGCGGCTGGGGCGATATCATCACAGTTTATGGTCAATTGGTAGGACCAACCAACACAGTTTAAAGTCATATGTCTTGGACCTAGGGAAATGAGCACGACACGATAAAGCATACCCGACGTGAATGAATACAAGATCCACATCATCATCATGCACGATTCCAGGAGAGGAGCCTCGAGCTAGGATGCCAGTGAGGGTAAGAGGATAAGGGGTAGTAGACGCTAGCTTCCAGTTGAACTGGACCCAAAATGTAATGTTCGGGTGACCCCGCGTATCCCATGGGGATGAGGGTCAAGTTGCGCATGGATCTTAGAGAAGATCCTAGCCTATAGTCTCAGCGCTAAGATCAGAGGAGACCCGAGAGATGCTGTATTGTAGCTTTGTCTTCCTGACGTGTGGAGGTACACATAGAGGTAGTGAAAAGAGTTTCGAGATTCCACCTGGACACGATGGGGGTAGAACATAATGTGAATCATGCAACCAACATTCAAGGCCTGAAGGGGCTGGCATGACGATGTAGGATTACTGCAGACCATGTTCGCAACCCAGCATCCTGTCATGTTAGCCTGAAATGGGGACAAACAAATGAGCATCAACTGCTAACCATGTTCGTAACTCTTGATTTGTATAAATTTGTTGTCTGAGACCCTCGGGGGCGTTGGCTCGTAATGGTAGGAGAGCCCTTAGGTGTGGTATCCATGCCATTTTTGGGGGTCCCTTAGGGTGTGAAAGATAACAGAGGCCCAAATAAAGGGGAACACAAAGATTGAAAAGTGGATGGAACTTTCCTAAGCTGAATCTGACACTCCAGGTCCTAGACGAGAGTACTCTGAACACATTGAAAGACCACTGCAAGGGGTCGAGGGACTCAACTTCAGAGTGGCCAAGAGATGAAAGATTCCCGGGAGAAGGTGGGGCATGGTTCCAAAAACCCTGTACCACACCTATATATCCCCCTCATAGAGAGGGACATGCCAAGGGGCCTAGATGTCCAGGAGATCAAGGGATATCTACGATATGGGGATGGACCTGAAATTTAAATGTTCAGGTGGTCCTACATATCCCATAAGGATGGTAATCAAGAAATACGTAGTTCTTGAAGATATAGTTTAACGTCATGTGGGATGACATACAGTTTAATGTCATGGGGGACGACATACAATTTAACGTCATGCGAGATGACATACGGTTTAACGTCATGCGGTACGACATACAGTTTAACGTCATGCGGGACAACATAAAGTTTAAGGTCGTGTAGGACCATAAGGGCCTAAATGTAGGGCCAAACACAGTTTAAGGTCATGCAGGACAAAAATGTACCAAATGTAGGACCAAACACAGTTTAAGGTTGTGCAGGACCATAGAAAAAAAGAGAGGAAAGGGGGATGAAATTGGTGATCCCCGGGGCTGGACGCGAGACAAAATGTCTGGGCGTTCCTACGTATCTCATAAGGATGAGAATCAAGCCACATGTAGTTCTTGAAAGGGTCTTAGTTTAAGGTATTAGAACTCAGACCAATGATTTTAGTCAAACTATTGCTTGAGGAACTTGGCATTGGTGGGAGGAGTTATACGCTCACCATCCATGGTCACCAGGGAGTATGCTTCATTGGGATAATCCATATGAACAATGAAAGGTCCTTCCCATTTGGTCTCCAACTTTGGTGGTTTCCTACCGGGGATCATTGGTTCCCTGAGGGATAATACCAAATCACCTTGCAGGAAAGAGTGGAGGTGAACCTTCTTATTGAACGCTCGATCCATCCTACTCTGATACCTTTCTAGGTTGTGCAGGGCACGAAGCCTATACTCGTCCAGTGCTTCCAATTCAGCAAGATGGATCTCGACCACTCTATCTGGTGCTTTTTGGTCATAGAAAATTGTGAGAAATGATGGAAATTGAATCTCAATGGGCAGGACAGCCTCAGTTCCGTACACCAGGGAATATGGTGTCACCTGGGTGGAATTATGAGTCGTCGTCTGATAATCCCAGAGGGAATTGGGGAGTTTATCTGGCCAAATCTTCTTGTTTGGACCAACCATTTTCTGCATAATGTTATAGAGGGTTTCATAGAACACCTCAATCTGTCCATTTACTTGCACGTGATAGCGGGGGGTATGGTTGGAGCGAATGTTGTACTTGGCGTACAATTTCTTCAACTCAACTGCTCGAAAGTTGGCACCGTTATCGGTGAGGATAGCGTGAGGAACCCCAAATAGATAGATGATATTGAAACTCATGAAGCTGACAATAGAACGGGCCTTGACTTCCTTGAGCAGAATCACCTCTGAACACTTGGAAAAGAAATCCATAGCGGTTAAAATGAATCAGCATTGGCGAGCCATTACCGGTGGGTATAGTCCTACGACATCTAACCCCCAGACTGCAAAGGGCCAAGATTACTTGGTAGTATAGAGAGGCTCCGGTGGCTGATGCACAAAGTTACCATGAACTTGGAATGCATGGAACCTCTTGGCTAACTCGATGTAGTCGTGGATCATCGAGGGGAAAAAAATACCCTAATCTCCGAATCTGGTGAGACAGTTTCGGCCCAGCCTGATGGGCACCATAGGTACCGGTGTGAACCTCTTGCATAACCTTTGGAATCTCGACTCCTTGGATACAACGGAGGATAATACCATCAAATTCACATTTATAGAGGATCTGCTCAATGCTGGGACCACTCTAAAGAGTAAAATGCAGCACGTGGTGTCGAATTCACTCACGCTCGGCCCGGTCTGCTGGGAGGAAACCATTTTGGCGATAATCAACAAAAGGGGCTCTCTAGTCGGGAGTTGTTTCAACCACTGCATCTGAAGAACATGGGGTTTCTGACGTGGAAGCTCTAGCGATAAGATGTATTACCCACGGGCCGTCGTCATCCTATGGGGTGACTGGAGCAATGACTCTCTGGTGTGCCACGTGGATGATCAGACTATCGTGTTCGGGTTCTGCAAGTGATGCGGCCAGGCTGGCCAAAGAATCTGCTCGACCGTTCTGGGACCGAGGGACATTGATAACCTCTATCCAAGAAGGTAACTGGGCCATTAACTAGAGAGTGCATTCTAACAATGGTATGATCTCTAGATTCCTAACAACATAGTCTCTATTGACCTGCTTGATGACCAGCTCGAAATCCCCTTTCACTGGAAAATGTGGCATGTTGATCTCAAGGGCCAGCTCGAGACCAGTAATGAGGGCCTGATACTCTACCTCGTTGTTAGTGAAACCTTCTAGCAATAGGAATGAGTAGGGGAGGATGGCTTATGCTAGGGTGATAAAGACGATACCCAGACCTATTCTATTGAACCTAGGATCATTGAGCCTCCCTACTAGTGGGGCTCCAGGAGGCACCATCAAAGTGCATATGCTAACACAGAACAACTTGATCGACCGAGAGGATTTCCTCATCAGAAAAATCCAAGTACAAGGACTGGTCTGTGGGGGTTGGATGGGAAGCTAGAAATTCTATCAACTCTTGTCCCTTAATAGCCTTCTAGGGCACGAACCTGATGTCGAAATGCTAGAGGATTTCTGCACACCGTGCTAGTCGGCCAGTCAACATGGGGCGATTCAGAATGTACTTTAGCAGGTCTACCCAAGAGACCAGTTGTACCTCATGGTGCTGCAGGTAATGTTGCAATTTCTTTACGGAAAATATGAGCGCAAGGAAGCTCTTCTCGATGGGGGAGTATCTGTATTTCGTATTGAGGAGAATGCAGCTGAGGTATTATAGTTTGTTCTCTATCCCCCCATTATTCATCTGGGCGAGAAGGGAATCGCGGAACCATTCCAGGGCAGTGACATAGAGAATCAGCGGCTTCCCAGAGACGGTTGGCATCAAGACCAGAGGTTTGAGCAGATACTACCTGATTTACTAAATGGTGGCCTGGCACTCTTCATCCCACTCATAGGAAGTGCCCTTCTTCATGAGTCGAGAAAAGAGATTACACTTACTAGCCAGATTCGCGATGAATCGGCGTATGTAGGATAAGTGACCTTCGAGACCTTGAAGCTCCTGAATATTTCTCAGGGGAGGCATCTGACTGATGGCCTTTATCTTCTTTAGATCAATCTCAATGCCTCAGTATCGGACAAAAAAGCCAAGAAACTTCCCGGAGGTTACCCCGAAGGCACACTTCAATGGGTTCATCTTCAGGTGGAAGGAACGGAGGAAACCGAACACTTTCTCAAGGTCCTTGATATGGTCCTAGAGCTGGAGAGATTTGACTACCAGGTCATCCACATAGCATTCCACCAACATTCCCAGGATTGGCTTGAATATGCGATGCATGTCCCGCTGATAGGTGGCACCTATATTCTTCAGGACAAAGGGAATAACCTGGTAACATAAAGTACCATGGGGTGACCTAAAAGTGTTAGAATCCTCATCCTTGGGGGCCATCTGAATCTGATTATATCCAGAGTAACCATCCATGATGGAGAGGGCTTGGAACACAACCGTAGCGTCAATCAACAATTCTATCACTATATGGGGAAATTCATCCTTCAGACATTGACGGTTGAGATTGTGGAAGTTGATACAAACTCTGATCTATCTGTTCTTCTTCCTGACTGGCAAGATGTTGGATAACCACTTGGGATACTAGACTTCCTTGACAAAGTTGGTTTTGATGAGCTTGTCAACTTCGACCTCAACCATGGCACTGTGAGAAGGGTCCATCATTCTGGGAGGCTTCTTGAACCCGCGATGATTTGTCAGGAGACCGAGGCGGTGGATGACTACCTAAGGATCTATTCATGGAATCTCATCGTAACTCCAGGAAAATACATCACAGTGCTATTTGAGGAAGTCTATGTACTGCTTCTTCTCCTCGGGGGATATAGTGGCGCTGATCAATGTGGGTCTCGGATCAACCTCACTTCCGAGGTTCACATGTACCAACTCGTTGACCGTGGCTAAGACACCTTTCTCAAGGTAGAGGGAGCGTCCTCGATATCTTCTTCTCCAATTATGGAGGGATCCTTCACAGGGGAAGTTTCTTTTGATCTAGCAAAACCTGATGGGGGGCTGCTACCAGCTTGTACGGCAGTGGTCATTGCATCGGGGCACTCCGGTGTTGCCGAGACCATGGATATGAAGGCTGTCGAACCGATCCCATCTGGTCTCCGGCCTAAGGGGCCATGATTGACAATATCAAATCAATAGTGGCGTATCGGACGAAGCTGAATTATTCTAGCCCAGTGAAATAGACAAATATGATGCACTTCTATTGCCATGAGTCAGACGTCTCGATACCTGACAGGAGTGGGAGGCTTCGGGATCACTGGAGCCTGGTTCGTATAAGAATATGAAGTGATCTTCTGACGCCACCTAGATTTGGGAGCATAATTCTCTCTTGTCCCATAAATGAAAAAACATTGCCCCATATCGGGGTTCATGGCCTCCATTCGATGGATCGAGAAGATGTAGGCATCATTCAGGTCTGCCCAAGGGTCGGCTGTAATGTCGACGAGCACAATGTTGCTTTCCTGGACTTGTTTATCCTTGCTCTTGTAATAATAAGCATCCAAGTAGAGGTCTTTGCAAGAGGCGGAAGGAGATTCATCACCTTGGAGTGCTCCTACTCTACCTTTAAAGGAGTACTTGAGGCATTGGTGATATGACGAGGGGACTGCCGTGTGCAGGTGATGCCATGGCCTACCCATCAATGAATTATATGCAGTGTCCTGGGAGACAACCATAAACTCAGTGCTAAAAATTAGGCCACTGAACTGGGTATTCATACAGATCTTTCCAATCGGTGTCTTTTTTGTTGTTCCATATCCCTGGATCCTTAAATTAGAGGGATTTAGGTCATCTTCATATAACCCTAGATTCTGCAGTGTCCGCTTTGGGATAAGGTTGATCCCAGAGCTGGTGTCAATGAGACAGCGACGAATTTGCACGCCATTGAATTTGTCGGTGATGTACAACGGGAAAATGTGCCCCTATATGGGGGAGCATTCATCTTCTCCTGAGAACTAAATGACAGCCTGGAATTCGTCATTCTCGATTGTTTCATCATGAAAAGCTTCTGTAGCTGCTACCTCTGTCTCAAACTGGAGGGGGCTCCTTAAAGCCTCGGTGAGTGCTCCGTGCATATCTGGCGATAGGAGAAGGGATTCAAGGATGGAGATCCTCACTAGGATGCTGGTGAGGTGTTTCAGAACATCATACTTCTTCTCCAGAAATGAACTTCTACTTACAGGAGGTCGCTCTACGATGGGAGGCAAGGAAGACCCTACTGGATGGACTGGTGGCTGACTGGTACTGGGGACATCCCATTTCCCTCTAGTCAATGCTCGAAGAATAGCTACCGAGTGAGGACTAGGTGACTGAGATTGGCCTGTATATGGGATAATCTGATCGTGGTTTGACCGTAGTGGCTCTGCCAGATCCAGTAGCAAAAACGGTGGTGGAGGTGGGCCTGTTGACACCAGATGAAGAGGCTGCGCGTGCTGAGTTCTTGCGCTGGGCCTACTGTCTGGTCTCAGCGGCATGCATGGACTAGCTGGAGGTTCCAACTGATGTGCCCCAGAGACCCATATGGCCACAGATTTACTGACTTTGGCGTCGACTGGGGACATTGGGGAGGTTTGACTGACGCTCCCTCTCGTCGGGATTCATATAGGGATTTACCAACTCGACGGTGTTAACCGAAGCGTATCCTTGACTGTCACTTGACAAATCATCCACTACTAGGAGAATTTTTGGAGGGATGCCCATCTATGGGGGCATGAAGTCGCTGAGAATTTGGGACAACGATGGCCTTGGAAGGGCGCGTTTCTTCTTCTTGCACCACCGATGCTTTCTCTTCTAGGAAGAGGCCGACTGAGATGATGACGCAGAAGTGGTGGTCACAACTTCTGAAGGCTTCATCTGATTCAGAAGTGCACAGATAATGCCATGGGTGCGAGCGACCATCCTGCGAGCCATCCAGTTGTTATACTTCTGGGACCTGTGGTCTGAAACCTGCTTCCACCCACCTTTTCCATCACTACTGCTATCTGATCTCACAAAAACACCCACCACTTGTTCCAGGGCTGGGCCCAACCTGACTATGTTTTTGTTAATCTGGTCTTGGAGCTAGTCCTTGAACACATATCATTTCTTGATGGTGTGTCCCAAGATCTGGTGGTAAGGGCAGTAGTTGGGGTGATCAGTGAGATGCACCTCTTCTGGCTTCTGGCACTCAGGCATTCGCACAATTCTCTACTCTAAGGTGTTATGGAAGTAGTCGGGGACGAGAGCCTCGTCGAATGAGTAGGATTGATTCCTTCTGTCTGGAAAGGGGGATCTGGGATCCTGGCCCTGATGAGGGGGTAGAGGAGCTTGTCAAGGATTCGGAACTTGATTATCTCACCTAGGCAGCGGCGGCGCATTGCACGGGGGTGCCTACTAATTCTGAGGCGGGCACTAGTGGGATGGAAGTTGTGCCCGTGGTGGTGGACCTCTACGGGGCTGGCTCCACTAGTAGCAATTCTAGCTACCTGGGGGCCTCTATCCGGGCCACGGTGGTGGGCTCGGCTCTGGCAACCCTCCTTTTCGGGATTACAGGAGGCAGCGGGCGTGCCTGACTGTCCTTTTGCAGGGCTTATTCAAGGAGTTGGGCCTAATCTGAGAAGTCTCAAAACCCTCCGGGATAGTTCTGAGTGATTAGGGAGGGAACCAGTTCAGTCTTGAAATTTACCACACACATCGTCAGTAATTTCTCCTAAGTCAGTGGCATGTTAAGGGAGTATGTGAGCCCCTTACACCGGGAAATGAAGTCTGTGACTCGCTCATCAGGCCTTTTTTTGAACTTGAATAGGTTTGTGATGTTTGTCTTATGGGTGGTAGAGCTGAACTGGTAAAGTAACTACCTACTAAGGTCTTCCCAACTGGTCACGGATCCGATGGGGAGCTGACTGTACCAGATGAATGCCGGCCCTTCCAGTGTCTGCACAAAAAAATGGAGCTTGGTATCCTCCTGCTGCACTGGAGTCCCTAACATAGGCCCGCACCTTGAGTTAAAGTGGGACAGGTGTTGCGGTGGGTCCCTCGTCCTGTTAAAGGGGGAGAAAGTGGGATTCCCAAATCCAGGGGGTTCTAGCATGTCATCCACCCATGCTGGGTATGGCTTGCCATCAGGCGGGATAGCCACCTGTCGCATTTCTAAAGCCTCGAAGTGGGAGATGAGCACCGCCATCAGATCATCTAGATGCAGGTCCCTGTTTTGATGGGGATACCTAACAACAAGCACATATTAGAGCTCTTCAATGTGGTATCCAATCTCGGAGGCTCACAGAGTCGCTGGTGGAGCAACCCTTGAGGCCGCTGGAGGAGCCCAAGCTGGGTTCCTCGGATTGTCACGCCGTTCAGGAGGGTTCGGCGAGGCATACCGTGCCCTCTTTTTGTGATCTCTGGATTCAGATATGTTAGCGAATATGGTGTGATCAAGGTTTCCTGGGAGAATCATGCCGAGGGGTAGTTGTTCCTGCCCCTACTGCCCCGACCTAGGATCACCATAGTTGGTCTCCACTCTACAATGCGTTCAACCTGAATTTCATCAACTAACTTCTTCTTCTCAGTAAGATACTAGCACATCATGGCCTTCTCGGGGTCCACTTCTATCTTTTTCACTGAGGCAGACGAGTCAGAGTGTTTGACAGCTCCAACATGCTCTTTTCCCTTGCTGACATTCCAGATCAATATAAATTCCTCAGTGGGTGGAGGGAGAACTAGGAGGTTCCTCTAATGGCGAGTAATCCTTCTTGATGGGTCCAGTAGTGGGGTCACTCATCGAGAATTTCCAGCTTTTTTCTCCTCCTGATAGATCAGCCATGTTGTCTACCACTCTTCTTGGGGGCATTTCCTCACTATTTCCATGCGAGTTGGGATACCGGTGAATCACACATAATATAATGGTAGTGTGCTTCCCCCAGCCACGAAATTGCGCATGGGGGGGGGGGTATCCTCCTTAATAACTTTGTGGAGTACATGTAAACTCTGAATGCATTACTGTTGGAGGGACCTGTGGTGGACAGGTGACTCAGGGTGCTGGATCGCGGGGAGCATGGCCAGGTCAACCAGACAACATTGCTCGTCGATGTCTTACAGGTGCTCTCGGCTCTCAATATAAGTCACCCGCCAGTGGAAAAGATGAAGGTGAGTCACCCAGAGGGTCAGACGAAAACATTTAAACTCCTCCGGGGAGAGCAATTCTGGCGTATCAAAATTCGACCCTATGACCGGCCAAAACATCTCGGGGAAGTGGCCTGCTGCGAGGATGGTCTAGAAGCTCCCCGACTCAGATCCATAGTCTAGCCTTTGATTTCCCCACTATTCAACTGAGGGTGGATAAGGAAATGGCAGCGGCGCTGAGGTAGGCTGCTGGGCTGGCCAGCGGAGAATATGGAGAGCAGGCTGATTGGCCGCCGAATCTTAGGCTATCCACTAGAGGTTGCAGCGACCTGGACGCCATGTCATGATAGGATAGACAGAAAACCAGGGCTCTTGACGTAGCATTAGCATCTTCCATGGGTAGATTATGTCGCAACTCTTCTGCCACTGACCCCCAAAATAGCTATGTGGCAGAGGGCGCTTCCAGTGATGATGGCGACGACTACGTGGTCGGCCCCTGGGAACATGCCATGTTCTCCTCCTCCTGGATATACCTTCGGAGGGAGGTAGGGATCTTGTGGATCTCGCATTTCGGGAGTACGAGGCTGAGACACCTTATTCCTGCCCCAGCCCTTAACTCGGAGGGATGAGGGGAGGGCTCCAGTGCCGAGTCATACTCCGCTTCAGAGTCTGAGAAGCGAATTGGTCTGATTTCTGTCCATCCTTCCCCAAAATTCCTCTTGTGGTGGTGGCGACCCGCCTTCCTGCCCCTGGGTGGTCCTTCAGGGTAGGGATGATTTTTGACATGGGGTCCTCTGGCTGCACTGGTGCT
Organism: Viscum album; assembly: GCA_963277665.1. NCBI lineage: Eukaryota > Viridiplantae > Streptophyta > Magnoliopsida > Santalales > Viscaceae > Viscum > Viscum album. The sequence continues at coordinate 913,802,140 of OY728138.1, read as the reverse complement.
GGGCCGAAGAGGGTTTCCACCCATGAAATTCAGGGTGCAGGTAGCACCGAGACATATATCGAATGGGAAACCAGGAGGACCTCCGTGTTTGGCATTTGGTGAAGTGGGGTTGGTTTCCACCTCTCCGATTTCTGGGGCGAGGAGGACTTTTTCCAATTATCATAGGGACATGGGGAGTACCTCCATGTAGGTGAGTGACCGGACATGCAATGTCTCCATACTCGCGGTCCGCGGTAGGGGGTGTGACCCCATACCCAGTGTAGTGAGCACAGGAGAGACCCCCACATGGAGTGTTGCTATCATAGGGAAGACCCTTACTTGGGCCGAAGGTGGCACCGGGTAGACCTCTAAGCTGAGGTTGGAAGCAGGGATGGCCCGCACCTTTTTTAATAGCGGAAAGAAGTAGGCCTTCACACTGGGTGGAATTACTATGGATTGGTCTGCAACAGCCTTCACCTGTGCCGGCAACCGGGAGAGTCGACCTAGCCTGCCCGTGGGGCGGTTGGGGCCTCAATCTGAGTCGGGCGCATAGCTGCCCCTGCTCAACATGTGGATGGAGTTGGTGATAGGAGTCAATGGTGTCTCGAGCCACAGTGGTCGCTGATGTTGGTTCCCCATGGAGGGCATCCTCTTCCGCTCATGCCCGACGTTGGCGCCGGGTCAGATGGACTGGAACTGGTGGTGCAGGCATGTGGATTACCTGCTCCTTGGTTTGGGGAACTAGTTGGCGGTGCTGGAACATGCTGTTGGGGGCTCTCTCCAGGATCCCTTGAAGCGGGACTCCAATTAGGCCAACCTGGACATCCCCTACCTCGTCAGCGTAGGGGAGGGTGCTGTCAAGGCGCTCTGGGGACAAGTTCCCGAAATGATTGAATGTTGGGGTGGGGAGAAGTGTCTCCCTACGCGGACCTCAGGGGCGACGTGGATGGTGAAGAGTGGTTGTCTCATAGTCTAGGTGAGCCATATCCCTAGTGAGGATGACCCCATCCTCCTCGTATCTGCATACAAGGTCATTAATTACACTTCATTGGATAATCTCTGATGTGGAGAGGGGGCGTGAGCACCCATCAGTCATGGATATCAAAGCCTTAGTGGAAAAGGAAGAACCGTGCGGGGTAGCTGTGTCAACATTTCCCTTTCCCTTGCGCCGGGGGGCAGGTGAACAAGTTCTGGATGCACCAACTTGATTCCTAAAAGTAGGGAGATGAACCCATTAATATTACTAGGAAAAGAAATCGACAACCACTGCCCCAGCGCCATTCCGTCTTCCGAGGATGGTAAGAGGGATCCACGCTAACAATGTCGTAGAACGAAATGCTCAACGTCCTGACTGTCCCAACTTCTGGAGAGTTTCACGTCAGTCCTGTTTGGTGGGACTTGGTACCGGATGACGAGGTCAGATGACATGCTTATCCACTGATTCCCTGAATGCTACTAGCCTCCATGCTGATGAGAGGGGCTTCACGTAGGGTTCACCATTTTCTAATTCTGATGCCTTCTCCAGGGCGTTCACACATCTGTCATGTATAAGAAGCTCTTTTGTTACCCCGAATTCCAACTTTACAAAGGCAGGAGATATCCAATTCTTATTTTGGGACGTCTACTCCTTGATCAAAAAGGGATGATGGGATGTTAGTTCTTCTTTCTATGGATTCCTCCTTGGAGCTCGTCACCAAGTTCGGGTCTCCCTCATAGATTTGAGACATAGTTTTTGAAGATATTCTCAGTGCCATATCTTCTTGGACACCATTTAATTATGTCGCTTCTGTCAGGACCTTCCAAGGATTCTGTTCAGGGTAGAAACCTTTGGTTTGGAGAGTAATCACGTTGGGGCATCACTGGCAGGTCTGAACGCTGGGGATTGGCATGCTTGTCTTCTGTCCCTTATCATAGGGATTCTCGAGGGTGTGGAAGCCCGAGGCATCCCACATCAAATGCGGGGAATTTTATTCCATTGGAATGTATCTGAGGTTTTCCTCACCTTCCCATTTTTAACACAGGGTATGCCGCAAGTTTAACGTCTAGCATAGATGGATCAGACAGATCATAACACTGGCTAATGTGGATCATCTTGAAGAACCCCCTGGGGGGAACGTCGATGTTGGGGTCAACATGTGGGTAGCTTTTCAAATTCTATGGAGGGGAGTGCAGTGGCATGATCTCACTGGGATGTGGTGGCCCGGGTAAGAATCAGGATAGATGATGGCTCTATGATTGAGTCCTGAAGAGACTACCTAAGTATCCCCATGGCAGGTAATCAAAGATCACGTAGTTCAGGTGGAAGATATAGTTTAACGTCATGAGGGACGGGTATGGGGTTTATACTCTGAGGCGGCCCAAGGTGGTTTTGGCGGAATGACGTGAATGGGTTCGAAATGACCAGGTGCTTGAACCTCATGGAGGCTTCCTAAGTACCATACCTTAGAACAGATCAAAGTCCCCATAGTTCGGGATGGAATTCAATTTAACGTCATGCGGGATGAGGGAATTTGGGGCTTACGCTCTGAGGCGGCCCAAGGAAATAGGGTTTTTAAACCGACATGAAGAGGGACCTGGGGTCCATACGGATTGGGGCTTACGCTTTGAGGTGGCCCAAGGTGGTGGGGCTTGAACCTCATTGAGGCTTCCTACTTACCATGCCTTATCATGGATCAAAGTCCCCGTAGTTCGGGATGGTTGGGGCTTAGCTCTGAGGAGACCTAAAGTGGTGGGGCTTGAACCTCGTGGAGGCTTCCAACGTACCATGCCTTGGCACAGATCAAAGTCCCCGTAGTTCAGGATGGTTGGGGCTTATGCTCTAAGGTGTCCCAAGGTGGCGGGGATTGAACCTCATGGAGGCTTCCTATGTAACATGCCTTAGCATGGATAAAAGTCCCCGTAGTTTGGGATAGTTGGAGATTACACTCTGAGGTGGCCCATGGTGGTGGTGCTTGAAACTCATGGTGGATTCCTACATACCATGCCTTAGCATGGATCAAAGTCCCCGTAGTTTGGGATGGTTGAGACTTACACTCTGAGGCGGCCCAAGGTGGTGGGGCTTGAACCTCGTGGAGGCTTCCTACGTACCATGCCTTAGCACGGATCAAAGTCCCCATAGTTTAGGATGGTTGGGGCTTATAGTTTGAGGCGGCCCAAGGTGGTGGGGCTTGAACCTCGTGGAGACTTCCTACGTACCATGCCATAGAATAGATCAAAGTCCCCATAGTTCAGGATGGTAGGGGTGTACCCTTTGAGGCGGCCCAAGGTGGTGGGGATTAAACCTCATAGAGGCTTCCTACGTATCATGCCTTAGCCAGGATAAAAGTCGCCGTAGTTCGGGATGGTTGGGGCTTATGCTTTAAGGCTGCCCAAGGTGGTGGGGCTTGAACCTTGTGGAGCATTCATATGTACAATGCCTTAGCACGGATCAAAGTCCCCATAGTTCAAGATGGTTGGGGCTTACACTCTGAGGCAGCCCAAGGTGGTGGGGATTTAACCTCGTAGAGGCTTCTGACGTACCATGCCTTAGAATAGATCAAAGTCCCCATATTTTGGGATGGTTGGGGCTTACACTTTGTGGCGGCCTAAGGTGGTGGGGCATGAACCTCGTGGAGGCTTCCTATGCACCATGCCTTAGCAAAGATCAAAGTCCACATAGTTCGGGATGGTTGGGGCTTACACTCTGACGTGGCCCAAGGGGGTGGGGCTTGAACCTCATGAAGGCTTCCTACGTACCATACCTTAGCATGGATCAAAGTCCCCATAGTTTGGGATGGTTGGGGATTGAACCTCATGGAGGCTTCCTATGTACCATGCCTTAGCCCGGATCAAAGTCCCCGTAGTTCGAGATGGTTGGGGATTACACTCTAAGACAACCCAAGGTGTGTCATGGTCGGTGCCCACTCTAAGCTCATGGGAGTCATGCTCGGTGTGAGAAAAAAGAGACAAAAGAGACCTGATGATCATGTCGCGAAGGGTGCGTCCATTGGAAATGAAGAGGGGTTTACGCGTTGAGCGGCCTAATGTTCCAGGACTTACTCCAAGATGGAGGCCCGAGGGAGACAAAGTGCATTGGGAGATGGATTTGGGACCGAAGAAAGGAGGAGCCTCGTTCCTTATTATGCCTCCGCTGGCCTTGGCACCGAGGAAGTGAGGAGGAGCAGGGGTGCTGCCTCCTGCAAGAAAAGATAGGGGCTTACACTAAGGTGGATGTCCTTCCCCACAGACAAACACCACTCCAATAAATCACCCCTATGAGAGATGATCCCATCCCCGTGGAGACGAGTGGGTGTGGATAATGTCTGAGGCAGGGGGACCCTACGTGCGAGGCACGGGGTCAGGTCACAGTTTAACGTCATGTGTTGAGGATGAGGTGCTTGGTAGTTTGACGTCCTGTAGCTCGGACGGGGTGGGTTTTCTCCACACCCCTAGGACATACGTAACTGGTACCCTCTGCTCCTCGTGGGAGGGAAGGCATCGGTAATTTCGTAGCGAGGGGGTGTCGCAGAGTGAACCATCGATGGGTCCACATTAGCATGGCTATGCGAAGAAGAAATATCCGTTAGCGTGCCTATGCGAAGAAGCCTGAGGTGAAATAACGCAAAAGGAAGAATTGTCCAAGGGACATTGAAGTTACTTAATACAAGCCTAAAAGGTCGTACGGGAAAACCATATACGATGTAGATGCCCGGGGTGCACGAGACACCTACAAATGGCACCTAGAAGGAGGGAATCAGGAGTTCCTGCAAGAGGGCACCTGGGGAGCACCGAGGTGAAGGGACCTAGGGGATTACGCACAACCATTGAGGTTTGCGCGAAATAAAGGGTCCCGACGCGAAAATCCTCAGGCTTGTGTGAAATCAGTGATGCTTGCGTGAAATAGGGGGGCTGAGGTTTGCACGAGACTTGAAGGAATTGCATGGAAGGGAAGGGATTGCATGCAAAGGAAGGGGTGCACGTGCGAAGGAAGGATTGTGCGCAGCTCTCCGGCTTGTGCACCACGAAAGGGATTGCGTGCAAGGGGCAGACCTTGATGGGGTTGGAGTTTAGTCTTAGCTATGAGGATCTCACGCGAAGGCGGATCATGGGGAAACTTGGCATGAAAAATAACCATACCTGAAGGCCATATTGCACGAGCACGGAAGGCAGATTTTGCGCATGAGAGGCGGTTCAAATTTTTTCATCCCGAAAAGAAAGGGGTCTCCTTCTATTTATAGGCATCTGGTGGCACAAAATTCAGGACTTCGTGAAGGAATTGCACGACAGAGGTGATGGAGTGAAATATCAACCGCGCGGGGTGCGGGCATGAAATAATTTAACGCCAGCACCGTGGATCTTCGTGAATCCCGATACCTTCTTCACATGACAAATTTTTTCTCGCACTTCATCCTTTTTTCCGCACAGCACCTTCGGCCCCTTCGGACTGAGTCTCCAGGTCCGAATATGACTTCACTTTTTCACTTTGGAACTTTCTCCCGCACTTAAGCGATTTTCGGCGTCTACAACACACATAGCCCAGCCTTCTCTATTAACCCATGGTGCACAAAGATGTATTGAGAGCTCTGAGAGAACTTTTGGATGGACAATATAAAGAAGAAGATTTCTAAATATATATCAATGTTCCTGGTATGTCAACAAGTGAATGTAGAAAAATAGAATTCTAAGGGGATGATGCAACGACTAGCCATACCAACATGGAATTTGGAGAACATAATCATGAACATCGTCACTATAATTACAATGACATCTAGAGAAAACAATGCTATATAGGTCATTGTGAATTGTCCTATGAAGACAATTGTAGAGACCCAAATCTTGACGTACATGGAAATTACATTACTTTTTTGGAATACATAATACATAACAAAAACAAAAACCAAAGGACCATAATAGTTTACTGTCTTTGGAAACTCAAAACATAATCTTCTAATCGTGGTGAAAGATCTTCAACATCTCCCATAAAGATATTCACCTTTTATTTTCTTACCTAAAACCATTCTCTAAATCCTGGGGAAAATAAAACATAAAAAGGGTGAGCTCAAATTCCTAGTAAGGGTAAACATATATAACATAAAACAATCCATAAACATTTGAATGTAAAAACTTGAACATAAAATCTAAACATCAAAATCTTGAGCAAAGACATAAATCTTGGAAGTACGTAAGGCATATATCATAATGGAACATCAATCATGATAAAATAGCATGGGAAAAAAACATGTAATTATGGAAAACCATTAATCACATGATATGATTTCCATAGTAACCAAGGCATTGCTTCCAAGACCATCTTAGTGGACAATGTCCCTTTTTGAATCGAGTTCACTCCTCGTTTCAGTTCTGTAACACTGAACTAAATTAACTTACCGTTCCAGCAATGTCTATATCATGAGATATAAATCTTTACCCAATGCATTGGAGGGAGATATAGGTCCCACCCATCTCATAATTAAATCATTCTTACTTGTTCCAAAACATAAACATAAATCATTCATCATAACCCAAAGAATAAAATGGGTTTCATAAACATCATCCCATCGTAACGTAATCCATATAAAAAATGGATATCATTTCATCTTAATAAAAGTGAAACCATTTAAATCATAGAGAAATTATACGTGAAACATACACATATGAAATAATTTCCTCTTAGATGGAAAATGATTTTGATAAAACACATGAAATGAATTCTTGAGGAAAATATCCTTTCTTATTCAAAATCATTTTCTTTTCGCAAAATGCCATGCAATTTTGAAAGAAAATGATTTTTTTGAAAATAGTAATTAAATATTGTAGATTAATCATCATGAAAATAATGCGTTAAAAATCTGTTCATTCCATATAAGTTAAAGAAAACATTCTCCTCGTACTTTTAACGGAAAAGTCAAAAAGTACCACGTTTGGTAAACAAAAGCAATATTCCTTACATAACACAAAGTAAACATCAATATGGGTAAAAATGACTTTAAAAATACATAGAATAATATTAAACACTTTATAAAAACATTTTTATGGACATGGATGAAAAATATAACCCCAGTGAATACTTACGAATAAACAATCTCGCATAAAAATGGGATTGCAAAATTATCCCTTACCTTAGGTCCGATATGATTCGTACGTATCTGAACCTACTGTGTAATGATTTAAATAATGCCATTTACTTATTACAGTATTATATTAATTGTTATTATATCATATATGGTTCACTTATGACTTTATATTACCTGTTCTTTTGTAAATTCCATGTTAAAGCAGCGTTTTGGGTAAAATCGTTTTATTTATCGTACTTGTTTGGAATTGTTGTTCTTCATATTATTATTACTTACATCATTATTTACTTACTTCCAGAATGTAAATAATGATTTATATACCATATATATTCAGTATATATATATATAATAGATAGATAAATGAAGTGAAATACACTGTTCATGGAGACGGTAGGCCGTACGTACGCATGAACGTTGTTTTCCTTTCCTTGTTGACTTGAATGGAAGTAAGTAGATGACATATATATATATAAATAAATCCAGTAGCTTCATAATGTCATATATTTCATTTTTATTCATTATATATACTTTATAATCATTTTTGAATGGTTATCATGGAGAATGAATCTCATCGCATCGTGGAGACAGTAATCCGTACGTACGCACGAGCGATGATATCGTTCTCATAATTATTGAATTGAATTGGAGTGGATGATATAATATCTCAGAATCAGTATGATTTTATAATAATCATATATAGTTATTCATTACACCATTATACCCACCCAAGTAGGGTGGTGGTGGAAAAACAGATTACACCACGCCGTGGAGACGGTATTCCGTACGTACGCGCGTGCGGTGATTTCATTTTCTGTAGGATGAATAGAAGGTGAAATAGGGTTGTTTCATATTTATAATAACATATCAGTATATAATTCATAATTATGTTATTACTTTATAATGAAACAACTAAATAAGAGGAAGTAGAAGAAGAAATAAACTTGAAAGAGTCAGTAGAAGAGGTTACCTCTTCCTCGACGCACCTCCTTTAAACTTCTTCATAGGGCACTAGAGTTGGTCTTTTGAGAAGACCATAAACTCTATGATATAACTAGAGAGGTTTAGAAGAGTAATTTTTAGGGTTTGGACGAGCTTCAAGGCTCAAAAGGGTGTGAATATAAGAGGGAAGGGGTGCCCTTTTTATAAGGGAGGAGAGGGGCACCTTAGGAAAACTTAAAATATTATTTTATAATAAAATCATATTTGGTTTATAATAGCTCCAAATTGATTTATTTCGAAACTAAAGTGGGGATGGGTCTAAATAATCTCAACCAATAGGTTTTATACAAGTTTAGGTTACTATTTTAACCTTATCATTTAGATTTAACTCTATGTTAAATAATTTAACTTTTACCGTGTCTTCTTGTTTTCTTACAATATATGGTAAATAAACTTACTATAACAAGACAAAAGAACTCCAAGTGGTTCATTATTAATATATATAACCTTATATATGTCATTAGGCCGAACCTTATATTTTTAGGAATAAAATAACAATTAAAAATATAATATTTGTTTTAAAAACTATTTTATGTCAATTTTGATACTATTTGGTAATTGATTTTTGTAAAAATCATAATATCATGATTTGTTCGAAGAAAATTAATTGAATCAATAATAAAATGTCATATTAACCAAAAAAATAAGTTTAATTTATAAAAAGTCTCAAATTACATTTATTTGGGTATTTATAACATCAATTATGTGAATATTTCATTAATATGGAAATTACTGCATCATCATTGTGTCATAAATAAATTAAATTATTTTATGACTAAAAATTATAAATAAAATACCCTTATGCAGCAAATATTTTTATATTTATAATGAATATTTATAGTCAAATTTATCTTATGTATTACCCTATATTAAAAATGATTTAGTTATTAAACTTTGATTTTAACTATTTTAATTCTTCTTTAAATAAAATAATAATAAATGTCCTAATCTAATCCAACTAGACCTAAAGGGTAAAATTTTATTTCTAAGGTTTTTTTTGGTCGAACCACACTTATCCAATAGAATTAGGACATGTGTTAGGGAAATAATAATATCATTTTTACCCTTAATTACCATATTTACTTTTTACCGTGATAAATAAAAGAAAAAAGGTACTATTCAACCAAAATTATTTTTATCTTATTGAACCACATTTTACTCCTTGATATTAACCATGACTCTCAGATTTTCTAAATTCCACTCACAGAAGCCGTAAAATTAAGTTTTATGTAAATTTTCAAACTCTCCTAGGAGGTGGGTAAAAGACGGTGAAAAGTTCAATAAAATTTTTTATATGTCTAAACTTATTATAAAATGGATCCAATGAATTACATTTAACTTATATAGGTATTATGTATCAATTTTGACATAAAATAAATTTAAATAAAATAAATTATTATTTTTATAAAAAGTTGGTTTTTAAATAGTAACCCAATGTTTTCACTATTCATAAAAAATTGAATGTTTTCAGAAAAATGCCAAAATTTCACCCTAGGCTAATTTTGATATTCCGAATCCAAAAATGAAGTCCATTTTGAAAAATAAAATTTCCAAAAGTGGTTATTAGTATTCATAATGGCTAGTTTATATAACATATCGTTTTTAGTGAAACTCGGTATTGCATACAACATACGCTATTGTGGAAGGTAGCGATTGCTTGCAATGCCAGCCAATTCAGGGACGCGTGTAGTGCAAGCTCCTTTTGGTGTAGCTTACAACACAGTACATCGATGAAATTAAAAAGAACATTTTTCATAAAATCTCGGAGTGTTACATTCTACCCCCCTTAAAATGAATTTTTCCCTCGAAATTTTTCGAGGTTATAAATGGTTTACTACTTGAAAGTTTCTTCCATAGAAACCCACATCGTAAAAAGGAATAATAAAACATAATTTTAAGAAGTAATGTATGAAACATAATAGTTACCCAAATTAACTCATCACTAGGTTTCCACATAGAAGAACAAATGTGAAAATATGGATATGGAAGAAAAATCTAACCATCGTGTTCTGATGAAGAATGGTAGAGGAAATGGCTATGAAAAAGCCAACAATCACAGAGCCATAAATTTGTGATGTTCTAAGGTACCATCTGATTCATCAGATATGAGGACACTAGGACAAATTTTTTGGTTTTCAAGACCATTTCCCTAAAGTTGAAGAATTTATGAATTAAAAGAAATACTTACTTGATTTTGGTACAATCTTACCGTTGCTCGTGCCTTGAACAATTTCCACTTCATCTCTTAAAGAAATGAAGTTGAATTTTTCTTTTGCGAAGTGTTAGCAGATCATGCGATAGAATGATAGGTCGTTCCATCTGTCTCAAACATAGGATTAGAAAAAGTTATATACATAAGTCCATATTATAGTGAGATTAATTGTATATGGTTCCAAAAATGGACTTATACTTCATCTATCATACCTATTAATAAAATAAAACCAGTTTCTACAATCCAGGGACTTCCTGTAGGCTAGTGGTAGGTGATAAAGGCCTGTCGCACTTCGGCTGTGGGTTCGATTCCCGCAACCCTGTCCGACACGACGGGTTTTCGCCCTTCTTGTAGGTTGTCCCTTTTTCTAAAACTACATTATACTAACATTCCTACAATAAAATAGAAAAAAGTTCTAGCCTTAAACAATACTATCATATGTCTAACTTAATTCATTCCAATCTTTAGGATTATCCAAAATACTTCTGTCTAAGCTCATAGTATAAAGAAAACAATTACTAGAAATTTCATCTACTGAGCATGTGAATACCATCATTTATCCCCCATATATCATACGATATATCTTGTTCGTCACATTCCAAACATGTGAATTCATTAATCATGTATTCTCTTGAACCATAGTGAAAACATGAATTTTGTCACAAGGTAACTCTTTCCATATACCAAAATCCCAAAAATTCTATATACTCAAACCATGATATCAATTTTTCCTTATATTGGTCATGAGCTCATTAATACTATCAAACATTTCATTATCTCCTTATCCCTTCTTTATGCGCATATTAGGTGTTTTCCAAAAATATCTGAATAACCATTCATGGTTACCAGTACCATTCAACATATAATTTTAAAACTCAAGCAAAGGCAATAGTGTAACAATCCTTAGATTTTTCTTTATTCCATAGTACCATACATTATTCTTGATAAACATACAATCATCACACTACCTTCTTAAACCACTGACTGAGCTTCATCATTTCATCCATCAAATATATCATTTATAGTCTCTTCATCATCATCCACATAAATACTACCCATATGACCATGCTGATTCTCTTTATGAGATTTTCCCTTAGGGCATTGGTTTGCATAATGCTCGTACATTCCACATTTAAAACACTAAACCATTGTTTATGTATTAGCAATACCATTATCCTTATCCATGGTGTTAACTGAACCTTTTAATTTACAATTAATAGCTTTGTGTCCTTCTTTTCCACACCCAATGCATCATCCAGTTCCTTTGAAAAATTCTCCCTGACGCCTCTTCCCACATGATTTACATGAGGGAAATTGAACTTTCTTCCCTCTATGATCATCATGAAACTCCATATTTCTATTATTAGCTGAGTCAGGAAACTTACCAAAGTTGAGATTATTGATCATATTATTATATTGATAATTAGGAATAATAACGAAATGTGGAATTCTAGATCCAATTTCATTTGGTTCTTCAAGAAGAATATCATTCCATTGTGCACCATATCCTCCATTATCGTGAATCTTCCTGTTTCCAGCCATTTTTTAAAACCCAAAAAGAATAGTGTGAGAGGCAAAAATCATTATCAAGGGGGAGTAACTTCAATATCTAAAATATTAGGTTTAATTTTAATATCGTTACCATAATTCTAGGACTATAACCTATACTTATACTTAACCTTAGGGACATCCCTAGACATACCTTAGAAATATCACTAGGGATCTCACTAAAGTTCTCGCATCCTAGTTTCAAATGGTTGACTAAACCGAACCACTGATACCAACTGTAGAGACTAAAAGCTTGATGTACATGGACATTACATTAATTTTTAGGAATACTTAATACATTAGAAAAACAAACACCAATGGACCATAATAGTTTAGTGTCTTTGGAAACTCGGAACATAATATTCTAATCGTGGTGAAAGATCTTCAACATCTCCCATAAAGATCTTCCCCTTTTATTTTCTTACCTAAAACCTTTCTTTAAATCATGGGGAAAAGAAAACATAAAAAGGGTGAGCTCAAATTCCCAGTAAGGGTAATCATAGGGAACATAAAACAATCCATAAACATTTGAATGCAAAAACATGAACATAAAATCTAAACATCAAAATCTTGAGCAAAGACATAAATCATGGAATTACGTAAGGCATATATCATAATGGAACATCAATAATAATAAAATAGCATGGGAAGAAAACATGTAATTATGGGAAACCATTAAGCACATGATATGATTTCCATAGTAGCCAAGGAATTGCTGCCAAGACCATCTTAGTGGACAAAGTCCCTTTCTGAATCGAGTTCACCCCTTATTTCAGTCCTGTAACACTGAACCAGATTAACTTACCATTCCAGCAATGTCTATCTCATGAGATATAAATGTTTACCCAATTCATTAGAGGGAGATATAGGTCCCACCCATCTCATAATGAAATCATTGTTACTTGTGCCACAACATAACCATAAATCATTCATCATAACCCAAAGAATAAAATGGGTTTCATAAACATCATCCCATCATAAAATAATCCATATAAAACAAATGGATATCATTTAATCATAAGAAAATTGAAACCATGTAAATCATAGATACATTATAATTGAAACATACACATATGAAATAATGTCATCTTATATGGAAATTGATTTTGATAAAACACTTGAAATTAATTCTTGAGGAAAATATCCTTTCTTATTCAAAATAATTTTCATTTCAAAAAATGCCTTGAAAATTTAAAAGAAAAGTATTTTTTTGAAAGTAGTCATGAAATATTGTAGATTAAGCTTCAGGAAAATAATGCGTTAAAAATCTGTTCATGCCATACAAGTTAAATAAGACTTTCTCCTCGTACTTTTAACGGAAAAATCAAAAAGTACCACATATGGTAAACAAAAGAAAAATTCCTTCCATAACACAATGTAAAAGTAAATATGGGTAAAAATGTATTTAAAGATACATGGATGAATATTAAACACTTTATGAAAACATTTTTATGGACATGGATGAAAAATATACCAGGAAAGTTTGAACCAGACGTAAGCCTGGTCCCCCAAATTTATTAAAAGAAAAGTGCAAGTAAAGTCAAAAGAAAATAAAAACGTTACATTACATCAAAGCCATATGCATCCTTCTCCCCATAATTAGATAAATCATCACCAGGATCAGCTAACTCCCATTTAGAGGATTCGTATTTGCGCATCAACTCAAGATACATATTTTTCTTCCGAAGCATTTCCTCAGACAACTTTTCCTTGACCAACCGTTTCCCACTGAATCCTTTGTCCCTCTTTGGGGACCCTCCCCTTCGTTTGGAATTGTACCCATTTGCTATATCATTTTCTTGTGACCCTACAATCTTTTGTGCATACCTTGTCACCATTGGTTTTGGTAGATCCGAGTAATCTCTCCTTGTCTTCCTCCTGCTTTGAGTTTTTTCTCCCACCTCCTTGATAATATTCTCATGATTTCCATTCTTGACAGCATCAGTGTAAGATATTTGATGACTGTGGAGCTCTTCTTCACAATCAGATCTATCCCCCCACTGCTTCTTATGGGACAAAGGAGGGTTGACATTTACATCCTTCCCACCTTCCATTTGAGATATCCTGATTGTGTCATCAGCGCAGAGACTTTTACCTTCGCCACTCAATCTGTCCAGACCAGCATTGCCTTCCTTCTCTGAAATTTCCTCTGCCACTTCAGTACCTTCCTCATTTGATCCAACATCAGCCAACACTGAAAATTTATTTGCATAACAATTAAGCAGTTCCTGAGAATTTACCTACAGCTGGACATCATTTTTGCTCTTCTGTTCAGACACCAATTCCACAGGCCTAGAGCTGTCCAGCATCACAGCGTATCTCCTGCCAGTATTCATTTGAGTTGGAACCTCTTCAATCATCTGATCCAAAGAGATCATGCTGACTCCCTCCGGGTTGGTCTCTCCACCTCCAGGCTGTCCACCTATCATATTGGGGCACCCACCATTATTTGGTATGTCACCTTCTATAAAATGAGGGCAAGGGGCTTGTACATCTTCCCTCGAGTGAGCCGCTCCAACCTCATCCAGAGTAGCAAACCGGTTTGAGGAGCAAGGTAAAGCCACATCCACTCTGGACTTCTCCATTGCTTCTTTCTCCTTTATACTATCCATATTCATGGAGTTCTAATTTGTCTGAATTGCATCCTCCACAGCCGCACACCCCGGAGAGGCCCCAGTGAATACTTACGAATAAGCAATCTCGGATAAAAATGAGATTGCAAACTTATCCCTTACCTTAGGTCCGATATGCTTCGTACGTATCTGAAACTCTTCTATAATGATTTAAATAATGTCATTTACTTATTAGAGAATAATATTAATTGTTATTATATCATATATGGTTCACTTATGACTTTATATTACCTGTTCTTTTGTAAATTCCATGTTAAAGCAGCGTTTTGGGTAAAATCGTTTTATTTATCGTACTTGTTTGGAATTGTTGTTCTTGATATTATTATTACTTATATCAGGATTTAATTACGTCCAGAATTTAAATAATTATTTATATATCATATATATTCAGTATATATATATATAATAGATAGATAAATGAAGTGAAATACACCGTTCATGGAGACGGTACGCCGTACGTACGCATGAATGTTGTTTTCCTTTCCTTGTTGACTTGAATGGAAGTAAGTAGATAACATATATATATATACATAAATCAAGTAGATTCATCATGTCATATATTTCATTTTTATTCATTATATATACTTTATAATCATTTTTGAATGGTTATCATGGAGAATGAATCTCATCGCGTCGTGGAGACGGTAATCCGTACGTACGCACGAGCGATGATATCATTCCCATAATTATTGAATTGAATTAGAGTGGATGATATAATATCTCAGAATCATTATGATGTTATAATAATCATATATAGTTATTATTTACACCATTACACCCATCCAAGTAGGGTGGTGGTGAAAAAACAGATTACACCACGACATGGAGACGGTATTCCGTACGTACGCACGCGTGGTGATTTTGTTTTCTGTAGGATGGATAGAAGGTGAAATGGGTTTTTTTAATATTTATAATAACATATCAGTATATAATTAATACTGATGTTATTACTTTATAATGAAACAACTAAAGAAGAGTAAGTAGAAGAAGAAAGAAACTTGAAAGAGTCGGTAAAAGAGGTTACCTCTTCCTCGACGCACGTCCTTTAAACTTCTTCTTAGGGCACTAGAGTTGGTCTTTTGAGAAGACCAGAACCTCTATGATATAACTATAGAGGTTGAGAAGATTAATTTCCAGGGTTTGTCTGAGCTTAAAGGATCAAAAGTGTGTGAAGAGAAGAGTGAAGGGGTTCCCTTTTTATAAGGGAGGAGAGTGGCACCTTAGGAAAACTTAAAATATTATTTTATAATACAGTCATATTCAGTTTATAATAGCTCAAAATTGATTTATTTAAAAGATAATGTTGGGATGGGTCGAAATACTCTCAATTAATAGGTTTTAGAGAAGTTTTGGTTACTATTTTAACCTTATAATTTAGATTTAACTCTAAGTTAAATAATTTAACTTTTACCGTGTCTTCTTGTTTTCTTAAACTATATGGTTAATAAACATACTATAACAAGACAAACAATACCCAAGTGGTTCATTATTAATATATATAACCTTATATATGTCATTTGGACAAACCTTATATTTTTAGGAATAAAATAACAATTAATAATATAATATTTGTTTTAAAAAATATTTTATGTCAATTTTGATACTATTTGGTAATTGATTTTTCTGAAAATTATAACAGCATTATTAGTTCGAAAAAAGTTAATTGAATCAATACTAAAATTTCATATTAACTAAAAAAAATATTTTAATTTATAAAAAGTCTCAAATTACATTTATTTGGTTATTTATAACATCAATTATGTTAATATTTTATTAATAAGATAATAATACATCATCATTGTGTTATAAATAAATTATATTATTTAATATTAAAAAATTATAAATAAAATACCATTATGTAGGAAATATTTTTAACTTTCTAATGAATATTTATAGTTGAATTTATCTTATGTATAACCCTATATTAAAATTTTTTAGTTATTAAACATTGATTTTAACTATTTTAATTCTTCATTAAATAAAATAATAATAAATGTCTTTATCTAATCCAAGTGGAACTAAAGGGTAATATTTTATTTATAAAGTTGTTTTTGGTCAAACCAAACTTATCCAATAGAATTAGTACACGTGTTAGGGTAATAATAATATCATTTTTACCCTTAATTACCCTATTTACTTTTAACCGTGGTAAATAAAAGTAAAAAGTTACTATTCACCAAAAATTAATTTTATCTTATTGAACCACATTTTACTCCTTGATATTTACTGTGTCTATCAGATTTTTGAAATTCCACTAACAGAAGCAGTAAAATTAAGTTTTATGTAAATTTTAAAACTCTCCTAGGAGGTGGGTAAAAGACGGTGAAAAGTTCAATAAAATTTTTATATGTCTAAAATTATTATAAAATGGCTACAATGAATTACATGGAACTTATATAGGTATTATGTATCAATTTTGACCTAAAATAAATTTAAATAAAATAAATAATTATTTATATAAAAAGTCAGTTTTAAATAGTAACCCAGTGTTTTCACTATTCATCAAAAATTGAAAGTTTTCTGAAAAATACCAAAAATTCACCCTAGGCTAATTTTGATATTCAGAATCCAAAAATGAAGTCCATTTTGAAAAATAAAATTTCATAAAGGGGGTATTACTATTCCTAATGGCTAGTTTATATGACATATCATTGTTTAGTGAAACTCGGTATTGCGTACAACATACGCTATCGTGGAAGGTAGCGATTGCATGTAATGCAAGCCATGTCAAGGACGCATATAGTGAAAGCTCCTTTTAGTGTAGCATACAACACAGGACATCGATGAAATTAAAAAGAAGATTTTTCATAAAATCTCAGGGTGCTGCAACAACTCACCTTATCGCAATTCAAGAGGCCTTGTCATTGGATCAACTTGCACAGATTTACATCAAAGAAGTGGTGAGGATACATAGAGTACCACTATATATTATGTCAAATCGTGATCTGATATTCACCTCGATGTTTCGGAAATGTCTCCAACATGCTCTAAGCACTGAATTGAACTTCAATACTGCCTATCATCCAAAAACTGACTTCCAATCTGAGCAAACTATTTAGAAAAAGGAAGATATGTTGAGAGCATGTTCTATGGACCTCAAAGGAGGATAGGATCAACATATTCCATTGGTTGAATTATCATACAACAATAGATTCTACTTGAGCATATGAATGGAACCATATGAAGCCCTTTATGGGAAAAGGTGTTGAACACTGGCATGTTGGGATGAAGTCAGTGAGCGTAAGATGTTAGGACCTAAAATTGTTGAAGAAATGGCGGGGAAGGTGAAAAATAATTAACAGAATGGCAGCCCAAAGTCAAGGAAATAGTTATGTACATAGCCATTGACAATACCTTGAGTACAAAGTTGGAGACATGGTATTTCTATATATATCTCCATGGAAGAATGCCATTAGGTTTGGGAAGAAAGGGAAGCTAAAACTAAGGTACATGTTCCCCTTAGAGATCCTTGATAGTATCGTAGATGTGGTCTGTTGGCTGGAACTTATGCTTACCATGTCCAAAGTACACTATGTATTTCATGTACCCCTCTTAAGGAAGTACATACCAGACCCTTCAAATGTACTCTCTTCAGAGGTGGTATAGTTGGAGGATGAACTTTCTTATGAGGAGCAACCAGTGAAGATCTTGGATCATAGAGATAATGTTCTGTGTAACAAGACTACTCACCTAGTCAAAGTATTATGGCAGAACCACAAGTAAAAAGAGGCAACATGGTAACTAGTGGAGTTAATGAAGGAAAAGTACCCACACATGTTTATGGCTTAAAATGTAAAATGAAATTTCGAGCACAAAATTTCATAGGGGGAAATGTAACAACCCATTGTCGTCAATAGAAATTTCCTTCTTATAATAATTTCATATAATCACATAAAATCACAACATAATGAACTACTATATACTATGTTACCTTTGAAAATAATTTCCCCACATCAGTGTTTTTTTGAGTTTTGAGAATCTGACATACACGGCTGTGATCAGTATGTTATTTGAAGTCTAATATGACCAACTTAATTTTTGGTGAATAGTAACATACCATTGTGAATAGTAATTTCACCCTTATGAATAGTGACATAACCTAATGAATATTAACCATACCTATGATAGTATATAAATAATATTCAAGTGAAATTATGATTTCCTATATTTTGGAATAAGTAATTAAATGTTTTAAAACTGGTTTTTTTAGAATAAATTTGAATTTTAAATAAATATTAAATTAATCTTATTTAAAAAATTAATTTTAAAAAATCTATTTCATTATTGGATTCTAAACATTGAAAAATGGTTGGGGTTAATTTTTGGGATTTTTCTGAAACACATGAATTCTTTGTGAATAGTAAAATACATTAATGTACCGTATAAAAACATTATAATTTAAATCCACTATTCCTAACATCATAAGTTATGTAATAACCCAAATCATGAACTAACATGAATTTATTACTATTCTTGGTCATGGAATCATCATTTTTTATTGTCTTATGGGAAAAATAATAAACTAATGATTATAATATTATGAAAACCCTCTTCTCCTCCACTATAAATACCACCCCTCCTTAGCTCTTCTCCTTACTACTCTAAAGCCTTGTGCCATGCCTATATTATGACCAAATATATCCTCAAGATCCTACCCCCACTTCATACAGAATATGGTCTCATCAAAATACAAAATCCACTCCACTTAAGTGGCTCTTAAGGAAGATTGAATCAAGAGGTAAATTCATATTTTCTTTTCTTTCTTTTTCTTTTTTGGTTCATTTGTTTTATTTTCTATCCTTACCACTCCTCATTCAAATGTTAGGAAAACTCTAGTAAGATACATGTAAAGTAATGTTGTTGTGATAATGTAATAAGTTATTATCATCTCTCCTTTACTCTACTTTTATTTTAGTAGTAAAGACACCATCTAAGATGTGTTAAATTAAAACATTCAAGGACGATTGGTTTTCAATTTCTATTACCGTCTTCAATTATGGTCACGAGACTATTATAATTGTTGAACCAGACCATAATATATGTATTATTCTTCATCTATGGGTTTTTAATACTTTTTTACACATGGTATTGGGTTATAAAACAAAATGTGTACTTTGTGGCCAAAAACTGCCTATTAAACCAAACAGTTATCAATAATATTTTTTATAGTGATCGACATCACTCAAAGTAAAAAAATTAAATTTACAACCATGTAATATCTAGGATGGTCACTAACTACATATAACTTCAATTTTGTATAACCAATTTCAACATACATGTTTATTCATTCATGAATATAATAAACCGATCATAAAAACCACGAAAACAAACAAACCCGAAAAATGAAATTGAACCACTTAACTCATCAAAAAAGTCATGAATTAACTCTAAAAGGTTATAATAAATATTTTACATATATAATAAATTATTTAACTATTAATTAATGACCATAATTTCATTATTTGGTACATTAATATCGAGTGGATAACACTATCAGATTTAAGGTATGGGGTCCTCTTCATTTCACTTTTATTCAAGATTGTCCTCAATGTTATAACCATTAATGTGTAATTCCTAGGGACAGGGTAATATTGAGAACCTCCCAATACTATCATCATGA
Source organism: Viscum album (assembly GCA_963277665.1). NCBI lineage: Eukaryota > Viridiplantae > Streptophyta > Magnoliopsida > Santalales > Viscaceae > Viscum > Viscum album. Next base: position 913,782,097 of record OY728138.1, on the reverse strand, counting down.
TGTATAAAATATGATAAATCCATTCCTATATCATTAATCCTTCTTAAGTACACCTGATACCATGTTGATATTCCGTATGGGATTCCACCTAAAGAACCTTTATTCCTTCAGGTTTCTCAATCTTTCTTTTTACCCAAATGAAGATTTATTTTCTTTTTATGTAAAAATTATACAAACTATCTATATGTTACAAACTCATGTTTCATGTTCTATACCTCATTACATTTTGTGGATATACATGTTTTTATGTGATTCCATCCTCAATACTTCCAAATCAGAAAACCTGTTTTGAGGGAACTTCCTAAATTATTAAATAATTCCAAGTGAACTCGATCTTATATTTTAAGCTTTAATTATCTTTAAAAAATAAGTCTTTTTATTTTTAAAACCGTCTTGTTTCACTTTTGGTTTTTTATAAAGGATCGTTCCCTTTTCTATTTTAAAATCTCTATAGTATTTTCCTTAAAAATTATCAAAATGTTTTTATTCCAAAATTTCATGAATACTTTTCCTAAATTTAGTCAATTATACTTGAAATCACTCACCATGATAAATTTTTTTTTTTTCACTTATGAATTTCCATGTATATTCTAGTTCCTTTCTTCATGGACACTTTTATGAAACATCGATATGTTATGCTTTATGTCATGACTGTGGTACCCAATTATTTCTGGGCAACCCTTATGTTTATGTAAGATTATTATATATTATTCTTTAAGTGGAAAACATATTCATGAAAATTTATGATGGGTGTGACTAGATAGCACTCCAATTCAATGGGTAAAGTTAAGTCTCATGAGATGTTCTATGTGATGGTCTTGGCGATTTGCCTTGGCTTGTGCTACTATGTGAAACGATCTTGTTTATTAGTCTTGAGTCATACTAAAGTCATGTTTTATGTTGATACTACATTTATATGACTCCATGTTGATATTATCCCATGTTTATATGTTATGATTCCATATGTTCCATGATTTTTTTATCATTATGTCATGTATCCTAACCCTTATACCAAAGCTTTATTCTTATGTATACTCTTTTACTGGGATTTTTAACTCATATCTTGGTTCATGTTATCCCCAGGTTATCCTAGGATGATGTAGGGTCTCAACAGAAGTTTGGAGATCTTTATGAAGATTAAATAAAGAAGTGTTTTTTATGTCCCGTGTTTTTAGTTTTATGTACCAAGTCTTCAACGACACTAGATTTAACAATCCTTGGGTTGTACTATGATCTATAATTATGCATAAAACTTTGTAATGTTATGTGAAAAGGTAGAGTCTCTATACAAATCATATTTATTATTTTAATGTTTTCCCTTTGTATCTATTGCTCTATTTTGGTGTGAAATCATTCACCCTATTTTCAGGGTATTGGATCACTATTCATTATTCTTATAATATAATTTGAATCTAAAGATGATATTTGATGTGGAGTCATCTAAATCACTACAGTAGGTGTTTTAGTTGTTTTAATTAAAGTTTAAGATGTTTTTATATCCTCGTCTTTGGGTTTTAGGATTACTTTTTCCATACCACACCTTAAAATGGGTTCTTTGATTCGAAATAGTTTTACACATGATAATATACTTCTAAGGATCATTTCTATAAATTTAGAAGTTAGTTACCTAAATTATAAAAACCCCTTAGGGTGTGATAATTTAATTTTCATATCAAATATAATTTTTAAAAGACCAAATTACATCAAAGAGTTTGTCTTGTGTTGGAAATGGAATTCCCTCATTTGGGTATTTTATTAAATGATAAAAAACATATTCTAAGTTGTTGGTTGAACCTTAGAATTGATTTTGCATTTACAAGATTAATTAGATGATATATATATATATATTGAATGGATTTTTTCAAGGTAGTTTTCCTTGCATAAAAAAACTATATAGATTAATTATAATGATTTCTAATGGGTGTAAAGCACACACCAATTGATTCATACTTACTCTGTTGATTATATGAATTGTGACACCATTTTTATATTAGGATTGATGGTTGTAAATATTATGAGGTGATCCCTCAGTTTATTGATACTATTATGATAAATCCATTTATATTAGCTCTGGAACAATGGTTAAGGGATTCATTGATCATGGTGATTAACTCACCCTTAGATCGGGTGTTGAGCATGATGTCTCTCACATTTTTACTATTTACTAGGAGATGGACTTGAATTTCCATGTTCCTCTATTTAGGGTATTTATAATGAATTCTCACCACAACTATATCAATTGATGAGAATTAAGTATCACATTCATTATGAGATACAATAAATATTCCCTCTTTTGGAGCCTATATCTCATTCAGATTGGTTATGGATGACTAAGCTACGCCCCGATCCTGCCAGCTCCTAGCATCCAAGTATATTCCTACCTATGTCCTTACATAATCAGTGCATATAGGTGGATATGGTATATAAATGTACTATATTTTTATTATTACTATATATATTTGGTTACTAATCAGAATCATTTTGGACTATTCTATAGTAGGTGAATTTCTATAGGTTTATTATAGGAACCTAAGCTAACTGTTATTTCTTTATTTCCAGAATTTCTTATTATTTAGTTATATTTTCAAAATGTTTATCTATATACTCTTCTTGGATTACTTATACCCATTTTTGGTGGTGGACAACTAAGATTTTATCTTACACCCTACTCATGCCACCTTTGGTACCCGAGTAGATCACTTGTATACGGGAATAGATAAAGAAAATCACCATACTTTCGATACTAGAAATGATTTAATTTTAGTATGAATCATGGGAGAAGAGAAATTAGAATATGTTTGAGATTATAGTGGAGAAGCCTTTTGTATTTTTTTTAATTTTTCTATAATAGGTTGTATATGTTGGCACCCTATTTCCCTTTTTTATTTCACCATTCCATGAGATCATGTATCAGACTCCTCATTTTTGGATTTTGATATTTTTATTTAGTTGCTCAGTTATTAAGCTTACACATTTTACTATTATAAGTATTAATTTTTATGATTCTGCTATGACATATTATTAGTCCTATGTTATAGGGTTTGTTTATATTTTTCTTCCCCTATTATGATTTTGCATAATTATGTTGTGTCACTCTTATATGAGGGTGTAGTCTCCCCACTCCACCGCCTTTACACCCTCACTATTATTCGGAAGCCTCTGGCATATGAGGATTCATTCTTGGGGCCATGTAACCCACCAAATCCTGGCATGGGCTAAGTGGATCCTAGTTAGTGATGTTACAGGTTTAAATTATTTTATTTTAAAATTTTTTCTTTCATAAAATGCATGCGTAAAATTTAATGAAATATTTCTGAACAAAGTATAGGGGAGAGAAGGAAAAGTATTTTAGAATGTAAATATATTTTTATTATTTTACATTTATTTTATCCTATGATAAGATATATATATATATATTCCAAGAAACACAAAAAAAGTAAAAAACAAAAAAATATAATATTAATAATTGATCTTCTTGTTAATTTTCTACAGAACTCTCTTGTATAATTTTTTATGATTTTCTCAAACTTTCATTGAGAAAAATAATTCCCTTCCTAGTATAAATTTCATACTAGAGTTATTAATTTCATTATTTTTGAATTTTTATGAATTAGTTGAATATTGAGATAATTTTTCACGACCTTCATGGAGATCTAGTCTTAGAAATAGGAAAGGGAGAGTGAGTGAACAGATTTGTCTTGAATTTGGATATAACATATGGTCACTATAATTTTTGAACATATTTTTTGGAAACATGAACTCTATAAAAAATAACACCTTTGGGAGTCAACTCAAAAGAAATTTATATAAGTCCCTTGAAACTGGAGTAAAATGGGAAATTGGGTTCTCATAGTGATTATTTGAGACATATGGAACCAAGTGTGTGACTACTCACTATATAAATATTTCAATGGGTGATTTCACATATTACTTTGCACATACATGGCTGGGAAAAATTAATAAAATGAATAAGGTCCTAATAATAAAAAATGAATTGATTTAGATAAGGATAATATGAACCCAAATGAATAAGGGAAATTAACATAAAAAAAATTCATTTATGTTATATCAATAATGTAGGATATCAAACATGGGTTTAAGAAAATTAGGAGAGGGGGAAAATGGAAGTGATTTTTGTCAAAACATTGATTTCACTATGATCTTATTCGATCCACTCTAGGATTTAGAAATTTGATTAAATTGAAGTGATGAGTTAATTGAAAGTGTATAAGATGTGTGAAAATTCAAGCAATGGAGTGACCTAGGAATATCTTCTTCTATCACTATCATATTTAAATCTAAACCCGATGAATCCTTTTTTTATTTTATTTTAATAAATGAAATTCAATGATAAAATTGTCTTGTATGATAATAGTTTATGTGTGGGAGATTGATATGATATGAAATTCTCAATAAAATATCTATTTTTCATTTATAATTAACCACATATTTTATTTAATCTATGAAAATTAATTGATTTTTTTCCAATTTTTGGAACTTTGAGAATAATTGTTAAATATATTAAATATTATCTTTTAATGATTTATTTAATTTTACAATTCAATAGAAAATCCAAATATTTATTTTTATTTTGAAATTTAATTTTTTGATTAAATATTGAATTAATTATCATAAATGTATTTATTTTAGAATTTTTAATGTTTCAATCATTTTGAATTAATTGAAAATCCATAAACTGAAATTTGTTTTAAAAAAGTGACTTGTAAAATGAAAAAAATGGATGCTTAATTTTTTTGGAAAATTAGTTGTGTTGGGGAAAATATAATTAATTATGTTTAATTGTTTTTTGTTATTTATAATATATTTTTTATTTTTTATATTATATTAGAAAATTTGTCAGAGGATAGGAGGTCATGAATACAAGGATAATCCTAAACCCCAATTTAGATTGTACTGGTTAATTTCAAGTAGTTGTTGAAATTGAAGAACCACACCAAGAAGAATAAAAAAAATGTGTAACATGAACATAACCTTTAATGTACTTCGGCCCTGTGGGGACCTACATACATGATAAGAACACCACTTAGTATGCATGTGTTTTATTAATTCTTCAATGAAAATAAACTCTACAAGTATATACCACCAAGAAAAAGAAAAACCTGCACAAGAAAATATAAGGTTAACAGCTTCAAATCAGAATGATATAGAAATTTTAAACACTTAAAATGATGAATTTTTGACTAAACTCTAGTAGTCTTGGTCTCTTGGTGTTAGTGCAATGCGTGGAAGACTCGTAGTACCTAAATCTCACCTTCTTCCCTTTGTGATTGTGGACATATCACTAAGAAGGGACCATACTTTTCCACCATGGAATGATGCCATCTCCTCCGTGAAATAGGATTCAAGAGGAAACCTGGAATATTAGAAGGCTAAGACAGAGCCCCGATGAGGCAACGATCAAGGGTTTCGTCAAGGGAGAAATAAGAGCAGTATAGGAGAGAAGAGATTAATGACTGATCCCAAAAACTGATGCCACATAGGCATGATGAAACCCACTGATACTGACCTAACAACCATGAATAGAATAGATAACATGGTTGTGCCACATACCCACATGAAACATAGCACCAATGTTTTATGCACGTAAGAAGAACAAAGGGGACAACATAGGAAAAATGGGTAGTGAGGCAGATCAACTGCATGTAATCAACAAACACCAAGATCATCTAGGTGATACAGGCAATAATTTGTCGAATATATCACAAGGTAGGTCGCATAGATTGTAGGATCGAAATAGTGATGTAGATTCTCAATATACAAGAGGGGGGGGGGTGAATTGTACACTTTAAAAATTACTTTGGAACTTTTAAAGTTAGTTATGAATAACTATGTTTTCCTTAAGATAAGGAAAGGGCTAAGTTTAACAAAGTTAAACTAAGCAAATTCACAACACCTCTAACACCAAATGTAAACATGGAAAGAGATTTCGAAAGAAGGTTCTGGAAATATGGTTCCGGATATTGAATCTTAACAAAAGTTACAATATGAGATTCTACCTTAAAGCGTATAGAATCTAAATGAAACAGAGTACAAGTAAGGAAGTATAAGAATGTTATACTTTCCTTATAATACAAAATGCAGTGGAATATAAACAAGTAGTTAAACTACAAGTAACAAGATATATGTCTTTTAACCCAAAGAGAAGGGTATCCAACAACCTTGGATAAAGGTCCCTTGATTTATACTTTCAAGCAAGTCTGTCTTACCCACACTAGGGTAAGCCCTCGATACGAAGATCGGAGTCTCTGTCTTGCTATCCCCGCAAGCCCTCAACTTCAAGGTAGTTGGCAACCTCTGTCTTCCTCAGCAAGGAAGCCCTCGAACTTTAAGGTAGTCAGCACCTCTGTCTTCCTATCCCCGAAAGCCCTCGAATGTAATCACCAACATTCGGAGTCGCACGAAGCATTGAGAGTTAATAAGAGCCTCTCTCTCTATAAATCACTTCAAGCATGTAATCACATGAGTTGAAGATCAGTCAGCCTTTTTTTCTAGCAGCACCGAGCTCTTTCAAATGAGCTCCTATTTATAGGTAAGGTCGACTCCTTCTCCAACGGTCATATTTTCCTTAAAGATCGGAGGGACCTGTACACGTGTCACTTAGACAACGGTTAGTTTATAACAAAATAGACGACATCGTTTTATATCAAAACAAGTGTAACAGAATGTACAACATCGTTTTAAAATCTAACTCAAAAGTTCGGAATGAAAAATTCGGAGTGAAGGTTCGGAGTGTAATGGAAATAATAAAAAGTAGAAAAATTATATAAGTGTAAGCAAAATGAAAGTTCGGAGTATAACCAAAATATTTTTTGGAGTCTAAATAAATTCAGAGTGTATAAAACAAAGATGATCAGATTCTGTTTAATAGGTGAATTCAGAATGAGGATTCGGAATGATAATTCATCATCAGAATTTGTAATGAGAATTCGTCATTATAGTTATTAATGAAAATTCATTATCATAATTTGTAATGAGAATTCGTCATTAGAATTCGTAATGAGAATTCAATGTCGAACTTCATAAGAATTCGTATTCTGAATCTGGAATAAAACTTAGTTAGAGTTCATATCCGGAATTCAGAATGATACTTTATTACAGTTCTCATCTGGAATTCGGATTGAAACTTCCTTACAGTTCTTATCCAGAATTCGGATCCTAAAACAGAATTCTTTATATCAAAGTTTTAAGCAATTCCTAGAAAATAGAAATGAATACGAATCTCATACTTAAGAAAAATATAGATGAAAATATGATAAGGATAATTTTTCTTATAAAAGCAATTTTACTTATAAAAGCAATTTTCCTTATAAAAGAAATTTTCCTTATAAAAGCGATTTTATTAAAGATAAGATGTTTGTGATTTTCAAAACAAGAAGGAATGGAAAAGTCATAAGGAAAACCTTATTGACTCAACATAGACTGGCCAAGGGGACATAGTCTAACATAGAACAACAATCCATTTCTAAAATTAAAAAATTGATCATTTAAAATATATCTTAAAATTTATTAATGCATAATTGAAAACTTAAATGGAAAGAATATAATGATGACAAATTTAATAATAACACATAATGGAATACCACAATTCACAAATCTCAACCATTTTCAATTGAATTTTGTGATTTTCTTTCACCTATTTCAATATAATTAGATCCATATTTAAGCTATCTAAAAAAATCAAAATTTAGACAAGACCATGGATTTATTCAAACTATCAACTAGGTTTATGTTATTTTGTATCTTATTTACACACATGATTCTATATTCTACAAAATCTCTTATAAAATGTAGCCTAATATAAATGTGTTTTGATTTACCATGTAAATATAAATTTATATAAAGATGAAGTATTAATTTAATATCAGAATATAAATTAATGATAAAATTTATAGGTTCAGTTTAGATGAAAACCCTTCATCTACATGGATTATTTTACTACCTCGGTCAAGGAAATATACTCAGACTCCATGGTTGAATGTGAAACCACTGACTACAAATTTCACTTCTATGAAATGGGTCCACCATATCCAGTCATCAATTTTATGGTATTTATATTTTATACATAATTAGCATCTACATATCTATTAATAAATTTAGTAGTATCTACATATTTACCATAACACAAAGATAGATTATTTTTGCTAGAGATATATCTTAAAATCTACTTAAGGTCAAGCCAATGTTGATATCCAGGTGTGTCCATAAATCTTCTTAAAGTACAGATTGCCTCAATAATATCATTCCTGGAGAAAATCATAGACTAAATAACGCTTCCAACAATATTAACATACATAATTTTATGTATAAATTAAATATCATCTTCAGTAGTGGGTTCTACAATCAAATATAGTTTAAAGTGTTTTCCAAGAGGTATATTGATATGTTTTAGGGATTCAAACATGTATATCTTTAGAATCATTAAAATTTAAGAATATTAAGATGAGTAAATAAATTTATTTGGTCTATCTCTAATGATTTAAAAACCTATAGTTTTCATAGCTTCAACTAAGTCTTTAATTTAAAACATTCTTTATAATTGTGAGTTTACATTAATGATATTGATCATATTATTTCAAATGATAAGCATGTGATCAACATAAATAAGTAGATAAAGTGTACAATTGTTATTTGATTTAAAATAAACATATTAATCATATTGATTCCTAGAAAATTGGTTATCTAACATGAATGAATCACATTTTATATACCACTTCCTAGGGTATTTTTTCATTTCTTACAATGATTTATTTTGTACGTAGATATTATTTATTTTAAATTTCTTTGAATAATCTCAAGGAAGTTTCATATAGAGTTTCACTTTTAAATCACCATGAAAGAAGGACATTTTAAAATCTATTTGTTTAATGTGAGGATCATTATAGGTACCAAAATCATGTAAAAGAATAATAGAAGAATTATTAACAATAGGGGAAATGATTTTAGAGTATTAAATGCCTTATCATTGAAGGAAACCCTTAGAAACTAGCTTTTTTTGTGCTTCATTTTAATTACCTTGGTATTTTCTTCTTTCCTTTTATAAATCCATTTGGACCCAATTATTTTATGATGGTTTGGGATTTTTACAATAGTCCATATTTTGTTTTTTAAATAATTAATTTCTTCATTCATGTAAGTGGATCACTTATTTGAGTATTTTTCATTTAAGGCTTACATATAAGTTAGAGGGTCATCACCTATAAGATCATGGGCCACATGGAAAGCATTGAAATCCATCACACAATAGATGAGTCGAGCATTGGGTCTTGGGACCACCTTTCTCTATCTTGGGTTAACTAATAATGCCTATTAGTGGAAGGAGGTACAAATTTAGAATCTGAACTAGAAGATGACTCAAAATCATCCCCAATAATGGGATATAGTACATGTGGAATAGTTTGAACCATATACTTAAAAGGATCTAGAGTCTCATCTTTATCTTCCTATTTTGGGGTTGTTTCATTTCTTATAGATATAGAAGACATAGTTTTATGAGAGGAAGAATCATAAAAGACAACATCCCTACTTATTATGTAATTTTGGTATCCAGGTTTTTTCACCCATAGTTTATACCCTTCAACAACCTCAGGATACCTAATAAAAAAGAATTTGTGAGATATTGGTTCTAGATTATTAGTTTTGACATAAGAAAAAGTTGTACAATTGAAGATTCTTAAGTTTGTATAAGAAGGGGGATTACAATTCCACAATTCTTTAGGTGTTTCAAATTGATTGGTAGAGGAAAGGCACATGTTTTTTAGGTAAATAGCATTGTTGATAGCCTCATCAAGGAGGGATTTGAGGAGGATTAAGTATAGAATAATTCTTTAGACTCTTTCAGGGATGGTACTATTACTTTTCTCTACTAGGCCATTTTTTGGGGATTTTACCAAACAACTAAATGAATTTTAATTATATCATATTTAAAATAATGAAATAATTTAGTAGAAAAGTATTCAAGACCATTACTAGTTCTCATGGTTATTATTTTCTTCCCAATTTGGATTTTAACCAAAGTTTTCTAGGTTTGAAATTTTTGGAAACATCAAATTTGTTTTCAAGAATATAAATCATAACCCTTCTGGGGAAGTCGTCTATAAAGTTGAAAGGGTAGGAGCCTCCACCATTGGATTAGTCCTAACAAGTCCTTTAAGATCAGAATAGATATATTCTAAGGGACTAGTTTCTTTAAATCTAAACCCAATAAAAGAAAAAATTCTTGGCCATTACCATTATAATATCTTTAAAAAATGGAATATTATAAGGTTTAATGTCACTCAACAGTACCTTCTTGTTGAGTTTTTATAGTCCTTTAGAGATAACATGCCCTAATCTCAAATTCCAGAGCATTGTATTTTTAGTTTGGATATTATAAATGCTAACAAAAATCCTTGAATGTGTATTTCCATTCAATCCATACAGCCCATTGATTAACAAACCTTTAATAATGGTTCTATATCATTTATATATTTTAAGAAAACATGTTTCTGACCTAAAAAAAAACCCCTTTTGGTCTAATATTCCTATGGAATATACGTTTATAACTGATCTTAGTTCATGTAATGTTATTATGAAATGGTCATCTAGTTCAATAAAAAAAGAACTTCTTCCCTCAACCTTAAACCACTTATTATCACATGATAGGACATATTATTATACCCTTTTAACCAAATCATGGAATGACTCTCTAAACGGACACATATCGACGGAAAAAATGTGTATAAGACCCAATATAAATTTAGTTCATGGCTATACACATTAAGAACATCAGTAGTGTCATATCCATAGTCAAATAAGAGGCCCTTGCCAGTGGGTTTTTTAGACTCTAAGTCATGTTTTAGTTTCCTACATTTAGGTTTAATATGCCCTGGTTTTCCAAAATGAAAACAAGTGAATTTTATTTCCTTAGAATTATATCTTGTTTTAGGGTGACTATTGTTCTTGCTTTTATCTTTTGTGAATTAATTATTCTTCTCTTTTGATTTTGGTATACCCCTAGTGAATAAAATCTCTCCATCACCTATAATTCTAGGTTTAGAGTGTAGTTCAATAGAGAGGACTAACTTGACCTCTTCAAGAATCAATGAGTCTTGGAAATACATCATGGTATCAACTAAAGTGTTGTAAGTATCATCATGATAAATAATAGGATCATTGCCTAATCTTTATCATTAGCATTGAAATCAATTTTGGATAAATATAACATAATATTATTAAATTCATCAAGATGGGTTTTAATGTAACAACTAGGATTCATTTTAAAAGTAATCATGTAATATTTTTTTATAAATCCTTCCAACAATTTATTCATTCACATATAATTTATTCAGATTAATCCAAATACTAGTAGTAGTATTCTCATAATAAACACATCTTATTACTTTATCACATAATGGAAGTAGTAATGTGATTTTTTCGTTAACTAACACATCAAGTGAAATGTCAATGTATTCAGTAGTGTTTGGTCCGGTTTCATTTACTATAATAACATGATTCTTCAAACCATAGAGGGAATCAATTAGGCCCTTCTCTACATGAAGGGATCTTATCTTAATTTTCTTTAGGATAAATTAATTATCAGCATAAAATTTCTTGATTTCATACCTCATTTATGAAATATTTTTCCAAATAGTGGTTATAAAGTTTTTTTGGAAAATGTAAGTGTACGCCCACAATAGTTGACCGATATCTTGGATAAATTATGCTTATCCAAAGGGATACAAAACACTAAGAAATACAAAATTGGAAATTGGATTTAAAAGAATATAGTTGTGAAACAATGGAAATTTAATATTGATATTTCTATATAGAAAATTAAATAGAAACCATAAATTTAAAGTAGAAATAGATATTGAAAATTAAATGAAAAAGAAAGCTAGTATAGGCTCTAATTCCACTTTGTGAGGGGAGATGAAATCATTAATACAAGGATAACCCCAAACCCTAATAATGACCGAACTGGTAAATTTCATTTAGAGTTATAAATCATAGAACCAAAAAAGTATAATATATAAAAATAAATGGAAGAATAAGAACACAAGATTTAACGTGCTTTGGTCCGATGAGGACCTATGTGAACAACAAGAACACCACCCAGTATGCACACATTTTATTAATGATAAAAAGAAAAAAAAATTCTAAAAGTGAAGACTAGTAAGAGAAATAAAACTAGGAAAAAGAAAATAAACTATTTAATTATTTTAATCAAAATGAGATTGAAATTATAACACTTACAATGTCAGAGTTTTGAATGAACTCTGGTGGTCTTGATCTCTTAGAGTTGGTAAGATGTGTGCAATATTACTTGTCCCAAATATCTTCTTCTCCCCTTCATACTTAAGGATCTACCATGGATAAGGTTCCACACTTCTTCCATCGAGGATGTTGTCTCCACCATGAAATAGGCTTCAAGAGGAATCCTGGAAGATCTCTAGGTGAAGGAAAAGCTTCGACAAAGTTGTAAACTTGGTTTTCACTATGGGATAAATGAAAAAATGATGATAGAGGAGATCCAAGTGACCATTTCAATGAAGAAAAAACATGTATGGGATATGAAAATCTCTAATACTGGCCTTCCCACCTAAAAATAAATAGAGAACTAGGTTTCACCACAATCACACAAAAAACAGAATGCTAGTAGCATATACAAATAAGCCAAACCCAGTGGATGACTCAGATAAAATGTATGCTGATGCTAATAAACATCTAGTAATCAAACCAACATGTGGATTTTGAGGGTGTTACAAGTATTAATCCATGATCCATAGCAACATATTGTTCATATGGACCATCATAAGTGACAAAGTCCCATGAAAAACTATATCCCAAATAAATAATTAACATTTTGAGAGCATAAATTAAGTGTTATAATTTTTTAATTCATAATTGAAAACATAAATGGAAAAAATAATTAATAAAATATTTAAAATAAAAACATAATTGAATGCCACAATTCACAAAAATCGCGTGCTTAAAAATGTGTGTGTTATATGCAGTTCCATATTTGAAAGAGACATATGTGACCATATCATTTCTTTAAAAATTCAGTATAGGCACAAAGTCATTGTGAGTTCCCCAAAAAATCAACCACAAGGTAAGATACCATGAAAAATTACAAAGTCATAAATTGACAGTGACATCACCCCTTTATGTGGTCGATCAAACAATGAAAAAACTGACAAATCCTAGGATAAACTATGCCATATCTTAATAAATCAACTATGAAACCACCCCTCATTTTTTAAGGTTAATATCCTTAGGTAAAAACGAAGCTATGATTTTGAAAAACACATGGAATTTTCATAAGTGAATTCCAATCGATCCGTTATCTTCTTGAACCGCATCTACTCCTCTTCACAGTCAATCATCTTGAGAAATTTTAAGGACTCTACTGTCAACCATATGACCTAAATTCCAAGAAAGGAGTTACTATGTGATTCTAAGGTTGAAGATAACCCATTCCACTAGGGATTAAATTAATGTGTTAATGGGGATTCTTACACTAGAATCAAGATACGTAGCCTCATTAAATTTGAATAAGGCATATAATGTTATCAGTTGTGGAATAGAAGTGTTGCATCATCTTGAATAGAGGAGGAGGTGTACTATGTGGATGTAGAGACCTGTGATTTCCACCTAATGCCACATCATCATGTTTTGATTTGAGAAGATGAACATTGAGATCCATTTATATAATGATCTAAAACCAAAAATCAATCTAATTAAGATCCATCTTGTCATATGATACCCAAGCCACAAGAGCTGACTGTTATAACTGGAGAAGAATTTTGATGCTGTTATGTTTTAACCATCAAGGTCAATGAAAGCTGAGCATGTTGATGAAAGATGCATCTTTCAAATTTGAACTATGATGAAGCCCAATATTGTGGGGGTGAAGAACTCGAGCCATACTAAAATTCCTTTTCATAATTTAAAGGAGCTACTAATACCCACCATAAATGCCTCAAATTGGGAGGAAGTCAATGACGATACTCGATTAAAGAAGAGTCTGAGAACCCTAAGTAATTATTAGTCGATTACACTAAATAGTTATCATGAATGTCATTTATTCTCATTGATATGAATGATTTTCAATATGTTTTCATTAAAGGAGAATCGATGAAACCCATCAAATCCACCCATACTTGTCCAGTTGATGAATTACACTGATCCAAATCCATTGATGATTAAACATGACTGAAGGAACTCGATCAGTGACCAGGTTAGATGAAATCCACTAATGGAGTAATTTTAAATCTTTCTTATAGGTGGTTAGTGCACCTACCTCACCAAACCATGACATATAACATGGATTCGTTGCATTCTACATTAGTAGAAACTATTCCTTTGTTATCCCTGGTGGTTTCCAAAGATGTAGGTGGACACCATGATTTATGTACAAGGATGGGGGGATGTTGTTATAGTTGTTTCAAAATTGACACCTCCCACCGTGGATATTTGAGGAGGTCTTGGGGGTCCTCCTTTATTCATTAAATTTGAGTCAGCGAAGATCTTCTATCCAAAGAGATCCTTGAGATCTCTATGTGTGAGAAATAAAGGAAGGTGTCAGGGTTATTTTGTAACCCTTGTTCTAGTTCAAATAAAATGATGGTTTCCTCTTCCATTCATCTCACTTCGTGATCAAAGAATCACAACATGTGGTATCAGATCCATTTTTAATGAAATAGTGGTTAGCATTGGATATTTTCTAGTAACAAAAAAATTCATGTTTCCTAGAATATTATATTTAAATAAAATTCTAAACTTTCATTTTGAGATGATTATAACTGTGAAAACATCATTAAAAACATAGATAAAATGAGCTTCCTGGGAAAGGTTAAAGTTTGGTTAAACATCATGTGCTACAGTACCCCCTACTAGAGAATAAGTTATTATTTTTATGCCAATGACATTTCAGGTGAGATTCAGTAAAATTCTCTGGTGGTCCACACCATCACCACTTCATTGGTCGATCTCAACTATTGACACTATTTTGGTCATATCTTAATCAATCACCATCAAATTTCAACAATCCAAATGTTCTTGCCACCATTTTCGACCATTTTGGAAACAATGGTGAGATCCAATTTTCATAATTATGAAACAGTTTTTATAGAATTGAAATTAAATGGAGGGACCATCCACTGGAGGGATGATAATGTTGACTTCATCAAACTACTCCATTAAGAAGTGCCGAAAGAAATATCCCCTTAATGATACAGATCTTTTTGAAACCATTGAGAATAAGGTATTCAACACTAATTCCACTAAGGAAGCCAACTAGGTGAAGATGAATAAGAATATGATTGATCAAATTTTTTATTAGATCAACCACAATGTATTCAACCACATTTCACAAGAGACTAGTGTGTACAAACTTTGGATGAAGCTATAAAATACATACCAATCATATATCACATGAAACATGATCCTCTAGTTAAAATGGTTGATGAATCTTTGACTACAATGTAGAGGATCTATTATTGAACAAAACAGTGTGTTCCAAAGCCGGTGAATCAATTGGTGGCTATAGGGAAGACTCTAACCAATGAAGATGAGGTGAACCCCCATACTATACACACTTCCTGATGACATGGATATGCATGTGGTATCACTCAAAAATGTTGATACCAGAGGAAACCATAACATAGAAATAGTAAATGATGCACTATTCAATGAGGATTCCCGCAGGAAGGATGCGAGTTATGACTAGACACAAACTCTCATACAAGAGAGGTGAGGGAGACAACAAGGATGACAGAATGTGGTAGGAAGAATATGACAAAGAAAGATAAGGAGAAGGTACACCTATTAAAGATTTTTAAAAAACAATTTATACCATTGTAGCATGGAGGGGCACATGAAGAGTAATTTCTAAAGTTTGCTACAAGAAAAGGGAAAACGTAGAAACTATGAATAATAAATGAAGATTCACGTGGAATCATTACCATATAAGTTGTGTTTTCCTCCAAATATAAAGAAGATATTTGAATTCAAAAATCAATCAATGACACAGAATGGGTGGTTGATACTACAACATCGGTCCATGTAACTCCGCATTGTAAGTATTTCTTGACTTATCAAGATGGTGAATTTTATGCAGTCAACATGGGTAATACCTTTAGTAGAGATTGTTGGAATGGGTTATATACAAGTCAATAAAAAAATTGGATACACAATAACCCTATGGGATGTTCAGCATGTTCCAAGCCATCATCTCAACCTGTTTTCTGGAATGGACTATGAACACAAAGGATATGAAAACAACCTCATTAATTAAGCTTGGATGCTAAAAAAATGATCCATTAGCATTTAAAAAGGACATGTATGCATTAATTTGTACAAAAATCATGTTGTGATATGTGTAGACATCCCCTCCAACTCCCTCGTTTCTATCTTCTTCAAGATTATATCTCCATAGTTAGAGTTTTTATCATGGTTTCATTGGTTTTTTTGGATTTTAGAGAGAATGTATAACCTTCTACTACTCTATATTTGAGGGGTTACTTACTATTTAACTTCTTCCTACATGGAAATTTTATTTGAGTTTCATGAGAAATATGATATGGAAGTTGATTTGTGAAAACTACCCATAAAGGAACCAAATGTGGTTTCCTTAATATTTCAGTGATTATTGGGGACTATATAACTTATAATTTGTCTCTAAATCCTATAATTTGATTTCATGGCCACTGATAATCATTACTCCCTAGGAAAGTGGTGGGAGACTTAGAGAATGGAACCCCAAAAGGGTGTCCTTATTTATGATTCCACATAGGTGGATATGTGAAGTGTACTTGAGCGTTATTTGATAATAGAAAGATTGAGTATGGGTTATTCAATGGGTGAATTATCCTTGTTATGAGAATTTTTTATGGTTAGTGGCTAATACAGTATGATTCCTCTGATATGGTTGATTATATGGATCCCTAAGCCTTGCTAAGGTGTTGATAAATCATTCACACATTTTGGTTATTATTATGATGATGAATTACTCACTGTGTTTATTTAGTTCATGATATATCATTTTTTGTCTCATGTTATATATTATTGGTATATCAATCTCAATGGTTGTTGTATTTGTGGTATATCGACAACCCTTTTTGTTTAGTTAGGTGATATATAATTCACCTAAGTCTGATGTATTCCAATGATATCCCATTCAAATTATGGTTTTGGTTACTGATATATAGTTCTCCCTATGTATTATATGTGTGAAATATAATTCACCTTTATTAGAGTATCTATGATACATCATTCATCATGGATATGTAAGTCGGTGATATATAGTTCACCTCGATTTGAGTATTGGAGAAGAATTTTTCACCACATATGGGTATAAAGGTCATATATCATTAACATGGATTAGAGTATGAGTGTTTCATCATTCACCAAGGATAGTTATGTCAATGAAATATTGTTAACCTAGTATACTCTATTAGTGATACATCACTTACCCCTAGTGAGGATCCTATGATGAATCATACACCAAATTGGTTGTGTTGGTGATATCTTGTTCACCTTGTTTAATATATGGGCGATGGATCATTCACCTTATTTACAGTATGGTGATATACCTATAACCATGGGTAATGGAAAGTTGATATATCATTCAACAGAGACATGGGTATGGTGATATATGATTAACCCTTGTATAGTGATGTGGGGATAAATTATTCACCATGGGTAGTATTACAGTGATACATCGTTCACCTCTATGAGTAGTAAATGGTGATATCTCATTAACCCAGGTTGTTATTATGGTTAGTAATAGATCATTAACCCTATTTTTATGTTCATAAAATGAGTTTATCATCAAATTCTAACATTGGATAAAGAAATTATGGTTTCTCACCTAATGGGATCCTCAAAACTCAATATTGTGATAATTTGTTTTTATGTTTTTTATTATAATTTCATATTGTTTATATACCCACATATGATGGAATTATTTAGGGACAATTTTTGTGGAGACATAAAAAATATATTTCTCACACCCTTCACATACACCTTAGTAGGTGTGAAAACATCATGTTAAGGGATTCATGTATGGGAATGGACACTGCAGTCAATTGTTGGTTGAGAGGAAAAATTACTAAATTAGTAGATGAGACTAAGTGGAGCCTTAGACCTCATTTTTGTAGATGTATTCATTATTTTTTATATTTTTATTCAGTTTTTATATGATCAACCCATCAATAATTCCTACACTTATTTTATAACATGTATAACATTATAGTTAGATCATATTGTTCTATTGCATGTTATGATTCTTAATGGTTGGATTATCAATGTAATACATATATTATAAGGATTATTATGAATTATGATTTATTATTATTTATGGTTATCTAACAGAGGGAAAGACACCCTACTACATCAGTATACCCTGATTACTAGTCGATAAACTTTATCATATAGATAGGCACACATAAGGTCTTATGACTCAACCAGATCAACATTTTTTGGAATGTCTAGGTTATGGATTCTATAAATTGATAACAAAGTATTGTTTTGATTTTTTTTATTAATTGTGATATAATAGTTAGATATTTTAGTGGTCAATACATTAGATTCTCCCTATGCTTGTTCATAACTAAGACTTATGTGTGTAAAGTACATGTTACTTGGGATATGATTTTTATTCTTGGTTTTTGAGTATTATAATTTTGATATTTTTAAAGAAAATAGTGTTTGATTTAGGAATTATTAATTTAATCCAAAACTATGATAGAAATAAGGTGTGTATTAATACATCATACATGAAAATTAGGATTTAAGTGACATTTTTATTATTATATATGACTAATATTTTGGTTATAAAGGAGTTTTAGTTATTTTAGGTGTTAGTAATGAATTAAATTGTATTTAATTTTATAAGTTATTGGTAGATATTTAATTAAAATGAACCTAAAGTTATGGGTTAATAATATTTATAGATCACTAATTATGTTAATCATACACTAATTATCTGAATCATAAACTATAGTTTTTGGTTTTGAGTTTGAAACTTGTTATTTTAAGAAAATTAATGTCAAATTTAAATAATTACATATTTAGAGTTATACCGGCCACAACATTCATCATATTTAGGTGAAGAGGATTCATATTTGTAAAAAATGAAATATAGATCATTTTAATAAATTATCAAAATAATTAAAATTCACATTATTGGTTTTTAGTGCACCAGTTGTGTTTTTTTACTAAAATTCCATTTAAAACTCGAAACATGCATTATGAGACATATCAGTCAAATTGTGCGCCAGTTTAATGTGAAACTACTCCATATAAATTAAAAATAACTTATGAATCATTTTCCTAAATTATGATAAAAATTGGAGTGTGTTTTCTTGGTTTTCAATGAGTGACGCATTTTGAACTAAAATGTAAATTTTAAACTGATAACATACACTTTTAGTCACATCAGTAACACCGTCCATTGGATTGAGGTGTGGATTATTTTTACAAGTCAAAAATTACTCATAAATCATTATACTAAATTATAAAAAAATATGATTGTGTATTCACAATTTTTATTATGTCACATGTTGTTTTCACTTAAATTAATATCAATTTTAAATAAAAAAGACCTTTTGAGTTATACTGACCACACTATACATCGTATTGAGGTTTGGATGATTCTTAAAAATCACAAATGAAGAATATATCATTTTCCAGAAATAAAAAATAATACGAAATTGTTTTCTCATTTTCTTAGTATGCCACTTATTGTTTTTCCTTAAATTGATGTCAATTTTAAATAAAAAAGAGACAGTTTGAGTTATAACAACCACATTGTGCGTCATATTGAGGTGAAGATGATTCTTACATGTTAAAAATGATATATAGATCATTATAATAAAGTATCAAAAGAATCTGAATGTTTTTTTATCATTTTTAAGTATGACAATTTTGTTTTTTACTAAAATGTCATTTCAAACTAGAAACACGCATTATGAGCCATACCGGTCACATTGTGCATTAGTTGTATGTTAGACTACTTCATACACATCAAAAATGACTTATTAATTGGTTACCTAAATTATCAATACAATTGGAGTGTGTTTTCTTGTTTTTTAGTGAGAGACACTATTTGAACTAAAATTTCAATTTTAAACCGATAATAGAAACTTTTAGTCATATCGATCACACTGTGTATCATATTGAGATTTGGTTGATTCCTACATGTCACAAATAACCCATGGAAAATTTAACAAAATTATCAAAACAATATGACTATGTTTTCTCAGTTTTTATTATGTCACTTATTGTTTTTACTTTAATTAATGAAAACTTTAAATAAAAAGGTAATCTTTGAGTGATATCAACCACACCATGAATCGTATTGTGGTGAGGCTGTCTCCTACATGAAAAAATGGCATATAGATCATTTTTTGAAAATATCTAAATGTTCTAAATTCATTTTCATGGTTTCTAGTGTGTTACTTGTTATTTTTACTTAAATCAATGTCAATTTAAAATAAAAAGAGACACTTTGAGTTATACCAAATACACCATGAATCATACTGATGTTAAGATGATTCCTAAATGTCAAAAATGACATATAGATCATTTTTCAAAAGTATCAAAACAATTTGAATGTGTTTTCACGGTTTTCAGTATGCCAACAATTTTATTTAGTAAAATTTCATTTAAAACTGAAATCATGCATTAGGAGTCACACCGGTAGCATCATGCATAGGTTTTACATGAGACTAACCTATACACATCAAAAATCAATTATAAATTATTTTACTAAATTATCAAGACAATCAGAGCATGTTATGTTTGTTTTCAATGTGTGATATGTTTTGAACAAAAATATAAAATTTAAACTGATAATGGACACTTTTAATCATATCGGTCAAACCATATGTCAGATTAAGATTTGGTTGATCCTTATATGTAAAAAATGACTCATGGATCATTTTCTTAAAGTATAAAAACAATACAAATGTATTTTCTTAGTTTTCTATATGTTACTCGTTGTTTTTACTTAAATTAATGTTGGTTTTAAATAAAAAGAGACATTGTGAGTGATACTAACCACACTATGCATCGTATTGTAGTGTGGATGATTCTCACCTATCAAAAATTACATATATATTGTTTTCAAAAATATAAAAATAATCTGAATGAGTTTGCTCGGTTTTGAGTACGTCACATTTTGTTTTTACTTAAATTAATGTCAATTTCAAATAAATAGAGTCACTTTGGGTTATATTGGCCACACCATGATTTATATTGAGGTGAGAATAATTCATACAAGAAACAACTAACTTATAGATCATTTTCCTAAAGTATCAAAACAATCCAAATGCATTTTCTCATATTTCAGTATTTCGGTAGTGTTTTTTTACTAAAATGCAATTTCAAACACGAAACACGCATTATGAGTCATAATGGTTGCATTTTGCATCGTTTTAACATGAGACTACTTAATATAAATCATAAATGACTTATTAATATCATTCCTAAATGATTTATAAAATTATAATTCATTTTCTTAGTTTTTTTTGACTGGCACATTTTGAACTAAAATGTCAATTTTAAAATTATAATAGACACTTTTAGTCATACCGGTCACACTGTGCACCATATTGAGGTTTGTTTGATTCCTAAACATCAAAAATGACTAATGGATCATCTTCCTAAAGTATCAAACTAATATGAATGTTTTTTCTTTTCTTTTAGTAGGTCAATTTTTCTTTTTGCTAATTTTAATGTCAATTTTATATAATAGTTTACATTTAAAATTATACAGACTACGATATACACCATATAGATGTGTGGTTGACACCTACACATAAAAAATTAATTATGGATCATTTTCTTAAAGTATAAAAATATTCCTAATGAATTTTATTAGTTTTCAGTATGTAACTTATTCTTTTTAATAAATGTAATTTCAATTTCAAATAAAAAGGGACTCTTTGAGTGATACCCGTCACTTATTCTTTTTCCTCAGTTTTGAGTAAGTTAGTTGCTCTAATACCAAATATATTGACCCAAAAATTTCATACATAAATATCACATCTCATTAGATTAATATTTCTTTAAAAAAAAATAATGATCCTTGCCCTAATATTTTAGGACTATTTCTTTTGGAAACATGAAAACATATAGAACTAGTTAATAAGAGTATCTAATTAAGTTATTCTTTACTAGAAACCTATTTAGACATATCATTACTAAGAAAATTATTAGTAACCTAAGGATATGAAACATACTAAAAGGAGATTATAGAGGACAAGTGTAAACAAAGGAGATACCAATGATTATATATGGAAATTAACTTACCAATAGTAGATAAAATGATGAAAAAATTAATTAATTACATAAAAAGACACACTTTGAGTCATATCGAACACATCTTACATTATTATGCTTTAAATTTTCATTATTTATCAAAATAGAAACACTTAATTTTTTATATTTATCATTGGCCTTCAAGTTCCCTCCACCACCTTTGAAGGAAGGTGATAAATTCTGACATTTTATGGGTAACAAGGATTTATGGGTGAGTAAGTCTGTGGAAGACATTGTTTTGTTTGAGTGGTAAAAATTTTAATTTATATTATGTTAATTCATTAGAGAACTAATAATATTATTAGTAAAAACATATTATATTAAAAAACATTACCTTCTCACTGAATTCTGAGTTTCATACTCGATGTCCAATCTCTCACGAGCATGATATGTTTCAAAAAAACTACCCTAACTCAAATAAAGGGAATATACCTTTAAAAGAAAAAATTTATTAGGTGATTAATACAAAAAATATGTAAATTAAAAATAAATATAAAAAAATCCATTATTTCTATAGATGTCACATTATCATGGTATTAGTATACATTCTTCCTTTAGGTATGATGCCCATTAGTTTTTGAGCACATCTATATCATCTTTTGAATATGATTCTTTTCAACAGTCAAATTAGTACTAGAAATATATAAATACACAAAGAAATAATTTATATTTTAAATGAAATGTTAATTATCTTCAAAAAATATCTCTTCAAGGATGCTAGTTTGTACAAGGAATATAATCTCTCTCATAAATTTATAAACATAACAACTACAATATTTTCTATTGGTTTGTTTTGGAAACTATAGAACCATTGAGTAGAATAATTAATTTATTTTTATATATTTCTTATAGTAAAATATTATTATATATACCCTGATATCTATCTAGTTTTATAACTTGTCTTTATCCTTGTGCTTATCCCCTGGCCTCATTCCTTATTTTTCATGATAGTGATGTATAACCCTATCATAATATAGTCCTCATTAAAATATAATATAAATTATATAACATGGTGTTTAGTTATAAAATTCTAGATGTAGTGTATTAAAAATTGACAACCTCCATCGGGTGTTAATGGTTTTTTGAAAATCCATGCACTGAATCCAGGAAATAAATCTTTGGACTATCCAAATTTACAACAATGAGCATCTAGTGCTGCAAAAAAAAAGTATAATTAATGAAATAATTGAAAATATATTTGATATGAATAAATGTTATAGTTTTACCCCTACATCATTGGTATTAAATAGAGCCTTTCATATGAAAGTTTTCTTTGAAATGATTTGATGAAACCTGCCATTATATTAACCTTTTTTTGCTATTTATATCTTTGTATCCTATATAGGAGTTATGAGGAATAATGAGTCTTATTTTTTTTCATGGGAAAATACATTCAATTGTTCTTCACATATACATCTTCCAAAAATAATAAATCTATTTAGTCATAATTATCATAGTATATCGGCTTTTGGAAAATCAAATCATGAAAACATGCCTCATGTATAAATTTACAATTGATCTATCTAGGCAATCAAATATGAGGATTTCACTTACACTCTCAACCTAAATGAAGTCTTTATCTTTATCTTCATACATATATTCTTCAAAATAAACTATGTGATTATGACCATATTTTAGATTTCTATTAACATGAACCTTCAATGATATTAAATGTTGATATATAATGAGTGGGTAATGGTGTTTTCTGTAGATCTTTTTTATTAGTTGGTCGATCCTGTAGATGGTTTTAAGAGGGTATTTAATTTCATCTTATTTTTTCTATTTATAATAACATTCATTAGTTTAGACCTTTTTAATTAATTTTTAAAGGCTTAGTTTGAAAAGTAAATTACAAATGAATATCTCTTTATTGATATGATTTTTTTACAAAATGTGACATCCATGTGATGAATGTTTCATCAGATTTTTAGATCATATGAATATCTTCCTCATCAATTGGAATACACAGCTCAATGCTTGGCTCATGGGATATGCTAATCAACAGTCACACATGACCTATTATAAGTTTTCAATTATGTAGAATGTTGTTTTAGATATTGAACATTGTATCCCTCACTACAATGTGATGGGTGGGTGTTGATATATATAAATCAAATTCATTATCACCCAATAGAATATCAGTATAAGAAAGTTATTAGTTTCTATCTGATTCACATTTCATATAAATATTTATTAGAACGTTGATTACCTCAGTTAAGACATCTATGTGAAGGGAATGAATCACCCCATAGGTGGTAGGGGTGGGATAGGATCTCCATGTAGTGGCTGTTCATGAGTTGCTTCGTCTCATTACCTCCCCCAATTATAGTTTTCATCTTATCTCTCTACCATTGGAATTATTCTTCTCAGGTAATTATTATTTCTCTAATATATTTTTATTAATTCACTTTGATCCTCTTATTTTTTTCTCAAAATATGTTCGGGGTGTCACCCTAAAACCTGAAACTTTTACACGACCATACTATTTTGGCCACTTCAAGGACACTGATAGTATGTTTTCATTTGGTATAGGTTTTTCTGATTCCTATGACTATATAAGATAGAAAATATAGGAAAATAATTGATCATTTCTATGTAATAACAATTTAAAGAAAAAAAAAATTTATTTTCTAATACTTACACATATTTCCCACACTTTTTCATGTTTTCATCAATTAGTATCTTGTCTTTATTTACACATGCCTCCTTCTATAGCACATGGTATTAGATGGAAGTGAATTTGGATTTTGATTGCTCAATCTACATATAAATAGATGAATATAATTATGGTGTTGTTTCATGTCACATAAAATAATTATAGTATATATAAAATATGTTATAATATTTTTCAAGTTAATCATCCCCCATCCTTACTTTATGGTAGGGGTATTCTGGGTTTGTTACTCGTTCCATATTTCTAGCAATCACTTATTATTTTAAAAATACAAAAATTGTTAATAAAAGTGATTAATTGAAGTATTATTAAACAACATATTACTTTGTGCAATATATCTAAAAAAACCTCCTCAAGACATTTAGTAAAGGTATTCCATGCTTCTTGGATTATTAGGTGTGCATAGATAATTAGTGGGTGCTGGTTTATTTTCCCTTAATCATCATTAAGACGATCTCTTATTAGAATTGTGTAAAATCCACTGTGAATCATTTCATTAATAATTAATACATATTTCTTATGGGAGTCATATACTATAAATTAAATCTAAAATGTATGATTAAGAGTATAGAAATTTTAAATTATTTTATTTTTTAGTAAAATAAAGAAATGATATCATAATTTTATGGTAATCTCTTCCCTCATCCGTGTCTACAGCTCAAGCACAACATGGTACTACTAATCAACATCAATTGACACGTGTTTCTGAGTGAATATTTAAATATAAATATTGCACATTACCTTATTGGGGTTAACATGATGGCCTCATGCATTCTATATGAACTCATATTTGATGCCTTTGACTTTCACCTTAATGATTTTTGCTAATATCATCAAACCATGATGCTCTTATTTTTTCTAGTTTGTTGGTCTTTCACTGCCTACCATTTCCCTAGAATCAGTATTGTCAATATGTTACTCTAGAGTAGTAGAATCAGTATGTATAGATGGTCATTATAAATCTCCAGTGGGAGCAGTAGCAGGTTGAGAAACCTATTGTTCCTTATGAATGGGAGCACAAACCTATGTAGAATGTCATCCCTCTGCACTGCGAGTAGCAGCAGGTTGAGAGACCTATTTTTCCTCAGGATTTGGAGCACCATCACTTGAATAAATCATTATTTACATATGTTAATTAACAATTAATGTAGATTACATAAATTAAGAATCAAATAGATAATAACATGAGGTAACATGATGTCTATTACAAAAAATGTAACCAGATTATTGAACTCTATTTTTGTTTTTTAAAGGATGAATGGATTTGTACCCACTATCTATGATCTAAATCCCTTCATTATGGTCTTCTATTTCATAATAAAAATCATCTACATTGGGATCAATGTAAAGTTATGGCATCATACCAATAAAAGGTTCTTCCTGAGTTAAATTTTCATCCAAACAATTAGTGGTTTTAGTCGATAATAAAATAGTTAAACTCTATCGGTTTGCTAAATCAGGTACATAAAATACTTGAACTACCTATTATTCCATTATAAACATTTAATATTTGTACCCTTCCTCACTGAAATCAAATTTCATGAATTACTATTCATCTATTTTAACAACACTCCAATTATCAACTCACCTGAATTAAAAAATATTCAATTTGAATGTTTTATAATCCAACTTACAATTTTTTTTGATGATGCCAAAGTATAAAATATTCACATAAATTGGATTTTTCCCTTAGTAACAAAAACATGAATGGCTTCATCCCCAAGTGTAACTCTACTATTTTTCATGGTACTGCCTTCATCATGGTCATTTTTATATAATGTATAACCATTAATTACATAACCAATGTAATATAGTACATACACACTTGGTCCTCCAGCTAACCATGGAATTTTTTATGAAATTCAATTTAAATTTTCATATGAATCCTTAAAAATATGATACTAAAACAATCCTATAAACTTTTTATTATGTGCATTTGATATCCAAATTTAATCCCTTGATGGATTCAAATTCCTAAGAATTTCTTTATGGGTTTCAACATATGGGAAATCCTCCAAACTATTATTCAAAACAAAAAGGTGAGCCTGATCCCAATTTGTAATATTGATTATTACAAAATATCTTTTAGAAATTACTTCACCCAAATTCCACCCAGTCTGACAAAATTTTGGTAGACCAATTCTTTCCTGACTATATAGGTTTTCATTATTGAATAAAATGGCTTCCTCAAAAATATATTGCTCCATAATACAACCCTCTGGACGAATTCAATTTTTAAAATTCCCATTAAAAATATTCCTATAATATTCAATGGGGTACATCTATCTATATTGTACATGACCACATAGTTGAATCTCTCTCACCAAGTGAACCATCAAATTAACCATCATATCAAATAATGTTAGTGGGAAGAACATTTCCAATTCACATAATATGACGATAATTTATCATTTCATAGTCAGAAATTCCATCGAGTCTATAACTTTGTTTTATATAGATTTGAAGAAGAAATAAAGCTTGTTTAAGTATGATTGGCATTCTTGGGTAAAATGCAATTAAAGTCTATAATCATTAGATCTTTCATCAAAACATGGTAGTCATGTTATTTCAAACCCTTTAACTTCAGGTCAATCATTTAATCCATGTTATTAATATTTGATGAATACACATAAGAAACCATTATTTCATTCATGAAGTTACAGAATTGATATCTCTTTTACCTAAAAAGTGTGTAAGTAGCTGGAGGAAGAAAAGTTCATTTTTCACCCTTCACAAGCACCAACTCTTCTCATATTCTCATCTCAACCACATCTACCCAAGAATTAATTCCATCAATTTTTTTTTCAAGTGAATTTATCATTGTGTTAATTACACCATCAAATACATTTTTTCAACATGAATAATATCAAAAAAAATCTGACATACAGACAATTCCATCATGGTAATTTAAAAAAAATTAATCTTATTTTCCAACCGGTTTTCATAAGGTTTTTTTAAAATAGATTATTAAAAACAATGTCCAAATAGTTTAAATTCTCGTAATTTTGATCATCTATTAGTGGAGACAGTGATGTATATTATTCTAAACATCCATAGAATAATTTTTTCTATGGTCAGTAATTTTTTCATTGGGTTAGAAATAAATGATTTCCTAGAAAAATGGGGTTTGAAGAATGTTTCAACCGAATTGACTGTGTACCTTGTTCGCAGATGGGACACACTTGAATTACATTAATGATATATCATTAAAATTTTACATAAAGTGGAAATTCATTTATCATCCTATGAAATATGGATCTCAGTGTGAAATCTTTATTTCTGTAAGCATTATACAATGTAAAACCTAAATCCCACAATAATTTCAAATCCTTGATCAATGGAGCCAAATAAACATCAATATCATTACACGGTTGTTATGGTCCTAATATAATCATAAATAACCTAATTTATTTTCATTTACTACATAACCATGGTGCAAAGTTGAAATTTACCAATAGAACCATCCATTTACAGTGAATTATGCTTTGAAAACCAAAAGGGTTTACTCTATCTGTATATAACGTGAGATGAAGGTTTCTAGGCTCATTTCCAAATATAGAATACTCATGATAAATTCTCTTCCATTGAGAAAATTCTACCAGGTGACATATTTTCCCATATTTAATTTTTTTTCTAAATTCTATATCAATTTTCTCATAGTATCTTCACTTCTATATAGGCACTCAAACCATGTAATAATTGGAAACAATGTTAAAAAATTTATAGGACCATATTTATATTTCTTTTATCGATAATCACCACACTATGGGAATTCTGTAAGTGATTTTTGGCCCTTGAAAAATAGTATATATTCATTCCAGTAGGAATGTATTCTTTCACAGATCATCACATTTGAGCATAGAATTCATTTGGTATCATATATTTGGTTGGGGAGTTCATTATCTTCTAGGATCATGTCATTGAAGAGAGAAAGTAGGTCCATAAACCTGGGATCACTCTATATATTGCCTACTTTCAAATTATACAGATTTAGTATGGCTAACAATGTTGTATATTTAGTGCAACTAGCATACAAAAGAATCTTGTCACAACTCTTTACCTTCTCAAAAAAATTTGGGCAATCATGAAGTTTATCTTCAAATGTCCTTGTCACTTCCTTAATACGATCTTAATCATCATTCACATCTATAATCACATCCTCGATACAGCCTTCTTCATTATTCACACTTGTAATCATATAAAATGATCCATAAAACGCAGTTTTATCTCAGCCACTAGCTCAATTTTTCGCCATGTTTATTCCAGTATTTATAACTTCAATCTATTCCATGAGATATCAAGTGTTATTCCAACTCATATGGACTAATTTTTATTGAATAACAATAGCGTAAAAAGAGAAAAACTATTTTTTATGGGTTATATGCATGATCTTTTTCAAACATGATGAACTCTTTCATGCCATTTTCACACTCTTTTGTCAAAATATTGGAATCCATCCATTCTTTATTCATATCTATTCTATTTGATTTAGTAAAATTAATATTTTAAAAAATAAATATAGAAAATGTTGATATAAAAATTAACCAATTCTAAAAAAATTTATAGACTCTATGTCTATTTCAATATTTATCACTAATAACCACTTTCCAGAACTAATTTCTTTCATTTGGGATCTTCTAGATATATAAATTTTCAAGTCTTCTAGAATTTCATTCATTGGTCCAACTAAAATAAGTTCATCCACATAAATAAGTAAAATGAAAAAACTCCTATCATAATTCACCTTCACATAGTAATAATTATTTACATTACAATGAATGAACATTAATTCTACCATGAAATCATTGAAATTCAAGTAAAATTGTCTTGGTTCCTATTTAAGCCCACCAAATCTCAATTTGATACTCTAACTGAATCATCTATTCTATTTAGCATGAAACCTTTGAGTTGATCTACGTATATATATTCTTCTGAATCTCCATGAAGAAATATAACAATGACATCTATTTGATCTAAAAATAAACCTATAATGAAAACAAATCTTAGAACCATCTAAATTATGGCTTGTTTTATAGTGTGAGAGAAAATATAACTGAAATATAATCCTCTTATTATTGAAATACATTTTCAACTAGAGACACCTTTCATTATTTATTATCATCCACATTCTCCTTTAGATAATAAATCTAATTGTTATATAGATCCCTCTTTCCTGGTTCCAATTCTATTATATTCAATCTTTCAAAATATTAGATGTAATTCTATTACTTCTTCATTTTGTACTCACACTACAATGAGGCCAACAGTCATCCTATATTGAATCCGAAAAAGTAGAAAACCCACCAGGCTTACCCACACATTCCTCATTAGGGACACTCCTATAGACTAAGAAAACCATACAATTTGGGAAAACTAGATAGTGTATGAGATAACTAGTGTTGTATACATTTAGACATGTTTATTAATTCATAGGGTTCCCATATATCTAAACAAGTTTAATTGAGAAACAAAAAAACCAATGATCATCACTTGAATAAATATAATGTATCAATATTCCTAATTCTATAAAAATCTAAACATAAAAGATTATGGAAAAACTACATTTCATATATCCTTTCGAAACTATTTTTAAAATCATATTTGAAATTACATTAAAAAACCAAACATTTACACAAATTACTATTCAAAATAACACACCATTTTTAAAATAAACCAATCAATTCCAAGAACTCTATCACAAAACCACAATTTATTTTTTAAGGAATCCAAGGAAACATCATGAACCAACAGTCTTAATCACTTAAAATGAACAAAAACCTTCTATATTTTACGAATTGTCATTTAAAACTTCACACATCCCTTGTTAAAATGAAACCATCAACAAATATGCATTCAAAACATTCACACCCCTTTATGAAACACAATCAAGTGAGTTGAAAAATAGTTGACATGCAACCTAAGTCCATATAAGTGTTTAAATCATTCTAAATATATTAAAAAAAACATATGTTGAACTCATATAATCTATTAAAAAACATTTAAAAACACTTGAATCATTTTAAGAGAGACACTTAAGAATTTTCACAAATCCATAAATCCAAAGAGAGCCACTATATAAAATATAAAGATGAAATAGTGGAGTCTATGGTTCTTGAAACAAAATTATGTTGGGTATCAACATTTATTTTGTAATTATAAATTGATTGAGTGATTATACATCATGGATTATGGGGAAAAAGATTTGGTTTTTTCTCCTTATATCATTTATTGACATGTTAAGGGTGATTGTGTGCAACAAATTCATGAAGGCTAATGTGTTGGGTTATTCGACTGACTGCACAATCTATTCATGAGGATAAACCAAGTCCAATAGAGGAGACACAAAATATTGTGGGACCTAATGAACATGTTTAGTATAATTTTATATGTAAATATAGTAATTATATTATTACCATAAAAAAGATAAGTATCAAATGAAATTTGGCTAAATTAAGGTAAACCGATCCTAAGAATAGGGGAATTATAGTTTTACAAGAGAATCCAAATCCAAGAGGGAATAAGGGCATGTCTCAATGATGTTGAGAATTAAAAGTGGGTGTATAGTAGAGGGAGGAATCATGGAGTATGATTCATCCATAGTCGAAGGATGTACCAGCACCGAATATGGTCTACATCAGGATAGTGTATTTTTTTGGCATATATTGAAAGTCCAAATGCATTCCAAATGACTACATGAAAATGTTAAATCTATCACAAACACAATATTTTCAACTTAGATCGCACCCACCTTATGAGAGCACATCCCTAGCATGGATTCACATTCTCTAGGGAGACACTAATCAGGTTGTGAGCCCGTAAAAATGTAACATAAATCAATGGTCTATCATATAGCTACCAAGGTTTTCTAGGACCAGTCAAAGAGGTGAGTAAGATATCAAATAGTAAGGATCACAATAGGGATCCACCATGACATCAATGTAAACAATCATATTTCCAAAAACATTAAGGCACCAATCAGGCCTTTGAACAAAGAATAAAAAATCTAAACATCCACCTTAATGTTTTGAAATACTAATACTATCATACTTTTTGAAATAATCCATTTTAAGTTAATCTTTAAATCATTAAAAAACAAATTTTCATGGAATACACAAAATTACCAAACCATTTGAAAATTTAATGAATCATCTTATATTTATTAAAATGAGGCTTTTCACATTGAAAAAGAAATCCACCACGATTATAAAAAAATTTGATTTATTTGAAAACAAAGGATTACTTTTGAATATAATAGAATTCATTCCAAATATAATTTTCATCAAAAAGGGATATTTTATACTTTAAAATGATCAAACCATGTTTAACCAAATTCAAATGGGAAAAACATGAATTATATTAAAACATGAATCAAAAAAAGGAGAAATGTCATATAAACACCTACTTGGAAAATATAGGATAAAAACGAATGTTAGATGATCCACCTAATTGCCGCAATTTCTTAGAAACCATAACCTATGCATTCTCCACCATAAAATTATTTTCAACTTAAATTTTCTTCTAAGTCGCATATGATAGTTAAACCAAAATCTATATGTATGTTAGGAATTGACAATAATGTGGAAAAATGGCATACCTACCAAAAAATTAGGGTATGGAAGTGGCAGAGTCGGGGTAGGCAGTGGTCTTGGTAGCAGTGGAGGCTACAGAGGAGTTTGCAGTGGAGGTGGGTTCATGGTGGATGAGGGCTCGCACTGGAAGTGGGGTTTGGCATGATATGGATGTGGGTTCATGGAAAAAATGGGTGCGTAGATGAGGAGGGTGTACGGTGGAGGTGAGTCTGTGGAGGTGGAGGGTCCGCAACGGAGAAGGATTAGTTGTGGAGGAGTCTTTGCGGTGGAGGAGCAGTGGCAGAGGAGGAGCAGTCATGGTGGAAAAGGATTTGTCATAGAGAATGGTTTTCATTGGAGGAGGGGTCGGAGGCATGAGAGAAGAGGTCGAGGTAGAGGAGCGGTCAGCGATGTAGGGGTTCGCTTCCTTGAGAGCTTGATGTGTGCAAAGGAATGGGGAATTTAAGGGTTTATTTATAAAAATAGGTAAACCTTTTATCTGTTCTAGCTAAAAAACACTGATAAAGGTTTGTTTTATCAGTGCAAAAATAAAAATCACTAATAAAGATATAATGTAAATAATTTTTTTATATTATTTTATATATTTATACATATATATTTAATAAATAAATAAATATTTATTTATAACTATAACTAAAAATAAAAATAAAAATATATTTATATTTATATATATAATAAATATATTATTATAATTATAAGTATTTATAAATATTGTAAATAAATAAATAATTATTTATAATTATAAAATTACAATAAATATATTTATAAAATTGTTAATATAATAAATAAATATTTATTTATTTAACTAATTATAAAATTATAAAAATCTATTTATTATATTTATAATTTTATAAATATATTAATAATATATATTAATAATATTATAGATATAATTAATATATTTCTTATAATTTTGTAATTTTGTAATTATATATATATATATATAATTATAATTATGTCTATAAATAAATAAATATTCATTCATAAATATAATTTTAAATAAAAAAATATATTTATTATAATTTTATAATTATATACATATATATATTATTTATATTTATAATTATAA
The DNA here is from genome assembly GCA_963277665.1 of Viscum album. NCBI lineage: Eukaryota > Viridiplantae > Streptophyta > Magnoliopsida > Santalales > Viscaceae > Viscum > Viscum album. Next base: position 913,748,439 of record OY728138.1, on the reverse strand, counting down.
TTAATTTTATATATGTATAAATATATTTCTTCAATTATATTTATTTATAAAATTATAATTTTTATAAATATATTTAAAATAATTTTATAATTACTTAAATATAAATATACATTTATTTAAATAAATATGAAATTTATAAAAATATATATAGTTAATATATTTATTTTAATTTCATAAGTATTTTAATATCTATATTTACTTATATTTATGAATATAAATAAATAAATAAATATATAATTATAATTATAATTATAATAAATATATTTATTATAAATTTTTAATTATTTACATATATATAGATAATAAAGATGATGTGATGTGGGTGTGGGGACCTCTCCGATGGTGTTACTCAAGGTTAGGGTCTCCTCCCACAATGCTGCCTCACATTATTGTTAACAAGTTGGTTTCAGATGGCTCCTCTAGGGATGGGGCTGGGACAAAGATGGTCTCGCCGGAAGATTCCACTAGAGCGGCGGATGCGGGCCCCTTCCCGGTGTTCTGGTGCTGCCTCATTCGAGGTGCAGGGATCTCCATTAATCAGGGCTGATCTACCTCAATCTGTAGTTGTGGTGCAGGTAGAGTTTGATCTGCATCAGATTGAGAAGGAATCTGTAGATCTGTACAGATCCCATCAAGTGATGGATGAGACTTGCCTAATGGTGGTTTTGGATGAGGCGTTTTGTGCGAGCCTTCTGCAGTGGCTGGGAATGGAAGACCTATTGGATATTCAAGATCTATGGTTGTTAAATCAGTCTTGAGTGCTCATCAGTCTTCAAAGACGGTGTATCCGATGTTTGTCTCCTCCGGAGATGGTGTGGGTGCAGCATTGAATCGGAATCAGGGTTTTAATTGGCTGGTGGATGAAGTAGATAAATCATGTGCTTTGTTGCGGGAAGGTCTGAATCACTTTTCTCTGGTGGTTCCCTCATGCAATTCTGGGAGATTTTTTCCCAAGGGTTCTGTGGCCCAAATTGAGGCGAACCAGGATGCCTTCTTTGAAAGGATTGTGATGGGAAAATCTTCCCTCACTGCATGGCTCATTCTTCCAAAAGGTAAGAATCCCTAGAAGTTCGATGATTTGGTTTGTAGGGTTTCATGTATATGGGGATTTTTATATTGGAGGTATGTCTCTCTGGGTAAGGTCTTTTCTTGTTTCCTTTTTTCTTTTAATGAATCTAAACATCGTGCATGGAGTTTCAGATCTCTCTTCTTGAAGAGAGGATAGATCCAGTTATATGAATGGTTATTGGACTTCAATGTCTCAGAAGTTAGGAATGTTTTTTTTCTGAAGTTTGGATTTGTTTCCATGGATTTAATTGCGGCCTTTGGAACCTGAGGATTTTCCATGATATTGCTTCTTGAATTGGAACACCCATTATCCTTGACAAGGAAACTAGTTAGGGGAAATTCGGACATTATGCTAGAATGCTCATGGAGATTGATCTTATCTCCACCATAGTTTTCAATCTCAGATCGCGGTGCGACGCGGCGGGGTCCCATAGCAGGATAGCGGCGACGCGGATCGCGTCGTAACTGCTTTTTTATCCAATCACGAGGCAGTTAAATTATAGAATTCTACAAACATATATGTTTTAAAATTAAACAAAAAACATAAAAAGTAAAAACCCATTCAAATTAATAATTAAAAACATTCATAAATTCAACATAATACATCAAACACATGTCTCATCCAATTATTCATAAACAACAACCATGAGAACATCAAAAGTTCAATTCAATCAACCTCTTCATTTTCATGATCTTCCATTTCTTCTTCACCTTTACTTTCACTATCATCACTTTTATAAATCTCCTCTTCATTTTTTCCCCATCACCATCATCATCATATGATTCATTTTCATCGTCTTCTTCTTCTTCAATAACCATCCTTACTTTTCCTTTAGATCTTGAACTTGAAGCATGGGTAGCTCCTCCTTCTTTTTTTTCCTTCTTGTATAATGAGAAGGTTCACTAGCCCTGGTAGCTTCCTCAACTAATCTCTAAGTCATGGTGTTGTCATCCTCAAACACCAAATCATCTTCAACGCCATCTTCATCACCATTCATTAGCCCTGAAAACCACTCACTACTGTCATCATCAACATTCTTTAGGACAATGGGATCAGTGGAATCTCTGGAATCAAATCAGTCCTTCAAAGTTTGTTTGTATTTGATGAACACCAAGTCTTGCAACCTTTGATTCTCAAGCCTACTTCACTTTTTAGAATGAACATGTTTTATAAAAATTTAAAAAACATTAGTATCACTAATGAAGTTTAAGCTTAAATGAATGAAAGAGAGTTGAGTATTGATACTAAGTTACTTACATGTTCAAAGGCACTCCAATTCCTCTCACATCCCGACGAGCTACATGTCAAGCTCAAAAACTTGATGGAAATTGTCATCAAATATGGTGTTCCTCCTATATCATTATTCCACCATTCGTCTACAATTATTATTTAATTTCATTTTTTTAATGATCTAAAATTAATAATCATGTAATTAAATAATCAAGACAAAAATAAACTCTTACCAGGAGTTATTGTACTCTGTTGTCGCATGCAACCTTTCCCACCAAAGAGGTCTTGTGCGCTTCTATATGTTTCCAATTCTAAACAAGCCTTGTCTTCCTCCTCAGGGATAGGAGACAATCTCTCTATACAATCATATAGGCCTTTCATCACCTCTGCATCTCTTTCAATACTTTGATTTCTATAAAAAAATTTAGGATTCAAATAATAACCCACTGCATGCAATGGATGATGCAACTGAGAATTTCATCTTTCATCAATTATCTCAAATATATCCTTATACTTGGTTTCATCATTCTTGAAAAGATTTTGAATGGTCTCTTTTTCCCTGTACATAGCCTCATAAATGAAACCTATTGGGGGTTTCTTCTCATTATCAACCAATCTAATAACTCCTACAAGAGGTCCCATAGCCTTGAGGCTATAAACAACATCATTACAAAATGATGGCATCAACACGGTGTCGGCAGCACGCTTTCCCTTTGTTTCTTTTGCATTTATTGATATCAACCACTCTTCAAAAGTGAAAATATTTCAAAGATTATTTTATCACAAGTACAATCTTTGTAAAGTTAAAAAGGTTGTAGAAAACCGAGTAACTCCATATCTCACCAAATCAGTTTTGTTGGTGAACCTCCTCAAAATGTTCAATGTCAATGAGTGGTTATAAATGAAAGCCACAAGCTTAATGCCTCTTTCTATAACCCTTTTCACCATACTAAGTTTTCCAATGTTTTCTAAGATCAAATCAAGACAATATATGGCACATGGAGTCCAAAATAAGTGTTTCCTCTTAGCCATCAACAAATTGGCTAAAATCATACAAAATCAATAACAAACAATTAAAATCTTAAGTTGTTAACTGAATTGATAATATTAAAATGAAATGAAAGTACTTTTAAAAATTAAAACAAAAGTTTTTTTATTACCGGATAACATGAAATTTCTTCCGTTCTCGGTAACTACTTGCACAACTTTTGATTCTCTAATCTCTTCAACAAAATCATCCAATAACTTATAAATAGTTTCTCCTATTTTCACATAGCTTGATGCATCAAAACTTTTTACAAACATTGAACCGGTTGGAAAATTTACCAATAAATTGATCAAGGTTCATCCTTTCTTGTCCATCCAACCATCAGACATGATGGATCAACCATAGTTTTCTCGTTCAATTTCATGCCCCTTCAACAATTCCTTTGTGTACTGTAACTCTTTTTTTAGAAGAGGAACCCTGCACTCATGATAGCTTGGAACTTTCAAGTGTGGTCCATATTGTCCAATTGCTTCCACCAACATCTTAAAGCTTCCCGATCGAACAACATTAAAAGAAATTCCATTTGTGCAAAGGAATCGCTCTATGTGTTGCACCATTAGATCTCTTAACTGCTTACTAGTAGCATATTTAATTCTTGTTTTTCTTGCATCCTTTACTAGTTTTTCCGGATCTTCCATGAACATTTCATCAAGTGGCCCTTTCACATTTCTCACTTTGTTTCCACTTAAAGGACATGATGACGCACTTGATGCATAACTTCTTTTTTTCCCACTCTCAATGGCATGAATTTCTTCAAGATCTTCCTCCATATCCTCATCACTATCATGAATATCATTCATATATGATGATTTGTCAGCTTTTTTCTTTGTTTGAGCTGCAATAAGCTTGTCTTTCACTTCTTGAGGAGTCTTCCTACACTACTGAACATTTCCCGGTAATCCCATTTGATCTTCTTTGGCTCGGGTAATACCACCATTGGTCACCATCATGCAAAAGTCACATGTGACTTTATTTTTATTATTAATGTCTCTTAAAGAATTCCACTTCAAAGAAATTTCTATATTTTTTTCCTTGAGGCTTCACCAATGGTGGAAAAGACTGTACGGTCGTAGCAACAGTTGGTGCAATAGATGGCTAGGAAGAATATGAAGCCATAGCTAGGCAGAAATAATAGAAAGAAATGTTGGATTTGTTTGACACAAATAACAAACAAAAAATAGATATTTGAATGACCAAAAAAAATAAAAATACCAATGAAAGGCTGATAGATGGAAATAGGACTGTGCTTGGAGAGAAAAATGGGAGCTACAGTTGCGGATCTTGGAGAGAGGGAGCCGCGCCACGCCTGGAGAGAGGGATCCGTGCCTGCGCCTGGAGAGAAACCGGAGCTGCGCCTGGAGAGAAACGGGAGCCGTGAAGTAGGAAATCAAAGCCGCGACTCAAAATATATGGGGAGCCGCGGAAGAGGATGAACGATTAGCGCATGCAGAAGGGTGTACAGGGGAGCCGAGTCGCTGCACCAGGAGGAGGAAAAAAGAAGAGTTACGGAAGGAAAAAACCCGATAGTTTTGGCGCCAGAACATGGCACGGCCGCGTCGCCCGAGATCACGGCGGAACCGCGACTGCCGCGATAGCGGGTGTCGCGGCGCGATCGCGTTCCGCCCACGATGAGGCCACCTAAAGCGGCTGGGTGCCGCTCCGTGCCGCGACAGAATTCTTATGCTTAGCTTTGAACATGTAGCTTGTGATGCACAGACCGTTCAACATGATAAGCCTATAGGAGATGGGGAGGATCTAACGATCCAACACTTGGAGGAAGTTGAACCTCCCAGAACATAGAGATGGGGTCGTCTTCCAAAAGGCCATGGAATATGTTGTGCTCGTGAATCCACCAGGCCTCCTTCCAATGAATTTGGGAACCAGCTCACTCCAGATCTGGTAATGCTCTGAGAGAACAATTATGTGCTCTTTTGTCGAAAGACCTTGCACATAGAGTGGGATACAACTGATGATGCTGATGACTCTGCTTTGGATTAGGGACTGATAATGTTCTTCTTTTATTCTTTTCCTTTTCTAGATAAGGGAATGTTCTTATTTGACCCCAACCATCCTTATTTTGTTCTATCTTTTAATATTTCAATAAATTTTTTAGGAGCAGGTTTGTCTGTCTCCGGAACCTTCTAAGTACTTACATACATACATACATATATATATTATTTATAATTATAATTATAAATATTTATAAATATATAAATATTTTTATATATTTATAAGTATATTTATATAATTATATATATTTGTAAAATTATAATTATTACAAATATATTTATTATAATTCCCTAATTATTTAAATAAATAAATAAATAAATATATAATTATAATTATAAATAAATATTTTTATAAATATTTTCATATGATTATAAATACATTTATATTTATATATATGTATATTAATATATATATATATATATATATATATATATTTATAAAATTATATTAAAATTTATTTACTGTAAATTTAAAAAAAAAATATATATAATTATAAATATAATAAATATATTTTTCATTTAAAATAATTACTATAAATATATGTCTTTAATGAATATATATATATATATATTCGTTATATAAATATATGTATTTATATATATATATTTGAATATACATATATATATATATTTCTTTATAATTATAATTATAAATAAAAATATTTAAAAGGTATTTATATATATTTATTAATATTATATATAAATTTATCATTTAATGAAATTATTGTAGTTTCATAATTACTTAAATATATATATATTCTTTTATACATATTTATAATCATAAATAAATTTTAAAAAGTATTTATATGTAACTAAATATTTATAATTATAAATAAAATAAATATATATATATTTAAATATATTTATCATGATTTTAAGTATTTATGAGAACATATTAGCTTCATTGAAACATGAATTAATCATATGCCTTGTAAAATATAGTTCATAAAAAAATAGGTCATCATATATATGTGGACAACATGAATAGTAATGAGGATGTAATGTATAAATGGATATTCATGATAAATACATAACATATGAACGTGCACACATCAATTGACTACATTCATTGGAGATATATATATATATATATATATATAATTATAAATATACATATTTAAAAAGTATTTATATATAATTATAAATTTATATTTAATAGGTGTTTATATGTAATTATAAATATATAATTATAAATATATAATTCTAATATATATAATTAATATATTTATTTATTTAATGAAATTTATTATATATAAATTTCAATTATTTAAAAAATATTAATTAATTATAAACATGTGTTTTTTATTTAATGTATACAAATGAACAATATTATTGAATATAAATATAATAATTTTATATAAATTATTAATATTTTTTATTTAATCCTTTTATTTGTGCTATTATTATCATTGATAAATCTACCATTTATCATCCCTAAAAAAGTCCTGATAAAGGTTTACCCTTTATCATGACTTTCTGCTTAGTGGAGGTAAAGGGTATATTTATTAGTGCTTTCTGCTTAGCATTGATAAAACCCAATGCTTCCCTTTCCTGGATCTGTGGTAGTGATGTTTGGCATGATCGTTTACTAACTGGAAGTACACTAAGATATCATCGATGAAAACCACAACAAACTAGTCCAGAATAGGATGAAATATCCTATTCATTAAGGACATGAATACTGCATGCATATTAGTTACCCCAAACGCCATCACTAATATTTCATACAAGTCATACTTGCTATTAAAAGAATTTGATGTATTTTCAATAGTTTCAGCCTTAACTGATGATATTTTAATCTCAAATAAATCTTGGAGAATATCTTAGCACCTCTCAACTGATCAAAAATATCATCAATACATGGAAGAGGATACCGGTTCTTGACTGTTATCTGGTTCAACCTCCAATAATCCATACATAAGAAAAAAATATCCATTGGAATTTTTGGAGAAGAGAACTGGAGACACCTAAGGATATGTGCTCGACCAAATGAATCTTTTAGATTTTAGATCTTCTAAATGAACCTTCAACTCCTGGAGCTCTATTGGTTCTTTTCTGTAAGGTAGGATAAAAACTGGCTCTTATCACGACACCAACTCGATCGTGAACTTGATGTCTCACTTAGATGGTAAGGAATAAAACTTGTTTGGGAAAACATCTTGAAAATGGTATACCATTGGAGGAAAATAATCATGTTGTATTCCACCATTATCTAGAGGATGATCGGAAATCTGAGTGGTGAGAAAATCCAATCTTCAATGAATTGGTCCCGCATGACCAGCCTAAATATCCCACTCAACTATGTGAGAATGGATTCTTCCTTCTGGAGACAATAAGGCAACTCTACTACTGTAACAATCGATATGATCCAAGTATACAGCTAACCAATCCATTCCAAGAATCAAGTCGAAGCCCGTCATTTCCATCATGAACGTTTCAAAAAATAAAGTTTAAACACCAATTTATAGAGAACATACCTTACAATGTTTGACATTCTTTGACCACACACCCAATAATGTGTCTCTGGTAAAAAAACATATACACTTTCCACACCAAATCCCAAACCATTTTAAAGAATAGAGGATAGGAAAAATGTGATTCTCCTTTATCAAAACAAAAGTAAAGGTAGATGATAAAAGAATAATACATCCAATGATAGATAGACTTGTACCCTCATTAGCCGTAGTAGTCAGCATAATGTGAAACTAATTTGTCCCTCTTCCCTGGGAACCAATCAAACTTCCATGAGATATTTCCCATTATTGCTATTATTATTCATGCACTAGGGTACCACATCCCTTGCATTAGGATGAACGACTTATGGAACTCCAGCTACCAGCCTACTGAGGGGTAGTTAAGCCCCATCCCAACTCTGATGGTTGTCCTAAACCTCTACCACTGGTCTGTTGTGGAAAGTTCACATAGAACATCTGAAGATGGCCAATTCTTCACTAGATACGACACTTGACTCTAGTGTAAGGACAATATATGATCTTCTGAAAAATATTTCCACCCTAATTTCACTAGAAAGAAACACGATCTTGAGATTTTAGTCCACCTCCATGACTACCCTTCCAACTACTAACTTGGTGGAAGATGTCAGAATGGATCTCCTTACAACTCGAAGAATAACATTTAGATCGCCCTACTGAAACTATCTAGCCCGTAGCTTGGGGCCTCTTTCAGATTCCCTTTCCTGAAAAGTTCCGGATTCATCTTGTCTTCAATGATTTTTAAATGGAAAATTTTTACTTGTGACCTAATATAATAATGAATACCATCCTAGAAATGTATGTCCCTGGATATCTCATCAGTTTTATTGATGGTGTGAAGTGCCATATGTTAGTAAAATGTGCATCATAGTCTAGCACTAACAAACCATCCTATGACAGATGCATGAACTCAGAAGATTTTTCATCCCTCAAGGTTTCATGGTATAAATGGATCAATAATTTTTCCTCTAATTCCTTCTAAGATAGCTCATCATGTTACCCATCTTCCTCTAGAATATCCCACTAATTCTTAGCTAGTCCATGAAGCATATACACAGCTATTTTCCCCCTCCTATCTATGGGTGTCTCGGGATGATTGAAGATTGTGCGGAATAGCTCAATCCACAACTTGGCTACTTGGGGTCCCCCTTTCCCAGTAATTACAGTTGGATAATGAGTCCAATTTTTTTCATCTAAAATATTGAAGAAAAAATATGAACATTATCCCTTTCCCTAGATTACATGACCCTCAGGAAGTTTTTGCGAAGCTAAACATCCATATTCCCTTTATGAACTATAGGGAGTTCTAGTTTAGCTAAATTAGGAGAGTGCTGATTTTTAGTCTCCTGATTCTCAAGTCAAAGATGATGAGGAGGCATTTTCTCTATAAGACAAACACACACCATAGAAAACTAGATAAAAAAAGGTCATCCCAATAGGTGGCTGCAACATAGAATCACTAACTCTTCATCTCTCTATTCATGTATTACAAGTATTTTATCATGACACGACAACTCAATTCATTTGTCTAGTGAAACTGATATCTCATATCACAATTCTATTGGCAAGTATACATCACATGAAAAAATAGATATTTCGCTATCATGAACAATGCATGTCAATATATCCCTATGTTCCTATTATGATGCATGCATTCTCATCTCACGCTATAACAGGCCATAATTGAAAAAATCCTGAAATAATTAAATAATAAATAGCATCACAATACATGTGAGTCACACGAGGTGAGATAACATAAAATATAATAATAACACAACACAAATAGACGTCACATCCCTAGGTACTCAGATTTCCCCCCGTACATGGGTTAGCAATCCCATGTACAAGCTCATTACCAAATCTTGACACATACTAGTCTCATTTATTTGTTTTCCCAAATAGTAAAGGGAGAAGAAAAGAAAAATGATTCCTCTGATACCACTTTATAATTTCCCCCAATATGTAACTCTCTCATGTTGCTAGAAAGGGTTGGTTACAAGACCTCAAGCATGCCTCCCCATATTCCAGAGGCTAATGACTAGCAGCCAGGGTGTGAATAGTATATTAGGGAGACTATGCCCCCAGGTATGAAGTAATAAATTAGAACAAAAAGTTAATAAATAAACAGAAATAACCCATGTAAATACATTTCCGAAGATAATAATAAAAACCAACTGTATAATACAATAAATAGATAAGGAACAATGTAATGACATTCTATAATGCAACTAAATGAGATGCTAGAATAATACAAGAAAAGACTAGAAGACTCGAATAAAATACTCAAAGTCTCGATTCATGAACCCCATGTCGGTCCCATCTCCAAACATCAACCAAAAAGCAAAAAAGAGATCAACAGCAAGGTCCTTTTACCTTGTCAAAACCTACATCCACAAAATCTACTCACGGTCCAAATGGTAGTTCGAATAGGGCGTGAGTATAACTCAGTAGTTCGACACCAACATGTCTAAACAAAACTAGTCTAATAAAAAGTGTATGTAATGAAGCGATAAATAGGTGTATTAATTAATTCAATAATTAATTAAATACTACAAAAACCAGCTTCAGAACCATGTCGAAATATGTTTAAGCATGTCTTATGACCATTCCAACAACAGTCCTATAACCAAGGTAAGATAACGATCACTGGTGCCATGTCAGAATATCTATGAGAATGTCTTATGACCATTCCAAAAACAACCATATAACCAAGGTAAAAAACATACATTGTCACCATGCTGGAATATCTCTAAGAATGTCTTATGACCATGCTAACCATAGCCATATACCCATGGTATAGTCACAACAATCTGGGTCAAATACCTATAAGAATTACAAAATTTCTTGGTCAAACCCTCTAATGATTACATTATGGGTCTGGTCATATCCCGCTCTCTATAAGCACAATAGTGTGGGACTAGGGAAAACCCACTCACTATCATCATTACAACATTTATGTGTGAATTTTCTTGGGAATAGATTGTTATATAATAATATCATCATGGAACATAATTCTTATCATATAGAATGAATATCCCAATATCAGATTGAAGTTTTCAATGGTTATTTATTTGAATTACCATTATTCTTTCATATTATACTTTCAATTTAATTCATAATTGGTTAAAAGTTATATCCATAAGAAATGGACCACAATTTTGGGATTCTATAACAATAAATCATGCTAGGTAACACATCAAGATAAACATACATTAAGACATTACCCAATTACAATTCCATTTGAAACCAGAAGAATTAAAGGGATAATCTCATTCAATTATTTAATTAATTTAGGTGCACTCAATGAGGTCGCAATCCTGATAATTCATAAATATAAAAATTATCAAACCACAGGGTTAAGTTTTAAACCCCCCACCTTTAACCAAGGATCCAAAAATGCTCCCAACAACCAACACCCATGAGGAATAAGGTGCAGATGATTGCAAATAGGTTCCTAGATCAAAATTGTACAAGATCAAAACCAACAATGCAATCGGCTGAAGGATTTCACCGCAATGGTTGGATAACCAAAGGGAAGAAGGAAGTAACCTAACCAAAAGAACTTACTAGGGATTAAATATGAAATAGAATTTCTTTAAAGGGGGAATGGGACTATAAAATCAAATGAAGAATGCCCTAGGGTCAAGAGGAGAGGAGATGTAGGAAAATAGAAATAATTCCAACTACACAACATGTTTAAAACAACAGGTCAGGCATTTGCATGGCGTGTAATTTAGTTACACATTGTGTAAAAGTTTTTAATGGTATTCTCTAAAAAACCCACCACCTTAGTTTTATTTTATTAAAATTCTTGATAGTTACATGATGTATAATCCTTTTTCATGATGTGTAAATGTTCTATAGTTAATTTTTTAGCCCATTTTCCTTTTAAACAACTCTAACCCTCTTTAAAGGTTCTAATCTTACCATGAATCCATATTGTCTGAATGGCCCGATGGCCTTAATTTTTATTGATTTTTGATAAACCCTCTTTAATGGGATGAGGGGGAACCCTTATAGGGCCTGTAGGCTCTGAGATTACAAGGCCCATAGGCTTAGGAGATTACATGACCTGAAGGTCTTAGGAAATTCAACCAGACTATCTACAAGGAACTGCCCCTCCCTGGCATCTACATCATGATAGTAGTTCTCCACATTTGCATGGCCATCTGGATAGGATTACCATGCAATAATAGCCTAGTCTCAATGGAATTTTCATACCCTCTCATTATGAAAAATTCATTTGGCTTTGCTCTGCTGAGTGCACCTACTTTGAATCCTCTTTTGGGGCTGCTTCTTTTTTGTAGTGTGTCTTGGGGAACTGCATGTGGCCCGAAGACCTTGAGGTGGCCCAAGGGCCTTAAAGGTGGCTCTAAATCCCTACTAACCTGAAGGCCTGGGTGGCCCAAAAGCCTTAAGGACTCCAAGACCAAACCGGTGGCCCAAGGTGAATAGTTCTAGCTGCTACAGTACCGAACAGTAACTGCTACAGTACCTTCTACAGTACCACACAGTATACAGTACTGCTACAGTGCCCCCGGAAATATGCATCTACCTAGTTTTGAACCTTAGACTTGTGGATGATACTTAAGGATACCTCACCAACTAGGCTGAGGATCATGTTCGCCATGAATCCATATTAACACATAGTACAATTTATACCCGGATGACATTAATTAAAAAAAATCATACATCCCTTAAAATTAGGTCATTTTCTCCAAAATAAAAATTATCGTTGTCTCTAAACAAGACATGAACACCAAGGATCAGACAAAAAACATAGAGAAAACGGTTCCTAAAAAATAAAATATCTTAAAATTTTCTCAAAATAGTATTTAAAATTATTTAGCAGTGATTTTTTTAAAACCAATTCTAAATACCGATGTTTTACAAAATCATCATTAAAAAGGGGGAGAAATATTTCTTTGTTTTTTAGGAGTGGTTTGTAAAACCTCCACTAAAAAACATGCCACAACATACAATATTTCTTATAGTGTTATTAGTATTTTTACCTTACCCTAGGAGTGGGTAGGTTGGGGTAGGGTGTGTATGAATGATATGAGATACTTATGTGATTAATGTTTGTATAAAGTTGTGGGACATGTTTCTTTTTGCTTATTATCCTAAACTATTATATCATGAACTGTGATGTTTTATGTCATGTGTTTATAATTTCAATAATATGTTAATGTGGAATCCTCTAAAAGAGTGTTGGGAGGGTGAGGAAAACCATGGACTGCAAATTGTGCTTCAAGAAATTATTATTGTGTTAGTATATCCAATGGATGAGTAACTCAATGTGATATTATTTTCATGTTTTTTAGTTCATTGATCAATGAAATCTAAGAGATAATCCTTCCATGTCTGATTTTATAAGGAATTTTCGGTTGTATCATCCACCACTCAATTTGGGTAAGGGTGGACCCCAAGTCGCTAATTTCTTGGTAGATTCCATTCATGGTAAATTTTTTTAGATCAATATATTCCATAAGATATGGGTTGATATTATTATATATATTCTTCATAGATTAATAAAGTGCTAGTTGGGAATCTAGGTCCTGGAAGGCCAATGTGAAGTCTTGTTTAAGAAGGAATCCCTTGTTATATTATTCATGAATCTATTCACATGGAACCTAAATAGGATTAATGCTCATGAATTTATACACTCTTTGTTGGGAGATATTTATATGATGGATTAAACAAATTGTTTTATAGATAAGGTTTTATTTTTCCCCATATTAGTTTGGGATGAGGTCATAAAATTCTGGTGCTTTGAGGATGGGTTGACGTGTTCTTTTTAAATTCAGGATAATCTCTTTCACTTGAAATATTTTTCAAAAGTCAAGAAATAGAATCTCATATCCATATAGAACCTTATTGGGGGTAGTGTATCATGATAGGATACTTCTTTTAATAGGACCAGGATTGGTTTTCTAAATAGTATAACGTTTTGATTCAACAGTTCATTCTAGGGTGGGGATTTTTGGGGTCAGTAAGGATGAGGTTAATCATTTCCCCTTTGGGATAGGATAAAACTTTAGTGCTATCAGTGTGGTTAGTGTTGGAATATTCAAATTTATTATGAATTACTGATAGAGCGCTGTTGTGGGCGCCCTCAAATGATTAGTGTGATTTTTGGGTACTTAGGTGCAGTAGAGTGGCTGACCAAGGTCGTCTCTCAAAGGAGGAAGTGAATTTAACAAATTATTAGAGGTATTCTAAAAAGAATAGAATATAATAAAAACACTAATTTAAAGGATTGGGGTTTTTTATAGTTTATAAATCTAGAAGAATTTTTCTGGACGAAGATTGTATATTTTTTTTGTTTTTAGTTTTGAAATGATGTTCGATTGAAATGACACAACAAAAAGATGTTTTTTTAGAAATCTATTTTAAAAGGCGTAATCGATCTAACTATACCTATTCAATAATTTATTATTCATTATCATTTAAATTAATATCCACTTAATTATGATCCCCTAATTTTTTATCCCTCGAACCCTATGAGAGTTAACTTAACCACAAAGATGAAATTACTTAAACCCTAGGCTAGCTTCAGAACACGCAATCGCAGCACCCTACTTTGATTGTTGTTCTAAGGATAGATTATGGTCAGTGGTTAATTAGAGAACATATCCATTCTAGAAATGAGGATGAATTGTGTTTAGGGATTATATTTGAGCTCTTCAAATTTATCCCGTGTGGTCTTGTATTATCGATTAAGATCGTGCTCTCACAATTTACACAAAATCTTGACCTCACGTGTTTTGTATTAATTGTTCAATTGCTTGATTAATTTCTTGTAATTTAAAAACAAAATTCATGGATCATATTATGTGAATTACAGTAGCTCATTAATTTAAAATAATTGAATGAAAAAGGATATAGGTTGATCGATTACTATAAAGAACTACTCTTCCGTGGGTGGCGTAATCATCGTAGAAGCGTTTTGCATGTGAAAAGGTTTAAAATGGGTATAGCCCAATAACGCTTCTACTAAAGAATTACAACCAAAATAGGAAGATTAATAGAAGAATAAATTTAAAAAAAACATAAGAAAAGAGAATAAATAAAAGGAGAACAAAAAAGTTTATTACATAAAAAAATCATTACAACATGAAGGAGAAAAAGAAGGCTTCGTCGAAGGGTTCCTTACTTCAAGAGCTACCCTTGTTGAAATGGTTGGATAATTGGAGTGGATCCACTTCTCCTCTTCCCTCAACTTCCCAATGGACGTCCCAACCCCACCAAATGAGAAAAACACCAATTTATAGAGTGGTGGGGAGGCTAGGTTCAAAGTGGTTGCAAGTGTGAGTGGGGAATCTCGGCCAAATATTTTATGCCAACTTGAACCGCCCATTTGACCACAAAAACGCGTGAATTGGCCGGCCTTCCAGAAGGATAAAATGTGAGGATATGGGTCCTCTATCTAGTGTCCTATTTTTCACTCAATATAGGACCAGATGAAGGAGTTATGGCCGAAATACAGAAGTTTCTCCATTCTGGCGTGTCCAGCCCACCTTTGCCTCTATGGCCCAATTACTCCATCCAAATGAATTATTTTGATCTACTGTCCTGAATAAAAGTTGTAGAAAATTAATTTAGGAACACTGTTACAATAATTCAAGTTCAAATAATAAATATAAAAATATTTATCTTCGAAATACTACAGTGCACTATAAAGGGTAAAACATGAATTTTCACCAAATTTTCAAATGAATGATCAAATCCCAAATATTTTATAAAAAAACATATTTAACAAAATGTGAGGAAATTATTTCATTTATTATCAATAAAATATTCGACAAAATAGTGTTTTATCAACTCCCCCACACTTACCCTTTTGCACTCCTGAGAAAAACCTCATATCAAGTAAACATCAATATCAAATCAAGTTAGGAACATTGTTACAATAATTCAAGTTCAAATAATAAATATAAAAATATTTATCTTCGAAATACTACAGTGCACTATAAAGGGTAAAACTGGAATTTTCACCAAATTTTCAAATGAATGATCAAATCCCAAATATTTTATAAAAAAAAATATTTAACGCAATGTGAGGAAATTATTTCATTTATTATCAATAAAATATTCAATAAAATTGTGTTTTATCAACTCCCCCACACTTAAACTTTTGCACTCCTGAGCAAAACCTCATATAAAGTAAACATCAATATCAAATCAAAAATTTCAATCTTCTCAAACATGATTTTCTTGAAAGTTCCAAGTAGGCACAACATTTCACCTCAATTAGAAGCTCCAGAAAAGGCACAACTTCACTTGTCATGAAAGCTCCAGAAAGGGCACAGATTTCAATATAATGATTTTCTTCACCAGAAAACACATCTCTTCATAATTTAATTTTCCACCCAAAGTATCACAGAATGTGGTGTCACAACACAAGATAGATTCCCCTACACTTAAGCTCAACTAGATTATGCAATTTCACTTCAAGAGTTGGTTGGATATAGAAAATTGGCTTGTAATGTGGCTAAACTAACAGGATGTGCATGGATTCTAAGGGCTAAAAAGATTAAATGTTAAAGGTAGGCCATTATAAAAAAGGATTCTTTGAAGTAGGGGCTTTAATAATAAACAAATGCATCAATCATTTAAACATAAGTACCTAAAACCCTCAAGTTTTGATAGGAATAAATCAAATTCTGGTTAAATCAAGCATGGTTTAGTTCTCTCAAGAAGTGAGGTGAATGTAAAGAATATGAAAATAATGGTTTAGAAGGATCACAGGAAAGTGATTTCAAATATAAAGACAGTGATATGTGGCATGGGATTCAAAATTTGGTGTACTTTCCATGAAATTAATAAATATTTGAACCTGAAACGAATTCATTTTCAGCATTCATTTATGCTTAGTTTCAAGGGATAAATTTTTTCACTCATTTTTATGCATTTCAAAATCTTGATGAGAATCATTTTAGCTCAAAAATTTCAAAAACACAAAAAAAATTGAAAAAAAAAACACACATAATTTGAAAAAAACACACAATTTTGTTTTGTTTTGTTTTTTAAGGAAAACAATTGAAATTACTAAACTAAAAGGTTCCCTCCCCCATACTTAAAATATTTTATTGTCCTCAATGTGAACCCATGAGATGATATATGCACATGAAATGCAGAATTTTTAAATAGGAAAAATAATATAAAAGTGAAAGGGTTAGGAACAACCTGATGTGATCAAGTGATGATGGGGTCATGTAGTGTGATAAAATCCACTGCATTAGTAGGAATTCCCTAAATGTGTCTCTTCAAACATTGCCCATTGACTGTAAATCTCCTTCCAGTGTCCTCTTGTGTGATTTCCACAGGCATCGGCTTTTGTCGTGAACTATAGAGAAGGAATTTCTATCCAACATGAAACTCCCTTTGTTGGATCATTCTATCATGAGCTGCTTTTGATCTTTCCTTGTAGATCCTTGAGTTCTCATATGAAGATAATCTAATCTCCTCAAGATCTTCAATTTACAGCTTCCTTTGGATTCCAGCTTGGGCCAAATCCATGTTACATTGCTTTATATCCCAATAATCCTGATGCTCATCTTCCACGGGGAGATGACACGCTTTCCCAAAAACAATCCGAAATGGGGACATACTAATGGGTGTCTTGTATGCTGTCCTATAAGCCCACAATGCATCATCCAAGTTCTTGCTCCAACTTCCTATTTGGCTGCATGGTTTTCTCCAATATTTGTTTCAACTCATGATTTCAAACCTCGGCTTGACCATTTGTTTTGGGGTGGTATGGTGTTGATGTTTTGTGGGTCACCCCATTCTTTCGAAGGATGGAAGAAAAATTCTTATTGAAAAAGTGTGTCCCTTGGTCACTGATGATGGCCTTTGGTACTCCAAACCTGCAGAAAATTTGAGTCTTGACAAAATCCACTACAACAGGAGAATCGTCAGTCCTCGTGGCCTTGGCCTCCACCCATTTACTCACATTATCAACAACAACCAAAATATATAAAAATCCAAATGAACTAGGAAAAGGACTCATAATTTCGATGCCCCACACATAAAAAATATCACAAAATTGTATGGGTTGTTGGGGAATCTCATGTCTCCTAGAAATATTCCCAGTGTGTTGGCAATGAGAGCATGACTTACAAAACACATGGGAATCATGGAATAAACTAGGCCAATATAATCCAGAGTCCAAAACCTTCCTAGCTGTCCGTTGGGGTCTGAAGTGTCCACCACATTCAAGTGTATGATAGAATTGAAAAACAGACTCAAACTCATGATCAGGAACACACCTCCTAATAACTTGGTCACTACACAAGCGCCATAAGTATGGATTATCCCAAACATAAAATCTTGACTCACTCTTTAATTTTTAGACTTGATGTTTCTTTAAATTTGCAGGTATTTCAGAGGAAACAAGGTAGTTAACTAAATCTGCATACCAAGGATGCGTACCTAAGATGGAATAAAGATTCTCATCGTGGAATGTGTCCTGAAGTGGTACCTGGTCCAAGGTGTCATCCTCTAGTGGGTGAGTAATCCTACTCATGTGGTCCGCCACCAAGTTTTCTGACCCCTTCTTGTCCTTTATCTCAATATCAAAATCCTGAAGAAGGAACATCCATCAAATCAGCCTGGGATTTGCATCTGGATTCTTTAGGAGGTACCTCAAAGTTGCATGGTGAGAAAAAACAACTACTTTAGAGCCCAATAAATATGAACGTAATTTATCTAAAGAAAATATGATTGCAAGAAACTACTTTTCCATGGTAGTGTAGTTTGATTGGGCTGAATCCAGTGTCCTCGATGCATAAGCGATCACATGTGAACGTCCCTCCACCCTCTGAGATAAGACAACTCCAACCATGAAGTTGGAGGTGTCACACATAAGCTCAAAAGTAAGGTCCCACCGAGGGGGCTATATGATCGGTGGAGTGGTCAGACACTTATTTAGCTCATCAAATGATACCCTGCATGAATCATCAAAATTGAAGTCAATATCTTTTTGAAGAAATCGAGATAAGGGTAGAGCGATCTTACTAAAATATCTGATGAAGCATTGATAAAATCCCTCATGTCCAAGGTTTGATTGAACCTCATGCACACATGTAGGATATGGGAGGGATGAAATAATGTCTACCTTATATTTATCAACTTCAATGCCATGTTGTGAGACTATATGACCTTAGACAAATCCCTTTTCGACCATGAAATGACATTTTTCAAAATTTAAGACCAGATTCTTCTCAATACAACGATGCAACACATCACTCAAACTAGAGAGACATTCATCAAACGAGGATCCATAAATTATAAAATAATCCATAAATACCTCCATGCAGGTCTCAATGAAATCTGAGAAAATACTCACCATGCATCTCTGGAAGGTACCTGGGGCATTGCAAAGTCCAAATGGCATCCTTCTGTAAGCAAAGGTACCAAATGGGCAGGTGAATGTCATCTTCTCCTGGTCCTCTACTGCAATGGGAACCTGAAAATAGCAAGAGAAACCATCCAAGAAGAAATAATGTGACCTACCTGCAAGTCTCTCAAGAATATGGTCAATGAATGGAAGTGGGAAATGGTCCTTACGAGTGTATTGATTTACTTTCCTATAATCATAACCACTCTCCAAATGTTTTGAACTCTCACAGGAATTAACTCATCATTTTCATTTTTTAAATTAGTGAAACCAGTTTTCTTAGGCACAACCTGAATTGGACATACCCACTGAGAATCTGAAATAGGATAGATTATACCTGCCTTGAGAAATTTTGCAACTCCTTTTTTAACAACCTTCAAAAGTGTTGGATTGAGTCTCCTTTGTGGTTGCCTCACCGGTTTAGCCCCATCCTCCAAGAGAATCCTATGCATGCAAATGGAGGGGCTAATAACTAATATATATTCCAATGTCTAACCAATTTCCATAATGTTATATCTCAATAGATTCAAAAGTTTTTCTTCATGATCAAAAGAGAGATTGTTAGAAATGATAACAGGTAATCTATCACCACCTAGCAAGTATGCATATTTTATATTTGGGAGAAATGGATTGAGTTCCAATGTAGGGGGGGTGATGTATGGATGGAGAAATTGATGCAACAGACATATCTGCACAATGAACATAAGTATTAGAATAAATATCATCACAATCAGAGAATAAAGCACCAAATCCCTCAGCATACTCAATAGCCATGTCATAATCAGTGTTCACCTGATCAAAATCAGAATATGATTCCATTTCAAAATCAAATCTTAGAGAGTCTTGATCCTTAAAAATGGGTGTAGAAGTACTCTTAGACATCAAACTAGAACCAATACTCATAATCTCCCTAAGCATAGGACAATCCAATTCCATGGTGTTTTTACTTGGTGGTTCAAAATGGGAGATAACAAAAGTAGAATGGTACTCTGAGGGGTACTTCATGGAATCCATAACATTAAATATCACAACATCATCTCCAAATTCCATGGAAAGTGTACCCTTATTGACATTTATGATAGTTTTTGCAATTTTGAGGAAGGGCCTACCTAAGATAATGGGGGCATGAGAACTTACTTGATCATCCTCCATGTTAAGCACATAGAAGTCAGCTGGAAAGATCATGTCTCTTACCCAGACAAGTACATCCTCAAGGACTCCCGCTGGATATTCCATAGCTCTATTCGCCAATTGCACCACTACTCTTATTGGATTCAACTCACCAACCTGCATGGAAGAGAATACAGAGTGAGGCATCTCATTTATTGAAGCTCCTAAATCACAAATAGCATCAGAGAAGTGCAACTCCCCTATGTTACATGGGATGGTGAATGTCCTGGGATCCTTTCACTTTGTTGGCATTTCTAGAGTTGTTGTAATGAGTGTCGAGACATTCCTTCCAAGGTTTATCCTCTCATTTCCCTTGAGCCCTCTTCGATTGGTGCAGAGTTCTTTTAAGAATTTGTCATACCTTGGGATTTTCTTAATGGATTCAAGTAGAGGAATGTTGACCTCCACATGCTTGAATGTGTTCAAAACCTCCTTTTTCATTGATTCTTCAGCCATCTTCTTGGTTTGAACAACCCTTTTTGGAAAAGGAAGGGGTTTAGGAGGCACATCATCAATATTTTTCTTACCTTTATCTTTCTCCTTGGATTGCTCATCAGTTGGTATGGAATGAGGCTTCTCTGGAGTTGAGGTGAATCCCGGTGGAATGGTGGGTACATATGTATCGTTAATTTGCTTCCCACTTTTCAATGTGATGGCACTAACATTCCCCTTTAGAAATGGAGTGGGTTGGGAAAGTAGATTTCCGGAATTCTTACTTACATGTTCATGGAGGGCAGTGGAAATCTGGCTCATTTGAGTCTCTAACTCCCTCAGATCCGAACCTTGAATCTTTAGCTCTTTCTGTTGATTAAGAACAATTTGTTTCAAAAGATCAACAGTGTTAGAGTCTACCTTGTGTTGGAGATTCCCTTGTTGCTGACTCGTTGATGTTTGAGCTTCTAATCTCCTTTGGGGTTGTTGGAAACCATGTTGGTAAGGTGGAGGCTGCTAGAAGTTTGGGTGAAAAGGGGGCCTTTGTTGTTGTCTAAAGCCATACCTCATGTCCAACTGATCTTTCCACCCTTGGTTGTATGCTGGATAAAACTTATTTTGGGGATATGGTTGTTGTTGTTGCTACTGAAATGGTCTCCCAGGGAACACTACTGCACAATATTCTGTTTCTTGGAGTTGTGGGCAATAGTCAGTTGGGTGGCTTGTATCAGTGGAAATACCACAAGGCCTTGAAGGAGGGGGTAGAGATGTCTTTTGTTTCAAAGCAATTTTCCTCACCATAGTGGTTAATTCTTCCAACTTAGTATCAATCAAATGACTTTCAAGAGAAGAAAGACTTACCTGATGTACTCCCCTCACATGTGGTGTACCTCTATCACCAAATTGTTGGGAGTTTTGGGCCATCTTGTCGATCAACGCATGGGCAGCTACTGGTGTCTTGTCCACCATTTCTCCTCCAGCCACAGCATCTACCATGCTTCTCTCCGTAGGTGTGAGTCCTTCATAGAAGTACTGGATGAGTAATTGCTCACTGATTTGGTGATGTGGGCAGCTTGCACACAACTTCTTGAATCGCTCCCAGTACTCATACATTGACTCCCCTTGGTCTTGTATGATCCCCGATATCTCCTTTAGAATGGATGTTGTCCTTGATGCTGGAAAAAATATTTGCAAGAAAAGACGTTTCAAATCGTTCCAACAAGTTACATCTTTGGGTTGTAAATAATACATCCAATATTTCGTAGCTCCATCAAGTGAGAATAGAAATGCTCTTAATTTAATTTGATCTTAATAAAAATTTCTTGTTTTCAAGGTTTAGAAAAACACATTAAATTATTTCAAATTTTTATTGGGATCCTCACCAGAGAGGCCATGAAACTTTTGAAGTAAGTGAATTAACCCAGATTTTAGTTTAAAGTCTGATTCGAGGTTCGGGTATGCAATACAATTTGGTTGATAATTAATATCAGATGCAGACAATTATAGAATGGTTCTATTAAGTTCATTTCCATTATTTCCATCCATTGGTTCCTCTTTTATGTTTGAATTTGAATTGCTTCAAATTTCAATGTTTCCAGAAGAGAGGAATTCACCAACTAGTTGAATATTGAAAGATCTCGTAGACTGAGAATGTCTGATTCGAGCCCTAAGGCTGCGTTCAATATCAGGGTCAATATCTAAGAGATCTTCAGGATTATTTAATGTCATAAATCAAATAAAAATGAAATTAAAGTGAGTGGACCATAGTAAAATAAAAATGAGAAGTTGAGTTGATGGTCCAAAAAGAAAAGAAGAGGATGAAAAAAATGAAAACTTGAGAAAGGGTAAAGATGAAAGAGAGAGGTGAAAAAATAATAAAATAAAAAATAAAAGAAATACCTCTAAATGGTAGAATAAATTACTTGCCTCCCCAGAAATGGAGCCAATTTGATAGAGCGCTGTCGTGGGTCCCCTCAAAAGATTAGTGTGATTTTGGGTTACTTAGGTGCAACAGAGTGGCGGACCAAGGCCGTCTCTCAAAGGAGGAAGTGAATTTACCAAATTATTAGAGGTATTCTAAAAAAATAAAATAGAATAGAATAAAAATAGTAATTTAAAGCATTTGGGTTTGTTATATTTTATGAATCTAGAAGAATGTTTCTAGAAGAAGATTGTATATTTTATTTGTTTTTAGTTTTGAAATGAAGTTTGATTGAAATGACACAACAAAAATATGTTTTTTTAGAAATCTATTTTAAAAGGCGTAATTGATCTAACTATACCTCTTAAATAATTTATTAATCATTATCATTTAAATTAATATCCACTTAATTATGATCCCCTAATTTTTTATCCCTCGAAACCTACGAGAGTTAACTTAACCACAAAGATGAAATTACTTAAACATTAGGCTAGCTTCGGAACAGGCAATTGCAGCACCCTGCTTTGATTGTTGTTCTAAGGATAGCTTATGGTCAGTGGTTAATTAGAGCACATAACAATTCTGGAAATGAGGATGAATTGTGTTTAGGTATTATATTTGAGCTCTACTAATTTATCCCGCGTGGTCTTGTATTACCGATTAAGATCGTGCTCTCACAATTTACACAAAATCTCGACCTCACGTGTTTTGTATTAATTGTTAAATTGCTTGATTAATTTCTTTTAATTTAAAAACACAATTCATGGATCATATTATATGAATTATAGTAGCTCATTGATTCAAAATAATTGAATGAAAAAGGATAGAGGTCGATCGATTACTAAAAAGAAGTACTCTTCCATGGGTGGCGTAATCATCGTAGAAGCGTTTTGCATGTGCAAAGGTTTAAAATGGGTATAACCCAATAACACTTCTAATCAAGAATTCCAGCCCAAATAAGAATATTAAGAGAAGAAGAAATTTAAAAAAAACATAAGAAAAGAGAATAAATAAAATAATAACAAAGAAGTTTATTACATAAACAAAATCATTACAACATGAAGGAGCAGAAGAAGGCTTCGTCGAAGGGTTCCTTGCTTCAAGAGCTACCCTTGTTTCAATGGTTGGAGAATTGGAGTGGATCTACATCTACTCTTCCCTCAACTTCAAAATGCACGTCCCAACCCCACCAAATGATAAAGAAACCAATTTATAGAGTGTCTGGAAGGCTAGGTTCAAAGTGGTTTCATGTGTGAATGGGGAATCCCGGACAAATATTTTATGCCAACTTGCACCGCCCATTTGACCACCAAAGAGCGTGAATTGGCTGGCCTTCCAGAAGGATACAATGTGAGGATATGGGTCCTCTATCTCCTCTCATGTTTTGGGCTCAATATAAGCCTAGATGAAGGAGTTATGACTGAAATACAGAAGTTTCTCCATTCTGGCGTGTCCAGCCCACCTTTGCCTCTATGGCCCAATTACTCCATCCAAATGCATTATTTTAATCTAGTGTCCTGAATAAAAGTTGTAGAAAATTAAGTTAGGAACACTGTTACAATATTTAAAGTTCAAATAATAAATATAAATATATTTATCTTCGAAATACTACAGTGCACTATAAAGGGTAAAACTGGAATTTTCACCAATTTTTCAAATGAATGATCAAATCCCAAATATTTTATAAAAAAACATATTTAAAACAATTTGAGGAAATTATTTAATTTATTACCAATAAAATATTCAACAAAATAGTGTTTTATCAACTCCCCCACACTTACCCTTTTGCACTCTTGAGCAAAACCTCATATCAAGTAAACATCAATATCAAATAAAAATCAATTTTAAAACACATATCCTTGAGATCAATCAATTTCACACCAAGAATAAAAAGATATCATGCCTCATAAAAAACATTATTTCATGTTCTCAATTTATATCATTCAATATATTTCCACTTCATTTATCATCCCATGCACAAAACAATTACCTCGCTTGAATTTTCTCTCATCACTCAAATATCAATTTTTTTTGCAATGTCTTTCTCATCCAAACTCATACAAGGGTCACCATAGGCTTGGTAAATTCTTACATCACCACCCGATGTGAATCAAGGACATATGTTTATCATGAGGACTTTTCAGGGTTGTTCTGTGGCTTTCGGTTGGTAGGATTAAGATGTGAAAAACTCTGAGGCTGAATGAGGAGGGCTTGACTCTTTTTGAAGAAAAATTGCATTAATCAAATTTTCACTTAAATAAAGTCTTCTCCTCAATCCCCATAGTATCAATTCAGCTCCATCATCATGAAATGTCATGAAAGGTTTACACCATTCATCATTTTAGCATAAAAAATTTCAATCTTCTCAAACATGATTTTCTTGAAAGCTCCAGATAGGCACAGATTTCCACCTCAATTAGAAGCTCCAGAAAAGGCATAGCTTTACTTGTCATGAAAGGTCTAGAAATAGCAAAGTTTTCAATAAAATGATTTTCTTAAGCAGCAAACACATCTCTTCAAAATTTAATTTTCCACCCAAAGTATCACAGAATGTGGTGGCACAACACAAGATAGGTTCCCCCACACTTAAGCTCAACTAGATTATGCAATTTCACTTCAAGAGTTGGTTGGATAGGGAAAATTGGCTTGTAATGTCGCTAACCTAACAGGATGTGCATGGATTATAAGGTCTAAAAATATGAAATGTTCAAGGTGGTCCATTATAAAAAAGGTTTCTTTAAATTAGGGTCTTTAATACCAAACAAATGCATCAATCATTTAAACACAAGTACCTCAAACCATCAAGTTTTGACAGGAATAAATCAAATTTTGGTTAAATCAAGCATGGTTTGGTTCTCTTAAGAAGTGAGTTTAATGTAAAGAATATGAAAATGATGGTTTAGAAGCCTCACAAAAAAAGTGATTTCAAATATAAAGACAGTGAGATGTGGCATGGGATTCAAAATTTGGTGTACTTTTCATGAAATTACTAAATATTTGAACCTGAAACAAAGTCATTTTTAGAATTAATTTAAGCTTAGTTTCAAGGGATAAATTCTTTCACTCATTGTTATGCATTTCAAAATCATGATGATAATCATTTCAGCTCAAAAATTTCAAAAAAACAAACAAAATTGAAAAAAAATAAACACACAAAATTTGAAAAAAACACACAATTTTTGTTTTGTTTGGTTTTTTTAGGGAAAACAATTGAAATTACTAAACTAAAAGGTTCCCTCCCCCGCACTTAAAATATTTCATTGTCCTCAATATGAACCTATGAGATGATATATGCACATGAAATGCATAATTTTTAAATAGGACAAATAATATAAAAGTGAAAGGGTTAGGAACAACCTGATGTGCTCAAGTGATGATGGGGCCATGTAGTGTGATAAAATCCACTGCATTAGTAGGAAGTCTCTCAATTTATCTCTTCAAACGTTGCCCATTGACTATAAATCTCCTTCCTGTTTCCTCTTGTTTGATCTCCATAGGCATCAGCTTCAGTCGTGAACTGTAGAGAAGGACTTTCTATCCAACATGAAACTCCCTTTGTTGGTTCATTCTATCATGAGCTTCTTTCGATCTTTTCTTGTAGATCCTTGAGTTCTCATATGAAGAAAATCTAATCTCCTCAAGCTCTTGAATTTGCAGCTTCCTTTGGATTCCATCTTGGGCCAAATCCATGTTACATTGCTTTATATCCCAATAATCATGATGCTCAACTTACATAAGGAGGTGACACGCTTTCCCAAAAACAATCCAAAATGGGGACATACCAATGGGTGTCTTGTATGCTATCCTATAATCCCACAATGCAACATCCAAGCGTTTGCTCCAATCCTTCCTATTTGGATGCACATTTTTCTCCAATATTTGTTTCAGCTCATGATTTGAAACCTCATCCTGACCATTTGTTTGGGGTGGTATGGTGTTGATGTTTTGTGTGTCAACCCATACTTTTGAAGGAGGGAAGAAAAATTCCTATTGCAAAAGTGTGTACCTTGGTC
Source organism: Viscum album (assembly GCA_963277665.1). Taxonomy (NCBI): domain Eukaryota; kingdom Viridiplantae; phylum Streptophyta; class Magnoliopsida; order Santalales; family Viscaceae; genus Viscum; species Viscum album. The sequence goes on along the minus strand of OY728138.1, from coordinate 913,721,651 downwards.
ACTGATGATGGCCTTTGGTACTCCAAACCTGCAGAAAATTTGAGTCTTGACAAATCCATAACAACATGAGAATCGTCAGTCCTGGTGGCCTTGGCCTCCACCCATTTACTCACATAATCAACAACAACCAAAATATATAAAAATCCAAATGAACTAGGAAAAGGACCCATAATGTCGATGCCCCATACATAAAAAATCTCACAGAATAGTATGGGTTTTTGGGGCATCTCATGTCCCCTAGAAATATTCCCAGTGTGTTGAAAATGAGAGAATGAATTACAAAACACATGGGCATCATGGAATAAACTAGGCCAATATAATCCAGAGCACAAAACCTTCCTAGCTGTCCGTTGGGGTCCAAAGTGTCCACCGCATTGAAGTGTATGACAGAATTGCAAAATAGACTCAAACTCATGATCAGGAACACACCTTATAATAACTTGGTCACTACACAAGTGTCATAAGTATGGATCATCCCAAACATAAAATCTTGACTCACTCTTTAATTTTTGTAATTGATGTTTCTTTAAATTTGCAAGGATTTCAGAGGCAACACGGTAGTTAACTAAATCTGCATACCAAGGATGCGTACCTGAGATGGAATAAAGATTCTCATTGGGGAATGTGTCTCGAAGTGGTACCTGGTCCAAGGTGTCATCCTCTAGTGTGTGAGTAAGCCTACTCATGTGGTCTTCCACCAAGTTTTCTGACCCCTTCTTCTCCTTTATCTCAATATCAAATTCCTGAAGAAGGAGCATCCATCGAATCAGCTTGGGCTTTGCATCTGGCTTCTTTAGGAGGTACATCAAAGCTGCATGGTTAGAAAAAACAACTACTTTAGAGCCCATTAAATATGAATGGAATTTATCTAAAGCAAATATGACTGCAAGAAAATCCTTTTCCATGGTAGTGTAGTTTGATTGGGCTGAATCCAGTGTCCTCGATGCATAAGCGATCTTATGTGAACGTCCCTCCACCCTCTGAGATAAGACAGCTCAAACCATGAAGTTGGAGGCGTCACACATAAGCTCAAAAAGAAGGTCCCACCGCAGGGGCTATATGATCGACAGAGTGGTCAGACACTTCTTTAGCTCATCAAATGATACCCCGCATGAATCATCAAAATTGAAGTCAATATCTTTTTGAAGCAATCGAGATAAGGGTAGAGCGATCTTACTAAAATCTCTGATGAAGCGTCGAAAAAATCCAGCATGTCCAAAGAATGATCGAACCTCACGCACACATGTAGGATATGGGAGGGATGAAATAATGTCTACCTTATATTTATCAACTTTAATGCCACATTGTGAGACTATATGACCTAAGACAATTCCCTTTTCCACCATGAAATGACATTTTTCAAAATTTAAGACCAGATTCTTCTCAATACAACGATGCAACACATCACCCAAACTAGAGAGACATTCATCAAATGAGGATCCATAAACTGTAAAATCATCCATAAATACCTCCATGCAGGTCTCAATGAAATCTGACAAAATACTGACCATGCATCTCTGGAAGGTACCTGGGGCATTGCAAAGTCCAACTAGCATCCTTCTGTAAGCAAAGGTACCGAATGGGCAGGTGAATGTCGTCTTCTCCTGGTTCTCTATTACAACGGGAACCTGAAAATAGCCATAGAAACCATCCAAGAAGCAATAATGTGACCTACCTGCAAGCCTCTCAAGCATCTGGTCAATGAATGGAAGTGGGAAATGGTCCTTACGAGTGTATTGATTTAGTTTACTATAATCAATACACACTCGCCAACTGTTTTGAACTCTCATAGGAACTAACTCATCATTTTCATTTTTTAGAACAGTGAAACTAGTTTTCTTAGGCACAACCTGAATTGGAAATACCCACTGAGAATCAGAAATAGGATAGATTATACCTGCCTCGAGAAATTTTGCAACTTCTTTTTTAACAACCTCCAAAATTGTTGGATTGAGTCTCCTTTGTGGTTGCCTCACCGGTTTAGCCCCATCCTCCAATATAATCCTATGCATGCAAATGGAGGGGCTAATACCTGATATGTCTGCCAATGTCCAACCAATTTCCCTAATGTTATCTATTAATAGATTCAAAAGTTTTTCTTCATTTTCAAAAGAGAGATTGTTATAAATGATAACAGGTAATATATCACCACTCAGAAAGTATGCATATTTAATATTTGGGGGCAATGGCTTGAGTTCCAATGTAGGGGGGTGATGTATGGATGGAGAAATTGATGAAACAGACATATCTGCACAATGAAAATCAGTATCAAAATAAAAATCATCACAATCAGAGAATAAATCACCAAATCCATCATCATACTCAATAGCCATGTCATAATCAGAGTTCACATGATCAAAATCAGAATATGATTCCATTTTAAAATCAAATCTTAGAGAGTCTTGATCCTTAAAAATGGGTGTAGAAGTACTCTTAGACATCAAACTAGAACCAATACTCATAATCTCCCTAAGTATAGGACAATCCAATTCCATGGTGTTTTTACTTGGTGGTTCAAAATGGGAGATAACAAAAGCAGAATGGTCCTCTGAGGGGTACTTCATGGAATCCATAACATTAAATATCACAAATTCATCTCCAAATTCCATGGAAAGTGTACCCTCATTGAAATTTATGATAGTTTTTGAAGTTTTCAGGAAGGGCCTACCTAAGATAATGGGGGCATGAGAACTTACCTTATCATCCTCCATGTTAAACACATAGAAGTTTGCTGGAAAGATCATGTCTCTTACCTGGACAAGTACATCCTCAAGGACTCCAGATGGATATGCCATAGCTCTATTCGACAATTGCACCACTACTCTTGTTGGCTTCAACTCACCAACCTGCAAGGAAGAGAATACAGATTGAGGTATCACATTTATTGAAGCTCCTAAATCACAAAGACCATCAGAGAAGTGCAACTCCCCTATGGTACATTAGATGATGAATGACCCGGTATCCTTGCACTTTGTTGGCATTGCTAGAGTTGGTGTAATGAGTGCTGAGACATTCCTTCCAAGGTTGATCCTCTCATTTCCCTTGAGCCCTCTTCGATTGGTGCAGAGTTCATTTAAGAATTTGGCATACCTTGAGATTTTATTAATGGCTTCAAGTAGTGGAATGTTGATCTCCACAGGCTTGAATGTGTCCAAAACCTCCTTTTTCATTTCTTCTTCAGCTATCTTCTTGGTTTGAACAACCCTTTTTAGAAAAGTAAGGGTTTTAGGAGTCACATCATCAATCTTTCTCTTACCTTTATCTTTGTCCTCAGATTGCTCATCAGTTGGTATGGAATGCGGCTTCTCTGGAGTTGAGGTAAATCCCGGTGGAATGGTAGGTACTTATGTCTCATTCATTTTCTTCCCACTTCTCAATGTGATGGCTCTAACATTACCCTTTAGAAAAGGAGTGGGTTGAGAAGGCATATTTCCAGAATTCTTACTTACAAGTTTGTGGAGGGCGGTGGCAATCTGGCTCATTTGAGTCTTTAACTCCCTCCGCTCTGAACCTTGACACTTTAGTTCCTTCTGTTGTTTAAGAACAATTTGTTTCAAAAGATCATTAGTGTTAGAGTGTACCTTGTGTCGGAGATTCCCTTGTTGCTGACTCGTTGATGTTTGAGCTTCGAATCTCCTTTGGGGTTGTTGGAAACCATGTTGGTAAGGTGGAGGCTGCTGGAAGTTTGGTTGAAAAGAGGGCCTTTTTTGTTGTCCAGCGCCATACCTCATGTCCGACTGATCATTCCACACTTGGTTGTATGCTGGATCAAACTTCTTTTGGGGATATTGTTGTTGTTGCTGCTGCTGAAATGGTCTCCCAGGGAACACTGCTGCACGATCTTCTGTTTCTTGGAGTTGTGGGCAACAGTCAGTTGGGTGGCTTGTCTCAGTGCAAATACCACAAGGCCATGAAGGAGGGGATAGAGATGTCTTTTGTGCCAAAGCAATTTTCCTCACCATACTGGTCAATTCTTCCAACTTAGTATCAATCAAATGACTTTCAAGAGAAGAAGGACTTACCTGATGTACTCCCATGACATGTTGTGTACCTCTATCACCAAATTGTTGGGAGTTTTGGGACATCTTGTCGATCAAAATACGTGCAACTACTGGTGTCTTGTCCACCAATGCTCCTCCAGCCACAACATCTACCATGCTTCTCTCCATAGGTGTGAGTCCTTCGTAGAAGTACTGGATGAGTAATTGCTCACTGATTTGGTGATGTGGGCAGCTTGCACACAACTTCTTGAATCGCTCCCAGTACTCATACATTGACTCCCTTTGGGCTTGCTTGATCCCCAATATCTCCTTTCGAATGAATGTTGTCTTTGATGCTGGAAAAAATATTTGCAAGAAAAGACGTTTCAAATCGTTCCAACAAGTTACATCTCCGGGTTATAAATAATACATCCAATCTTTCACAGCTCCATCAAGTGAGAATGGAAATGCTCTTAATTTAATTTGATCTTCAGAAAAATTTCTTGGTTTCAAATTTGAGAAAACCACATTAAATTCATTCAAATGTTTATTGGTATCCTCACCAGAGAGGCCATGAAAATTTGGAAGTAAGTGAATTATCCCATATTTTAGTTCAAAGTCCGATTCGAGGTTCAGGTATGCAATACAATTTGGTTGATAGTTAATATCAGGTGCAACCAATTCTCGAATGGTTCTATTATGTTCATTTCCATTATTTCTAGCCATTGGTTCCTATTTTATTTTTGAATTTGAATTTCTTCCAATTTCAATGTTTCTAGAAGAGAGGAATTCACCAACTGGTTGAATATTGAAACATCCCGTAGACTAAGAATGTTTGATTCGAGCCCTAATGCTGCATTCAATTTCAGGGTCAAGATCTAAGAGATCTTCAGGATTAGTTCGTGTCATAAATCAAATAAAAATGAAAAGAAATTGAGTGGACCATAGTAAAATAAAAATTAGAAGTTGAGTTGATGGTCCAAAAAGAAAAGAAGAGAATGAAAAAAATGAAAACTTGAGAAAGGGTAAAGATGAAAGAGATAGGTGAAAAAAATAATAAAATGAAAAATAAAAGAAATAAATCTAAATGGTTGAATAAATTACTTGCCTCCCTGGAAACGACACCAATTTGATATAGCGCTGTCGTGGGTGCCCTCAAATGATTAGTGTGATTTTGGGGTACTTAGGTGCAGCAGAGTGGCTGACCAAGGTCTTCTCTCAAAGGAGGAAGTGAATTTAACAAATAATTAGAGTTATTGTAAAAAAATAAAATAGAATAGAATAAAAAAACTAATTTAAAGGATTGTGGTTTGTTATAGTTTATGAATCTAGAAGAAGTTTTCTGGAAGAAGATTGTATATATTTTTTTGTTTTTAGTTTTGAAATGAAGTTTGATTGAAATGACACAACAAAAAGACTTTTTTTAGAAATATATTTTAAAAGGAATAATTGATCTAACTCTACCTATTCAATAATTTATTAATAATTATAATTTAAATTAATATCCAATTAATTATGATCCCCTAATTTTTTATCCCTTGAACCCTATGAGAGTTGACTTAATCACAAAGATGAAATTACTTAAACCCTTGGATAGCTTCGGAACCCGAAATCACAGCACCCTGCTTTGATTGTTGTTATAAGGATAGATTATGGTAAGTGGTTAATTAGAGCACATATCCATTCTGTAGATGAGGATGAATTGTGTTTAGATATTATATTTGAGCTCTACAAATTTATCCCATGTGGTCTTGTATTACCGATTAAGATCGCGCTCTCACAATTTACACAAAATCTCGACCTCGCATGTTTTGTATTAATTGTTCAATTGCTTGCTTAATTTCTTGAAATTTAAAAACACAATTCATGGATAATATTATGTGAATTAATGTAGCTCATTGATTCAAAATAAATGAATGAAAAAGGATAGAGGTCAATCGATTACAAAACAGAACTACTCTTCCATGGGTGGTGTAATCATCGTAGAAACGTTTTGCATGTGCAAAGGTTTAAAATGGGTATAAACCAGTAAAACTTCTACTCAGTAATTCATCCCAAATAGGAAGATTAAGAGAAGAAGAAAAATAAACAAAACAGAAGAAAAGAGAAGAAATAAAATAATAACAAAGAAGTTTATTACATAAACAAAATCATTACAACATGAAGGAGAAGAAGAAGGCTTCATCGAAGGGTTCCTTGCTTCGAGAGATACCCTTATTGAAATGGTTGGATAATTGGAGTGGATCCACTTCTCCTCTTCCCTAAACTTTCCAATGCACGTACCAACCCCACCAAATGAGAAAACAACAATTTATAGAGTGGTGGGGAAGCTAGGTTCAAAGTGGTTTCAAGTGTGAATGGGGAATCTCGGCCAAATATTTTATGCCAAATTGCACCGTCAATTTGACCACCAAAACGCATGAATTGGCCGGCCTTCCAGGAGGATAAAATGTGCGTAAATGGGTCCTCTATCTCCTCTCTTAATTTGAGCTCAATATAGGCCCAGATGAAGGCGTTATGGCCGCAATACAAAAGCTTCTCCATTCTGGCGTGTCCAGCCCACCTTTGCCTCTATGGTCCAATTACTCCATCCAAATGCATTATTTTGATCTAGTCTCTTGAATAACAGTTGTAGAAAATTACTTTAGGAACACTGTTACAAAATTACAATTTCATATAATAAATATAAAAATATTTATCTTTGAAATACTACAGCACACTATAAAGGGTAAAACTGGAATTTTCACCAAATTTTCAAATGAATGATCAAATCCCAAATATTGTATAAATAAACATATTTAACACAATGTGAGGAAATTATTTCATTTATTACCAATATAATATTCAAAAAAATAGTGTTTTATCAATTACCATTAAGTATGTTCCATTTATATAGAAACATGGGTCACTTAAAAAAGTTTTATAACTGTGTGTTTTAGGAAGTTGGTGGAAATTTTTTATCATATTGGGTGATCAAGAGTAAGGAAATGAGTTTTGCATCGATGTGGTGGTTGGAGTACTACTAGTAATTTTATATATGGAGTAAATAGTACCTTGGTGTTGTTATATTAGGGGTATTAGGGTGGTACCTCCTAGGGTATTCTAGTGTTATAGGGTCAGTGTAGTAACCTAGATTTTTAAATGAGGCCTTTAAAAAAATCATTAAAATTTTATTCAGTGGTCTTGTATTCAGTTAATTTCATTATTAGTTCTGTAAATTGAATAAATAAATATATTTTAAATATATTATTTTTATCTCCCATGAATTAAAAAATATAAAATCATTGAAATTTCCCATATGAATCCCAAGAAGAAAATTTTAACAATACAGTTACGATTGGAATTGGGGTTTTTACCAAGCATAGGTATAATTTCAGTTTGAGTTTTTGACCTCATATGGGGATTTCTTCATATCTTTTAAAGAAATAAAAAGTTGAAAAAAACCCTACCTTTAAATACCCTCCCTAATACACTCATTTAGGTGAGCCAAATGTTTAACATAAACCCAATGTGAGATAGAAAATTTAATTATATCTTTGTATTCTATGAGGTGGAAAACTTAGATATTGGAGAGAAAAGATATTATAGAAACAACCTATGAAACTATTGATTTAGTGAATGAATTAATCAATTTAGGAATTATTTTTTTTTACTTTTACTTGTTATTTTGGATAATTGATTGAATTTATTTTTCTTTAATAATGTCACATCAATCCTTGTGAGTGATCATTTTTTTCATCGTTAAAATTGTTTATTTTTCATTTACACTTGACTATAATGGGATGAACAAAACTATAAAAGATAAAGAATGGATGGACATACCTTTTTTTCCACCACCCTTCTCCCTGAACCCCAGTCAAATGATGCATTGAGGGGTGTGTGAATAATGGAATTGTTCTTCAGTTGTTCTTGTGTTCATCCAAACACCTAGGTTACTCTAGTCACCATTGATCTTTTACCTATATAGAAATTATTTCTTACTCTCATTGATTTTTCTCTATCCAATATCTTATATTTTTTCTCCCTCTCATCAGATCCAAATGATAAATACTTTCAACCCTTTCAATGTTTTATGGGAGGAGAAATAGTGAGGTGTTTCATGTAATGATGACTTTATTGTGGGAGGTGTTAGTGAGATGGAGTGGAATTATTGAGAGTACATAAATTTTTTGATGGTCTAGGGTGGTGTAGTGAGGATAGAATATGGATGTTACCATTATAAACATTGGGCTCAAGTAGATGGCCAGTAGTGATAACGGAAGACAGTGATACTGATTGGGTAGTGCAATGAATGTTTACCAATTAGAGGTCGCATCTATATGGTTTTTAAGGGATAAAAATATCACATGAAATAGAGGATTTATAACATTCTATGTTCATATATAGGTTTCTACCTTCAAGAAAATAGGGTTTCTATAACATTGTTTATATCTTCCCAGAACTTTCCATGTTTTTCTAAAATATTCATATCTAGTTTATATAAAGTACACACCCTAATTCCTTTAAAGAATAAATGTTGCATGACTAATAAAGACCCACC